>CM060915.1:749943000-751193000 GCA_030737875.1 Allium sativum
CTTATCTAAGTTCATCATCTTAGTTTAAATCCCTTTCTAAATCTTCTTTACGAAACATGGATTCTATTTTAAAATATTCTTATAGAATCCGTAAATCGTTTCCTTTTTGAAATCACATTCCTATTTACCTTTATTTAATTCAAAACTTGTTTAGAACTTAGTCTTCACTTACCGATAAATACTTCATTAATGATTTTATCAATCGATAAGCATCTTTAAATATCATTAAAGGATAATGAATATTTAAGAAATATTATCAAAATAAAAATGATTATTTGTTAAATCATTTTCATTAGATTAATCGAAACCTATCAAACTCTAATTATCAATTCTAATTTAACAATTGACTTTGTCAACTTTAAACCTCAGTTATTTATTAACTGATTCTGATCACATCTCTCATTAGATTAATAAAATTAATCTAATTGTATTACTTAACTGTTTTATTCAAACGGTTGTTTAAACAATAACCCGTATACATTCTACATTTATTAAAAATTTCGCAAAATATTATATAACTTATTTTTATATAAACCATTTACAAATATCGTCTTATTTTAAATCTTTTATTTTAAAAAGAAAATCACCTTTAAAACTTTACTTCAATTATAAAAATAAATTTTTATAATTGCAATTACGTCAATTCACCTGACGGTGGACTAATGCCTTAAACAACGTTCAGATCATTTGCTGTCAATATCTTAATCAATACCGGTTATTGATTTAAAAGTTCCACATCAACGTTGAATTTCAATTCAACGTTCAAAATATAATCAACCATGAATATTCAAACAGGGGCTAACGTTGTTTGGGGGTAAACAGTTCATATCTAATTAATAAGGGTAAACAAACAACATACAAATATTTGAGGAATCTGGTCGGATCCCTCCAACCTGTTCATCCCTGCATCACAGACTGAAATAATGATCAAAATCATCCAATACGACAAATATACTTTGTCGACAACTATTTAATCAGCAACCAATGCATTCAATCATCCAAATTCTATGATTTACGATGAACTATATTTTAATATGAATTTAACACATCATAGAATTCCAGAAATCGTGAGAATTAACTCACCTTTGTTTTCGACGACTGGTTCGCATGTTGTTTTATTTAATTTTAAACAGACGTTTAAAATTAAATAAAATACCGACAGCTTCCAACCCCTTCTGGATTAGCTCAATGGTGTAGTATTTTTTTACTGCGATTCCAACACCACTTGTTTCACGCAACTCCGATATCGTATGGACAAATAATTGCTATTACAAGGTTAGTATATTTAATCGATTAAATAAACTGATTTAATCATATAATCAGTCAAGCTTAATCGTTAAACACGGTTTACCTTAATTACGCATCACGCGATTCCTTCTTACTTGATTGTTCGCCGTGCACCGAAGAAAAGCAACCCGTGCACCACTTCTTTCCGGTATACTTCTCCTATTCTTCCTTTTTAAGTACTTCCCCTTGATGTCTTCACAGCAGATTCTTTCTTCTTTTTCTTTTTTTTTCACTTCCGCAAGGCCAAAGCCTCCCCACTTGAAGCTCACGTCCTCCCAATACTGTTCGCAACAGGAGGTTCCCCTTTTTTCCTCAAAACGCAGCCCATCTTCCCAATATTTAAACACGTAAGCAATTGTTTTAACACACTACTCTGAGTACTCTCATACCTCGCACCATTCATTCTCAACACAGTAGCACCTTGTCTCCTCTTCTTACATAAAAACTGCGACTCCAGGCTAAACATAACCCCCCACTTTTCAACAATCACCCTCAGATGCTACGCCACCCTCCCCCGTTCACCAAAACCCACCTTGAAGTTCTCCCCGTGTACTTAAAAGTGAACCCAGTAACCAAACTTTCCCCTTTTTCGGTTTGAACTTCACTGAAGACATCATCAAACTCCGGTCTCCGCCTTGCCTAGGTCCCAGAAATACCCCTCCCTCCTTTACTTCCCGTATGCATGAAACGCCTGCTTCTCAAATCTATAGTATTTACTTTTTTTTTCTTTTTTTTTCTTTTTTTTTTTTTTTTTTTTTTTGCTTGCGGTTTTATTTTCCTGATGGGTTTGCTTAGCCGCAAGTGTATTGACGTGGAATTCAGTTTGCAAGAGGGACGAGCAGGGATGGGTATTTATAATATGTGGATTGAAGGGATAACCATCACGTATTATCCTACCTTGCTAGCCATGTTCTTAGATCAAGTAGAGTTGCAGTGTATTGTAAATTCGGATGGGAAGAAACAAGGAGCTTTCAGTAGATGTAGGCTTGTG
Organism: Allium sativum; assembly: GCA_030737875.1. Classification (NCBI taxonomy): domain Eukaryota; kingdom Viridiplantae; phylum Streptophyta; class Magnoliopsida; order Asparagales; family Amaryllidaceae; genus Allium; species Allium sativum. The sequence goes on from CM060915.1 coordinate 749,945,279, forward strand.
GAAAAATGAAAAATAGGATGGCTAGGACGATTTTGGAAAGAACATACAAGGCAGGCGAGAATACAATAAGGTACATGATTTGAAAATACATGCAGTGTATTCTCACTTCACTAGGGTAGCTATTTCAAAAATTTGTGTAAGCCCTGTTTCATTTAGTCTGAAAAACCAAGGCATGTGACCCGTACCTTTTCTTGTCGGCTGTATCAATTGCTTAGGTTGGAAGGAATTCTTTAATTATCTATATTTGCTTTTATTATGGTTAGATTTTGTGCGGTGTCCGTTACAAAAAAAAATTCTGTTCATTTATAAAAGACTATGGACAGAAATATAAATATCGTTGTGACCAGCAACACGCCACGATCCCAAAAATATAATAATACCGGTAGGTTAAATTATATTGTGAAACCCCAAAATATTGATATAGGGTGCAAAATACCCCAAATAAAAAGCTGCATATTTGATTAATTAAAAATTTCAGTAAAATTCTAAAAATTAAATTAACACTACGCCTCAAAAGAACCTTGTCTAAATTTGAATCCAGTATGCAGTTATTTTCAAATAAACTGTTACGGTCGATGAACGATTCTATAGCGACTATTTGAAAACTTGATTTGGGCATATCTTGTGATCTATACGATGAAATATTCATTTTTCTCTTTCATTAGAAAAAATATAATCATACTGATTCAAGCGGTTCTTGTTTCACTGAAATCCGATTTATATCGGATCCTGTATATTCAGTTAACGTTCGAAATTCAATATTACGAACTGCAGCGTCGTTTCAAGCTCGATTTAATTATATTATAAATTATATATATTCGAACTCCCTCTATTAAATAAATTCGATATAAAATCCATTAAAAAAAACCACCAGATCAAATATTTAAACAAATTTAAATACTCGTCATTAATGGTAAAAATATGGGACGTTACAGTTCATATAGGTGATAAAATAAAAAAAATGATTTTTATTATAAAACAATTTATTTCAAAAACATGATTATTTTATATAGTTCATATAGATGATAAAAATATGATTTTTATTATAAAACAATTTACTTCAAAACACGAATACCATTCAACACATGAATTTCTATTCAACGAATGATTTTCTATTCAACACACGAATATAGTTTCAACATATGAAAATAATTCTAACACATGAATATTATTCAAAATTTCGGCAGCATAACGGCAGGGTAGTTAAAACCGGGGCCATCCCTAGTACGGCTCCTCGCTCTACCTTGAAGCCTCGCAGCTTTTGACAATGGGGATTTTATGCATCTAGTTCGCACGCAGGCGGCATGTATATTTTTCCATTTCCACAAACTAATCCTATGTGGTTTAAACCAAATTTTTCTCAACCACAAATGGGTATTTTTCAACCACAATCAATTCTAATCAACCATTCGCAATCAATCAATTTCACACCAATCACAATCAATAAATATCATCCATGGTTTATGGATGAGGGGCGTATATATATATTTATATATAAGCATTTCACTTCTATTCAACACATATATAATTTTTACAACGCATATATAACTTATATATCGAACGTACAACTTAAACAACGCTTATACATGAGGTGTACAACGCTTATATAACTCATACATCGATTATATAATTTATACATCGTCGTTTTCCATATCGTTTATAATTAGAAATCTCACATTGGGTTCCACTCCACTAAAAATAGCAGAAGACTCAGAAAAATATGCGGCCTCTTCTAGAATGTAGAAGACGTCCACACGAGTCCACTGTCTCTTGTTTCACTGAATTTCGTCTACAAACGAAAAAGATATGAATTTTACAGTGAAATCTAAAACCGTAGCACTTTAAAGTGCTATTAAAACAGTTTTAATATTATCAGCCGTTTACCTTTCTGAAATCTTCGAATATAGGTTTTCGATTTTTACCCAAACCGTTGCTCGCTGTTCCGATCAGGTTGCTGTACCTTGTAGGCGGTCGAAGGGCGCCCAGATCGATGGTGGAGCGGCCTACTCCGGTGGTCGGAGCTGACGTCAGCGGGCGATGGAAGTTTGAAACTTTCGAACCCGATTCCTCCCCCAATTCTTAACGAAAAAATTCAAACTATATATGGATTTGAAGGTGGAGAGGAGATCTACAATTTCTTCAACTGGAGGGAAGGCTATAGATGCGTGGATTTGGAGGAATCGAGGAGAGAAGGGAGGAGTGTATTTCCGCCTTCGATCTGCTGGGTTACGGGGAGAGAGAAAGATATTGTGGCCAATCAGAAATTTTTATTATATATATATATATATTTTTAAAAAATCCAAAAATACCCCTTGTCACACACGAACACCAATTCAAACCCAACGACTGTCGTCCCTAGCGTTTTACCCCCATTTCGAACACAATGGGATATGTTTCGTAGGCCCATTCGACTATTTCAGTCTGTTTTCCTTTAAATTAAAATATAAAACATTCAATATTTAATTTGAACGTACATTTCAATTTGCCGGGGCCACAAACTAATTCGAAAAATTCCAGAAAAATAAATCTAGCTATGTTTTGACGATACGGTCCCAACAAAACTAGTTTCGTCGAATTCTGAGACTGTTTGAAAAATGGCCCATTTCTGGTCGATCCAATTTAATAGAAATCGACCAAACACATTTTCTTTTGCCACACTCTCATACTAGCTTAAAAAATTATGAAATTTGAAACCTAGCAATAACTTCACATCCCGGATCCAAAAAAAGTGGTTTCATCGAATTCCGAGCTCGTTTGCAAAATGGCCATTTTCACGGGCTATATAATTTCTACAACGACCTTTCTGAAAATTCATTTGGCCATAACTTTTGCTTCCTACTATGAAACTTCGATTTTTCAGATTCGTTAGAAAGATATTCACTAACAGATTTAAATATTTTTGGTTTCACTCAAATCCGTTTTGTTTTGCACCCGGTACAGTCAGACAAAGTTTGAATTCAAATTTTGAAACTACTGCGCCCTTTCAGGCCTTGTTTATAATTCAAAGTGATTATATTTATTTTCAACTTCGACTCAAACTTACTTTTCATCATTATTATTTAAAATATTTATTTTAAATATTTAAAATCCACAAAAATAGCCAATTTAAAAAATTTAAATTGGTTCAGATTTTCCGGGTCGTTACAATGGAATTTGAATATAGGATTCAAATAAAGGTGAAATTGGAATTTGAATATAGAATTCAAATAAAAGTAAAATGGAGTTTGAATCAAGAAAATTCGAATAGAGTTAAAATGGAGTTGAATTCAATTTAACGAAGTTTAAAACATTTATATTTATAAATATAATTAAAACGAATTCACCGCCGCGCTGTAGTTCGTAAATTGTCGTTTCGAACTTCAATTGGGTATACATAACTCAATTGAAGTCAAAATTCTTTGAAACAAGAAACGTCTGGACCGATTTGATAATAGTTTACTAATGGAGGAGAAAAATCTGAATTTCATCGAATAGATTTTGAGTTATGTCAAAATCAAATTTTTAGAAAAGCTGCACCAAAATCGTTTTAAAACTATAACGTTTTATTTAAATAAATAAAAGGATTTTAAAGAAATAAAATCCGAATTTGCAATTAGAAAAATCCACATTGGAAATATAAAATAAATATGAACTCCAGTGAAGTAAGTGAAATGGTTTTTTTGAAACAAAAAAATCAGATTTTTAACTATCGAATAAAATTAACTAATTTGGAGAATAACTAGTTAATGAAAATGTCGAATCAAAATTGAACTTTAAATGAGTTGTATATATATATATATATATTTGAAATCGAATATAGTTAAAAATGAAACTCGACGTGATTATAAGCGAAATAAAATATATTTGAACATGATATGTTCAAACTAAAGAGAGTTGGCAAAAGAGCTAATGAAAAGAATAAATTATCGACTTGAGTTAGAAATGACTGGATTTAGTTGAATTGAATTGAAAACAGGTGAACATGTGTTAGATAGGTATGGGATGAAGTATATGAAGATTTTAATTTATGTGCCCGACAAAAAGGTACATGTTTAAATTCATATATGAGATTTTATGCGCCGTATCGGCAAGCCGCTTGGCTTTTTCTTTTGGATTGGTGAGGGCCATGGGAGGCTATTTGAAATAACCCGATGCTCCCGGTACAAGGGAGTTTATGGCGAATTTTTCTGGGAATTTAAGGAGTTAGAATATTTTTAAGATAATTTGATAGTTAGTAATCAATGTATCGATATATATAGAATTCAATAAGGAAACGAAATAAAAAAAATAGAATATTGTAAACAAAAGGGAAATCTATAAATTAGAAATAGAAAATGAACCATATACATGTTTTAAAAATGAATAATTGGGTTTTATAGTGTGTTTATTCGAGGTAAGTGGTTTTGCCGTTTTGAAGTTAGTGATGTTTTCAGTCAAGGTCTGAGAGGTAATTTTACCCCAACTTGATTGATTTCATTTTTAATTGATAAATAGCAAGATCCAGTCTCGAAGAGAAGTGTTGAATAATAGTTAGTTGAATAAAATATTTTGGGTTGTCGTAACGATGTTTTACACAACATTCGTTTTAACCCAAGTGGTAGAAATTTGGAAATATAAAAGTAAATAATTCCTGAGTATAATTAAAGTAGTCAGGAAAGAGATAAGAGATTGAGATTGTTTTCAATTGCAAATAGAATATATTTTCTAAATACAAGAAATAAAAGAAGGCGATACATGGAAATGTTTTTTCCAAATAGCATAAGAGACCAATAAGATTACTGGGAATATTTGGTTAACAAATATTGGTAAGGAAGTGGAGAAATGTTTTAATTAATGGAATATAAATTAAAAGGCCCAATGATTGTTTGATGCGGTGAATGGATGTTTGTTTTTCTTCGATAGTTAAATAACCGACTATCGAAGTGTTTGCCAATATCGTTGTCAATATGGAGAGACCGGTTGGATTATTATCCGTGAACCACTCTGAAACGACCCGAAATCCCCCTTACGGGAAATCACGGATTGAGTTGAGAACAACACACAGAGGAACGCAAACATAGAACATTTCATTGTATATTACAACAATTCATCAGAATACAAGAATATACAGAGTATAAACAAATAAAATACATTCGATAAATATCAGATAGTACAATACATTACATAGCAGCGGAAAATAATACAAAATACAACTGAAGAAGATACACGGATACAAAGCTTTCCGGATATCGTTCCAGCTGTAAACCAGGTTCCTGTGAATATAAATCTGCAAAACCCAAAACTCCTAGCTGCCCGTGTCGAAAATAAGGGCACCCAGAGTTTAGGTTAAAACAATAAACTCCAGGTCAGTCATGGGACTGGTGTGAGAACTAAAATAGTTATTAATATTTATTTTAAAGTTAGGTAAATCAAGGGACCACGCCGTAAAACACGGAACGGGTTTCCTCCCAAGAATACCAGTGCAAATAACAACAGCGCAATGGTAAATAAAGAAAAATGAAGCTATTATAAGACCCAGGTCCTATCACACAATGCAACGCAAGCCGGGGGATAGGGTTTTACCTTATAATAGCCAAAGAATGCTTGATACGCTAAATTTCATGTTTTAAATTTTTAATCAGACTCCAACCGCAAATTAGTAAGAGAACGATTCCCTAAGTATTAACCCCGAAGGCCGAAACCAACATCAGACTAATACCCAGGAAACCACCCATCTTAGCACGTTTCCAGTTAGTTTCTGATTTTATATACAATCATAAATATCAATCATAGACGGCATGGGTACCATATATCATGTCGCCATATATAGGTATACAATCAAAACCGCAAAATGTCGTATTGGAAGTTGGGTTATCATTTATGGTATGAACCGAGGCTAGGGATCGTCCTCTACCGATTCGAGACTCTCTAGCCCGAGCCTCAGGCAAGCGCGCAGACAAGCCTTGGATCATCAGGGTCGGTCCACACGGAGTGGATTATTATGCCTGAACAATACGTCTCCCCGCCCTATGGGGCGTAAATGAGCCAACGAATGACTCCATCGGCTTCACATAGTCACCGATATATATCTGAGGCGCCTCGCAATAACAACAACCACATAAGCCAAACTCGTCAGGGTGTGTAAAACCACTGACGCCACTTCTAACTAGAAGGAAACTCATGCCCTCCCTGATGTCCTCTTCCGTTTCTGGTTCATACCGGGTGTGAAACTCGTGAAGTAAACGTTACACAAAGCTATGCCACAAAGGCCGTGCTTTGATCATCAACCACAAGACTTTGCTTTTCAACAGAAGCCTTGATCATTTGCCACTTAGGCATGCCACACAGGAAATTCACTCCATGCGATGGATATCCATCAATATATAACCCCTGAGCTCGTACGTCTCAGAGAAGGGCGTTAAGCAAGAGAATAAATTCTCCGCCGCCAAACAGATATATATTTAATAGAAATCAATCACATAGACTAAAATCCAATGTCAGACACACAGTCCATTTACAAGTTCGTTCTGGGTCTGAACGAAACCGGAGGCACGTAGTACCCCACATATCCATCGATCTCCAAGTACGTCTGGACGATCACCCACTGATTCCCTCCTCTTGGGTGTACGGCCCAATCAAGATCATCAGTAATTATCCAAACGACGTGAAGACCTCGTGTCTTCAACCATCGTCTTCATCTTCGACTAATCGTCGAATCAGTTATTCAGAATGGGATAAACCCAGTCTTTCCGAATAACTCACGTATATAATAAATAAGTGTTACACAAACACAACATACGCCTCATTCCAATTCATCAGTCACTAACCGTAAATTAATCAAGAGAATAATTCCCCAAATATTAACCCCGAAGGCCGAAACCAACATCAGATCAATATCCAGAAAACCATTCTACTTAGCTAACTGACAGTTAGTTTCTAAATTTCACATTCTTAGGGAAAGGTTCCCATTAATTTTATCAAAGATAAATCCTTTAAATTTATTCTTTAATCTACACTTGAATATCAATTCAAACTAGTCAGGATTAGCGATCCATACCGAAGTGATCATTTATTTTATTTCTCAATCCCAACCTATTCATCCCATGAAGTAAAACTGGTAATACTTCATATCTAACACCACGGTGTTATCGGTAAATTCATTTACCATTTCACGTTCAAATCTAATTAAAGATTTAACTATCGCCTGGAGCAAAACTGGGGATACTCCATTCTCGTTCTTTTCAATCTAATTAAAGATTCATTAAAACTCTACTTAGTTTTAATCTTTACTTGGGTTAAAGAATCAATGTCATTTAAAACACGGTTCACGATAAGCCCCAAAATCACATCACATTTCAATCAGTCCCTAACCGTAAATTAGCAAGTGAGCAATTCCCTAAGAATTAACCCCGAAGGTCGAAACCAACATCAGATCAATACCCCAGAAACCATTCAACTTAACTAATCTCCAGTTAGTTTCTGATTTTCTTAACTCCTTTGGGTCTAAGAATAGAATTATTGAAGATACCGTTCACGACAACCCAAAATCACATTCCATTAATTATCGGGTTAAAGAACAAGTGTTATTTAAAACACTATTCACGATAAACCCAAAAATCAATACCAATTCAATTCCAATTAAATATCATTTAATTGGTACACTTCATTAAATCTAAATAAAAAGATTTAGTCTTTTCCTCAACTAGGCTTAAGAACAGTGTTAATGAAGACACAATTCACGACAAACCCAAATCACATTTGATATTAAATACAAGGCTCTGAATAGAAAATATATCGGCTTATATTCAATATCAAATTCTACGACCAACAAATATCGTATTGGAAATAACGATATATATATATCTTTCAAATTTCCATAACAACATCTGTATAATCACGAAATCCAAGATCGAAATATTCCGAAGACAATTTCGATTCAAATCCATTCCAATGAAATTATTGGAAATTCTGGTTATTTTCAAAACCATTTCAAATCCAATTTTTTATTTTAAAAATAAATAAATTACTATTCTAGTTCAAAACTAGTTCATTTCGATAAAAAACAATTTTTATCTTTTCAAATATGGAGTTTTTCATTTCAATTCTTCACAAATAATTTCTTATGATTTTACACAAATTATTGATATTTTTAATAATTTTATCAAGGCCCGTACAGTCGATTTCCATCAACGGCCATCGAACTTCACTTACAACCACCTTTTTCAAATTTGATTTGGACATAATTCCAAATCCAACCATTAGATTTCAAGTTTCTAATATTCGTTAGAAAGCTCTTTTCGATACGAACCCAACGGTTCTGGTTTTAGGAGAATCCGACGGTCGGATCTCCCGCAACGTGCATTCGAAGTCAATGGTCGAAATTCACGAACTACCGCAGCGCGGCGCGTTCTATTCAGGCCATTATATATATAATATATATATATTATATATATTTCGTCGATTTCCTTTTAAACGTATATTATAAATCGTTTTAAATACGTTTTCGAAATGATTTCAACTTTATTTCAAATTCAAATCAAAGTTGAATTTTTCCTTATAAATTCGTTTTAAATTCCTTTCTAATTGATTTCAATTCAAATCGATTTTTAATTCAATTTCAGTTCGTTTTTAATTCAATTTGAATTTCAAATTAATTCAATTCCAATTTGAATTCAATTCTATTCAATTTCAATTCGAATTCAATTCTATTCAATTTCAATTCTAATTCAATTCTATTCAATTCTAATTCAATTTTATTCAATTTCAATTCTAATTCAATTCTATTCAATTTCAATTCGAATTCAATTCTATTCAATTTCAATTCTAATTCAATTCTATTCAATTTCAATTCGAATTCAATTCTATTCAATTTCAATTCGAATTCAGTTCTATTCAATATAATTCGAATTTCGATTATTTTCAATATAATTCAAATTTCGAAATCACTTTCAATATACATTGAAAATTGAATAAAATCGATATAAATATCGTTCACGTCAAAATGGCGTCAATCTAATCAACACGGCTTCATATATTTCTATTTTCAGATATTCTATTTCAAATATTTCTTTTTCAAATATTTCTATTTCAAAATTGGAATGAGGCCCAATCAATTACCATATAATGTTAATTATATGGATTTTCTACAATACATGTATACAATAACAACGATGAATAATCAACCATCATCCAAAGTGCATTCTACACTGTATAAGCATCAAATATAAATATTTAACGCTCATAACAGTCTGTCCATCAATCGATCAACATACAGCTAATTATTGGGATTAGTGTATGTCATATATCATCCCAATACCCGTGTGGGGTTTCAAACAATCAAACACAGATTTTATTTGTGCAGTTGGGCGATGTGTAAAATTTATCGTCCGAATCAATATCAGTCAAATGTGTGTATATAAACAAATCGTTCGATTTGTTTATATTAATTTATTTCATTTTAAATACACGTTAAAAAATTCTATTTTCAACTATAAAATATTTTTAACTATATAAATATTTTATTTCATTTCACATCACATCACACAATCAACTACACATCAAAATCAAACAAACAAGCATACAAGCCGTCCATGGTCTGTGGACGATGGGTGTCGGGTGCTACTAAACACCGTTTACATCCTAGCATAAATTTTAACTAGAGAAATTAAATTAAAGGTGAGGAGTTCTCATAGAGGGTTCCACTCCGCCGTGCTTTACTTTTGAACTGCTGGACCGCCTGGATCTGTCTGATATTCCAATGCAGTTCTTTTCACGCTGTTCATATATAAAAATTATATTTTTAATTAGCTACATATATTAAAATTATATTTCTACTTCGCTTTCAACATGAAAACCAAATTTTTATATTGCTAACATCATAATAAAAATCATATTTTTGTTCTTCCTATAATATAAAAATCATATTTTTATACTTTCTATAATATAAAATTCATATTTTTGTTCTTCCTATAATATAAAAATCATATTTTTATACTTTCTATAATATAAAAATCATATTTTTATTCTTAACATTATATAAAAATCCAAACTTTTTCCTATTAAAAATTGAACCTTTTTCATATTAAAAATCATAACCTTACTTAGGAATTCATCTCATTAAAAATCTCATTTTTATCAAACAAAAATTTGATGATTTTTTCCTATAATCAAAAATCATATTGTTCATGATCGAAGGATCATGTATTTTTTTCTCAGATTTAGAACCGAATAAGAAAAGATAAAAACTTACAGTATTATTTTTTCCTAGGGTTCCTTTTTCTTCTTCTTATTTCGATTCCAAGAAGAGCCACAACTAGCTCGCAGCCTAGGGTTTAACAATGCTCCGCCCAGACTGACTTTGACGATGATCGGGGACCGCCACATGGAGCGGCGCCACGCCTTCAACCGACGCCAGGAGGTCTGGCGAACTCGGGCTCCGTTCAACGCCAGGATTGGCGCTCAAACACGCGGGTCTTGAGCCCGAATTCCTTCCAGTACACAAAACAAAATTGGATCAACCCCCCACCATTTTAAAGCCCTCTCAATTTTCTTCGAATTTGCCTTCAGAAGTTTCATGAAATATGGTTTGAATCGCATGAGATTTGAGGAAGAAAATCACGGTTATTTCCGCCGTTCGTATGGTGAGGAACGGGTTTGACCAGGGAGTGAGAAAACTAGGGGTTTGACCTTGGTTATATAATTATATTTTTAATTATTTTAATTCCCTAAAAAGTTGCTTCTTCATTTGAACCCCAAACGAGGCCCAACGACTGTCGTCCATAGCGTAATACCCCCATTCCAAACACAATGGGATATGATTCGCAAGCCGGTTCGACTGTTTCGATCATTTTCGTTTAAATTAAAATTTAAATCTATATATTCAATTTTAAACGTACATTTCAATTTACCGGGGCCACATACAGTCTCTAAAAATTCCCAAAAATAATTTCTTGCTTCGTATTGATGATACGGTCCTAACAAAACTAGTTTCATCAAATTCTGAGACCGTTTGAAAAATGACCATTTTCCAGTCGATTAAAATCAACTGAAACTGGTCAAACGCGTTTTCCTTTGCCATGCTTACACATTGATTCAGAAAATTATGAATTTTGAAACCTAGCAATAACTTGACATCGCGGATCCAACAAAAGTGGTTTCGTCGAAATCCGAGGTCGTTTGCAAAATGGCCATTTTCTAAGAGCCGAAATTCCATAGCGACTATTCTGAATTTTCAACTGGGCATAACTTTTTATCCCCGCTATGAAATTTTGATTTTTCTGATTCGTTGGAAAGATATTCACATTTAGATTCAAATATTTCTGGTTTCGCCAAAATCCGGTTTATTTTGCATCCGGTACATTCAATTGAAGTTTGAAATCGAATTATCGAACTACCGCGCCATTTTCAATTCCTTTTATATATAAATAAATATTTATATTCTAATGACGATTCGAATAAATATATACGTTCGAATTCCATTCAAAATAGATTTCTCGTCGTTATTATTTAAAATAATTCATTTTAAATAATCAAAATTCGCTAAAATTGCCAAAATAAAAATTTTAAATTGGCTCGGATTTCCGGGTTATTACAATCTTTCCCACTTAAATTTTTCGTCCTCGAAAAGGAACGAAGCCGAAAGTTGTTTCACAATTCAACTCAACTTCCAGTATTTTCACTACGGCTTAAGTTCTTCAACTTTTCAGTTTCTAAGAACTTTTCAAAATTTTCAAATATTTGGCTAACACCCTAAATTTTCGAAAAATTTCGCCATAATCTCCCCTGCACCGGGGACTTCGGGATATTTCATATAGCCTCCCATGGCCTTCTTCAATCCAAAAGAAAAAAGAAAAAGCCAAGCGGCTAGCCAAGCGGCTAGCCAATCGGCTCATAAAATCATCATCACCCAAACAAAACAGTAAATTATGGTAAACATGTACCTATTTGTCGGGCATACAATTTTATTCTTCTGCTCTAGCCTCCTTGCTATGACCTGTTCAGTATAAGTACATGTATATGCATGCAAATGCGACAAATTTTCAATACGATTCACTATTTGATTAATTTGGCTAAAGGTTCAACTATTAATTAATCAAAACAGTAATCAAACAACACAATCAGCAATCATTTAGTTGATTATCATTTCAAATTCATAATCTTGATATATATATATATATAAAGAAAATCATGTTTTTGATGCCAACTCACAACAATAAACCTATTTAGTTTTGGTTCTCACAACAGTCAATTGGAAATATATAAACATCACACCTTCGAAACTCGAACACAAACTGCTGATGCTACGTAGTCATCAACAGAATCATCTCCGGACGACTAGAGTGTGACTTTATATCTATCCAGTATATTAAAACTTTAAATACACGTGGATTAGATGTATACGCAAAATCTATATATACTGGATTGTCCAAATTCAAATATAATAAATAAACAAATACGTATAATTGAATTTAAATTTTCAAAACAAAAATTGTTTTCACTTTAAAAATATACTCTTCACACTCGTTCTAGGAAACTACTGATCCCATCTCTAACGAGTCATTCCCGTTGGATATTACTAATCCAATTTCTGATGAATTTTTTCGTTCGGTTCTAACGTGTCTTGTTCTCTGAGCTTTGTAAACCAAAGCTCTGATACCAAAATGAAACGACCCGAAATCCCCCTTACGGGAAATCACGGATTGAGTTGAGAACAACACACAGAGGAACGCAGACAGAAGAACATTTCATTGTATATTACAACAATTCATCAGAATACAAGAATATACAGAGTATAAACAAATAAAATACATTCGATAAATATCAGAGAGTACAATACATTACATAGCAGCGGAAAATAATACAAAATACAACTGAAGAAGATACACGGATACAAAGCTTTCCGGATATCGTTCCAGCTGTAAACCAGGTTCCTGTGAATATAAATCTGCAAAACCCAAAACTACTAGCTGCCCATGTCGAAAATAAGGGCACCCAGAGTTTAGGTTAAAACAATAAACTCTAGGTCAGTCATGGGACTGGTGTGAGAACTAAAACAGTTATTAATATTTATTTTAAAGTTAGGTAAATCAAGGGACCACGCCGTATAACACGGAACGGGTTTCCTCCTAAGAATACCAGTGCAAATAACAACAACGCAATGCTAAATAAAGAAAAATGAAGCTATTATAAGACACAGGTCCTATCACACAATGCAACGCAAGCCGGGGGATAGGGTTTTACCTTATAATAGCCAAAGAATGCTTGATACGCTAAATTTCATGTTTTAAATTTTTAATCAGACTCCAACCGCAAATTAGTAAGAGAACGATTCCCTAAGTATTAACCCCGAAGGCCGAAACCAACATCAGACTAATACCCAAGAAACCACCCATCTTAGCTCGTTTCCAGTTAGTTTCTGATTTTATATACAATCATAAATATCAATCATAGACGGCATGGGTATCATATATCATGTCGCCATATATAGGTATACAATCAAAACCGCAAAATGTCGTATTGGAAGTTGACTATCATTTATGGTATGAACCGAGGCTAGGGATCGTCCTCTACCGATTCAAGACTCTCTAGCCTGAGCCTCAGGCAAGCGCGCAAACAAGCCTTGGATCGTCAGGGCCGGTCCACACGGAGTGGATTATTATGCCTAAACAATACGTCTCCTCGCCCTATGGGGCGTAAATGAGCCAACGAATGACTCCATCGGCTTCACATAGTCACCGATATATATCTGAGGCGCCTCGCAACAGCAACAACCACATAAGCCAAACTCGTCAGGGCGTGTAAAACCACTGACGCCACTTCTAACTAGAAGGAAACGCATGCCCTCCCTGATGTCCTCTCCCGTTTCTGGTTCATACCGGGTGTGAAACTCGCAAAGTAAACGTTACACAAAGCTATGCCACAAAGGTCGTGCTTCATCAACCGCAAGACTTTGCTTTTCAACAGAAGCCTTGATCATTAGCCGCTTAGGCATGCCACACAGGCAATTCACTCCATGCGATGGATATCTATCAATATATAACCCCTGAGCTCGTACGTCTCAGAGAAGGGCGTTAAGCAAGAGAATAAATTCTCCGCCGCCAAACAGATATATATTTAATAGAAATCAATCACACAGACTAAAATCCAATGTAAGACACACAGTCCATTTACAAGTTCGTTCTGGGTTTGAACGAAACCGGAGGCACCTAGTACCCCGCATATCCATCGATCTCCAAGTACGTCTGGACGATCACCAACTGATTCCCTCCTCTTGGGTGTACGACCCAATCAAGATCATCGGTAATTATCCAAACGACGTGAAGACCTCCGGTCTTCAACCATCGTCTTCATCTTCGACTAATCGTCGAATCAATTATTCAGAATGGGATAAACCCGGTCTTTCCGAATAACTCATGTATATAATAAGTGTTACACAAACACAACATACGCCTCATTCCAATTCATCAATCACTAACCATAAATTAATCAAGAGAATAATTCCCTAAATATTAACCCCGAAGGCCGAAACCAATATCAGATCAATATCCAGAAAACCATTCTACTTAGCTAACCGACAGTTAGTTTCTAAATTTCACATTCTTAGGGAAAGGTTCCCATTAATTTTATCAAAGATAAATCCTTTAAATTTATTCTTTAATCTACTCTTGAATATCAATTCAAACTAGTCGGGATTAGCGATCCATACCGAAGTGATCATTTATTTTATTTCTCAATCCCAACCTATTCATCCCATGAAGTAAAACTGGTAATACTTCATATCTAACACCAAGGTGTTATCGGTAAATTCAATTACCATTTCACGTTCAAATCTAATTAAAGATTTAACTATCGCCTGGAGCAAAACTGGGGATACTCCATTCTCGTTCTTTTCAATCTAATTAAAGATTCATTAAAACTCTACTTAGTTTTAATCTTTACTTGGGTTAAAGAATCAGTGTCATTTAAAACAAGTGTTCACGATAAACCCTAAAATCACATCACATTTCAATCAGTCCCTAAACGTAAACTAGCAAGTGAGCAATTCCCTAAGTATTAACCCCGAAGGTCGAAACCAACATCAGATCAATACCCCAGAAACCATTCAACTTAACTAATCTCCAGTTAGTTTCTGATTTTCTAAACTCCTATGGGTCTAAGAACAGTATTATTGAAGATACCGTTCACGACAACCCAAAATCACATTCCATTAATTATCAGGTTAAAGAACAAGTGTTATTTAAAACACTGTTCACGATAAACCCAAAAATCAATACCAATTCAATTCCAATTAAATATCATTTAATTGGTACACTTCATTAAATCTAAATAAAAAGATTTAATCTTTTCCTCAACTGGGCTTAAGAACAGTGTTAATGAAGACACCATTCACGACAAACCCAAATCACATTTGATATTAAATACAAGGCTCTGAATAGAAAATATATCGGCTTATATTCAATATCAAATTCTACGACCAACAAATATCGTATTAGAAATAACGATATATATATATATATATCTTTCAAATTTCCATAACAACATCTGTATAATCACGAAATCCAACATCGAAATATTCCGAAGACAATTTCGATTCAAATCCATTCCAATGCAATTATTGGAAATTCTGGTTATTTTCTAAAACATTTCAAATCCAATTTATTTATTTTAAAAATAAATAAATTACTATTCTAGTTCAAAACTAGTTCATTTCGATAAAAATCTATTTTTATCTTTTCAAATATGGAGTTTTTCATCCCAATTCTTCACAAATCATTTCTTATGATTTTACACAAATTATTGATATTTTTAATAATTTTATCAAGGCTCGTACAGTCGATTTCCATCAACGGCTGTGAACGCCCACCCCGCACCAACTGACATTTACTCCAAAGGTGCGTTGTACACATGTCCAGTTAGCATGGAACGAGTCGTCAGAAGGAAAGGAAAGAAGGAAATGAACTAACAAAGAACCTGTAGAATGTCTCACAGCGCATAGAATAAAATATAATAATAACATACTTGACATAAAACAGGTGAGACAGTGCATAAGCTGAAGCAACTAACATAGCAGTGGAAAATGTAAGTACAGCTTATGGTCCAAAGTTAAACATTATTACAACTTTTCAAACTGTCTCAAAAGCAAAAGCAAGATAAAGGAGGTACACTACTAATGCCTAAGTAGCGACCATCAACGACACAGGGAGAATATCTATATATCATACGTGGAAGCCTCCTGCCCGCCTCCAAATCAGCTACTCGCGCATCACCAGCTAACCTGTCTCTAGTCTGCTCGTGTGAGCACCCAGAGTAATAAGAGGAGACATAAAACTCTGGGTCAGACATAAAGCCTGGTATGAGCGATAAGCATCTAAACAGAACAATAACAGGTAGACTAAAACATACCTGAACCTGGACCTACAGCCAAAGAGTTAGCACTACATAATGTACAACACTCTAAGGTGCCATATCAAATGGTGTAAAGATACGGAGGTGGGGGTGTGCATGTCATAGTGATGGCAAACAATCAAACATAGCAACCATCCTCACATCTCTCACTCAGTGCGTAAAGCATACGATATTCACCACTTCGATCACCCAACGTACCTTGCTACGATCACTTTGCCCCATGAAGTCATAAATGGCTTCACTGCACTGATAACGTAGCCACAAATCCTTCGTTATGTCCACTTTGCCCCATGGAGTCACAAGGACCCCACTGCACTGGCTCATAGCCTTACTAATCCTTACTATGTCCACTCTGCCCCATGGAGTCACAATGACCCCACTGCACTGGCTCATAGTCTTACTACGCATCACCTTGCCCCTCGAGTCATAATGACTCTACTGCACTGATAACGTAGTCTTGCTACCATCACTTTGCCCCTCGAGTCATAGTGACTCTACTGCACTGATAAGTAGCCCATCATCCATTTTCAGTGGTGAATCGAAGTTATGAACGTCGACAACTCCTTAGCACACGTCCCGCAGCAAAGTCCAACTCATGAAGTCAACTCGTTGGTCCCCATCTGGATCCTGAGTCATAACTTCCAACTTGGACTACCTTTGCATCTCGGGTTATTGGTCTACTCTCCTGTTCGGGTCGGTCGGTCAAGCACCTTTCATCCTGGTCGGTTTTCATCATCCCTGGTCGGTTTTCATCGTCCCTGGTCGGTTTTCATCGTCCCTGGTCGGTCGGTATTGCCCCCCCTGGTCGGTCGAACACTTTACCAATCCTGGTCGGTCGTTACCAGGATCGGTCGGTCCTCCTTCACTATTTCTGGTCGGTCGTTCGATGTCAGGGTCGGTCGGTCCTCCTTCACTATTTTTGGTCGGTCGTTCGATGTCAGGGTCGGTCGGTCCTCCTTCACCATTTCTGGTTGGTCCAGGAACTCGGGTCGGTCAACCCCCCCCTGGTCGGTTATCTCGACCGCAAACCTGCACCATTTCAGCAAGCTATTTTCGCCTCTCGACGGCGTTTTCGACCAATCTAACACTTCTAATCAGTCACAAAGCATACCATACAGTCATAGAAACATAGAGAATCAATCACAACATCAAAACATCAATATGATAGGTTAATATGGATCAAACATACCCAAAACCCTATATTTCCCCTTAAGCATGTTTAGGTGAAACTAATGATGTGATTAGCAAAACTTAACCAAATTAACCCAAATTCATATCAGAGGTCTAAACCATCATTTTGGATTTTATAAATATTTTTCCGGGATTTTATCATGTTTAAATTCGCTAATTAACACTAATTACCCTTAATTAGCCATAATTAGTGAGGAACTATGCAAATCACTCACCTTAGCCACAAATAAACAAAGATCTGAAATAAATCTCTGATTTGATGCGAATCCCAATGCTAAACAGCAGCTCCAATGTTGATTTAGTGTAGATCTCCCTTGATTTGGTGTTGCTAAGCTTAATCCTTGATTAAAAGATGATTTGGGGGTGATTTAGAGGTTGGAGGCCATTTTTAGGGTTTCTTGGAGATAAGTGGAGGCTAGAAAACTGAAATGGAATGATTCTCTAACTCATTTCAGCCTCCCCATAACCCTAACCCCGAAATGAGTTATGGGCCTATTCACTAATCACCATATTTGGCCCGGTTAAGCAGTTTTTCACCTTCCAAACCTTATTTCAGCCATATCTCCCAAACGGTAAGTCCATTTGGCTATTATGACCACTCTACGGAAAGGTAAACCATCAAACGAGTCTAATAGAAGTGGTTTCAGATCAAAATTCCTTTCCAATCAAAAGTTATGGCCAACACAAGATCAGCTAGGGGCAAAACGGTCATTTAAAAATCGACAAAAATCATGAACATGGGAAATGAGTCTAATGGTTGTTTTCCAAAGTTACATGACCATACAACGTCATATGGGAAAGAAATAAATATTCTACGATCCTCCGATGCGTAGAATGCGGGTTGTTACAACGGCCATCGAACTGCACTTACAGCGACCTTTTTCAAATTTGAGTTGGATATAATTCCAAATCCAACCGTTAGATTTCAAATTTCTAATATTCGTTAGAAAGCTCTTTTCGATACGAACCCAACGGTTCCGATTTTAGGAGAATCCGACGGTCGGATCTCCCGCAACGTGCATTCGAAGTCAATGGTCGAAATTCACGAACTGACGCAGCGCGGCGCGTTCTATTCAGGCCATTATATATAATATATATATATATATATATAATATATATATATTATATATATTTGGTCGATTTCCTTTTAAAACGTATATTATAAATCGTTTTAAATTCGTTTTCGAAATGATTTCAACTTCATTTCAAATTCAAATCAAAGTTGAATTTTTCCTTATAAATTCGTTTTAAATTCCTTTCTAATTGATTTCAATTCAAATCGATTTTTAATTCAATTTCAGTTCGTTTTCAATTCAATTTGAATTTCAAATTAATTCAATTCCAATTCGAATTCAATTCTATTCAATTTCAATTCGAATTCAATTCTATTTAATTTCAATTCTAATTCAATTTTATTCAATTCTAATTCAATTCTATTCAATTTCAATTCTATTCAATTTCAATTCTATTCAATTTCAATTATAATTCAATTCTATTCAATTTCAATTCGAATTCAATTCTATTCAATTTCAATTCTAATTCAATTCTATCCAATTTCAATTCTAATTCAATTCTATTCAATTTCAATTCTAATTCAATTCTATTCAATTTCAATTCGAATTCAATTCTATTCAATTTCAATTCGAATTCAATTCTATTCAATATAGTTCGAATTTCGGTTATTTCCAATATAATTCAAATTTCGAAATCACTTTCAATATACATTGAAAATTGAATAAAATCGATATAAATATCGTTCACGTCAAAATGGCGTCAATCTAATCAACACAGCTTCATATATTTCTATTTTCAAATATTCTATTTCAAATATTTCTTTTTCAAATATTTCTATTTCAAAACTGGAATGAGGCCCAATCAATTACCATATAATGTTAATTATATGGATTTTCTACAACACATGTATACAATAACAACGATGAATAATCAACCATCATCCAAAGTGCATTCTACACTGTATAAGCATCAAATATAAATATTTAACGCTCATAACAGTCTGTCCATCAATCGATCGACATACAACAAATTATTGGGATTAGTGTATGTCATATATCATCCCAATACCCGTGTGGGGTTTCAAACAATCAAACACAGATTTATTTGTTCAGTTGGGCGATGTGTAAACTTTATCGTCCCAATCAATATCAGTCAAATGTGTGTGTATAAACAAATCGTTCGATTTGTTTATATTAATTTATTTCATTTTAAATACACGTTAAAAATTCTATTTTCAACTGTAAAATATTTTTAACTATATAAATATTTTATTTCATTTCACATCACATCACACAATCAACTACACATCAAAATCAAACAAACAAGCATACAAGCCGTCCTTGGTCTGTGGACGACGGGTGTCGGGTGCTACTAAACACTGTCTACATCCTAGCATATATTTTAACTAGAGAAATTAAATTAAAGGTGAGGAGTTCTCACAGAGGGTTCAACTCCGCCGTGCTTTACTTTTGAACTGCTGGACCGTCTGGATCTGCCTGATATTCCAATGTAGTTCTTTTCACGCTGTTCATATATAAAAATTATATTTTTAATTTGCTACATATATAAAAATTATATTTCTACTTCGCTTTCAACATGAAAACCAAATTTTTATATTGCTAACATCATAATAAAAATCATATTTTTGTTCTTCCTATAATATAAAAATCATATTTTTATACTTTCTATAATATAAAAATCATATTTTCGTTCTTCCTATAATATAAAAATCATATTTTTATACTTTCTATAATATAAAAATCATATTTTTATTCTTAACATTATATAAAAATCCAAAAATTTTCCTATTAAAAATTGAACCTTTTTCATATTAAAAATGGTAACCTTACTTAGGAATTCATCTCATTAAAAATCTCATTTTTATCAAACAAAAATTTGATGATTTTTTCCTAAATCAAAAATCATATTGTTCATGATCGAAGGATCATGTATTTTTTTCTCAGATTTAGAACCGAATAAGAAAAGATAAAAACTTACAGTATTATTTTTTCGTAGGGTTCCTTTTTCTTCTTCTTATTTCCATTCCAAGAAGAACCACAACTTGCTTGCAGCCTAGGGTTTAACAATGCTCCGCCTAGACTGACTTTGACGATGATCGGGGACCGCCACGTGGAGCGGCGCCACGCCTTCAACCGACGCCAGGAGGTCTGGCGAACTCGGCCTCCGTTTAATGCCAGGATTGGCGCTCAAACACGCGGGTCTTGAGCCCAAATTCCTTCCAGTACACAAAACAAAATTGGATCAACCCCCCACCATTTTAAAGCCCTCTCAATTTTTCTTCGAATTTGCCTTCAGATGTTTCATGAAATATGGTTTGAATCGCATGAGATTTGAGGAAGAAAATCACGGCTATTTCCGCCGTCGTATGGTGAGGAACGGGTTTGACCAGGGAGTGAGAAAACTAGGGGTTTGACCTTGGTTATATAATTATATTTTTAATTAGTTTAATTCCCTAAAATGTTGCTTCTTCATTTGAACCCCAAACGAGGCCCAACGACTGTCGTCCATAGCGAAATACCCCTATTCCTAACACAATGGGATATGTTTCACAAGCTGGTTCGACTGTTTCGATAATTTTCGTTTAAATTAAAATTTAAATCTATATATTCAATTTTAAACGTACATTTCAATTTACCGGGGCCACATACAGTCTCTAAAAATTCCCAAAAAATAATTTCTTGCTTCGTATTGATGATACGGTCCTAACAAAACTAGTTTCGTCAAATTCTGAGACCGTTTGAAAAATGGCCATTTTCCAGTCAATTAAAATCAACTAAAACTGGTCAAACGCGTTTTCCTTTGCCACGCTTACACATTGATTCAGAAAATTATGAATTTTGAAACCTAGCAATAACTTGACATTGCGGATCCAACAAAAGTGGTTTCGTCGAAATCCGAGGTCGTTTGCAAAATGGCCATTTTCTAAGGGCCGAAATTCCATAATGACTATTCTGAATTTTCAATTGGGCATAACTTTTTATCTCCGCTATGAAATTTTGATTTTTCTGATTTGTTGGAAAGATATTCACATTTAGATTCAAATATTTTTGGTTTTGCCAAAATCCGGTTTATTTTGCATCCGGTACATTCAATTGAAGTTTGAAATCGAATTATCGAACTACCACACCATTTTCAATTCCTTTTATATATATAAATAAATATTTATATTCTAAGGACGATTCGAATAAATATATGCGTTCGAATTCCATTCAAAATAGATTTCTCGTTGTTATTATTTAAAATAATTCATTTTAAATAATCAAAATTCGCTAAAATTGCCAAAATAAAAAAATTAATTTGGCTCGGATTTTCGGGTTATTACACACTCTGTATTGGCAGTAGCGTTGCGAATCAGATTATACAAAGATAATCGAAGACGGTGTAAAGTGCAAGGGCTTTTTCTATTAATAGAAATTGTGCCTTCGGTTTCGTTCAGTCCCAGAACAACGTATATGGACGAATGCCTGACAGAGTATTTCCAATGATCGCATGGGTTGGTCTGTATAAATATATATGGTTGCAACAGATTTATTCCCTTAGCATAACATCCAGAATATTTGTGCAAATCAATTAGTGATTAACGGATCTGACAATGTAGAATTCAAAGTGATTGTGCTATCAATGAATAGAAAGTAATCGTAGCCTCAAGCCTCAACAACCGGGAAATGAAAAAAATCGGGCAGACAGCATGGCTATGTGGGTCGCTCCCATTAGGATGTATAATCACCTATCTAGAGGTTCATTTAATTACTTATTCTATTCGATGTTGTCCCATCAGGGAAACGGTTGCTGATCCCAACCATTGGTGATATACATTCGATACACTCAAGCGAAATGAGTGGTCGGTCATGTGTGGGACGGGTTGCAAGATGTTCTTGTTGAACCTAGTGTATTCCTCTCTAGAGATACACTAGCGGAAGGTGGTTCCATACCTTGTCATAGTTGGAAATCCAATCTCCAATAAGCGCCATGCGGTTTTTGATTTTATATTATATATGGAGCGTGAGATGCAAGCGTTCCGCTAGATTGTTATTTATTTGATGTAGACATTATTATAATATCACTGGATTTGATATCAAAATATTTTGGGTTATCGTAAGGTAAAAATCATCCGTGTTTATGTGTGAATTGGTCTTACGATTATCATTTCTTTCAAAAGGATTTTTTTTAAAGTTAAACAAATGATTGGAGTTTACTCACACCAGTCCCATGACTGACCCAGAGTTTATTTTGTTTGTTTTTCCCTAAACTCTTGGGTGCCCAAAATTGTACGGGCAGTCAAGTAGTCGGGATTTTACAGATTCATTTGGAGGAGTTGGAAGTAGGAGGCTTCACCAGTTAGCTATAGATTATCATATTTCCGCTGTGTATTGTGTTGTATCTGGAAAACACGTGTTTATAACTGTTCCAGTAATAACTGTTGTGCTCTGATAATGGTATGTATATCCAGTTACTGATTTGTATTTTCAAAAGTTATGTTATATAATATATTTTATTCATTCCACTGTGAGTTTGTGATCTTCATTTTTCTTCTATTCTAATAATTCTTTCTTTCTATTTCTCATCCTCTAACTTCTTTCTAATAATGATTCGTATTTCTGTGCAATTTGGGTTGGACGTGTGGTGTTATTAGTCAACTCAAATAGTACGGATTTGCGGTTGAAGCAGGATTCTGGTTTTAGCTAGAGCTATTATGTCTTGGAGCATTCGCATTCTTCCACCGAGTTTAGTATCTTTTCCACTGTGTAATCGATGTACTCTGATGTACCTCTTGTAACTCTGATGTAATATTGTTTTAATGATAATGGAAAAGTTCTTTTTATTTTGTGCAAACTTGTAAATGCCCCTAACAATCTGTCTTTATGAATGGTTTAAGTTGGTTTAATTACCGGAGAAAACCAGGCAAAAAGCCGGGCCGTTACACCGGTATTTGTTATTAATTGAGTTAAGCGCAGAACCAGAAGGTTATTGAAGTTAACAAGTCACAGATATTAAGGTACATGTTTGAATAAGATGAAGACCTGATAGTTGGTTTGCTTGGTTATTGGAGTTTGGTTGCCCGACAAGTAGGTAAATCTTAATATTTCTGATTTGTGATTGATTTTATACCCCTGAGTTGGGTAGCCGCTTCACTTTTGTTTCTTTTGATCGATGTGAGGTCCGGAGTGGCGAGTTATAGTTGTTTGGATCGAACATTATAAAGGAAATGATGGCAAAAAAATTTGGAAAATTTTAAACTTACAATATTTTTGATAATATTTTTTGGAAATAATTGGTATTGAAGCATTCTTCTCACTTAGTAATTTCGGGGGCAAAATTCTTTTAAGGGGGAAGGAATGTAACGTTCAGTACTTTTAGTAGTCAAGTACTTAATATATTTTATTATATTAAATATTGAATTTAATTTTAAATGGATTTATAATATATATATATATATTCGTTTATTAAAATGAAGTTTGAATAAATATTTTATATTTAATTATAAACGAGCTCGTAACGCCGTGGTAGTTCCTAATATTGAGTTTGAACTTCAATTGAATATATAGAATCCATTATAAGTTAGAATTCTTTGAAATAAGAATCATCCGAATCCATTTGATTATAATTTTCCAATGAAAGAGAAAAATTAAGATTTTATCGTATATATTTTAAGTTACGTCCAAATCAAATTTTAAAATAGTCGCTATGGATTCGTTAATAAACGATAACATTTATTTAATAAATTAAATAAGGATTTTTATATAGAATTTGAATATCGTTGAACTCGAAAATAGTAACGTTGAGTTATAATTCTATATTGGTTGAATTCAAAGTTAAATATTATTTTATTTGGATATATTTGACAATAATAGACTGGTAAATTGATTTCTGACTTATTAGCTTTTCAAACTCAAATTTTTGTTTTAACAAAAATAAATAAAAATAAAAATAGATAACAACTTTGAAATGCTAAATATCATGTTAGCAAATATGAAATACAATTTTCGGGCAAATGCAGGATGCATAAGTGCAGTAAAAGCATTTCTCACATTTATCATGTGAATGCATCATCTGTTCCTAACATGAACAGTTTTGGTATCACGTTATGTTTTCCATAATCTTTGTCAACATTTAAATACTTCTTGTTCCAGATTAAACTTCATTTTATAAACATTGTGGAAAAAAATAGTATTTGCAATATTATTACAATAACAAATTAACAAAGTAGTACGCTATAACAAAACTAACGTAAGTACAAACGCCTGTATATGTACACATCAACTTGCGTATCCTTAAGAATTAAGAAAGTGGCCTACCTTTCCTTTAGCTTACCAATCTACGAACAGAGCCATCGTCATGAAAACACACTGCACAGTCTATACAAACATTTTAAGCTATATTCTTCCAATGTGCTTCTCCTGTAACCACAAGCAGGTATACCTATCTAGGAAAAGAAACGAAAGGAATAAACAGTGCAATCCTAACCTCTCTGCGCACAGGCCAAAGAAAATGTGGGAAATGAAATCTCACTGCATCACTCTGCCTTGTTCCATCTCTTCCATCAAGACCTACCCAACTCTAAAACTGAATGGAAGCTTCAACCCTCAGTACCGAAAAGAAAACTCAAGCTTCTTACTGAAATCATGCCAAAACTGCAGCCCTGTCCATCTACACCAACGGGCTAACGAAAAATAGGATTGGACGTTGATATCAACTTCTCTAATTCGTGTGTGTATATAGCCCCGTCATTCATTGTTCTAGATAATCAAAAATCAAGCAGCTGCTATTAAAATATATATACCACGAGTTTATAAAAATATATATGTAAGGAAACAAAAGAGGAATGGGGTACTGAAATGATGGGGAGAACCAGCGTTGACGTTAGGTTGGTGCACTGCGGTGAAGTTCCAAAGTAGTAGGGGTGACAAAGTCAGTCCGGCGGAGCTAGGCAGTAGGCGCTGCTCGAAGTGGCGAAGGCCGAGCACGAGTACGGTTATAGCCCAACTACCTAAATTGGCGGTGACAGCAAGTTGTTTAGGGTGGAAGCAGTTCGACGCGAGGAGGATTTGGACCAGTGAGGAGCTCATGTGGGGACTGTACTAATGGGTTCGAACTGTACGTTGTCTCATGGGGGAGAAGTTAAGGGGGGACTGGGTTTGAATTTTAGCAGGAGGGAGTCATGCGTTTTGAGGCAGTGGAGAGTAACTGTCACGTAAATAATGGAGTTGTTGTGTCTGACTGTTTCGATGAAAGGGAGGAAGAAGTATAAGAAGTGGGGAGGATAGATACATTAGGAGATGGGAGAATAAATTGGCACTCACAAGATAAATGGAGGTGGGGAGCACGAACTTTGAAGCAGCAGTTTCTAAAGCTTTGTTTGGAGAAGAACGGTTACGTGGCTTGAACCGTGGTGGGTTGTTTATTATCTTGGAATGGGCTTTGGGCCTGTTCATATAAAAAAGGGTAGACGAGATGAACGGATTAATTTGAAGAAGGTATCGTTCACTTATACATGCAGTGCAGGTGATATCATATAATAAAAAGGGCAGTTTGAGATTCACTGAAGTATTTTATGGTGTACGCCTAGGTGGTGGAATGAATTACACAAAACCTTGGATTCAAGTTAGCAGGTAAAAGACATCGTAGGGTAATTAATATTAGTAATTAACTAATGTGTTAATTAATTTAATTTAAACCATATAATTATTTAATGTATAACTTGTGTGTACCGTAACAGAATTCGATAAAACATGAGACATCGGAACCATATCGACGAGCACAACACGATGGAGCGTGTTTGGTCAGAGTTGGTAGCTACGAGGATTTATAATTAAATTAAATGCTAGTTTAATTTAATTAAATCTAACTGTTTCAGCAACAGATTCAAATCAAGGTGAGTTCAACTCACTTAGTTATCCCACTTATATTTCATATAAGTCGGGTTTAATATTTTGTGCCATGTTTGCTAGTTATTGGATGATTGTTTGAATATACGTTGAATATTTTTAAATTAAACGTTCATTTAATTTAATCTAAACAAATCGTTATTTTTAATGATTATTTCCAATTGAGGTAACTTACCTTTTTGGTTACGTTTACAATAATATAAACGTATTAAATTAGATTAGATGCTTGAATTATTATTGTTAGTTAACCATTATCAGTTGAATTGTTTGTTTATGTTGTTATAATAGATAATATATCATCGTATTGAATGGATTGTTTTATTTGAATTAACGTATTTTGATGTAGGGAAAAACAGGCTGGAGGGATCCAACTGGATTCCTCAAATTTATTGTTTATTTCATATTACAATTATACGAATTATTTAACCAGTCTGACTGGATGATTGATTTGATCATTGATTGTTGAATCTAATTCAACATTTGTGTGTTGTTAACCAATGGGTAGTATTGGTTAGGTAATTGATGGAATATGGCCTAAAAATAAATCGTTTTATAAATATTGATTTACTTCGGGTGAATCGATTGTAATAAAGTTATAAAATTTATTGATAACTGAAGATAGATTTGAAATCTGATATTTGGATATAAGTTAATAAAAAGGGAAATTTATATTTATTATTTAAGTTCATTAGGAATTATTAAATGGTTTATGTAGTAAATTCTTACGTTAATAAGATTTAAAAGCGAGTGAGAAGATATTAACTTAACGATTTATAACTGGGATGAACTGGTTTTAAGAAACAATTAGATTGGGGTTATATTGGATAATATTATTAGTTATATAATAATAATCAAAGTAAATGGAATTATTTAAATTAATTATATTGTTGATTAATTTAAATGGAAGGACCAATTGGAATGGATTAATGAGTTAATTGTAAATAAGTCAACCGCTTAAATTGGGATGGACTATTGAATATGTTTTGAAATGTAAATCATTTTTATCATATTGAAGTTTATTATTATTATTATTATTATTATTATTTATTCAATAATAGTTAAGGTAATTATCTTGGATTTAAATGAACGGAGTTGATGAAACCATAAGACACTATTTAAAGTTAAATGAATTTTAAGTGGATAGATATATTAAATATATATGTAAGTTAAGTTGAATTCTTCGAGATTGATCTCATAAAATCCAAATTGAACGAAGATATTGAAAACGAAGTTTATTTTATATGTTTTGTAAATGATTGCAAAGATTGAAATGAAGTTATGAACTTTGAAATGGGTTAGGAAATGAATGAAAAGATAGAAGTATAAGATATGAAATTGATTCAAAATAGAAACCAAATTGAATTGAAGTGGGTTGTATGAATTAAGATAAGGATTCGATCCTAAATCGCGTATTTTAAACAAAAGATGGAGTTTTAATATGATATACTCACAATAAGTTGAACCAAGTTTTAAATGAAGTTTTTATATAATACTTTATTTATATTTGAACCAAGGTTTATTGATAATGTTTTAAAAAGATATATTAAGCATGATAAGGGATATGATGGAGGTTTTAAAGGAATTAGAACCTATTGTATGTTTATTAAGCTGAGTAACTTTCGAGGTGTAAATCTGATATTGGTTTCGGCCTTCAGGGTTAGTACTTAGAGATTTATTCACTTACCAAATTACAATGAGGAGCTAATGAAGTAGAAGTGAGATGATAATTGAATATTCTTATATTAAATAAGAAAAGGGGAATGTTTCCCTAATATGAAAGACATAGAATTTTAAATTAACCAGATGTTAACTATTAAAGGGGCCAAGTGATGCTGAATACTAAACTAGTAAATTTATTTTATTTTTGTGGATGAATATTTGTTTATTTGATAGTTAAATAACCGACTATCAAATCTGACCAATTATCGATTGTTGGTATAGAAAATCCGGGATCGAATTTATACTCGAAACCATTCTGACCAGCAATACGTGATCATGGAAGAGATCGGACGATGATCGAGAAGGAGCATTTGAAGACCATAGATCTTCATAAAACGGAAGTATTGCTTATAGTCTCTGGGTAGCTCCCAGAGATAAATTGTGATTCTGTCGTGATTGGAGTCCATGGATTGCAAGGACTACTCACTACTGATCTATAGGGTGATACCTAGGATATGGTAGGAGGGTGCCTTCGGTTTGTCCAGTCCTAGGACAAGTTGTATGGACGGATCTGACGATGTGGCATTCAAAGTGAATGGTGGCCAGATGTTCAAAAAGGAAATTATAACCTCAAGCCTCACAACCGGGAAATAACAAAAATCGAGCAGGCAGCATGGCTATGTGGTTCACACCCATTAGGGTGTATTGTCACCATCTAGAGAATATTCATATTTGTTACTTCTCTTCATTTATGTATCTCCCGAGAATGGTAGCTGTGCAACCGTAAGGTGACAATATATTCGATACACTCAAGAGAGATGAGTGGTCGGTCATGTGTGGCCGATTTGCAAGACTTTCTTGTTGAACCCAGTGTATTCCTCTCTAGAGATACACTATCGTAAGGTGGTTCTACACCTTGTCATAACTGGAAATCCATTCTCCAATAAGAGCCCACGGTTTTCGATTTTATACTACATATGTGGAGCGTGAGATGTAGATTACTATTTATTTGTATTTAGACACTATTATAATATCCGAAGATATATATATATATGATTTCAAATTGTTTCGGGTTATCGTCAGGTAAAAACCGTCCGTGTTTATGTGTGGATTGGTCTTACGATTATCCTTTTCTTTCGAAAAGAATTTTGATTTTAAAATCAAGCTGGATGTTGTTTGTAAACTTAGCAAGTTTTTCTCACTCTGGTTCACCAGACTGATCCAACATTTGAAATGCTTGGGTTATCCCAGGTTCAGGTTATTGGACACTACGAAGTTCAGAATACGTGTTGGAGGAGTTCATACGTACTATTATTTATTCCGCTGTTTGTTGTATATGAGGATAGATTATTATAACTGTCCAGATGTGTTGACCGTAAGTTGTATCTGATTATAAGTTTTATTTCAAGCTCTCAATAAAGATTTATTTCTATATTATATTTTGTTCCACTGCGATGTGGAACTCTATGTTGTGTTGGTTCTTCTTATTATTCTTTTGCTCTAATATTTCTTTCTTTCTTTTCTCACCCTCAAATCTCTTTCTGTTAACTATCTAGTGTTTCAATACTTGGGTTTTGGCAAGTAATACGAGTTTTGTGTATTATTGTCGTAATTCGGGTGTCAATTTCTCTGGGTCGTTACACCAATCTTTACCCAAAATATATTGTTTAACCAAACAAACAGAAAGAAGGCAATAGATGACTGAACTCAAACCTAATTGAGTACTTATGAATTGTAAAGAACGGCCAGACTCAAGCCTAACCGGGTACCTTTGAAAACCAACCTATACTCAAAACATATTGTTTAACTAAATAAACTGAAAGAATGCAAAGGATGGTTGATCTCAAACCTAAGCGGGTACTTATGAGATGCAAAGAACGACCAGACTCAAGCCTAAACGAGTACCTTTGAAAACCAATCTATAGCCAAATCATATTGTTTAACCAAACAAACAAACTAAAAGAATGTAAAGGACGACCGGACTCAAACCTAAGCAGGTACTTACGAGATGTAAAGGATGGACGGACTTAGACCTGAGTGGTTGCTTAAGGGATTTAAAGGACATCCAAATTCAAACCTAAGGTAGAATTGTAATCATAAAGCACAATTAAGGTAGAATATAAGGCATTTGAAATGATAGTTTCACTTATCACATATTAGGGTGTTTATGATAGACGTAAATGACATTTGGAATGATAGTTTCATTTATCATATATTAGGGTGTTAATGATAGATGTAAATGACATTTGGAATGATAGTTTCACTTATTATATACTTGGGTATTAATGACAGATATAAATGACATTTGGAATGATAATTTCACTTATCATATACATAGGTAGTAATAATAGATGTAAATGACATTTAGAATGATAGTTTCATATATCATATACTTATGTAGTAATGGTAGATATAAATGATATTTTCACTTATCATATACTTGGGTACTAATGACAGATGTAAATGAATTGAACTGATATTTTCACTTATCATATACTTGGGTGCTAATGATAGATGTAAATGGCATTTGGAATGATAGTTTCATATATCATATAATTGTTCACTAATGATAGATGCAAATGACATTTGAAATGATAGTTTCATATAGCATATACTTGTTTACTAATGATACATGCAAATGGCATTTGAAATGATAGTTTCACTTATCATATACTTGGATAATAATGATAGATGTAAATGAATTGACTTGATAATTTCATATATCATATACCTGGATGCTAATGGTAGATGTAAATGACATTTAGGATGATAGTTTCATATATCATATAGTTGTTTACTAATGATATGTACATGACATTTGAAATGATAGTTTCATATATCATATACTTCTTTACTAATAATAGATGTAAATAGCACTAAAATTATTTATATATAGAATGATTCATTAAAAAAATGTGCAGGAACCAGTAGTGAATGGAATGAAGAAAACAAAGGCAGCAACAAAGAAGAAAGCAAAAAAAAAAAAAAATCTCAAGATAAAATTCAATATTGTTGTAGCTAGCTTCCTATGATCAAAATTTTCCACAAAATTACTGAAAAGGGAGGTGATCTCGTAAATCATTTAAAATTTTCATAACCAAACCTCATTTGAAAAGTTTGTTCTTGTCTTTTTCAATTTTTTTAACCATTTTCTCTTTCACTAAATCATCTACAACATAAGATGATATAATAATAGAAACATTTTCTGTTGAGGAACAAGCTTTTAATATTGGGAATGTGTTTCTAAAAATTAAACCAGAAGATATTTCAATTCTTTTCAGATTACCTATGTGCGGAATTAACATGTTTCCAGTACCTAAAATGAGTTTGCAAGTGCTTCCAGAAAATTGTAAAGACTTTGTGTAACACCCCACGTCCATTAATGTCACTCACAAAGGCAATGCATTAACTTCTATGGAGCTTTTAAGTGAGTATAGAACAGAAACTTAACAACAAGACAGATATAAACAGTACTTGAGAATTAAAACTTTATTTCATTGCAGCGGAAAATACATAAGTTTGAGTACATCATCAAAACCAGAGTCAAGTACATAATATCCATCTTGACCAAATCAAAGTACATATATTGAAAGACATAATCCCCAATACAAAATAGCCATAAATAAGAGAGGCTGAACTTTACTTCAGCGATCCATGCAACTTCTAAAAAACAGAGATACAGCTGTCCAAAATCAAGCTCCACTGGTGCCAGTTCCAACCTGAGCACCTGGGGGGGAAAGGAAAAAAAGAGGAGGAAACAAAGGGGGTCAGACATAAAGTCTGGCGAGTGCGATAACTTTAACAATATAATTACCAAAATAACTAGGCTAAGGCATAAGTTGGAAAATAAGGAAATGACTGTGAACAATTGAGTATGACAGAGTAAACAAGGAAACAAGATGAACAACGATATCGTTAAAGGCGCACCTAAATCACTATAAGATAATTACTATATTGCACCACCACTATACTGTATTGCACCACCACTAGTCACCCTAACGTTGATCCCGCCTACAAAACTTAATAATGATAATGGTAGTTTCGTGCACCCCTAGCTGCCTTCATAGGTGCCGCCTGCCCCTATCTCCACTAGGTGTACCCAATACACCCATGCGATCGACTCCCTAACTCGTAGATACCCGTGCTGGCCCCATAGTGGGGTGTATCACTCCCCAAAGTGGAAACCCGATACCACCAATAGTGCACGGCTTATACCTACATGATGCAACAACGTATTACCTACCAGCCCGGGTCCACACACGCATATGAACCCGTTGGACTTGCGTTTCCCCCGCTAACCCGGTTTGGCCTCTTACAGTCAAGCCCAGTATGCGTGTCCCGTCCTCGACTTGGGTCGAGCCCACTAAGATACTTATGGGTTACTGGTTGAAACGGGCCCCCATTACTGGACGCAAGCTATCCACCTAAGCTTGGTCCCATCTAGTACATCCCACTTAACCCTCCTCTTATTCATGTTCACTTACATGTTTCAATTTTGGTTAAGTGTTTCTAATTGTATTTCAAATGCCACCTAAGGCACCCACTTAATCCACATGCCACCCAAGGCACCCACTTAACCCCCTCATGTCCCACTACATGTTTATCTGGTTAAGTGTTTCTTAATTCATTAAGACCGTAACCTCATAAAGACCTCCCATATTAGACTAACATTTGTGGCAGCTGGATTTGCCGGGCGGGTCCGGGCAGTCTTACACCACAAACGAGCCTAACCTCGTGTCTTTACAATTGTTACGCATTTAATTCATGCCTAAGACCTCTCACATTAGATTGGCATTTGTGGAAGCTGGATTTTCCGGGCGGGTCTGGGCAGTCTTACACCACAAAAGAGCCTAACCTCGTGTCTTAGACGATTAATTACTCCTAATTAATCATTCCCCAATTTGAATTACTTTCCCTGTTCAAATTATCAATTAATTCCAAATTTAACTATGGCCATAATTGACTCAATTATGACCATCTATTTATGGTATGTAAAATCATACCAATTTTCATCACAAATTTATTTTATGCCTTTTAAGGCATTTATGCCAATTAAATCTTTTAATATTATCCCCTTTACCCCACGTTGTACGTTCGTTCGTTTAACGTAAATATACGTTAGACTCGAATAGTCTAACTTACGGAATAAAGAGAAAACATCACAAAATACATATAATTAAAACTAGATCTAAACATAAGGGGTGAACTTGCATGTGTGAATGAGGTTCTACATCTAAAACTTGCATAGGCCAAAGTTACAACTTGCATAAAACTACATATGTCATAGATCCAAATCTAAAGGTGTAAACTTGTTTAGGTAATAGTCACAAACTTGCGTAAATCATGTATGTCATGGATCTACATATAAAAATGTAAACTTGCATAGGCAATAACCACAAACTTACATAACATGATTCATACTCTAAACCCATATATTTATATAAACTTGCATATGTGATTTATGCAACATAACAATGGTGTAAACTTACATCTAACATGTAAACTATCATGTAGAATTTAGCATATAACTCACACATGTCATAGCCTAACTTTTAGATCCAATTCACAATAAATAGGTGTCATGAAACATGTAAGGTTATGCATAAAATTCTCACTAACTTACATATGATCTATGCCTCAATTAACATCCTAACTTGCATACATACTTATGATTTATGTAATGACCTGCATTGGCAGAGGTATTATAATTAATTTATTTAGTTATATAAATAGTGATATAGTGAATTAAATTGTGGTTTAATTAAATAATGGTGAATATTTAATTTAAAATAATAAATTAAATAATATATTAAATTTTGAAATATTTAGAATTGGCTGAAATGCCGATATGGTGTGAACTGGATCACCTGTGGTATTAATTCAGTTTAGAATTTGAATTTGAATAACGAATATATTATTTGAACGACAGTTTGAACGTAGAGTTATAATATAATTAAAATCGAGCTCGAAATGGCGCTGCAGTTCGTAATTTGGCGATTCGAACTTCAACTGAATGTACAGGGTTCGTTTTAAGCCAGATTTCTATGAAACAAGAAACGTGTGGAGCTGGTGGAGTATATCTTTCTAGTGGAAGAGGAAAATTGGGATTTCATCGTGTAGATTTTGATTTATGTCCAAATCAAATTTTAGAAAAGTCGTTGTGGAATTCCTTTATAATTTATAAAGGAATTATTTATATTTTAAAAAGGAATTTCAATATAAATCGAATATCGGGTTGACCCAGATTTGAAATATCGAGTTAGAAATTCATATAGGAATATTCTAGAGCGTATGATATTCTGTTGTGAATATATACGATAATATTAATTTATTAATATTAAATTTAATTGTTTTTAAATATATATATATATTTAAAAGGGTTATTTAGGGCTTTTAAAATAGCCAGTTTTATAAACGACCTTAGAATTCGACGAAACTAATTTTGTTGGATCCGCAATGTTAAATTATTGTTAGATGTCGAGTTTCGTGATTTTTAGAGTCAGTGTGTGGCTGTATCGATTTTTAATGTGAAAAACAATCGATAAATCGACCTTTAAAAATACGCTGTGTGAGCATACGGAGTCGGAACTCAACGAAACCAGTTTCGTTGGGACCGTAATGTCAAACTATAGCTACATGCCAATTTCCATGATTTTTGGGTATCATGAGTAATCACAGGAATTTTTAAAGATGAGTATGGCATTATAAATTAAAATAAAATATCTCATAAAAATATCTTGATAAATATCTAAAATCATCTCCCTATAAATAGGCCTTAACTACTTCTCCTTAAGACCTAAAGAAAAACCGCCGTCCATTCTTTTTGTTTTCTACAGCAAAGTTTTAAATTGAAAATCCAATAAAAATCAAAGGAAAATATATAAATTCCAAGAAATATATGTACGAATTCCTGGGAGGATTCTCCTCCACCTCGTGTAAATATCATGTGGTTCGAAGCCAGTTTGTTGTTGCCGTGAGTTTACAGCGTAGTCTCGAGTTCGACGTTGTGTGGATTTAAAGAGTAAATCTTTGAATTCGACTTCAGTTTGGGGTTCCTGGTGGAAAATAGCAAGGGTTGGTGGAATTTCAAAGGGTTTGGTGAATTTTTGGTTCGGTCGTTTAGGGAGCAGCAGCTCGAGAAATAGTTGAACGCGTTTTCAACAGGTAGTGCGAGTGTGACAAGATTGATATGAGGAGATGGAGATTGGAGAGGAGATCGAATTGGTGGTGGTGGCATTTGATTTCGTTTGGAGATGGAGGAATAAGAATAGATCGAACTCGTGTGATTGGGGTTCAATACTAGAGCACAGTTCTTGCAAATCATTGGGGAAGAAAGGAGGATAAAGCGGGTTCGGTTTTTATTCATTGATGGGCCAATATTGTAAGGTAAAGCTGAAACGACACGAAATCCCCCCTACGGGAAATCACGGATTGAGTCGATAACAAGCCACATAAGTCAAACTCGTCAGGGCGTGTAAAACCACTGACGCCACTTCTAGCTAGAAAGAAACGCATGCCCTCCCTGAGGTCCTTCTCCCGTTTCTGGTTCACAACCGGGGTGTGAGGCTCGCGAATCAACGCTACACAAAGCTACGCCACAAAGGCCGTGCTTTGATCATCAACCACAAGACTTTGCTTTTAAACAGAAGCCTTGATCATTTGCATCTTGGCATGCCACACAGACAATTCACGCTATGCAATCGATATCAATCACACAGAATGAAATCCGATGTCAGACACACAGTCCATTTACAAGTTCGTTCTGGGTCTGAACGAAACCGGAGGCACCTAGTACCCCGCATATCCATCGATCTCCAAGTACGTCTGGACGATCACCAACTGATTCTCTCCTCTTGGGTGTACGGCCCAATCAAGATCATCGGTAATTACCCAAACGACGTGAAGACCTCCGGTCTTCGACCACCGTCTTCATCTTCGACACCACGTCGAATCAGTTATTCAGAATGGGATAAACCCGGTCTTTCTGAATAACTCGCGTATATAATAAACAAGTGTTACACAAACACAACATACGCCTCATTCCAATTCAGAATATTCTTTTGTTCAAATATTTTTATACTTTGGGAAAGGTTCCCATTAATTTTATTAAAGATAAATTCTTTAAATTTATTCTTTAATCTCCTTTGAATATCAATTCAAACTAGTCGGGATTAGCGAGCCACACTGGAGTAATCACTTATTTTATTTCCCAATTCCCACCTATTCATCCCATGAAGTAAAACTGGTAATACTTCATATCTAACACCATGGTGTTATCGGTAAATTCAATTACCATTTCATGTTCAAATCTAATTAAAGATTTAACTATCGCCTGGAGTAAAACTGGCGATACTTCATTCTCGATCTTTTCAATCTAATTAAAGATTCATTAAAACTCCACTTAGTTTTAATCTTTGACTGGGTTAAAGAATCAGTGTCACTTAAAAACACTGTTCATGATAAACCCCAAAATCACATCACATTTCAATTAGTCCCTAACCGTAGATTAGCAAGTGAGCAATTCCCTAAGTATTAACCCCGAAGGCCGAAACCAAAATCAGATCAATACCCCAGAAACCATTCAACTTAACTAATCTCCAGTTAGTTTCTGATTTTCTTAACTCCTTTGGGGTCTAAGAACAGTATTATTGAAGATACCGTTCACGACAACCCAAAATCACATTTCATTAACTATCGGGTTAAAGAACAAGTGTTATTTAAAACACTGTTGACGATAAACCCAAAAATCAACACTCATTCAATTTCAATTAAATATTATTTAATCGGTACACTCCATTAAATCTAAATAAAAAGATTTAATCATTTTCTCAACTGGGCTTAAGAACAGTGTTAATGAAGACACCATTCACTACAAACCCAACTCACATTTGATATTAAATACAAGGCTCTGAATAGAAAATATATCGGCTTATATTCAATATCAAATTCTACGACCAACAAATATCGTATTGGAAATAACGATATATATATATATATATATCTTTCAAATTTCCATAACAACATCTGTATAATCTCGAAATCCAACATCGAAATATTCCGAAGACAATTTCGATTCAAATCCATTCCAATGCAATTATTGGAAATTCTGGTTATTTTCAAAACCATTTCAAATCCAATTTATTTATTTTAAAAAAATAAATAAATTATTTTTCTAGTTCAAAACTGGAATGAGGCCCAATCAATTACCATATAATGTTAATTATATGGATTTTCTACAACACACGTATAAAATAACAACGATAAATAATCAACCATCATCCAGAGTGCGTTCTACACTGTATAAGCATCAAATATAAATATTTAATGCTTATAACAGCCTGTCGATCAATCGATCGACATACAGCTAAATAATTGGGATTAGTGTACGCTAAATATCATCCCAATACCCGTGTGGGGTTTCAAACAATCAAACACAGATTTTATTTGTGCAGTTGGGCGATGTGTAAAATTTATCGTCCCAATCAATATCAATCAAATCAGTGTATATAAACAAATCTCCAATTTGTTTATAAATATTTATTTTATATACACGTTAAAATTTCTATTTTCAACTATAAAATATTTTTAACTATATAACTATTTTATTTTCTTTCACATCACATCACACAATCAACTACACATCAAAATCAAACAAACAAGCATACAAGCCGTCCATGGTCTGTGGAAGACGGGTGTCGGGTGCTACTAAACACCGTCTGCATCCTAGTATATATTTTAACTAGTGAGTGGCCCGTGCTACGCACACGGGCGTTGCTATATTGTATAATGAGTTTAACATTGTTAGCAAGTTAGGGTTGTGTTATTGTGTTAAAACAGTTTATTCGGAGGAGTGTATGTAGCAGCAGTATCTAAAACTGTAGCGAATCCAAGAATGGCAGGTAGTCAGTGTTGAGGTTAGGATGTAATTACTTGCTGGTATTTGCTTTAATGTGGTTTATTTTGACTTGTTGATTTTTAGTAATGGAGCTTTTGTTGGATGGATCATGGATACTTTGTAAATATTTAGTTGTTTGTGCATGTTTTACGCCCTAGTGCTTGGTGGTTTTGGCAGCAGCAGGCAGCATAACTTTAGAGCTCACATTGTAAGGTATTTGTTTATAATCTTCTTAGGGTGCGTTTGCATTAAGCGAAAGGGGGTATTTTAGCGGAGAATTTTAGTGGACCATTTAGTTAAGCGGAGAATGCATTTGTGAATTTAAGCGGACTATTTAAATGAATTATTTTTGGTTTATTTTTTAATTTAATTAATTTATATTTAAAATTAACGGCCTGATTAGAAGGAGGAACCAAAATATGGCCGTTGGGACAAGGGGTCATGACCCGGTATCGTCACGAACATGTCTGGCACATCCATACCGATAATGAGGCATTTTTGCATCCAGACCGCACCGTTAGTTAGTTGAAAATGACAAAATTTATATTACCAGTACAAACTAAAAACTATGGTGCAATGAGGAAAAAGAATAGCTGGTGGGTTATTTTTTATAGGAAAATTTAACGAAAATGCTTTCAAAACAAACTGCAGCGGTATTCATTCAAGTGTACTCGTTCAGTGATGTAAATGTTTGAGAATTCGTGCAGCTGTGATATATGATTTTGTTACGGGAAATGTTTTAACAATTTGTTAGTTTAATCATCAATGCCTGTAGATGTTTACAATAAAGTTAGTCTACCATGAAAAATATAATATTATGGTAGGAATACTTATTACTATATTATACTTAGGTTAGGTTATGCATTACTGAAGTTCCAATCAGGCATTTGAATTTTATCTTCTTAAATATACAGCATAATCTCAAAGTCGTTTGATTCTTTAAATGATGCAAAATTAAAAAGAAATCCCAAAGCAATTTCTCAATTCTAGTATAGTTCAAAAAGAGTGTAGCATGTTTCTTTAAAAACTAAATCTGATCTTTGACATTTGCGCATAGAAGGCAAGAAAGTCTTATTTTCGAACAATGAAATCATTTCGTCATCAACGAAAATGATTGTTCCATCAGTTGTAATGCTGAAAAAATTACAGTAAGAAGTGCTCAATAGATAAATAATGACTTTACTTTCAAGTTGCGCAAATGTTGAATGATGAAAAAAATGTTACAACCTTTCGAACTTAGTTGGGTTCGTGCATTGTTACCACAAACAAACAGTAATATTTCAACCAACCGATTAATTCACAAAATTCAGTTTATATCAATAACATGTATATAAAATGAACAATATAACCTTGGTCCATTCACACTCCTTTGTAATCTAGAACGCAACCTTTTCTCCGCTTCTTTCAATCTGGTTCCAATCCTTCAATACTCTATGGTAATGGAAAAATATGAGATGATGTGTCATAGACCACCCTACCCTACTAATATAGAAAGGAAATAATATAATTTTAAGCAGCTGTCAAAAAGCGTAAAAAAAAAGGAACAAAAAAACTGAGCATTAAACTGTGTTTATGTCCTCTAAAGTATAGGGTCAAAGCGCTCCAGTCATGCGAGGGATAAACATGCCAGTCGATATCATAAGCAATGTTAAAGTGTAAAGATTGACCATAATAATGTTTAAATGCGCAGTTATACTTTCAAATATTTTATTGAAATATAGACTGATAAAGATTTTTGTAATAAAGATTCGTATCAACATGGACTGCTATTGTACTGATGCAACTAATTGCAACAATTTTTCAAAAATACTTTCCATCCTAAAATGCACCCGCTTACTGATTTTGGAAAAGGAAAAAAGTACCAGATAAGAAATGATAATACTTGAGCCTAATAACGTTGGATGATATTTCATAAGTAAACTTTATCCTCACATTTGGTCCTAGTGAAAAAAGAAAAAGGTTCTTTGTACCAATATTTACAACTTGTAAAGGGTTCTTTGTACCAATATTTACAACTTGTAAAGGATGCAAGAAATTAGCTATAAATATGGCAGTCAACAATTTGGTTAGCCACACCAAGAGTGAAGTGACACACAACATAATTATAACTGATCATTAATTGGAAGCAGGAAAAACCTAAACAGGGTTGAGAAAAAATTAAAAACAAAAAATCTTAAGAGAAATTATTTTGAAAACATGTGAAACAAAAACACAATTATATGTTTACTATTTTCTTTGGAAAAGTGGACGGTTATAGAGGTTATAGTACAAATCATATTTGCGTGCACATGTATGCATATATCATAGCATTGGATATTTAGAAATGTAAATGAATACAATTTATAGCCCAAACTAACTACATATGTATGCCTAATTTGACAAATAAACCCTGGTCAAGCAAAATTGTTATGCCAAATTTATTGCCTCCTTACTTAAAAAAGGAACTGATAAAATGTTGGATGAAAAATTCATACATCCATGATGGATATTTCCTCATGATTCCATAGATAGTTCAAATTAAACCACATTGCTATAAATGTTGAAATTCAATAATTAGCTCTAAAATCTAAATTAATCCACTATATAATTTAAACCTCTAAAATTGTGCGTAACAATCTCTTTCAGCATAGTTCTCAATACTACGTTATAATATGAAAATGAGACAACTTCAAATTATTATCCTAAAAAAAAGTCAATAAACCGTTGTATTTGCATTTGCAAATGAAAAATAAAATAAGAAAAGAAACAAAAAGGTACATATATGTAATTAATAGCTAAGAATGTAACAGACTACAGTTAGAGATAGGTGGGTGTAAAGGGCCAAAGGGGACATCATACCATCACTTAGCCTTTTATCTTCTGGTTCCAAATCACAATTTATCTATCCTTTATGTCTATAGTCTCTTCAATCTTTTTATGAACACCATGAACGAACATGAAAGGTATAGTCAGTTGAACAAATATATTAATGTCAATTCATTGTCTTCTTGTGTAACTCTGCTTAACTTCATAGATGATCATCAGGAGGTAATTTAGGATCATACGTTGGTCTTTAAGATGATGTGCCTGAAGTCATCAAAATAATTATGTTACTTTCTACCACATTTGGCAGTCAATAAATGGCTATTAATAAGTAGGAAGGCCATACTTAATTAGATCAATAACCAGGACGCAGTCACTGGATATCACATGAAATGAGAATTATGGACAAAATTTTCTGAAATAAACATAACAAAATCCAATCTTTGTAATCAAATCAAGCTAACACCAATAACAATAATTCAGTAAGTGATATAATCAGAATCTTCTTCTGGTAGAAAAGTACAAAAAAAATTGTATATGGAGAAGTGGCCCACAAGGACCAATGGTTGGCAAATTAGTTCTATATATCACCTTACGCCTGGTACTACATTCAAACGGGCTGTGATTGGGATGCAGTCCAATTGTAATGCTTATATAAGGCAGACAAAGGTATGGTGTGCAATGGGAGCGACAGTGGGGAGATCAAGTATTGGTTGAAATGTACATAAGAGGTTTAAATTTGCAAGTAACTTATAATAAATAGATTAAAAGAAAATTTGCAGGTAACTGATTTGTAATGGACAATCGCTTGGCTTTCACAAAATACATTAAAACTAATGGAAACTACAATATGGAGTAAGAAATAAAAATTCAAAACTACTAAAAATAAAATACTATAATCTACAATAACGATAAAGTTGAGGTATTAATGATAATCATAAATGCATCAGTGTAAAACATGCAAATATGAGAATACTGACTATGGAATTGGAAAGCAATTAATTAATCCTAGTATACAAATCAAATGATAAAAATATCTGAAGGCTTATTTCACATTACCCAGAGATAATGCATGGTAAACAAAGTTGTTGTAAACAGATTTCTACTTCTAAACAACGCGTATAAGATTTTAGTATGTACAAATCATATTTGGGGGTACACATGTTTTAGCAGCTACTTTGTAAAATGGAGGTAGCAAGGAAATAATAAATTATATTTTTACTGTAGTGCTAAGGTCAAGTTACACCGATAGGGCGCCTGTTTTTTACTTCAATCGGGCTAATAATTTGTTATGGTGTTTGTACTTTAGGATAATCTAATCTTTGTACACAATGTTCCAAATGTTTACATGATGACATAATTTAATGTGCTATCTTCCCCTTATTTTATCCACTGGTATTCTGTAAGTACAAGAATACTTGTATGTGAAGCACGGACCTCCACCCTGTGGTTAATACCCCTACCAAATACCAAGTTGGTCATCGAAAAGTACAACAGAGAATGTCTGCAGTTGGACTGAAATCAACAGAGCTGGAGTAAAAAAGCATGATGCATATTAAAAAAGAAGAAAACAACGAAAGAGTGGAAATTCAGCGTAGTAAAAAAAGAAACATGCTTACTTCTATACCATCCTAATGACTATATGTAAGTAAAACAAAAGTTAAAATTTATAACGTCAACTGCATACCAATGAATACTCTAATTTTCATTTAATTAATTATGTCTGTACACACACACGTGTGTGTCTGTGTGTGTTGTAATTAATTAGTAGGAAGTTGTCAGTATGGCAATAAAATTAAAACACATCAACAAAGCACATGTTATTTGAATCACATAGCTGTATCATATCTTAAAAGCCTGCAAATTTGAATTCAGTAATGTTCAATGCTTATGAATTCATGGACTACCTAACCCGATATGTGATTGTTCTGCCTTAATTATTAGGATAAAATCATCCTTTGAAATGACCAATTTTTTTTGTAAAATCCTGACATTTAAAGGCTCTATCTGCGATATACTCAATTTTTCCAACCTGATCATATGTGCAGCTTGGCATTCATCTACTACATCCTATCCTTGTTCAAGGCATCATCAATTAATTTCCATCCCGGGCTCAAGTGAAGCCACGTTCATTTTATGCAAATAATATTGACATTGAATAATCTCAAAAATTATCTAGCTATTTATTAAACTATGTTGACGGAGATTAGGTTACCACTGAACATTGATTTACTATGTGATACAAATATGTACACACACTCGTGAGTTGGTTATTCTTACGACAATGATTATGCGATATTCCTGTCTAACATAACCATGTAAACAATTTGTTTTACCCTTTTTTTTCCTTACTCTATAACAACTGAATGCAGAAAATTAAGAGGGCTGTCCATTTTGTTAAAAATTGACGGTCATCATTATACAACAACTAAGAGGGATATTCAATTTACAATTTTAAAAGAACATATATCAGAAGCAGGAGCGAATAAACAAAATTAGGCGGAATTACAAAGGAAAACAAATTGCAGTTGCATATTTAGTGGGGTAGCATTTACATTCTTTGGTTAATATAAGTTTGCTAGCATTAATGACACTAAGAAATAACAATCCTAAATGTGTACAGTTATGGTGGCAGAGTGGAAACAACAAAGAAAGGAAGTCAAATATCAAATCAACGTCGTTCCGCTTGTTGGTATTGGATCCCATTATATAATGACTGCCCAAAATATGATAAGAAAAAATACAATAAAATAGAGCAATGTACAGTATGCATACTTTTGCACTGCAATTATCGGAGGATAGCTCTCAAGGTCAATAGTACAGAATTTAGAGAATGCAACGAAAGGCAGGTTCACTTGATTGCAGAAATGTACTGGTGGGAAAACAAAAAATAAACCATTCAAACAGTTTAAATCTATTTCCGCGGATAGCATCCAGATAAAATATGGCTAATGTTTGTTAAAGTACTCAGTTCAGCAAATACAGTAGTTAATTTTATTTTGTTCACATTTTGAGAACATGGGTAAAAGGTGTCAGTGGTCGTTCTGTTATGGATGAAACCTAGACCAATTTAGGTCCATGTATGGTCCCATTATTAAGTTGGTATTCTGTTTTCGATATATAGGCCAAACCAACTGCATTGACAAATTTGAGCATGTTATAACATCAGCAAAAGTAGCATAAATTTAATGAAATGTACTTTTACCACTGTCAAATGTAAGATTGCTTAATAGCCATATGTTGTATCACCAACTAAAATTAAAAAAAAGGAAGAGAAGAGAAAATGGAACACAAATGAAAATGAATTTTGATACCAATAGATGTGTAGATCGTGTTAACTGCAGAGTTTATGTTGAACATTTGCAAACGTAATTCAGATTCGTTCCGAGAAGTCGTTGAGTAATTTGCAAACCTGGGTCGCTACAGAAAGGTTAACATGTAGGGTTAGGAAGTACGGATTGCAAATCTAGGTAGATTACATGGGGATAAACGAAAAAACAAAGCAACAACATATGAGAGAGAAACACTTCGTGGCGGTCGAGTAGTTAAAATCGCTAAGTACGAAATGAAGAAGTCGAGTTACCCACCTGTGAGTAGGATGAGGTGAATCGGGTGCAGTGAACCGGTTAACATCGTTGGTGGAGGATGCGATTAAGGCGGCGTTAGCAGGATGGAATTGACATAGTGAGGGGAGACCGAATCGGAGCATCAATTGTTTGGTAACAGCGATTTCAATTTGAAGGAAGAGAAAATTGAATTGGGGAAGGAGGGATAGAATTCAGTTTTTGGGAGGACATCGTGCAGTTTTTTGTGGTTGGTTAAGGGAAAATAATAATTCTTGTGACTTGTGAGGCCGCAAGAAGGGTACATTTAGAAATAGCGGTGCTATACATGTTCCACGCAAGCGGCGATACTTTCCTC
Organism: Allium sativum; assembly: GCA_030737875.1. Taxonomy (NCBI): domain Eukaryota; kingdom Viridiplantae; phylum Streptophyta; class Magnoliopsida; order Asparagales; family Amaryllidaceae; genus Allium; species Allium sativum. Next base: position 749,990,030 of record CM060915.1, read on the forward strand.
CTTTGTTATTTAAGTAATAGACTAGTAAATTAAATTAAAAGTAAGAAGTTCTCACTGAGGGTTCCACTCCGCCGTGCTTTGCTTTTGAACTGCTGAACCGTCTGGACCGGTTTGAAATCCCAATGCAGTTCTTTTCACGCTGCTCAAATAAAAATTATATTTTTACTGCTTCATTTCAATAAATAAAAATCATATTTTTATTTCTACTTCATATATATAAAGATCGTATTTTTACTACCTACATAATATAAAAATTATATTTTTATCCTTCCTATCATATAAAAATTATATTTTTATCCTTTCTATGATATAAAAATTATATTTTTTATTCTCATATAAAGATCGAATTTTTATCTCATTAAAAATCAAATCTTTATAACGATGTCATTCATATAAAAATCACGTCTTTGTTATGCCACGATGCAAATAAAAATCATATCTTTGTCTTGCAAATTATATTTTTACTCGACTTAACATCATAACTTTGTTAATTTAAAAATCTCTTCCTAGCTATTTTAAAAATCATTTCTTCCTAACTATAAAAATCATAACTTCATACTTTATAAAAATTATATTTTAACCGATTAAAAATCTCAACTTTGATATGTGAAAATCATTAAGTAACCAAAAATAAAAGAAGCGAATAATTTAAAGACTTACAGTGTCTTAGATCGGAGGGGGTTTGGTGCCGGAGCTTCTAATGGAAGAGGGTGGGGGGCTGTCTTGCGTCGGTCTTCATTTCAGAGTCGGAAAGGGGTTTTGGCCACCTCGCGCCACCTCCCCCCCCCTCGCCGGAAACCGCCTTCGTTCCTCTCGCACTCTCTTCCCTCTCCACCCTCCGCCTCCAACGTGAAGGCGCCCAGACCCTGCACCGAAATGGAGCCCCCCCTTCGCCAGTCGAAGACCTCCCACCGCCACCTCATCCCCACGCTTCTCTCCTCTCTCCCTCTCACATCAGCCCCCTTCTTCTTTTTTATTTGAAATAGACGGTTTGACTGAGAAGGAAGGGGAAGGAGAGAGATAAGAGGGAGTGAGGTTTTTTTTTATATTTTATTATTCATTTAAGTTGACTTTTCATACGAACTCGAAATCAAGTCCACCGACTATCGTCCCTAGCTAATTACCCTCATTACGAACACAATGGGATATGTACCGTAAGCTGATTCGACCGTTTCGATCAGCTTCGTCAAAATCAACATATAACTCTATATATTGAATTTGAACGCGCATTTCAATTTACCGAGGCCACATACTAACTAGAAAAATTCCCGAAAAATATTTTCTAGCTTCGTATTGACGATACGGTCCTAACAAAACTAGTTTCGTCGAATTCTGAGACCGTTTGAAAAATGGTCATTTTCCAGTCGATTAAAATCAACTAAAGCTGGTCAAACGCGTTTTCCTTTGCCACGCTCACATATTGATTCGAAAAATTACGAAATTTGAAACCTAGAAATAATTTGACATCACGGATCCAACAAAAGTGGTTTCGTCGAAATCCGAGGTCGTTTGCAAAATTTCCATTTTTAAGGGCCAGAATTCCATAGCGACTATTCTGAATTTTCAACTGGACATATCTTTTGATTCCCGCTATGAAATTTTGATTTTTCGGATTCGTTGGAAAGATATTCACAAATAGATTCAAATATTTTTGGTTTCACTAAAATCCTGTTTCTTTTGAATCATGTACATTCATGTGAAGTTTGAAATCGAATTATCTAACTACTGGGCCATTTTCAATTCCTTTTATATATATAAATAAATATTTATATTCTAACGACGATCTATATAAAATGTACGTTCGAATTCTATTCAAAATAAATTTCTCGTCGTTATTATTTAAAATAATTCATTTTAAATAATCAAAATTCACTAAATTTGCCAAAATAAAAATTTTAAATTGGCTCGGATTTCCGGGTTATTACAATCTCCCCCACTTAAAACTTTTCATCCCCGAAAAGGAACGAAGCCGAAAGTTGTTTAACAATTCAACTCAACTTCCAGTATTTTCACTACGGCTTAAGTTCTTCAACTTTTCAGTTTCTAAGAACTTTTCAAATTTTTCAAAAATTTGGCTAACACCCAAAATTTTCGAAAAAATTCGCCATAACCTCCCCTGCACCGGGGACTTCGGGATATTTCATATAGCCTCACATGGCCTTCTTCAATCCAAAAGAAAAAGAAAAAGCCAAGTGGCTAGCCAAGCGGCTCACAAAATCATCCAAACCCAAAGAAATACAATAAGCATGTACCTATTTGTCGGGCAAACAATTTTATTCTTCTGCTCTACCCTCCTTGCTATGACCTGTTCAATGTAAGTACATGTACATGCAAGAAAATGTGACTAATTTCCGATACAATTCACTTTTTGATTCAATTTGGCTAAAGGTTAAAATTTTAATTAATCAAACAAAAATCAAACAACACAACCATCAATCATTTAGTGAATTATCATTTCAAATTCATAACTTTGATATATTATCAAAAATCACACTTTTGATGCCAAATCACAACAATAGGCCCTATCTAATTTTGGTTCTCACACCAGTCAATTGGAAATATATAGAAATTCCACCTTCGCTACTCGAATATAAACACTGATGATGGCGCGCCATCATCAGAATCAGACCCGGGCGACTAGAGTGGGATTCTATATCTACCCAATATATTAAAACTTCGAATATACGCGGATCAGACATATGCGCAAAATTTCTATATACCTGATAGTCCAAATAAATATAAAATAAATAATCAAATACGAATAATTGATTTAAATTTTCAAAACAAAAATTGTTTTCATTTTAAAAATATACTCTTCACACTCGTTCTAGGAAACTACTGATCCCATCTCTAACGAGTCATTCCCATTGGATATTACTAATCCAATATCTGATGAATTCTTTCGTATGGTCCTAATGTGTCTTGTTCTCCGAGCTTTGTAAACCAAAGCTCTGATACCAACTGAAACGACTCGAAATCCCCCCTACGGGAAATCACGGATTGAGTCGATACAAGCCACATAAGTCAAACTCGTCAGGGCGTGTAAAACCACTGACGCCACTTCTAGCTAGAAAGAAACGCATGCCCTCCCTGAGGTCCTTCTCCCGTTTCTGATTCACAACCGAGGTGTGAGGCTCGCGAATCAACGCTACATAAAGCTACGCCACAAAGGCCGTGCTTTGATCATCAACCACAAGACTTTGCTTTTCAACAGAAGCCTTGATCATTTGCATCTTGGCATGCCACACAGGCAATTCACGCTATGCAATCGATATCAATCGCACAGAATGAAATCCGATGTCAGACACACAGTCCATTTACAAGTTCGTTCTGGGTCTGAACGAAACCGGAGGCACCTAGTACCCCGCATATCCATCGATCTCCAAGTACGTCTGGACGATCACCAACTGATTCTCTCATCTTGGGTGTACGGCCCAATCAAGATCATCGGTAATCACCCAAACGACGTGAAGACCTCCGGTCTTCGACCACCGTCTTCATCTTCGACACCACGTCGAAACAGTTATTTAGAATGGGATAAACCCGGTCTTTCTGAATAACTCGCGTATATAATAAACAAGTGTTACACAAACACAACATAAGCCTCATTCCAATTCAGAATATTTTTTGTTCAAATATTCTTATACTTTGGGAAAGGTTCCCATTAATTTTATCAAAGATAAATTCTTTAAATTTATTCTTTAATCTCCTTTGAATATCAATTCAAACTAGTCGGGATTAGCGAGCCACACCGGAGTAATCACTTATTTTATTTCCTAATTCCCACCTATTCATCCCATGAAGTAAAACTGGTAATACTTCATATCTAACACCACGGTGTTATCGGTAAATTCAATTACCATTTCACGTTCAAATCTAATTAAAAATTTAACTATCGCCTGGAGTAAAACTGGCGATACTCCATTCTCGATCTTTTCAATCTAATTAAAGATTCGTTAAAACTCCACTTAGTTTTAATCTTTGACTGGGTTAAAGAATCAGTGTCACTTAAAAACACTGTTCACAATAAATCCCAAAATCACATCACATTTCAATCAGTCCCTAACCGTAGATTAGCAAGTGAGCAATTCCCTAAGTATTAACCCCGAAGGCCGAAACCAACATCAGATCAATACCCCAGAAACCATTCAACTTAACTAATCTCCAGTTAGTTTCTGATTTTCTTAACTCCTTTTGGTCTAAGAACAGTATTATTGAAGATACCATTCACGACAACCCAAAATCACATTTCATTAACTATCGGGTTAAAGAACAAGTGTTATTTAAAACACTGTTCACGATAAACCCAAAAATCAACACTCATCCAATTTCAATTAAATATTATTTAATCGGCACACTCCATTAAATCTAAATAAAAAGATTTAATCATTTTCTCAACTGGGCTTAAGAACAGTGTTAATGAAGACACCATTCACGACAAACCCAAATCACATTTGATATTAAATACAAGGCTCTGAATAGAAAATATATCGGCTTATATTCAATATCAAATTCTACGACCAACAAATATCGTATTGGAAATAACGATATATATATATATATGTATATATCTTTCAAATTTCCATAACAACATCTGTATAATCTCGAAATCCAACATCGAAATATTCCGAAGACAATTTCGATTCAAATCCATTCCGATGCAATTATTGGAAATTCTGGTTATTTTCAAAACCATTTCAAATCCAATTTATTTATTTTAAAAAAATAAATAAATTATTTTTCTAGTTCAAAACTGGAATGAGGCCCAATCAATTATCATATAATGTTAATTATATGGATTTTCTACAACACATGTATAAAATAACAACGATAGATAATCAACCATCATCCAGAGTGCGTTCTACACTGTATAAGCATCAAATATAAATATTTAACGCTTATAACAGCCTGTCGATCAATCGATCGACATACAGCTAAATAATTGGGATTAGTGTACGCCAAATATCATCCCAATACCCATGTGGGGTTTCAAACAATCAAACACAGATTTTATTTGTGTAGTTGGGCGATGTGTAAAATTTATCGTCCCAATCAATATCAATCAAATCAGTGTATATAAACAAATCTCCGATTTGTTTATAAATATTTATTTTATATACACGTTAAAATTTCTATTTTCAACTATAAAATATTTTTAACTATATAACTATTTTATTTTCTTTCACATCACATCACATAATCAACTACACATCAAAATCAAACAAACAAGCATACAAGCCGTCCATGGTCTGTGGACGACGGGTGTCGGGTGCTACTAAACACCGTCTGCATCCTAGTATATATTTTAACTAGAAAATTAAATTAAAAGTGAGAAGTTCTCATTGAGGGTTCCACTCCGCCGTGCTTTGCTTTTGAACTGCTGAACCGTCTGGACCGGTTTGAAATCCCAATGCAGTTCTTTTCACGCTGTTCAAATAAAAATTATATTTTTATTGCTTCATTTCAATAAATAAAAATCATATTTTTATTTCTACTTCATATATATAAAGATCGTACTTTTACTACCTACATAATATAAAAATTATATTTTTATCCTTCCTATCATATAAAAATTATATTTTTATAATTTCTATGATATAAAAATTATATTTTTTATTCTCATATAAAGATCGAATTTTTATCTCATTAAAAATCAAATCTTTATAACGATGTCATTCATATAAAAATCACGTCTTTGTTATGCCACGATGCAAATAAAAATCGTATCTTTGTCTTGCAAATTATATTTTTACTCGACTTAACATCATAACTTTGTTAATTTAAAAATCTCTTCCTAGCTATTTTAAAAATCATATCTTCCTAACTATAAAAATCATAACTTCATACTTTATAAAAATTATATTTTAACCGATTAAAAATCTCAACTTTGATATGTGAAAATCATTAAGTAACCAAAAATAAAAGAAGCTAATAATTTAAAGACTTACAGTGTCTTAGATCGGAGGGGGTTTGGTGCCGGAGCTTCTAATGGAAGAGGGGGGGGGGGCCGTCTTGCGTCGGTCTTCATTTCAGAGGAGGAAAGGGGTTTTGGGCGCTAAGTCAAATCGGAGGGGGCTGATGCGAGAGGGAGAGAGGAGAGAAGCGTGGGGAGGAGGTGGCGGTGGGAGGTCTGCGACTGGCGAAGGGGGGGGGCTCCATTTCGGTGCAGGGTCTGGGCGCCTTCACGTTGGAGGCGGAGGGTGGAGAGGGAAGAGAGTGCGAGAGGAGCGGAGGCGGTTTCCGGCGAGGGGGGGGGCGGTGGCGCAAGGTGGCCAGGCGACGAGCGATTAGGTTTTCTCTTTTTATTTTATTTGAAATAGACGGTTTGACTGAGAAGGAAGGGGAAGGAGAGAGATAAGAGGGAGTGAGGGTTTTTTTTATATTTTATTATTCATTTAAGTTGACTTTTCATACGAACTCGAAGTCAAGTCCACCGACTGTCGTCCCTAGCTAATTACCCCCATTACGAACCCAGTGGGATATGTACCGTAAGCTGATTCGACCTTTTCGATCAGTTTTCGTCAAAATCAACATATAACTCTATATATTAAATTTGAACGTGCATTTCAATTTACCGGGGCCTTATACTAACTAGAAAAATTCCCGAAAAATATTTTCTAGCTTCGTATTGATGATACGGTCCTAACAAAACTAGTTTCGTCGAATTCTGAGACCGTTTGAAAAATGGCCATTTTCCAGTCGATTAAAATCAACTAAAACTGGTCAAACGCGTTTTCCTTTGCCACGCTCACATATTGATTCGAAAAATTACGAAATTTGAAACCTAGCAATAATTTGACATCATGGATCCAACAAAAGTAGTTTCGTCGAAATCCGAGGTCATTTGCAAAATTTCCATTTTTAAGGGCCAGAATTCCATAGCGACTATTCTGAATTTTCAACTGGAAATATCTTTTGATTCCCGCTATGAAATTTCGATTTTTCGGATTCGTTGGTAAGATATTCACAAATAGATTCAAATATTTTTGGTTTCACTAAAATCCGGTTTCTTTTGAATCCTGTACGTTCATTTGAAGTTTGAAATCGAATTATCGAACTACCGCGCCATTTTCAATTCCTTATATATATATAAATAAATATTTATATTCTAACGACGATCTATATAAAATATACGTTCGAATTCTATTCAAAATAAATTTCTTGTCGTTATTATTTAAAATAATTCATTTTAAATAATCAAAATTCACTAAAATTTCCAAAATAAAATTTTTAAATTGGCTCGGATTTCCGGGTTATTACAAAAGCCCAAGTAGATTTAAAAGGAAAAACTTTAGTTTAATTAATTTTAAATGGTATACGATCTTGTAAAATCAATAATTTATTCATATGAAATCAGAATCACGAACCGTAAGTTGCGTTGGGGCCGTATGGACGAGAGCTTCACAATGAAGCTGAATGAGAGTGGATTGGTGCTCGTTACAATTTATTGCAAAATAAATTGTCCGTCTAAATCAAGTGACAATTATCGTTATTAAAGATGATCGTCCAATGTGAGTAAATCTCACTAACTCTGAATAGTTTATAATTTCATGTTGTATTTTTAGAATTGTTAAATATTGGTTGATTGATTGTGTGTTGACTGTTTGATTAAACAGCTAGTCAGTTAGTTAAATTTCTATATTGATTCTATTTAACAGAATATATCATATGGAACTGAAAGTGATGTTGATTTTATTGTGTAACATCTGTGGATGCAGGGAAACAGGTTGGAGGAATCCAACTGGGTTCCTCAACATTTATTTTACTGTTATTCATATATTGTGATATATGATGTGGTACATAATCTATTGTTGATTGTGTGTGTTTCAGTGATATCGATCATTTGTAATATGGTATGTTAAGTACCATAAGAATAACAGATTGATATAAGGGGATTTTCAAAGTATAATTTGAAAATAATTTATTTATATAAAATCAATGGATTTTATATATAAAAGGAAAAAGGATTTTTAAAAGGAAATATATTATAAATATCCAAAGAGTTAAAAAGAATATATTTGGGAAAACAAATATAAAGGGAATATATTTGTAAACCAAATACAAAGGAAGATATTTGAAAAACAAATAGAAAAAGAAATATTTGTAAAACATTTACAAATAGAATTGAAAGGAAAATATTTGTAAAACATTTACAAATAGATTTAATGGAAATATTTATTTATAGGAAATAAATAGAAAGATGAAAATGAGATATTTATTTGTTGAATAAATAGAAAGATGAAAAGGAGATATTTAGTTGTTAAATAAATAGAAAAGATAAAAGAAATATTTAGTTGTTAAATAAATAGAATTGAAAAGGGAATAGTTATTTGTTAAGTAAACAAATAGAAAAGGAAACGATTCAAAGGAATAAATCAAAGGAGTTAATTCAAAAGAGTAAATCAAAAAGAGTTAATCAAATATTAGTTATTCGATTAGAGTAAATCGAATAGAGTAAATAAGTAGAGTTAACCAGTTAGAGTTAATCAGTTAGAGTTAACCGGTTAGAGTTAAATCGAATAGAGTAAATAAGTAGGGTTAACCAGTTAGAGTTAATCAGTTAGAGTTAACCAGTTAGAGTTAAATCGAATAGAGTAAGTAAGTAGAGTTAACCAGTTAGAGTTAATCAGTTAGAGTTAACCAGTTAGAGTTAAATCAAATAGAGTAAATAAGTAGAGTTAACCAGTTAGAGTTAATCAGTTAGAGCTAACCAGTTAGAGTTAATTAAATAGAGTTAATCAAATTTGAGTTAATCGAATATTAGTTATTCGAATTAAGTCGAAAAGAGTTAACCAGTTAGAGTTAATTAAATAGAGTTAATCAAATTTGAGTTAATTGAATATTAGTTATTCGAATTAAGTCGAAAGGAGTTACCGAATTAGTTATTCGAAAGGAGTTATCGATTATAGTTTAATCGAAAGGAGTTATCGAATTAGTTATTCGAAAGGAGTTAAGTAAAAAGAGTTAATCGATTAGGGTTAAATAAATAGAGTTAATCGAATTTAGTTTATTTAAAGAAAGGTTTTCAAATCTAGTTATTCGTAAGAGAGATTATCAAATATAGTTATTCGAAGGGAGGAGTTATCGAATAGAGATTTATTCGAACGAGAGTTACGTAAGGAAGTGTTAAAGAGTTAAAAGATGAACTTACCCTATTTCGAGATTTGAAATGTTGTTCAGTTAAGGTCTGAGAGGTAGCTATACCCCAAGTTGATTGACTGCGTTTTTAATTTAGAAATGGTTAAGGTTCGAAAGTGAAAGTGGTTAAGTGAATTTAGTAAATAAGTATAGTGGTTTGAGTTGTCGTCGTGATGTTGATTTAAACATCTGTTTAAATCCAAGTAAAGAAGATTTGGAAATGTTTTCCAAATAGAACCAGAAACGTAATCAAATATTGAAATAAGGAAATATATATATATATAGATATATATAATTGATGATTGATTGATAGAATTTCCATCTGGAAATAATATCGTTGTCTGCACACCTGTTTTTCTTTGATAGTTAACTCACCGACTATCGAAGTTTTTGACCATTTTAACGTTGTTAATATGGAGAGACCGGTTGGATTATTATCCAAAGAACCACTCTGTATTGGCATAAGCATTGCGAATCATATATGCTAAAGAAAATTTAAGACGGAGTAAAGTGCAAGGGCTATTGTATAAATCTTAGATAACAGTGCCTAAGATGGATGTACTGAATAGTGCCTTCGGTTCATCCTATTCCTGGATGACTTGTATGGATGAATGTCTGATAGAGTATTTCCAGAAAGGTCACGACATTGATTTCTTCAACCGTACCAAGAGTGGAAGCGGAGAAGGAAACTTCTTTAGCTAACACGTAATGTACTGTTGTAGACGTCAATTAGTGATTTTCGATGGATCTGACAATGTGGCATTCGAAGTGAATCTGATGTGATAATAAAGCGTAGCTTCTAGCCTCACATCCGGTAAATGACAGAAATCGGGCAGGAAGCATGGCTATGTAGGTCGCACCTATTAGGGTGTATAATCACCTGATCTAGAGTTTCATTTACTTCTAAAAATCTATTGTTGATACTGTCCCATTCGGGAAACAGTTGCTGATCCCAACCGTTGGTGATATACATTCGATACACTCAAGCGAAATGAGTGGTCGGTCATATGTGGCTGAGTTGCAAGATGTTCTTGTTGAACTCCAGTGTATCGTTCCTAGAGTACACTGATCGGAAGGTGGTTCCATACCTTGTCATAGTTGGAAATCCATTACCCAATACGTGCTTGCGGTTTTGATTGTATACTATATATGTAGAACGTGAGATGAAAGCGTTTCTGCTAGATGATTATTATATTGTGTTGATAGACATTATTATAATATCAAAAGGTTTTTGATATAAAGATATTTTGGATTCTCATAAGGGAAAAACCCGTTCCGTTATACGTGGTCTTATGAGATATCGTTTACTTGTTCGAACTGTTTTAAACTATTTTACTCATACCAGTCCCATGACTGACCCGGAGTTTATTTTGTTTTGTTTTCCCTAAACTCTTGGGTGCCCAATTTTGTATGGGCAGTCAAGTAGTCAGGATTTTACAGATATACTTGGAGAGCTTGGAGCAGGAGGCTTCGGGATTATATAGCTATTATTATTCCATTGTGTTGTAAGTGATGTACTTTGATAATGATGTATATTCAAGTACAAATGTATATTTCAAGATATGTTATCTATTATATGTTATTCGTTCCGCTATGAGGTTCGTGTTACTCTGATGTTGTGTTCTTCATCTTCTTCGTCTTCTATTCTAAGTTTCTATCTTATCTTTCCTCACCCTCTGTCTTCTTTCTATTAATTTCCTGGTTTCCAGTGCAATTTGGGGTTGGACTTGTGTTATTTAGTCAGCTCAAATTAGACCGGATTTCCGGGTCATTACAGTTGGTATCAGAGCAGAAGGTTAATTGATTAACTTGGCTCTGTGGCGTGACTCAGTAGAGATGGGGTTAGCAATACCCTAGATTGAGTTAAGTGTATATATACGAGTGAACGTATTTGTTATTGATATAAAAATTGTTTTATATTGTGGTGATTTATTGGTTGAGTTGTTTATGGATTCTGGTCGATCAGTTTGATCCACTATATCGGTAGGAGTTACTAAACACTCGAATACGATGGGTCGACATGATATGTTTTGAAAAGAGGGTAAATTAAAATAAGTTTACCCAAAGTATATCTTGATATAGAGAAGATATATATATCAAAAATATAATATATTGGATATATTGGTTGTTATTATAATCGAATAAGATTATAAATTAAATGGTTATGTAAATAACCAATCATAATTCATATAAGTGAAATACGTGAAATCAGATGAGTTAAATCTGAAATTTAAACCAGAAATTGAATTAAAAATTCTGGAAAATTGGATAAGTGTTTGTAAATGGATTTGTATTAAAAATAAGGAAAATTTAAGATCCTGGGAGATTTTAAATTGTTTTACAAGCAGTTGAATTATATTTTGAAATGAATTTCAAAGTGGAAATGTTTAGAAAGGGTTTTATAGTATTGAACTCACTTCGATCGCTGGAAAATAGATTCTGATGATGACAGCTGCATCATCAGTATTCATTTTCGAGTTGTAAGTGACGAATTACTACCAGAGATACTGTTTTGAATTTGTTTTGGGAAAGACAAGTTATGTTGAATTTCAAAAAGGAAAATTTGATTTTTGACAAGAGTAAACTATTTAAAAACTCCCAGGGAAAGACTGTTCGAATTAAAAACAAATTTAACAAAAATTTGTGAAAGCAAATTTGAATTAAAGTAAAGCCAGTAAAGTGGTAACTGAGATTGAATTAGAATGATATCAAGACAAATTTGATTGTGAGATTCAAATTTGAAGTGTAATGTGACAATCAAGTTAAGAGTTGGGAATCGAGAAGAAACTCGAGTTGAAATGATATTTGGCTCGGGTATAAACGAATGGTTGTGTTGTGGATAAAAGCAGATTGGAATTTGATTGGGATAACATTGGTATATGCTGAGTTGATAGCATATGGTAGTGATATAGTTGATATGCCCGACAAAAGGTACAAGTTTATATTTCATATTGGATATAAGATTTATGAGCTGAATTGGCAAGCCGCTTGGCTGTTTGATTTTCTTTTGGGTTGGAGATGGCCCAGAGAGGCGAGTTGGAGTTTGATGTATTGACCAGTACAAAGGAAGTGCTGGCGAAATTTTTCAAAAAGTCAAGGCCTTAGAAAATTTTCAGGATTTTTGAAAATTTTCATTGATAAGAATTAATTAATAATTTAATTGAAATTAAATTGGTTCAGTTGAAACTGAAGTTAAGAAGTGAACAAATATGTTCTAACCAGTCGATAGGGTCGTTCTCTACCTTAGCAATTTCGAGGACGAAATTATTTTAAGTGGGGAAGATTGTAATGACCCGCATTGGCAGAGGTATTATAATTAATTTATTTAATTATATAAATAGTGATATAATGAATTAAATGGTGGTTTAATTAAATAATGGTGAATATTTAATTTAAAATAATAAATTAAATAATATATTAAATTATGAAATAATCAGAATTGGTTGAAATGCCGATATGGTGTGAATTGGATCACCTGTGGTATTAAATTCAGTTTAGAATTTGAATAACGAATATATTATTTGAACGACAGTTTGAACGTAGAGTTTTAATATAATTAAAATCGAGCCCGAAATGGTGCTGCAGTTCGTAATTTGGTGATTCGAACTTCAACTGAATGTATAGGGTTCGTTTTAAGCCGGCTTTCTGTGAAACAAGAAACGTGTGGAGCTGGTGGAGTATATCTTTCTAGTGGAAGAGGAAAATCGGGATTTCATCGTGTAGATTTTGATTTATGTCCAAATCAAATTTTAGAAAAGTCCTGTGGAATTCCTTTATAATTTATAAAGGAATTATTTATATTTTAAAAAGGAATTTCAATATAAATAGAATATCGGGTTGACCCAGATTTGAAATATCAAGTTAGAAATTCATATAGAAATATTCTAGAGCGTATGATATTCTGTTGTAAACATATACGATAATATTAATTTATTAATGTTAAATTTAATTGTTTTTAAATATATTTATATATTTAAAAGGGTTATTTAGGGCTTTTAAAATAGGCAGTTTTACAAACGACCTCAGAATTCGACGAAACTAATTTTGTTGGATCCGCAATGTTAAATTATTGTTAGATGTCGAGTTTCGTGATTTTTAGAGTCAGTGTGTGGTCGTATCTATTTTTAACGTGAAAAACAATTAATAAATCGACCTTTATAAATACGCTGTGTGAGCATATGGAGTCGGAATTCAACGAAACCAGTTTCGTTGGGACCGTAATGTCAAACTATAGCTGCATGCCAATTTCCGTGATTTTTGGGTATCATGAGTAATCACAGGAATTTTTAAAGACGAGTATGGCATTATAAATTAAAATAAAATATCTCATAAAAATATCTTGATAAATATCTAAAATCATCTCCCTATAAATAGGCCTTAACTACTTCTCCTTAAGACCTAAAGAAAAACCGTCGTCGGTTCTTTGTGTTTTCTGGAACAAAGTTTTAAATTGAAAATCAAATAAAAATCAAAGGAAAATATATAAATTCCAATAAATATATGTACGAATTCCTGGGAGGATTCTCCTCCACCTCGTGTAAATATCATGTGGTTCGAAGCCAGTTTGTTGTTGCCGTGAGTTTACAGCGTGGTCTCGTGTTCGACGTTGTGTGGATTTAAAGAGTAAATCTTTGAATTCGACTTCAGTTTGGGGTTCCTGGTGGAAAATAGCAAGGGTTGGTGGAATTTCAAAGGGTTTGGTGAATTTTTGGTTCGGTCGTTTAGGGAGCAGCAGCTCGAGAAATAGTTGAACGCGTTTTCAACAGGTAGTGCGAGTGTGACAAGATTGATATGAAGAGATGGAGATTGGAGAGGAGATCGAATTGGTGGTGGTGGCATTTGATTTCGTTTGGAGATGGAGGAATAAGAATGGATCGAACTCGTGTGAATGGCGTTCAATACTGGAGCACGGTTCTTGCAAATCATCGGGGAAGAAAGGAGGATAGACCGGGTTCGGTTTTTATTCATTGATGGGCCAATATTGTGAGGTAAAGCCCAAGTAGATTTAAAAGGAAAAACTTTAGTTTAATTAATTTTAAATGGTATACGATCTTGTAAAATCAATAATTTATTCATATGAAATCAGAATCACGAACCGTAAGTTGCGATGGGAACGTATGGACGAGACCTTCACAATGAAGCTGACTGAGAGTGGATTGGTGCTCGTTACAATTTATTGCAAAATAAATTGTCTATCTAAATCAAGCGACAACTATCGTTATTAACGATGATCGTCCAATGTGAGTAAATCTCACTAACTTTGAACAGTTTATAATTTCATGTTGTATTTTTAGAACTGTTAAATATTGGTTGATTGACTGTGTGTTGACTGTTTGATTAAACTGCTAGTCAGTTAGTTAAATTTCTATATTGATTCTGTTTAACAGAATATATCATATGGAACTGAAAGTGATGTTGATTTTATTGTGTAACATATGTGGATGCAGGGAAACAGGTTGGAGGAATCCAACTGGATTCCTCAACATTTATTTTACTATTATTCATATATTGTGATATATGATGTGATATATAATCTGTTGTTGATTGTGTGTGTTTGAGTGATATCGATCATTTGTGATATGGTATGTTAAGTACCATAAGAATACCAAAATGATATAAGGGGATTTTCAAAGTATAATTTGAAAATAATTTATTTATATAAAATCAATGGATTTTATATATAAAAGGAAAAAGGATTTTTAAAAGGAAATATATTATAAATATCCAAAGAGTTAAAAAGAATATATTTGGGAAAACAAATATAAAGGGAATATATTTGTAAACCAAATACAAAGGAAGATATTTGCAAAACAAGTAGAAAAATAAATATTTGTAAAACATTTACAAATAGAATTGAAAGGAAAATATTTGTAAAACATTTACAAATAGATTTAATGGAAATATTTATTTATAGGAAATAAATAGAAAGATGAAAATCAGATATTTATTTGTTGAATAAATAGAAAGATGAAAAGGAGATATTTAGTTGTTAAATAAATAGAAAAGATAAAAGAAATATTTAGTTGTTAAATAAATAGAATTGAAAAGGGAATAGTTATTTGTTAAGTAAACAAATAGAAAAGGAAATGATTCAAAGGAATAAATCAAAGGAGTTAATTCAAAAGAGTTAATCGAAATGAGTTAATCGAATATTAGTTATTCGATTAGAGTAAATCGAATAGAGTAAATAAGTAGAGTTAACCAGTTAGAGTTAATCAGTTAGAGTTAACCAGTTAGAGTTAAATCGAATAAAGTAAGTAAGTAGAGTTAACCAGTTAGAGTTAAATCGAATAGAGTAAATAAGTAGAGTTAACCAGTTAGAGTTAAATCGAATAGAGTAAATAAGTAGAGTTAACCAGTTAGAGTTAATCAGTTAGAGTTAACCAGTTAGAGTTAATTAAATAGAGTTAATCAAATTTGAGTTAATTGAATATTAGTTATTCTAATTAAGTCGAAAAGAGTTAACCAGTTAGAGTTAATTAAATAGAGTTAATCAAATTTGAGTTAATCGAATATTAGTTATTCGAATTAAGTCGAAAGGAGTTACCGAATCAGTTATTCGAAAGGAGTTATCGATTATAGTTTAATCGAAAGGAGTTATCGAATTAGTTATTCGAAAGGAGTTAAGTAAAAAGAGTTAATCGATTAGGGTTAAATAAATAGAGTTAATCGAATTTAGTTTATTCAAAGAAAGGTTTTCAAATCTAGTTATTCGCAAGAGAGATTATCAAATATAGTTATTCGAAGGGAGGAGTTATCGAATAGAGATTTATTCGAACGAGAGTTACGTAAGGAAGTGTTAAAGAGTAAAAAGATGAACTTACCCTATTTCGAGATTTGAAATGTTGTTCAGTTAAGGTCTGAGAGGTAGCTATACCCCAAGTTGATTGACTGCGTTTTTAATTTAGAAATGGTTAAGGTTCGAAAGTGAAAGTGGTTAAGTGAATTTAGTAAATAAGTATAGTGGTTTGAGTTGTCGTCGTGATGTTGATTTAAACATCTGTTTAAATCCAAGTAAAGAAGATTTGGAAATGTTTTTCAAATAGAATCAGAAACATAATCAAATATTGAAATAAGGAAATATATATATATTTATAGATATATGATTGATGATTGATTGATAGAATTTCCATCTGGAAATAATATCGTTGTCTGCACACCTGTTTTTCTTTGATAGTTAACTCACCGACTATCAAAGTTTTTGACCATTTTAACGTTGTTAATATGGAGAGACCGGTTGGATTATTATCCAAAGAACCACTCTGTATTGGCATAAGCATTGCGAATCATATATACCAAAGAAAATTTAAGACGGAGTAAAGTGCAAGGGCTATTGTATAAGTCTTAGATAACAGTGCCTAAGATGGATGTACTGAATAGTGCCTTCGGTTCATCCTGTTCCTGGATGACTTGTATGGATGAATTTCTGATAGAGTATTTCCAGAAAGGTCACGAAATTGATTTCTTCAACCGTACCAAGAGTGGAAGCGGAGAAGGAAACTTCTTTAGCTAACACGTAATGTACTGTTGTAGACGTCAATTAGTGATTTTCGATGAATCTGACAATGCGGCATTCGAAGTGAATCTGATGTGATGATAAAGCGTAGCTTCTAGCCTCACATCCGGTAAATGACAGAAATCGGGCAGGCAACATGGCTATGTAGGTCGCACCTATCAGTGTGTATAATCACCTGATCTAGAGTTTTATTTACTTCTAAAAATCTATTGTTGATACTGTCCCATTCGGGAAACGGTTGTTGATCCCAACCGTTGGTGATATACATTCGATACACTCAAGCGAAATGAGTGGTCGGTCATGTGTGGCTGAGTTGCAAGATGTTCTTGTTGAACTCCAGTATATCGTTCCTAGAGTACACTGATCGGAAGGTGGTTCCATACCTTCTCATAGTTGGAAATCCATTATCCAATACGTGCTTGCGGTTTTTATTGTTTACTATATATGTTGAACGTGAGATGAAAGCGTTTCTGCTAGATGGTTATTATATTGTGTTGATAGACATTATTATAATATCCAAAGGTTTTTGATATAAAGATATTTTGGATTCTCATAAGGGAAAAAACCCGTTCCGTTATACGGTGTGGTCTTATGAGATATCGTTTACTTGTTCGAACTGTTTTAAACTAATTTACTCATACCAGTCCCATGACTGACCCGGAGTTTATTTTGTTTTTTTTCCCTAAACTCTTGGGTGCCCAATTTTGTATGGGCAGTCAAGTAGTCAGGATTTTACAGATATACTTGGAGGGATTGGAGCAGGAGGCTTCGGGATTATATAGCTATTATTATTCTGCTGTGTTGTAAGTGATGTACTTTGATAATGATGTATATTCAAGTACAGATGTATATTTCAAGATATGTTATCTATTATATGTTATTCGTTCCGCTGTGAGGTTCGTGTTACTCTGATGTTGTGTTCTTCTTCTTCTTCTATTCTAAGTTTCTATCTTATCTTTCCTCACCCTCTGTCTTCTTTCTATTAATTTCCTGGTTTCCAGTGCAATTTGGGGTTGGAATTGTGTTATTTAGTCAGCTCAAATTGGACTGGATTTCCGGGTCATTACAATTTATCAACATAACCAAACTAGTATATGAACAACATGATGATTTGATTACACATAAGCCAATCTTAGAATTACAACATAGATGATAACATCATAACTTTCCAACATAGATGATAGCATCATAGAATTTACAACATAAATGATAACATCACAATTTTACAACATAGATGATAACATGCGGTCAATAATTCACAACATAGCCATATAATCCGCATCATAACTTAATCCAATTAAATTGCTAATTATTTTATTAAAGAAATCGAACTCACAACTCAAAGAAGGTCTTGAGTTCTGAATTCTGAGTTCTGAAGTTGTATTAGCTTTCCTTTGAAGAAGATTCGTTGTTAAAGTTGAAAAGGATTGAATTTGATTTGCTTTCTTCCTCTCTAATTGGTGGCGGCTATGTTGAGTTGCTAGGTGACGACATGGAGGCCATGAATCTAATTTTTAATTTGATTTTAGGGTTTGAGTCTATAGGTGTTTTTATAGAGTTTAGGATTAGTTTAGGTCGTTTGATCAACCCAGAATTAATCCCAGCCAATCAGAGCAGATCAGAAACCCTAATGAGTCAGCATCTAGTCATTAACAGGTCATCAATTAATTCTGCCCGGGGGGTGGGGGGAGGGCAGGTCGACCCTATGGTCGACCTCGCCCTGGCGGGAAAATTCCCGCCTAGCCTGTTTGACTCTGAAATTTGAATTTTTCGAAATCTGTTTTGAATTTTCTAAAACTTCCGATGGCCATAACTCCTTCATACAAAGTCCAATTCAAGAAAACTCGGACTCTATCTCAACCAGAATTCCAAGACGAACACAATGGCGCAACCCGTTTCCCTTAATTCTCACATCGGAGATCAGTTATTCTTTAATTTTTGAACATTAATATTAAAAATTATGGGGTGTTACATTCTCCCCTCCTTAAAGGATTTCGCCCCTGAAATCTCCAAGTTAAGGAGAATGCATATCCTAACATCCAAACAACCATCTACTCAACCATCAAACACAGACAACCATTGTCCTTATAAAATTCCTAATGCTGTATGAACATATGCAAAAAGTGTGTGTATATGTTCCTTATCTAATGAAAAATCTGGCGGTCTATTGATTCAGTTGACCTCCTTAATGCAAACCATGACAGTGCCATGCGTCCATTATGTATGCGAAGAACCCTATCGATACATATTATTTCTACATGTGTGCACAACCATTCACCAAAATGCAACATCCATATGGTAGCACAACCATTATACAACCATTAACTTAAATATGCACACACATTTATATGCAATATGCAATATGAAGTGACTGAGCTGATCAAGTGCCTAAAGTGTGTGTATATGCATCCACGAGCAACCACTAGAAAACATTTGCATCCACATGCATCCATCATACATAACATGTCTCAAACATATGTTTCAACCATAGGACTACCCTATCTAAAGGTCAAAGATACTAGCGAGAGGACACACTAAAGATAAAACGAATACAAGCTAAGCGATAAAGGAGAAATTAAAAGACATACCCTCGAAAAGAAAAGGGTACAATGAACGCATCTTCTCTTCTGTCTCCCAAGTGGCGTTGCTTTCACCATCTCCCAATTGCACTTTGACTAGTCTGACCTCTCAATTCCTCAACTTCTTAATCTCCGACCCAAGAATGCACGTAGGAGCTTGTCGAATCGTCGCATCGCGCTCTATCTCCACCTCTCTAAGCAAGCTCGGCTCTACCACTTCCACGGTCTCGTGTAAGCACTTCCTCAAATGTGATACATGGAATACGTCGTGTACACCACCAAGTTTCTCGGGCAATTCCACTCTATACGCCATCTGCCCAATCCTCTCCTTAATAGGAAACGACCCTACGAACCTTGGTGATAACTTCCCAATGGACCCAAAGCGAACGACGTTCCGTAATGGAGACACCTTGACAAAGACCATGTCCCCAATATCGAACTCAAGATCTGACCTCCTCTTGTCCGCATAAGATTTCTGCCTATCTTGCGCCGTCTTCATCCTTCTTCGAATCAAATCGATCTTTTCCGAAGTCTCTCTAATCATATCGGGCCCAAGCAAGATCTTATCTGTAGACTGCCACCAACATATAGGCGAACGACACGGCCGTCCATAAAGAGTCTCGAACGGTGCCATGCCAATGCTAGACTGAAAGCTGTTATTATATGCGAACTCTACCAACAAAATATGTTCCTCCCATGTACCGCCGAAGTCTAAGACACACAACCTAAATAGGTCCTCTAGAATACGATTCACCCTCTCGGTCTGGCCGTCCATCTGAGGATGATATGCGGTGCTCAAACATAACCGAGTCCCTACCGCCTCTTGCAAGCTTTTCCAAAATTCGCTAGTAAAGATAGGATCGCGGTCGCTCACTATGCTAGAAGGAACACCGTGCAAACGAACTATCTCTCGAATGTATACGGAGGCTAACCATGGAGCAGTCCTCTTACTCTTCACGGGAATGAAATGGGCACTCTTAGTAAGTCTGTCTACCACGACCCAAATCCCCGTATTACCCTTCCTCGATTTCGGTAACACGTCAATAAAATCCATCGAGACACTTTCCCACTTCCATTGTGGGACCTCCAATGGGTGTAGTAATCCACCGGGCTTCTTTTGCTCTGCTTTTACTTGTTGGCACACCAAGCATCTAGCGACAAATTCAGCTACGTCCTTCTTCATGCCGGCCCAAAAGTAAACTCATCTCATGTCCATGTACATCTTATCCCCGCCGGGATGGATGGTCATCTTCGAACGATGTGCATCATCAAGAATGGTCTTCCTCAAATCCTCGTCTCGTGGTACACAAAGTCTACCATCCCTACGTAACCAACCCTTATCATCTAGGGTATACCTACAGAGATAGCTCGATGACTCCCCTCTTTTGAGCTTTTCTACTAACTCAACCAACTATGGGTCATCTCGCTGTGCCTCACCAATCCGCCCCAAAAGCGTAGGTCTGACCTCTAAGGATGCTAGCAAACCGGGTACAAAGTCAACGGAAGATCTAAAGTCAAACGTAGAGATGAACTCTAAGCTTCGCCGCTCAACAAACAACGGACTCAAGGACAACCTTTTCCTACTTAAGGCGTCTGCCACCACGTTACCCTTGCCAAGGGTATATGCTATCTCGAAATCGTAGGACGCTAAGAATTCCATCCACCTTTGCTGCCTTAAGTTCAAGTCCTTCTGAGAGAACAAGTATTTTAGCAATTTGTGGTCGATGAATAATTCAAATTTCTCGCCAAGAAGATAATGGCTCCAAGACTTAAGCGCGAAAACAATAGCGGCCAACTCTAGGTCATGTGTAGGGTAATTTCTCTCATGCACTCTCAACTGCCTTCCACCATAGGCTATTACCCTCCCCTCTTGCATTAAGACTGCGCCTAGTCCTGTCCCACAAGCATCGGTATAAACGGTAAATGGCTTACTCCCATCTGGCAATACTAAGATCGGGGTTGTGGTCAAAGCTCTCTTTAAACGTTGGAACGCATCATCACAATCTACGTCCCATGTGAAAACTAGGTTCTTCTTTGTCAATCTTGTTAATGGAGCTGATATTTTTGCGAAGTATTTGATAAACTTCCTATAGTAGCCAGCCAACCCTAAGAAACTCCTCACCTCGGTAGCATTTTTAGGGACCTTCCAATCTTGGATGGCCACTACCTTCGCGGGATCCACACCTATCCCTTCTTTGGAAACCACGTGCCCTAAGAATCGCACTTCCTTCCTCAAAAAGTGACATTTAGAAAATTTGGCTTTAAGGCTATGCGCTCGAAGAGTCTCCAACACTTCCCTAAGATGTAGGGCATGCTCTTCCTCGCTCTTAGAAAAGATCAAGATGTCGTCCACAAAGACTACCACGAATTTATTAAGGTACTCCCTAAACACCCTACTCATCAAGTCAACAAAGTATGCAGGGGCGTTTTCAAACCAAAGGGCATCACAAGCCACTTGAAGAAGACGTCTGGAGTCCTAAAGGCAGTCTTGTCTATGCTATCCTCAGCCACTCTCAACTGATGGAAACCCGTGGCTAAGTCCAACTGCGAAAACACTGAGGCGCCAACTAACTGATCGAAGAGATCGTCAATTCTCGGCAGTTGGTGTCTATTCTTCTTTGTAAGTTTATTAAGTTCTCTATAGTCCACACAAAGTCTAAGGGACCCATCCGCCTTCGTGGCAAATACTACTGGAGCACCACACTCCGATATACTACGTCTGATGAACCCCTTCTCAAGCAATTCCTTCACTTTCTTACTGAGTTATCTTCTCTCTCTTGGAGCCCTGTGGCGCACTGGTAATGCAACTGGCTTTGTATTTTCTACTAGATATATTCGAAAGTCTATCTCACGTTTTGGGGGTAAACCCCTCACCTCATCGAAGACATCATCATATTCACGGACTATACGAACAGAATGTAAATCATCATCGGATGCGTCAAGGGATTCTAGGTAGCTAAGCATTACTGGACCTCTAGGGTCACAAGAAATATCAAGGGTCTTTCCACAACGAGTTAATAATCTAACTACCCTTCTTTCATAATCTAGGATGGCTCATACCTAGTTAGCCAATCCATACTTAGAATCAAGCCATAGCCCATGAAGCCAAGAACAAAGGTGTTGCATTCAAACTCAACGCCCAAGATAAACACTCTCAAATCCCGACAAATCATAGAAAGATGAGCCGAACCACCAATAGGATTTGAGACTATTAAGGGATCCGTAACTAGACTAGTATCTAGGTGCAGTGGTTTAACTAATGATGTAGAAATAAACGAATGTGATGCGCCAGAATCGAATAAAGTACGGACAGGGTGATCAAACAGAAAAACTAAACTTTCAACGGAAATTGCTCTACCTCGTTCTTGCAGCGGTGGGACTACGAGAGCCTGAACTTGTCCCCTTGCCTGCCCTGGTGCCATAAGAGCTTGCACCTATCCTCCCGAGTAGACCCTGCCCTCTGCCCTTTCTTTGGGCAGTCCTTAATCAGATGTCCCGCTTCGCCATGGTGGAAACAACCAGTCTTCTTTTTCTTCCTACAATCTTTGCTTAGATGGCCGGGTGTCCCACAGTTAAAGCATCTTTTCTTTCCCTTAGCATTGTTGCCTTTACCACCTTTCTTGTTATGTTGTTGCTGTTGCGGCTTCTTTTGATCCCCTTTCTTCTCGGGTGACTTATTAGCATTGGCGCCCTTCTCCTCTTCATGCATAAGCGCCATGTCAACTAGCCTCTCAAAGGTAGCCCCCATAGGGATGTGGGTCATAGCTAATCCATGAAGCGGCTCGTTCAAACCCTTAACAAATCTTAGGGCCTTCTTTTCTGGTTTATTCACCAAGTCCAAGCCAAATCTCGCCAACTGATTGAACTTGTTGACGTATTCTTTCACTGATAGATTCCCTTGCTTCAATGCCAAAAACCTTTCCATGTATGGATTATCTTCAGCCTGTGAGAGAAACTTCGCCTCAAACCTCCGCCTAAAATCTGGCCAAGTATCGACTGGACGTTCTCCATTAGTGACCTCCCACCAAAACGAGGCCTCATCCTTCATTAGCCAGGCGGCTAACTGGACCTTTCTTCCATCGTCCATTTCAAAGATTCCAAACAATTCTTCCACCTCCTTTAGCCAATTACGAGCTTCAACAAATGTCTCCGTCCCGTGAAAAGTTTTTCCACCCATTGCTCGAAAGCCCTTACATATCTTTGCGAAAGTATCGACACGAGGAGGAGGAGGAGGGGGGAAGGAGGAGGATTTGCTGGACCTGCGGTGGTGGCCCTAGTCTTCAAATACCTCCTAAACCATCTAGGTATCGGTATTCCCTCGGGTATCTCGGGAATTCCAGACATGCTGAAACGAAAAAGGAAAGATTTTATACAAAAGGACAAAAGGAAAGATATATGCCTCTTGGGGTTATGCTTTCTAAAATAAGCTTTTCTCTTGAAAATACTTTTCTTAAAACATACTTTTGAAAGTATTTCTTTATAAAAATGCTTTTGAAAAACAGTTTTTTTCAAAATTCATATTTGTTCTGGTAACCTTCAGCTCTGATACCACGTGTAACACCCCACGTCCATTAATGTCACTCACAAAGGGAATGCATTAATTTCTATGGAGCGTTTTAAGTGAGTATAGAATAGAAACTTAACAACAAGACAGATATAAACAGTACTTGAGAATTAAAACTTTATTTCATTGCAGCGGAAAATACATAAGTTTGATTACATCATCAAAACCAGAGTCAAGTACATAATATCCATCTTGACCAAATCAAAGTACATAAATTGAAAGACATAATCCCCAATACAAAATATCCATAAATAAGAGAGGTTGAACTTTACTTAAGCGATCCAAGCAACTTCTAAAAAAACATAGATATAGCTGTCCAAAATCAAGCTCCACTAGTGCTAGTTCCAACCTGAGCACCTGGGGGGGAAAGGAAGAAAAGAGGAGGAAACAAAGGGGGTCAGACATAAAGTCTGGCGAGTGCGATAACTTTAACAATATAATTACCAAAATAACTAGGCAAAGGCATAAGTTGGAAAATAAGGAAATGACTGTGAACAATTGAGCATGACAGAGTAAACAAGGAAACAAGATGAACAACGATATCGTTAAAGGTGCACCTAAATCACTATAAGATAATTACTATACTGCACCACCACTATACTGTACTGCACCACCACTAGTCACCCTAAGGTTGATCCCGCCTACAAAACTTAATAATGATAATGGTAGTTTCGTGCACCCCTAGCTGCCTTCATAGGTGCCGCCTGCCCCTATCTCCACTAGGTGTACCCACTACCCCCATGCGATCGGCTCCCTAACTCGTAGATACCCGTGTTGGCCCCACAGTGGGGTGTATCACTCCCCAAAGTGGCAACCCGATACCACCGATAGTGCACGGCTTATACCTACACGATGCAACAACGTCTTACCTACCAGCCCGGGTCCACACACGCATATGAACCCGTTGGACTTGCGTTGCCACCGCTAACCCGGTTTGGCCTCTTACAGTCAAGCCCAGTACGCGTGTCCCGTCCTCGACTTGGGTCGAGCCCACTAAGATACTAATGGGTTACTGGTTGAAACGGGCCCCCATTACTTGACACAAGCTATCCACCTAAGCTAGGTCCCCTCTAGTACATCCCGCTTAACCCTCCTCTTATTCATGTTCACTTACATGTTTCAATTTTGGTTAAGTGTTTCTAATCGTATTTCAAATGCCACCCAAGGCACCCACTTAATCCACATGCCACCTAAGGCACCCACTTAGCCCCCTCATGTCCCACTACATGTTTATCTGGTTAAGTGTTTCTTAATTCATAAAGACCGTAACCTCATAAAGACCTCCCACGTTAGACTGGCATTTGTGGCAGCTGGATTTGCCGGGCGGGTCCGGGCAGTCTTACACCACAAACGAGCCTAACCTCGTGTCTTTACAATTGTTACGCATTTAATTTGTGCCTAAAACCTCTCACATTAGACTGGCATTTATGGCAGCTGGATTTGCCGAGCGGGTCCGGGCAGTCTTACACCACAAAAGAGCCTAACCTCGTGTCTTAGATGATTAATTACTCCTAATTAATCATTCCCCAATTTGAATTACTTTACCTATTCAAATTATCAATTAATTCCAAATTTAACTATGGCCATAATTGACTCAATTATGTCCATCTATTTATGGTATGTAAAATCATACCAATTTTCATCACAAATTTATTTTATGCCTTTTAAGGCATTTATGGCAATTAAATCTTTTAATATTATCCCCTTTACCCCACGTTGTACGTTCGTTCGTTTAACGTAAAATATACGTTAGACTCGAATAGTCTAACTCATGGAATAAAGAGAAAACATCACAACATACATATAATTAAAACTAGATCTAAACATAAGGGGTGAACTTGCATGTGTAAATGAGGTTCTACATCTAAAACTTGCATAGGCCAAAGTTACAACTTGCATAAAACTACATATGTCATAGATCCAAATCTAAAGGTGTAAACTTGTTTTGGTAATAGTCACAAACTTGCATAAATCATGTATGTCATAGATCTACATCTAAGGGTGTAAACTTGCTTAGGCAATAACCACAAACTTACATAACATGATTCATACTCTAAACCCATATATTTATATAAACTTGCATATGTGATTTATGCAACATAACAATGGTGTAAACTTACATCTAACACGTAAACTATCATGTAGAATTTAGCATATAACTCACACATGTCATAGCCTAACTTTTAGGTCCAATTCACAATAAATAGGTGTCATGAAACATGTAAGGTTACGCATAAAATTCTCACAAACTTACATATGATCTATGTCTCAATTAACATCCTAACTTGCATAATTACTTATGATTTATCAACATAACCAAACTAGCATATGAACAACATGATGATTTTATTATACATAAGCCAATCTTAGAATTACAACATAGATGATAGCATCATAACTTTTCAACATAGATGATAGCATCATAGAATTTACAACATAAATGATAACATCACAATTTTACAACATAGATGATAACATGTGGTCAATAATTCACAACATAGCCATATAATCCGCATCATAACTCAATCCAATTAAATAGCTAATTATTTTATTACAGAAATCGAACTCACAACTCAAAGAAGGTTTTAAGTTCTGAATTCTGAGTTCTAAAGTTGTATTAGCTTTCCTTTGAAGAAGATTCGTTGTTAAAGTTGAAAAGGATTGAATTTGATTTGCTTTCTTCCTCTCTAATTGGTGGCGGCTATGCTGAGTTGCTAGGTGACGGCATGGAGGCCATGAATCTAATTTTTAATTTGATTTTTGGGTTTGAGTCTATAGGTGTTTTTATAGAGTTTAGGATTAGTTTAGGCCGTCCGATCAACCCAAAATTAATCCCAGCCAATTAGAGCAGATCAGAAAACCCTAATGAGTCATCATCTAGTCATTAACAGGTCATCAATTAATTCTGCCCGGGGGGGGGGGGGGGTAGGTCGACCCCCAGATCGACCCTATGGTCGACCTGGTTAGGGCAGGCCGACCCCCAGGTCGACCCTATGGTCGACCTGGCCCTGGCGGGAAAATTCCCGCCTAGCCTGTTTGCCTCTGAAATTTGAATTTTTCGAAATCTATTTTGAATTTTTTGAAACTTCCCATGGCCATAACTCCTTCATACGAAGTCCAATTCACGCAAACTCGGACTCTATCTCAACCAAAATTCCAAGACGAACACAATGGCGCAACCCGTTTCCCTTAATTATCACATCTGAGATGAGTAATTCTTTAGTTTGTGAACATTAATATTAAAAATTACGGGGTGTTACACTTTGTTTTTAAAAAATTTGGAACCATAGAGTACATCACCAAAGTCCTTACAAATTCAAAAATAAACAATGTACTGGAAAAAAAAAATGAAAATGAATCTGATTTTCCAAGGATCTTAATTCTTGCAATGATCACCTTCTTTTTTCCCGATAACCAACGATATTTTCCATGGGGATACATTCCTTATATCATTGATACAAACAAAATGAACTCAATATCTTGACCAGTTTCGACCCATCGTTCATTCGTTAGATCTTTGACGGCTTTTAAAACTAAGCCAAGAAACGTGTTGGGTTATTCCATGCTTCTGATGGTAAGTATAACATTTTGACTTTATATCAATGCATTTATTTTTGTAATTAAATTATACAAATTATATATTTTAGCAAATAAAATTTTATTTGTAGTTTTTTCTATGTGAGCATGTTAATTTGATATCACTGTTAGCAAAACTGCTGTTATACATTACCAAGATTTGGAAGATGGAATGTTGCAAGCTTAAAGAAGATTATATCAAGAGAAATTTTGTAACGACCCGTATTCTACGCATCATAGGATCGTAGGATATTTATTTCTTTCACATACGAAGTCGTATGGTCATGTAACTTTGGGAGACGACTATTGTGGTCATTTCCCATGTTCATGTTTTTTCCCGATTTTTAAATGACCATTTTACCCCTAGTTGGCACTGTTTTGGCCATAACTTTTGACTGAAAATGAATTTTGACCTGAAACCACTTCCATTGGCTTCGGATGATGGTTTCTCTTTCCGTAGAGTGGTCATATTAGCCGAACGGGCTTACCGTTTGGGAGATATGGCTGAAACAAGTTTCAGATGGTGGAATACAGCTTAATTGGGCTTAACCGGGTGATTAGCAGCTAGGCCCAAAGGGGAATTTCGGGTTTAGAGGTATAGGAGGACTGATTAGGGTTAGGTTATCACTTTCATTTCAGTTTTGAGCCGCCACAAACCTTCTTGAGACCTTAGTAATGGCTTCCATCCTCTAAAACCACTCCAAAACACATTTTTAGTGAAGATTAAGCCTAAACTACATCAAAACAAGGCCAAATAGCAACAAAGCAAGGTTGGAGCTGCTGCTATACATAGGAATTCGACCCAAACAGAGAATATTTCAGATTTGGTGATTTATTTTGTGGCCAAGGTGAGTGATAGCATCGTTTTGACACTAATTACAGTTAATTAAGGGTGATTAGTGAAGATTAGCGAATTTATACGTAAATAAATTCTGGAAAAATTCTTAAAATTCTAAAATAATGTTTTAAGGCTCTGTTAGAAATTTGGGTTAATTTCGATGTGTTTTGCTAATTGTATGCTTGAACATGATTAAGAGTGATTAGGGGAAAATGAGGAGTTCTAGCTATGTTTGATCCATTTTAAATCTATCAAATTGTTGTTATGGTGTTTGCAATTGATGTTACATTTGCTATGACTTTATGGTATGTTTCATGATTGATTAGAATAGATAAATTGGTCGAAAACGTCGTCGAATGGCGTGGAAAGCTCGCTGGAAAGTTGCAGAATTGTGCAGGTTCCGAACCGGTTCGGATCGGAGAAAGGGGTCGGATCGGATTTGTGAACTGACCAAGGGAATTCGAACTGGACTGGAACTTGTCACTGGAGAAGGCTTGGCGAGAAGGAAGGCCGTTTACTTAGGGTTGGAGTTGGACAGAGGATCGGATCGGAGCTATGGAGCAGAATCGGATCGGATCGGAATAAGCTAAAGAGAGTGGGATCGGATCGAATAAGGGGATCGGGTCGGGTAGCCGAACTGAACCAAGGTGGTGGCATCTCCAGCAGCATGGAACTTCAGGGACAACAAGGGAGACCCGGACCGCGACACTGAAGGACTCGGAGGTAGTTGAAGAAACGGCAGCAGGAGCAAGACACCCGAACTGAACCGAGTGGAGGACCCGAACCAAAGGAGCACCGAACCGGATGGAGTACTGTGACCCGAACCGAACCGAGTGGAGGACCCGAACCAAAGGAGCACCGAACCGGATTGGGGCTGCGATTACGCGACAACTCTTTTGAAGACCAACTCCAATTCGACCAAACCCGAGATGCAAAGGAAGTCCAAATGAGAAGTTAGAGCTTAAGATTCAGATGGGAATCAACGAGTTCACTTCATGGTTGGGCTTTACTGCGGGATGCGTGCCAAGGAGTTATCGACGTCTATAGCTTTGGACCACTATGGTAGGAGGTACGAAGGCGGATTCAGGGCCATTATGGCATCGGTAGAACCAAGGGCTACGACCAATGAAGTGGGTCATTGAAATGTTTGGTCATGACTCCAAGTGTTTGTCTTGGTCACAGCAGGGTTTCTACAAGTCGGGATTCGTCGTTGCCTCAGTTTGTCTAGTGTTCCAAAGTGGTAGACATCGTATGCTTTACGCACTGAGCGAGAGATGTGAGGATGGTTGCTATGGATGATTTGTTTGCTATCATTACGACATGCACACCCCACCCCCGTATCCTTACACCCTTTATTATGGCACCTTGGAGTATTGTACGGTATGTGGTACTAACTCTTTGGTTGCAGGTCCAGGTTCAGGTATGGTTTAGTATACCTGTTATTATTCTGTTTAGATGCTTATCGCTCATACCAGGCTTTATGTCTGACCCAGAGTTTTATGTCTCCTCTTATTACTCTGGGTGCTCTCACGAGCAGACTAGAGACAGGTTAGCTGGTGGTGCACGGGTAGATGATCCGGAGACGAGCAGGAGGCTTCCACGTAATATACATATATAGTATTCTCCCTGTGTTGTTGAAGATCACTACTTGGGCATTGGTGGTGTATCTTCTATTTTGGCTTTCTGTTGTTCAGAGACAGTAGATTTTGAAAAGTTGTAATAAGCTGTATTTGGATTTCCGCTGCTTTGAGATTGATGTTGGTTTTAGTTATCAGCTTATGCACTGTCTCGCCTGTTTTATGTCAAGTACATTATTATTATTATATTTTACTCCATGCGCTGTGAGACATTCTACAGGTTCTTTGATTAGTTCATTCCCTTCTTTCCTTTCTTATGACGACCGTCTCGTGCTAGTCGGGCATGTGTACAGCGCACTTTTGGAGGAAATGCAGGCTGGTGCGAGGCGGGCCGCCACACTTGGTATCAGAGCTCTAGGTTGCGTAGTTAACCTAGGGAAGTTATCAGGGAGAGATAGTATACGTATACGAGAGAGCGTATTTGTGATTATTTTGGTTTTTAAAAGCTATATATATATACTATTAGTAGTATAAGAATGAAGTTGTACTGCACTGGCACCACTATGGAGTCGTTAATCATTTCCTTTTTCAGATTGACGATGAGCCGATATGTTAGAGGTACCGGTCGAGGGGCCAATAATGGGAATGCTGCTGACATGAGGATGATGTTTACTGACCTCATGAGAGAGATGCTTAGAGATGTACAGAGGGCAGCTCCCAATGGTGGAAATGGTGGTGGTCCAATAGTGCAGGCACCAAGAGTCGACTTCGCCAAGCTGAATAAGGATTACACTAGCCTTGGTGGGAAGCCGTTCCATGGAACGGAGTCGGCTACAGATGTTCAGGATTGGGTGGATAGTTGCGAACGTATCTTCGAGGATTTGGGTATCGAGGATGCGATGAAGAGAAAGCTAGCGTCCCGTCAGCTGCAAGGGCGGGCAATGAATTGGTGGAATGCTATAAAGGCAGCTACTCCCGAAGACCAGATTACTTGGGAGCAGTTTAAGGCTCTCTTTAGTGAGAAGTTCATTCCAGCTGCTCAGAAGTCAATGTTGTTTAAGAAATTCTTGGAGCTCAAGCAGAATGGCAGGGCTGTCTCGGAGTATATTGCTGAATTTGACACTTTGTCAAAATATGGGTTATCTCTTATAGATACTTCCGAGAAAAAGAATGAGAAATTCATAACTGGATTGGATCAGTACTTGGGGGAAAAACTTATTAACCACATCGATGAGACGTTTGAATCGATTGTGGGGAAAGCGTTAAGGTCAGAAAGTCTCTACCCTAAGCCGAAGACTGAGGTTGCATCCGCAGATGAGCCAAAGCCACAAGCTAGTGGTGGAGGCAAAGGTGGTTCCCAGAATAAGAGAAAGCAGAATCAGGCTAAGGATGGCCAGAAGAAAAAGAATAAGCAAGATGTGGAGTGCTTCAGCTGTGGTAAGAAGGGCCATTATGCTAGTAATTGTCGGGCCAAGCCAGCGGATAGGAAGTGCTTCAACTGTGGCCAAATGGGACATCACAAGGACAAGTGTCAACAGCCCCCTAAGGAAAAGCAAATGGTGAAAGCATATGCCCTTAATGCTATTCCTTCTTCGTCGAATGTCCCAACTGCGGCAGAGAAGGGAAAGAATGTCGTCATTCAAGGTATGCTTTCTGTTTATGATGTTCCTGTTAGAGTTTTGTTTAATACCGGAGCTTCCAGTTCTTTCATATCTAGTGACCTGGTAGATAGGTTGGGATTGGAGCCCGAGATTGTCGATAGACCTTTAGTAGTGACGAACCCGATTGGTGGTTCGACTAGCCTTAGCATGATTTGTCGTAATGTGGTTCTATCGAGTCATGGATGCATGTTTGTTTGTGATTGCTTTGTTTTGGGCTTTACTGGGTTTGGCATTATTTTGGGAGTAGATTGGCTCCAAAGATACGGGGTGGTGGTAGACTGTGAGGGCTTGTTGGTGACAGCTAGAGAGGATGATGGGCGGAGGATAGTGTTTGGTGGTCTACCCAGTAAGGGGGTATTGGCTAGTTTTCTAAACTCCCTCGACATTCCGCATAGTGAGTTGTCAGGTTTGCCCGTGGTTGGCCAGTATCCGGATGTTTTCGAAGAAGTGACCGGACTTCCACCACACCGAGAGATTGAGTTCCGTATTGATTTGGTAAAAGATGCCAGACCTATAGTGATGCCACTTCGTCGTATGGCACCAAGAGAGCAGCGGGAGCTCGAGGTGCAAGTCAGCGATCTTTTGAAGAAGGGATTTATCAGAAGGAGTGTTTTTGAATGGGGAGCACCAGTTGTGTTTGCTACCAAGGCGGATGGTTCCCTTCGTTTGTGTGTAGACTACCGCGAATTGAATAAAGTGACGAGGAAGAATAAGTATCCTCTACCGCGGATAGATGATTTGTTCGATCAGTTGAGTGGCGCGAGAATATTTTCTCAGTTGGATCTCGCGACAGGTTTTCATCAGCTTAGAGTGGAAGCTGAGAGTATAGCTAAAACGGCATTTCGAACGCCGTCTGGATTTTATGAATGGTTGGTTATGCCATTTGGGCTGACTAATGCCCCGGCATATTTTGTGGATCTTATGAATAGGGTATTCAGAGATCAGTTGAATAAGTCTGTTCTTGTGTTCGTGGATGATATTTTGGTCTATTCGAGGACAGAGGGAGAACACAAGGAACATTTAAGAGTAGCGATGGAGGTGTTGAGAAAACACCAATTGAAAGCCAAGTTTTCTAAGTGTCACTTCTTGAAGAGGGAAGTGAGGTTCTTGGGCCATGTTGTATCAGAGAATGGTATTGCCGTGGACCCAGCAAAGGTGGCTACGGTACAAGATTGGCCTACGCCCAAGAATGCAACAGATGTAAGAAGTTTCTTGGGGTTAGCGGGGTATTATCGTAAGTTTATCCAAGGTTTCTCCAAGATAGCAGCACCATTGACCCAGTTGACCAAGAAGAATCAAGCTTTTGTCTGGGATGAAAGGTGCGAGGATGCATTTAAAAGTCTAAAGGACAAGTTGACAAGCGCACCAGTGTTAGTAATTCCTAAAGGGGATGAAGAGATGACGGTATACACGGATGCCTGTGGTACCGGACTGGGAGCTGTATTGATGCAAGGCGGTAGGGTTGTAGCTTACGCAAGTCGGCAATTGAAACCGCACGAGAGAAGATACCCTACCCATGATTTAGAATTGGCAGCGATCGTGTTCGCGTTAAAGATGTGGAGACACTATCTCTTGGGAGAAAGATTTGAGCTGTTTACAGATCATAAGTCGTTGAAGTATCTATTCTCCCAGAAGGATTTAAATCTCCGTCAGCAGCGATGGTTAGAGTTCTTAGCTTCCTATGATTTTGACATCGCATACACACCGGGAAAGGGCAATGCGGTGGCTGATGCATTGAGTAGAAGACATGCCAGCTTAGGGGCTATGTTCCTTGAATGGAAGCAACTGGAGTTTATCGCGGGGTTTGATCTCAGACCAAAGTGCGAATTGGATCCAGAAATGTTAGCAAGTTTGGCGATCAGGCCCACTTTGATTGAACGGATCGGCTCTAGTCAGAGGGAAGATCCTAACCTATTGGAGATCATCTCCAAGTTAGAGATGGGTATCGATGAGGAGATGAACAAGTATGGGCTTGATCGAGATAGATGGCTTAGAAAGAATGGAAAGCTTGTCGTACCCAATGTCAATGGATTGAGAGATGAAGTGCTTAGAGAATGTCATCACTCAAGGCTGACCATACACCCCGGTGGTAATAAGATGTATCGAGATATGAAGCAGACCTACTACTGGGAAGGAATGAAAAGAGACGTTGGGAAGTTTATATCCAAGTGCATGAATTGTCAGCTAGTTAAAGCCGAGCAAAAGAAGCCTAGTGGGTTGTTACAGCCCTTAGAAATTCCCGAATGGAAATGGGAGCAAGTCTCGATGGATTTCATCGATGGGTTACCAAGAACTAGATCGGGATATGACAGCATTTGGGTAATTGTAGATCGACTGACTAAAAGTGCAAGGTTTATACCAGTCAAATCGACTAGAACGGCAGCTAAGTTAGCAGAATTGTATATGAAGTGGGTAGTGAGATTTCATGGAGTACCTAAAAGCATTGTGAGCGACCGAGACCCGTTGTTCACTAGTGGGTTTTGGAGGAGCTTGCAAGAGGCGCTAGGGTCAGAGTTACATCTCAGTACCGCATATCATCCTCAGACCGACAGTCAGACGGAAAGGGTGAATCGTATTTTAGAAGATCTCTTGAGAGCATGTATATTGGATTTTGGTGGATCATGGGATGACCATTTGCATCTAGTAGAGTTTGCATATAATAATAGTTACCAATCCAGTATCGGAATGGCTCCGTTTGAAGCTTTGTACGGAAGACCGTGTAACTCACCATCATGTTGGATAGAGACTGGCGAGAAGTTTATGCTTGGACCAGATGTGGTGAGGGAAACTTCAGATAAAATCAAGATCATTCAGCAACGAATGAAGGCAGCCCAAGATAGGCAGAAGAGTTATGCTGATAAGAGAAGAAGAGACTTAAAATTCTCCGTTGGTGACTTGGTGTTTGTCAAGATTTCTCCGTTGAAGAGCATAATACGATTTGGCAGGAGAGGCAAGTTGGCACCAAGATTCGTTGGCCCATTCCCTGTTCTTGAACTAGTCGGGAATTTGGCATACAGGATTGACTTACCGGAGAAGATGGCGGGAGTTCACAACGTATTTCATGTTTCCCAACTAAGGAAGTTCGTTCACGACTCAGATATGACTATCTCACCTGATCAGTTAGAGGACTTCGAAGTAGAACCCGAGGCGGTTGGGAACCGCAAGCCGGCCCGTATTGTCGCACACGACATGAAGCAACTTCGAAGGAAGTCGGTGAAGCTAGTCAAGGTACAGTGGAGCGAAGACGAGAATGATTGTACTTGGGAAACAGAGGAGGACATAAGGAAGAAGTATCCAGAACTCTTTGTCTGGTAAGATTTTATTAGCGATTTAGTTTTCCGCATGCTAGGATAGACTTGTTTGCTTGCTTTGCATGTTTGATTTTTGTATGTGGTTGTTAGGCATGCGGGATCCTGTGTATGTTTTGGGTTAAGGAATTTCGGGGACGAAATTTCTTAAGGGGGGGAGAGTGTAACGACCCGTATTCTACGCATCATAGGATCGTAGGATATTTATTTCTTTCACATACGAAGTCGTATGGTCATGTAACTTTGGGAGACGACTATTGTGGTCATTTCCCATGTTCATGATTTTTCCCGATTTTTAAATGACCATTTTACCCCTAGTTGGCACTGTTTTGTCCATAACTTTTGACTGGAAATGAATTTTGACCTGAAACCACTTCCATTGGCTTCGGATGATGGTTTCTCTTTCCGTAGAGTGGTCATATTAGCCGAACGGGCTTACCGTTTGGGAGATATGGCTGAAACAAGTTTCAGATGGTGGAATACAGCTTAATTGGGCTTAACCGGGTGATTAGCAGCTAGGCCCAAAGGGGAATTTCGGGTTTAGAGGTATAGGAGGACTGATTAGGGTTAGGTTATCACTTTCATTTCAGTTTTGAGCCGCCACAAACCTTCTTGAGACCTTAGTAATGGCTTCCATCCTCTAAAACCACTCCAAAACACATTTTTAGTGAAGATTAAGCCTAAACTACATCAAAACAAGGCCAAATAGCAACAAAGCAAGGTTGGAGCTGCTGCTATACATAGGAATTCGACCCAAACAGAGAATATTTCAGATTTAGTGATTTATTTTGTGGCCAAGGTGAGTGATAGCATCGTTTTGACACTAATTACAGTTAATTAAGGGTGATTAGTGAAGATTAGCGAATTTATACGTAAATAAATTCTGGAAAAATTCTTAAAATTCTAAAATAATGTTTTAAGGCTCTGTTAGAAATTTGGGTTAATTTCGATGTGTTTTGCTAATTGTATGCTTGAACATGATTAAGAGTGATTAGGGGAAAATGAGGAGTTCTAGCTATGTTTGATCCATTTTAAATCTATCAAATTGTTGTTATGGTGTTTGCAATTGATGTTACATGTGCTATGACTCTATGGTATGTTTCATGATTGATTAGAATAGTTAAATTGGTCGAAAACGTCGTCGAATGGCGTGGAAAGCTCGCTGGAAAGTTGCAGAAGTGTGCAGGTTCCGAACCGGTTCGGATCGGAGAAAGGGGTCGGATCGGATTTGTGAACTGACCAAGGGAATTCGAACTGGACTGGAACTTGTCACTGGAGAAGGCTTGGCGAGAAGGAAGGCCGTTTACTTAGGGTTGGAGTTGGACAGAGGATCGGATCGGAGCTATGGAGCAGAATCGGATCGGATCGGAATAAGCTAAAGAGAGTGGGATCGGATCGAATAAGGGGATCGGGTCGGGTAGCCGAACTGAACCAAGGTGGTGGTATCTCCAGCAGCATGGAACTTCAGGGACAACAAGGGAGACCCGGACCGCGACTCTGAAGGACTCGGAGGTAGTTGAAGAAACGGCAGCAGGAGCAAGACACCCGAACCGAACCGAGTGGAGGACCCGAACCAAAGGAGCACCGAACCGGATAGAGTACTGTGACCCGAACCGAACCGAGTGGAGGACCCGAACCAAAGGAGCACCGAACCGGATTGGGGCTGCGATTACGCGACAACTCTTTTGAAGACCAACTCCAATTCGACCAAACCCGAGATGCAAAGGAAGTCCAAATGAGAAGTTAGAGCTTAAGATTCAGATGGGAATCAACGAGTTCACTTCATGGTTGGGCTTTGCTGCGGGACGCGTGCCAAGGAGTTATCGACGTCTATAGCTTTGGACCACTATGGTAGGAGGTACGAAGGCGGATTCAGGGCCATTATGGCATCGGTAGAACCAAGGGCTACGACCAATGAAGTGGGTCATTGAAATGTTTGGTCATGACTCCAAGTGTTTGTCTTGGTCACAGCAGGGTTTCTACAAGTCGGGATTCGTCGTTGCCTCAGTTTGTCTAGTGTTCCAAAGTGGTAGACATCGTATGCTTTACGCACTGAGCGAGAGATGTGAGGATGGTTGTTATGGATGATTTGTTTGCTATCATTACGACATGCACGCCCCACCCCCGTATCCTTACACCCTTTATTATGGCACCTTGGAGTATTGTACGGTATGTGGTACTAACTCTTTGGTTGCAGGTCCAGGTTCAGGTATGGTTTAGTATACCTGTTATTATTCTGTTTAGATGCTTATCGCTCATACCAGGCTTTATGTCTGACCCAGAGTTTTATGTCTCCTCTTATTACTCTGGGTGCTCTCACGAGCAGACTAGAGACAGGTTAGCTGGTGGTGCACGGGTAGATGATCCGGAGACGAGCAGGAGGCTTCCACGTAATATACATATATAGTATTCTCCATGTGTTGTTGAAGATCACTACTTGGGCATTGGTGGTGTATCTTCTATTTTGGCTTTCTGTTGTTCAGAGACAGTAGATTTTGAAAAGTTGTAATAAGCTGTATTTGGATTTCCGCTGCTTTGAGATTGATGTTGGTTTTAGTTATCAGCTTATGCACTGTCTCGCCTGTTTTATGTCAAGTACATTATTATTATTATATTTTACTCCATGCGCTGTGAGACATTCTACAGGTTCTTTGATTAGTTCATTCCCTTCTTTCCTTTCTTATGACGACCGTCTCGTGCTAGTCGGGCATGTGTACAGCGCACTTTTGGAGGAAATGCAGGCTGGTGCGAGGCGGGCCGCCACAAATTTTAGCAAGCTTGGATGATGGGAAGGTATAATTTAACATACAAATACAATAAATACATACATGTAGATAAATGTATCTTAAATCGGAATATATTGACAGTAGTCATGTTATTATAATACATGCATAATCTAAATGATAGTTACTGCAGAAAAACAATTCAATGTACTTATTTATAAAGAATGATAGTCAGATATAACATCAAATGGAAAATGATAATTATATGTAGCGTTAGTTAATTTATTGGGTGTTACTCGGTCATTTTTATTTATGTTATTATATAGATTTTTGTTGGAATGAGGGACATATGAGATGATGAAAAAGATCTTCTTGAAGAAAGTCTCCAACATAAACATCTACAAATTGAAACCAATGAAAATATGGATATGCAATCGACAGATAATTTGGAAGGGACAACGAACAAACAAGTAGAGTCTTTATAGCAATATGTTAAGAATTTGGAACATAAATTAAAGAAATAAGAAGAAAAATTAGAAAATGAGCAACAGAAAATAAAGGATGTTGAAGATCTTGTGGTAGAGCTAAGAAAGAAAATAAAATTGTTGGTATCAAAACAAGTACAAGAAGCAGAACACGCCAACATTTGATCTCAAAATAACACAGCAAGTGCAAATGTTGCAGCAAGAACAAAAACAAGAGGATTGGCACAAAACTTCAAAGAAAAAAGGAACTCCTGCTAGAGCATGTGAGACGACCCCAAACCCCGTACGGACGGTGGCAAGGGTAATCCGTGGAATATAACACAGAAACAGATAACAGCAGAACAGAATTAAATAAATACACCAGATAATGAACAATAGAATATACTGGATAAAAGTAATCGTCAGAGTTACACAGTATACAGGATCGTACTTAGTACAAATACAGTTCAACTATACATATATGTCTACAACGGAAAACAAACATAATGTACAATAGGAGCGGAACAACATAAAAAGAGATAAATGATAAAATCCATCTTCATCTCCAGCTATCCAGATAAAGCCTGCTAAACCTGAATACAAGGTTGCCCGTGTAGAAAAAGGGGCACCCGAGTTTGAAAGTGAAACAAACTACGAGTCAGTCATAGGACTGGTATGAGAAATCTACTCAACACATTTATAATATGGCTAATCACAGGACCACGCCACTTTCGTGGAATGGGTTTACTCCATTGGATTGCCAGTGCTTTAAAACAAATCATTCTTTTAACCATCGCAATGCTTTTTATAAAAATGAAGCCATTATAAGACTCAGTTCCCATCACACAATGCAACACAAACCGAAGGATAGAGTTTTTACCTTATAACGGCCAAAATATGCTTGATACGAATAAAACAAAGGCATTTGATATTTTTTCTAGTGTTTATATGTTTTGAAAACAATTTCAAATCATAACTATCAATCATAGACGGCATTAATGCCCCATACCACTATGTCGCCATATATAGGTATACAATCAAAACCGCACGATGTCGTATTTGGAAATTGGATTTCCGTCCTGAACCAAGGCAAAAGATAGTCCTTACCGAATTCGAGACGCTCTAGCCCGCCCCTCAGGCACAGCCGCAACCGTACCTTGGATCGTCAGGGCCGGTCCACACGAAGTGGATTATAATGCCTGAACAATGTGTTTCTCCGCCCTTTGGGGCGTAAATGAGCCAACGAATGACTCCATCGGACCCGGATCGTCCGATCAAACCGAGGTGCCTCGCAACGGCAACAACCACACGGGTGAAAAGTATATAAATGTCAGGGCTGGTAGGTCACTGACACCACCCTAGCTAGAAAGAAAACGCACGTCCCCCCTGAGGTCCTGCTCCCGTTTCTGGTTCATACCGGGGTGTGAGGCTCGCGAATTCACATTATACACAAAGCTACGCCACACAGGCGGTGCTTTGATCATCACCACAAGACT
Source organism: Allium sativum (assembly GCA_030737875.1). NCBI lineage: Eukaryota > Viridiplantae > Streptophyta > Magnoliopsida > Asparagales > Amaryllidaceae > Allium > Allium sativum. The sequence goes on from CM060915.1 coordinate 750,029,470, forward strand.
TTGCTTCTCAACAGAAGCCCTGATCATTTGCCACTTAGGCATGTCACACTAGCAATTCATGCCATATGACCGATGTCCATCGATATACAACCTCTGAGCTCGTGCGTTTCAGAGAAGGGCGTTAAGCAAAAGAATAAATTCTCCACCGCCAAACAGATGTATATTTAATAGAGATCAATCAACACAGAATAAAATCCAATTTCAGACACACAGTCCATTTACAAGTCCGTTCTGGGTCTGAATGAAACCGGAGGCACTAAATACCTCGCAAACCCATCGATCACCACGTACGTCGGGACGATCACCACTCATTATCCATATTTCGGGATGCCTCCCAATCAGGACCTCGGTTACTGGTCGACGCTAATCTATGAAGTAGAAAAGCGCGACATTTGTAATAAATTCTGCAAGCATACAGGTGTGTAGCATACAGGTCGAACACAGGGAGGAAAGTTAAATTTTATTATTTATATGTTTCGTGGGCGTGTTAGACAGAACTTTGGGGGTTGTTTTTAATGTTGTTGAAATAATGTTATTGAAACTGCTACAAACCTGAATCTAATCAGACGTATATCAAATTCAACAACAGGAAAGAAAATAACAGGTACTAGCAAAAACAACAAAAGTAAATAATAACTGGAACAATAACAGAGAATTAAAAATAGAGTTGCTGTTGAAACTAATCAAACAGTCAACACTAGTATGCAGTAACAAAGACAATAACAATATGTGTTCTACCGAATCTAATCGTGTAGATACACAAATTGTTTTAAAAGAAAAGTAAATAACTAGAACAAGAAAATTTTATTAAACTAATGGCAGTACAGAATTCTGAGATCATTTTTACAATGGTTACAATCACATATTTATAGATGAGAATGGGAAAACCCTAACTAGGTCTATGAATAAATGGCCCTCCTCATTCATGACTATTTCTTGCCTTCCTTGATTAACTGATTGGAGAAAATCTGGGCATATCATGGTAAATATTTTCCATATCTTTCAATTTTCCCATGTGGCTTGATTGATAGAAGATTGCATCTAATTAACTCTTCCAAACAAGGACGCTTATCAGACTCCAAAGGCAATATAAGATAAAATCTTCAAAATTGGTTTTTCTTCTTGGCAACAATTCAATCAGCAAATCTTCTAATTGAAATTGAATGATTCGAATTTAATTCCATGATAAGAATATGGCTATTGCTGAAATGTTAATTGGTGCACATCATAAATACATACACATGAATATGTGTATATATATACAATATAATACTAATTCAAATATTCCTTAGAGCCAAGGGGTCAGTGTGAACGCGCTCCGTTTCTTTGGCAAAAAAGTGAGCTTGACGGGGTTCGAACTCAGGTCTCTCAGCACCAATTCCTATGCCTTTACCAGTGAGCTACTGCTTCTTTTGCAGTTGAAATGAATTTGATGTGAGGAAGTAGCTCTTTCTTGTAGTTGGCCTTTGATTTGAATTGAAGGAGGCATTTCTTGACATCCTGTAAAAACATACAAAAGTAACCAAAGTATCATTTATTTATTTACAAAAGATAAAGCATAAGAGTAATAAAATAAACACTTTTCAGTGTCAATCAAGTACCCCCACACTTATCTTTTACTCGTCCTCGAGTAAAACAAAAGAATGAAAACTAACTAGATAGGTCGCACTTTCGTAGGAGACACGATTGCATTGAGCGTATGCAACAAGCCGTTAAACCTCTAGGTGTCCCTAGTAGGACGAGTGGTGTCTCGTGAGGGTTTTCAGCGGATACTACCCACAAAATCCAAATGAAGTATGCTATGATTCTAATGAAACTACATGAATGCAATGGATATATGCAAATAAAAAAAACGAAAAAATAAAAGCACGACTTGTTTCAGGAAAGTGGTACAACAAATTAAGTTAACACTTCCTAATCAGTTGATTTTATTTTAGATATCTCGACTTGTCACAAATTTTCAATATAAATCAAGTTTTCAAATGTTAAATTCCAGTTTGGCCAGTTAGTTCGGTCGATAACATAGTGCAGCCATGAAATAAATTCTTAGTTTGTTTGGCACAGTTTGCAAAGTGGTATTCTAATTTTCTCATGTATGGCTAGTCAAATCAATAAGGTCAAGAAGTGTTTGGGTATCATCGCTTATTCTTTATTCTATAAAATTTTAAGATTTATGATTAAGTACATACACCTAACTGAAAAGACCAAGGTTTACCACCCATGCACTGCCTCGCGGACTAACGGAGAGTAGGTAAAGAGCTTGGCGGATTGTGCAGGCCGACTTTGACTTTGTCAACAACGTGTCGGTAATCCTTAGGTGTCCAATCCCATAAAATGAGACCAAGATATTCCAACTTTGACCTTGTCAACAACGTGTCGGATAGAGCTTGGCGGGTTTGCACACCAACGCTCGATATACAAGCAATGTTGGATACCCTTGGAATACTATTATTATTATTATCGAAAATATAAGCACAAAAGAGAGTTACGCGAATTCAACTTAACACAACTTAGTTTTAAAGATTTGAAAAGCCAACATAAGTCTTTTAAGTCCTCCACTTATTTAACAAAGTCTACAATATAGAATAGATTTCATGGCCATCACCTAAGAATCTCCCTATGTACCGGTTACACTATTATCCCTCAAAATTAAACTTTTCATTATATTTCTTATTTGATCTAAGTTGAGAGAAAAAAAATACTATCAACTGGCTAAAAATTGTAAACTTATTTTGTTGTATCACTTGAAAATGAGTCGTAATTTCCAAAAAAAAAAAAAAAAATTATGGTATGTTACTACAGTCTAAAATGTATGATGGTCCTATTTAAATGGCTGAAAATAAAAAGAAATAAAATGAAAATGGATGAAATGCAGACTCCCCCCCACACTTGATTCAGACAGTGTCCCAACTGTCTAAGGCAGAAAAACAAAGAAAAAAAAATGAAAAATAAAAGAAAAAGAACGTGTACCACCTGATTTCATGGTGGATGATCATGCAGATCGATAGAGTCGTCTTCGTCATATTGCTCGAATTCCAAAAATGGTTTCAGTCGTTGACCGTTTACTTTGAAGACTTTTCCATCTCTAGGATTTTCAATTTCAACCGCTCCATGAGGGTATACTGTTTTCACGACATAAGGTCCCGTCCATCGAGATCTGAGTTTTCCTGGAAACAAGTGAAGTCTAGAGTCGTATAAAAGAACTTTTTGACCTACGTTGAATTCCTTACGAAGTATGTTTTTGTCGTGTTGGGCTTTGGTTCTTTCTTTGTAGATTTTCGCATTTTCATACGCCTCATTTCTTAATTCCTCCAATTCAGAAATTTGTAACTTCCTATGTGAGCCGGCCTTTTCTAAGTCAAAGTTCAAAAATTTTATGGCCCAAAGAGCACGATGCTCTAATTCAAGAGGTAAGTGACAGGCCTTTCCAAAGACTAATCGATATGGTGACATCCCTAGATTGGTTTTATAAGCAGTGCGAAAAGCCCAAAGTGCATCAATCAGTTTTACGGACCAATCTTTTCTGTTGGAATTCACGGTTTTCTCAAGAATTTGTTTGATTTGTCTATTGGAAACTTCTACTTGCCCACTCGTTTGTGGATGGTAGGGGGTCGACAGCTTGTGTGTGATTGAGTATTTCTTGAGCAAGGACTCAAAAGCACGATTACAGAAGTGAGTGCCATTATCGCTAATGATAGCTCGAGGTGTACCAAAGCATGAAAAGATGTTTTCTTTGAGGAATTTGACAACAACCTTGTTGTCGTTGGTTTTGGTCGGAATGGCTTCAACCCATTTTGAGACATAATCTACCGCAAGTAAGATGTAAAGATTCCCAAATGAATTAGGGAATGGTCCCATGAAATCGATGCCCCAAACATCGAATAACTCAATCACTAGAATGGGGTTGAGAGGCATCATGTTTCGCTTAGAGATTCGACCCGTTCTTTGACATCGCTCACATTTAGAGCAAAATTCGAAAGCATCACGGAAGAGTGTGGGCCAATAAAAACCACTTTGCAAAACCTTTGCAGCAGTTTTCCTTGCACCAAAATGACCGCCACAAGCATGGTCATGTGAGAAGGAGAGAATACTTTGGTGTTCATGATCGGGCACACACCTTCGAATGATTTGGTCTGGACAGTATTTGAAAAGATATGGGTCATCCCAATAGAAGTTTCGAACTTTTGAGAGAAATTTTTGTTTATCTTGTTTCGACCATTCAGCGGGCATTTGTTGTGTGACAAGATAATTCACGATGTCAGCATACCAAGGGGTGTTAGAGATCGAAAGGAGTTGTTCATCAGGAAAATAGTCATCGATTTGGGTGTCGTTATCATTTTCGTGCACAATTCGAGAGAGATGATCAGCTACTACATTTTCAGAACCCTTTTTATCTCGTATTTCTATGTCGAATTCTTGAAGAAGAAGGATCCAACGGATCAAGCGGGCCTTGGCATCCTTTTTAGAAAGCAAATATCGTAAGGCAGCATGGTCGGTGTAAACTATGACTTTGGATCCTATGAGATATGGTCTGAATTTCTCAAGAGCGAAGACAACTGCCAAAAATTCCTTTTCAGTAGTTGAGTAATTCAATTGGGCCTCGTTTAAGGTTTTGCTAGCGTAGTAAATGACTCGAGGGAGTTTATCGATACGCTGACCCAAGATGGCTCCAATAGCAAAATCAGAAGCGTCGCACATAAGTTCAAAGGGTTGAGTCCAATCAGGAGGTTGAATGATGGGAGTTGTGGTCAGGAGTGATTTAAGAGTTTCAAAAGATGTTTTGCAATCATTGGAAAATTCAAACTTTACGTCTTTGGCAAGTAAATTCGAGAGAGGTTTTGAAATTTTTGAGAAATCCTTAATGAATCTTCTATAGAATCCTGCATGGCCAAGAAATGAACGAACATCTTTGACAGACTTAGGAGAAGGTAAATTAGCAATCAAATCGATTTTGGATTTATCGACTTCTAGGCCATCTTTGGAGACGACATGACCTAGAACTATCCCCCTTTTTTCCATAAAGTGGCATTTCTCCCAATTAAGCACGAGTGATTTCTCCTTACAACGCTTAAGGACGAGTTCTAGATGAGTGAGACATTGGGAAAAAGATGATCCATATATTGAAAAATCGTCCATGAATATTTCCAAGAATTCTTCCACCATGTCAGAGAAAATACTCATCATACACCTTTGGAAAGTCGCGGGGGCATTACAAAGACCAAAAGGCATGCGACGATAAGCAAAGGTTCCAAAGGGACAAGTAAAGGTGGTCTTATGTTGATCTTCTAAAGCAACAGGAATTTGGTTATAGCCAGAGTATCCATCGAGAAAACAGTAGTACTCATGTCCCGCTAAGCGTTCGAGCATTTGGTCAATAAAAGGGAAGGGAAAATGGTCTTTTCGTGTGGCTGAGTTAAGCTTTCGATAGTCGATGCACACACGCCATTTGGTTTTGATTTTTGTTGGGACGAGTTCATTACTGTCGTTTTTGATCACTGTGACTCCTGACTTCTTTGGTACAACTTGTACCGGACTCACCCAAGTACTATCCGAGATGGGATAGATAATGTTATTGTCTAGACATTTGATTATCTCCTCCTTGACCACTTCTCTCATGTTTGGGTTTAATCGCCTTTGAGCCTCACGGGTGGGTTTAGCCTCATCAACTAAATGTATGCGATGTTCCACAATTGATGGGCTAATTCCTTTTATATCGCTAATTTCCCACCCCAAGGCGTCCTTATTTTCCCGCAAAGTTTCCAACACTTTTTCTTCTTGATCTTCGGTAAGATCAGAGGCCAAGATTACGGGGAAAGTGTCTGAGGAGTCCAGGTAGGCATACTTAAGGTCTGGTGGCAAGGGTTTGAGGTCAAACTTAGGAAGTTCTTGTGTATCAACATTGGTTAACATTCCTTGGTTAGATTTAGATGACGAAGTGTCGGAGTCAAGAATTTTGTTTAGTTCAGAAATGTATTCGAGTTCATCGAAATCAGAGTCGAAATGGTCAAGACACATTTTCAGGGCTTCAGAAGAGTCACTAGAGGTCTCATCAACTGTGGTTTGAATCATGTCAATTTCATCGATCTCAAAATCCCTAGGTTGTTTGTTGAGATTAAAGATGTTTAGCTCAATGGTTAGGTGCCCGAAGGAAAGTCGAAGTTGACCATTCCTACAATTAATGACAGCATTAGAGGTTGCTAAGAAGGGGCGTCCTAAGATCAATGGTATTTGAACGTTGGGATTTGAGACAGGCTCTGTTTCTAGAACTATAAAATCGACAGGGAAGTAAAACTGTTCGATCTGTATCAAGACGTCTTCGATAATTCCCAATGGCTTTTTGACAGATCGATCGGCTAGTTGAAGTGTGATGTTTGTTGGTTTAATCTCCCCTAGTCCAAGTTGACGATAGACAGTATAAGGGAGAAGGTTGACACTGGCACCAAGGTCGAGTAGGGCATGAGAGATGTGAGTGTTTCCTATTTTACAATCAATCGTAGGGCAGCCAGGGTCTTTATACTTGACTGGGGCAAGATTCGAAAGAACAGAGCTTGTATTCGCAGTTAGAAAGGCGGTTTTTGGGACATTGGTCGCACGTTTTTGTGTGCACAATTCCTTAAGACATTTGGCATATTGAGGGATTTGTTCAATGGTGTCTAAAAGAGGAATGTTCACACGGACTTGTTTGAAAATTTCCAAGATTTTATCGAAATTTGCAGCTTTCTTCTTATTGTTGAGTCTATGAGGAAAAGGAGCTACTGGTTTGTTGACTCTGTGATGAGTTTCGTCATTCGAAGAAGAATGTTTATCCAAGGGAAGAGAAGGTGGTAAGGTTGTAGAAGATGGAATGTTGGTATTGCCAACATTATTTTTTGAAGGTGGGTCGGGTTTGCCGATACTGGGAGAAGAACTGTTGGGATTGCCAACATTTGAGGAAAATGGAGGTTTAGAAGAATTGGCATTCGAAGCCAATGGGTGATCATCAAGAATAGGGATTGGGGTCGAGTTAGAAGGTTCGCCAGGGTCGCCCACGTTATTATCAATCCTCTTTCCAGATCGAAGGGTTGTAATAGCGTTGACTGGATTAGGGTTTTCGTCCTCACAAGAATTTACAGTACGAGAGTTATATTTTGGATTCACCTCAGGTTGACTAGGCAACTTTCCTTTCTCATTATTTTTCGCCATTTCCTTTGTCATATGCATTAGTTGGTCGATTTTAGCGTCTTGATTATTTATTTGTTTTTCTAATCGAACAATATCTTGTGATGGTTGAGAAGATTGAGAGGATTGGTTCGATGATTGAAAATTGGGGTGCCTATACGGTTGCTTGGATTGAGGTGCAGCTTGAGAGGTTTGAGAATTGGGGGGTGGAGCTTGGTAATTCGGATTGGGAATAAAGGGTTGCATGTGAGATGGGTTTGCCGAATTATTGGGGTTTGACCAAGAAAAGTTTGGGTGGTTCCTCCAACCAGGATTGTACGTGGCTGAGTAAGGGTTATTTTGAGCTATAGCATTGGCTTGGTCCTGAGAGTAGTAGTGGGGTAACCCTTCTCCGGCTTGAGGAGTTTGATTTTCTACGGGGATTTGATTTGGGTCCACGACATGCACTCCTCTAGTAGAAGTACGATTGGGAACGCGAATTGATTCCCATTGCATGTCCTTTTCAGAATAATCTTCTAAGAACCGCCAAGCTTCATCGGCTGTTTTAGACATAAAATCTCCTCCACACATTGATTCTAGTTGAGTTTTAGACTGATAGTTAAGCCCTTCATATACAATTTGACACAAGTTGTCTTTTAGAATTCCATGATGAGGACAACTATACAGTAGTTGGTTGAATCTCTCAAAATATTTTGAAAAAGTTTCCCCCTCATTTTGACAAAATTGATTTATCTCAGTTCGGATTTTGAGAGTTTTATGGAAAGGGAAAAACTTTTTCAAAAATGCAGTGACAAATTCATCCCAACTTCTTATGGAATGTCGTGGAAGAGAATTTAGCCATCTTTTAGCGCTTTCAAGTAGTGCAAATGGAATTAGCCTTAGCTTGATCGATTCATTAGATAATTGTTGCATTTTTGTTGTGGACGCATACAATTCAAATTCACTTAGAAATTCATACGCATTTTCAGACCCAGTAAATTTTGGTACTCCTTAGATAAAAGAATGTTTTAGCTCAAAATTGTTTCCTTCAGCTGGTGGGAACACGATGACAGGGGGTTGGATGGTCCTAGTTGGATAACATCGCTCACGAAGAGACAGGGGTCTATCCATTTGGATATTGAGGTTTTGAAAATTTTGATTTATTTGGTTTTGATCCCCAAAGTTTGGAAAGTTTTGATTCACGCGATTTTGATCCAATTCGGGTGGAAAATTTTGGTTGATTCGAGAACCCCTAGGAGAATTTTGTTGGCTAACACTTTTTTCACTCATTGTTGTTGAATGTAAGCACAAAAATTAGCTACAATGAAGTTTTCTGTCCTTATTGGCTCTTAACCCAAAATTATAAAGTGATGCGTTTGATTACTTAGATCAAAAGATTTCTCAGCCAGTTAACGGACAGGAGTTATCGGTGCACCAGGAATCACCCTAGCAATGCAGCCGAAGGTTTAAGTACCTTCAGAGTAATAACCGATATAATATTTACGAATCACCGTAATATTTATAAACGGTTATTTCTCTGCCGTAGTCTAGACACCAAGAAATAATTCGTTCCAAATGAATCAACTATCACAATATAATTAAGCCCTAGATGAGCCTGTGACTCCCTTAAGTCCAACGTCTAACCGTTATTTTTAGTCAGATTCTGCGATGAAATGTAATTTGTGGGCTAAGGAAAGGGTGATGAAATCCCTCACCTTATGTGAATTGGGGTATTGCCCTTAACAGAATGAATAAAAAAAACAGAAATCACACAGATAATTGCAGAAATTAAAAATTGTACATTCAAAGCCGCTGCCCCTGCAGAAATTTTTTACAACAATTGTCTATATTTTTATTTTTTTCTTTTGCAGCAGAGCACCTGTAGAGTTTTAAAAGCTTTCACCTTGATCGGCAGTCCTCCAGTGAATTTGAGAAGCGCTAGCGCGTTCACACCCCACTTGGTGTGCAACCGCTCCAACCTATCTGAATCGTCCGCTGCTTTCTGTTGTTGTCCCCTTCTATTAATTGCTTGACTGCGCTGCGGCACGGGTTCGGGCTAGGAGCCCGAATTTTTTTTTTTTAAGACCCTTTTTTTTTAAATTTCAGCTGTACCTGTTTTTGAAAAATTCTCCTTTTTTTTTTTGAACAAAGAAAACAAATAAAAGAAAACACACTAAGTAAAAATTAAAGCAAAGAACTAGAAGAAAACCAACTCGGAATTTAAATCAAGAGCTAAGACAAAACAAAAAAACTAAGCTAAGTTCATAAGGAAAGGAAATAAAAAAAAAAAAAAAATTGTAAAAAGGAAACTAGAAAGCCGGACTAAAAAAAAAAATTGAAGATCAAGTAAACTAAAATAAAGAAAGAAATCAAGAGGAACTTGCCACCACGTGTTTTAGAAACAATGCATGCCCCTGATTAATAGAAAAAAAAAAATTGCGCACCAACAAAATCTTTCAGAAACAGACCACTCTCAAATCTCAATTACACAATAAAACTTGCTTTCCTCTTCTTTTTTTTTTCTATAAAATACGGCAACACCCCAAACTATCTCGTGTAAAACAGAAGAATTGGCACAACCGAAAACTCTCGACCCCTTGTTATTCTCAAACTCACGCTTGCAACATAAGCAGCGAGCCTATTTCCTTTTCTTGCATCTGGTAGACTGATAGCATCACAAAAATAAACAAACAAAATACCCAAATCACACAAAATCAGGAAAGATTATCACGCCCTCTCTCTTTTTTTTTTTAAATTAAGGAAATCGATTTAAGGGTTATCGAATTGGCTTGTGTTGTTCGAATCTGGTGTGCTTCGTATCAGGGTATGCTGTCGGAGTGGATTTGTCGTTTGCGGTTGAAGTGTTGTTTTTGGCAGAGGGATGGTGGCGCTTTGGTGATATGGTTGTGACTGGTGGTTGAACGTTGGACGTAGGAGGATGTGTGATGATGAACGAGTTTTTGGGGATGTGGGTTGCGACTGTGGCAACGCTGTCTTGATGGTCTTGCAGAGGTGATTTTTTTGATGGATTTTTACGGATATGAGGGGCAGTGGACTGGTGACAAAACAAATCAGTTGTTTAGGGGTTATGTGGCAGTAGTGTTCTGGGCTTTGGAAATGATTTGTAGTTGTGGTAGGGCACTGCTGTTGAACTAGTTTGGTGAAGGTTGGTTTGGGCTATGACTTGATGGCAGAGAGTTCGGCACTGAAGTGGTTTTCGTGGATTTGCCGATGTTGACAGAGGTTTTGGGGGATTGCAGTTATGGTAGGGTATGGGAATTGTGGTAGTGACAGGAGGTGTATGTTACAGTGAAGGTGGATGTTGGAAGGTGATTATGTGGATGCTGGATTCGGTGTAAGGCTTGGACATGGGTTTGGAGGAGGGAGTTTTTGCTGGTTGATGAAGTGTTGTTTTTTTTTTTTTTTTTTTTTTTTTTGGGGCAGAAGGTTGATCAAGTTGGTGTTGTGAACGTGGGGTTGATGAAAGGTGTTGCGTGTTTCTGAGGGTGGAGGGGGGCTTGGTGATTTGAGGTAGAGAAAAGAAGTAAGACAAAAAAAGGAAAGGAAAATGACAAAAGGAGTTATTATTATTTATTTGTTTGAAACTTTGTATTTTTTTTTTTTAGAAATTTCGTAAAGAAAGAAATTGTACTACGATGGGAAAGAAATAGATGTGAAAAGGGAAACAAAATGGAGAAGAATTTGAAAAGGGGAAAGAAGATAAAATGACAAGACTTTTTTCTTTCTTCTCTTGTTTAGATGATTCTAGTACCAATGTTTGATACAAAATCAACAAATGAAGAGAATTGATTTTTTTTCTTTTTTTTCTGAACAAAATAAAACGAAAATAAATAAATAAAAACTAACACGAATCAGAAATTAAATAAATAATAAAATTTAAATATTGCCTCCCCGGCAACGGCGCCAAAAACTTGGTCGACGCTAATCTATGAAGTAGAAAAGCGCGACATTTGTAATAAATTCTGCAAGCATACAGGTGTGTAGCATACAGGTCGAACACAGGGAGGAAAGTTAAATTTTATTATTTATATGTTTCGTGGGCGTGTTAGACAGAACTTTGGGGGTTGTTTTTAATGTTGTTGAAATAATGTTATTGAAACTGCTACAAACCTGAATCTAATCAGACGTATATCAAATTCAACAACAGGAAAGAAAATAACAGGTACTAGCAAAAACAACAAAAGTAAATAATAACTGGAACAACAACAGAGAATTAAAAATAGAGTTGCTGTTGAAACTAATCAAACAGTCAACACTAGTATGCAGTAACAAAGACAATAACAATATGTGTTCTACCGAATCTAATCGTGTAGATACACAAATTGTTTTAAAAGAAAAGTAAATAACTAGAACAAGAAAATTTTATTAAACTAATGGCAGTACAGAATTCTGAGATCATTTTTACAATGGTTACAATCACATATTTATAGATGAGAATGGGAAAACCCTAACTAGGTCTATGAATAAATGGCCCTCCTCATTCATGACTATTTCTTGCCTTCCTTGATTAACTGATTGGAGAAAATCTGGGCATATCATGGTAAATATTTTCCATATCTTTCAATTTTCCCATGTGGCTTGATTGATAGAAGATTGCATCTAATTAACTCTTCCAAACAAGGACGCTTATCAGACTCCAAAGGCAATATAAGATAAAATCTTCAAAATTGGTTTTTCTTCTTGGCAACAATTCAATCAGCAAATCTTCTAATTGAAATTGAATGATTCGAATTTAATTCCATGATAAGAATATGGCTATTGCTGAAATGTTAATTGGTGCACATCATAAATACATACACATGAATATGTGTATATATATACAATATAATACTAATTCAAATATTCCTTAGAGCCAAGGGGTCAGTGTGAACGCGCTCCGTTTCTTTGGCAAAAAAGTGAGCTTGACGGGGTTCGAACTCAGGTCTCTCAGCACCAATTCCTATGCCTTTACCAGTGAGCTACTGCTTCTTTTGCAGTTGAAATGAATTTGATGTGAGGAAGTAGCTCTTTCTTGTAGTTGGCCTTTGATTTGAATTGAAGGAGGCATTTCTTGACATCCTGTAAAAACATACAAAAGTAACCAAAGTATCATTTATTTATTTACAAAAGATAAAGCATAAGAGTAATAAAATAAACACTTTTCAGTGTCAATCAGTTACCATCCAAACGAGGTGAAGATCTCCGGTCTTCGACTACCGTCTTCATCTTCGATTTCTTATCGTCGATTCAGTTATTCAGAATGGGAAAAACCCGGTCTTTCTGAGCAACTCGCGTATATAATAAACAAGTGCAACACTAACATATACACGTATCATTTCAATTCATTAGTCACTAACCGTCAATCAGTAAGAGAACGATTTCCCAAATATTAACCCCGAAGGCCGAAACCAACATCAGATCAACACCCAGGAAACCATTCGACTTAGCCAACCTTCAGTTAATTTCTAAATCACATCCATATTGTTTATAATATTTTATAACGATTTATCGCTATTTTTATTTATTTTAAAATAGCCAATATATTCAAAACGACGCTTCGGGCCATAACGCGACCGTGGCGCTGTTTTTCTTCAGATTTGATTTACACATATCTGAAAATCTAACCGTTGGATCTTCACAAAATTTACATCAGTAGGAAGATCTTTTCAAAACGAATCCAACGGTTCCAGTTTCGGGAAAATCCGACGGTCGGATCTCCCGGTATAATCGTTTGAAGTTTCGATTTCGAAATACGAACTGCAGCGTCGTTATTCGATTAAATATAATTATATATATATAAATATAATCGTTTCTGGCGCTGTTTTTCTTCAGATTTGAATTAAACATTCCAGACAACCCAACCATTGGATTTTTACAAAGTTGGTGCCGTTGGAAAGATTTTTCCAAAGCGAACCCAACGGTTGCGGTTTCAGGAAAATCCGATGGTCGGATCTCCCGTACTAATCGTTTGAAATCACGGTTTCAAAATACGAACTGCAGCGTCGTTATTTGATATATTTTTATTCTATTTATTTATATATATCGATTCTTCGATTTCAAAGCTACATTCTTTCCATACATTTGATAAAAATGATATTTTTATCTAACTGTCTTCTATTTCAACACTTCACTACTTTTAACAATTCGTTTATATAATAAAAATGTGATTTTATTGTAAAACAATTCATTTCAAAACACTATTATTTCGTATAGTTAATATAGGGGATAAAAATAGGATTATTTTATACTTTTCATATTGATGTTAAAAATGGGATTTTTATTATAAAACAATTTATTTCAAAACACTATTATTTCGTAAAGTTAATATAGGGGATAAAAATAGGATTTTTATTGTAAAACAATTTATTTCAAAACACTATTATTTCGTATAGTTATTATAGGGGATAAAAATAGGATTTTTATTGTAAAACAATTTCTTTCAAAATATGAATATCATTCAACACATGAATTTCAATTCAACGAATGAATATCGATTCAACACATGAAGGTTTTCTATAGTTTATACATATAGATAAAAATGTGATTTTTATATTTTAAAACAAGAACACCATTCAACACATGAATTTCTAATCAACGAATGAATATCGATTCAACACATGAAGGTTTTCTATACAACGAATAAATATAGTTTCAGCAAATGAAAATAATTCAAACACATTAATATTCTTCAAAATTTCGGCAGCATAACGGCAGGGTAGTTAAAACCGGGACCGTCCCTAGTACGGCTCCTCGCTCTACCTTAAAACCTCGCGGTTTTTGACAATGGGGATCATGCATCTAGTTCGCACGCAGGCGGCATGTATATATTTATTTCATTTCCACAAACTAATCCTATGTGGTTTCAACCAAATATTTCTCAACCACAAATGGGTATTTTTCAACCACAATCAATCAATATTAACCACAAACAATCCCAATCAACCATTCGCTATCAATCAATTTTCACACCAATCACAATCAATAAATATCATCCATGGTTTGTGGACAAGGGGCGTATATATATATTTATTTATATATAGCAATTCACTTCTATTTCAACACATATATAATCTTTACAACGCATATATAACTTATACATCGAACGTACAACTTATACAACACTTATACAAGAGGTGTACAATGCTTATATAACTCATACATCGACTATATAATTTATACATCATCGTTTTCCATATCATTTATAAATTAGAAATCTCACATTGGGTTCCACTCCACCAAAAATAGCAGAAGGCTCAGAAAAATATGCGGTCTCTTCTATAATGTAGAAGACGTCCTCACGGTCCCGATGTTTCCTGTTTCGCTGAATTTCAACCACATGGAAAAAAGATATAATTTTTACAAGTTTGCAACACTTTAAAGTAAAACAGTTGAAAATAAACTAAGCCGTATACCTCGTTTTGATGTTCAAAACTAGGTTTGAGTTTTTCTCGAAATCCGCGCCACTTCAGGATGATCAGCCAATGCAGCGTTGAAGAGCTTCGAATCACCTTCCCGACGCCGGTGACCTCGTGCAGTTCGGTGGTGGGACTAGGCCGTGGCGGCGGCGGAAAGTGGCCAACTTCAGGGAGCCGCTGCGCACGATTTACGGGGAGATAGGGGTTGAGGATGGTATGGATTTGAAGAGGAGGCGAAGGGCTTTCGAGGGAGGGTGGTGGCGCGTCCTATCGTGGACTGTGGCGATCAGAATCGGAGGAGGAAGTTTCGAAGGCTTTTCCGCCTTCAGATCTGTCGGGGAGAGAGAGTGTCCGCCTTTTTTTTTTAATTTAAATTCTGATTGGTCGGTAGATTTTATAAGGGGTTTTCTGACGCGACAACCAATCCAAACCCAATGACTGTCGTCCCTAGCGTTTTACCCCTATTCTGAACACAATGGGATATGTTTCGAAGGCCCATTCGAATGTTTCAGTCAGTTTTCCTTCAAATTAAAATATAAAACATTCAATATTTAATTTGAACGTACATTTCAATTTGCCAGGGCCACAAACTGATTCGGCAAATTCCAAAAAAATAAATCTAGCTATGTTTTGACGATACGGTCCCAACAAAACTAGTTTCGTCGAATTCTGAGACCGTTTGCAAAAAGGCCCATTTCTGGTCCATCCAATTTAACTGTAATTGATCAAAACACGTTTTCCTTTTCCACATACTAGCTTCAAAAATTATGAAATTTGAAACCTAGCAATAACTTCACATCCCAGATCCAACAAAAGTGGTTTCGTCGAATTCCGAGGTCGTATGCAAAATGGCCAATTTTACGGGCTATATAAATTCCATAGCGACCTTTCTGAAAATTCATTTGGCCGTAACTTTTGCTTTCCGCTATGAAAATTCGATTTTTCAGATTCGTTAGAAAGGTATTCACTAACAGATTTAAATATTTTTGGTTTCACTAAAATCCGTTTTGGTTTGCACCCGGT
Organism: Allium sativum; assembly: GCA_030737875.1. NCBI lineage: Eukaryota > Viridiplantae > Streptophyta > Magnoliopsida > Asparagales > Amaryllidaceae > Allium > Allium sativum. Next base: position 750,045,045 of record CM060915.1, read on the forward strand.
ACAGTCCGACAAAGTTTGAATTCAATTTTTGAAACTGCAGCGCCATTTCAGGCCTTGTTTATAATTAAAATTAATTATATTCATTTTCAATTGTCGATTCAAACTCTGTTTTCATTGCTATTATTTAAAATATTTATTTTAATTATTTAAAAATCCATTATTTTAGCCAATTTAAAAAAATTAAATTGGTTCAGATTTTCTGGGTCGTTACAATCTCCCCCACTTAAAACTTTTCGTCCCCGAAAAGGAACAAAGTCGAAAGTGGTTTGATTAATCAACTCTACGTTCGATCTGGCTTCCATTCTCCAACTTTTCAGTTTCTGAGAATTTTCAAATTCTTCAAATGCTAACATCCGGAATTTTCGAAAAATTTCTCCATAACCTCCTTTGTACGGGGAGAGGTTTGGAAATTTATTGGGTCGTATTAGGTACCCAATAAATCCTAATAAGCATACACATATTTATAGTGATATATTCTGGTGTTTACAGGGGAGCGTGTATTGATAATAACTCCAGAGAATAAATTCTCGTCACCCTGCCCCGTGTGGGAAATAAATAGTTCATGTGTCGTATCTATTAACTAGAGAGACGTGATTATTGTCAACTCCAGACCCGTGTGGGGTTTTTATTAATCTGGCAATTTAATCGTTACAATTTAAATAGTCCATATCAGTCATCAGTTCAACCTGTAAAATATAGTCATCGCCATACAAGCCTCTCGCTCGTATGGTAAATCTTTCACCTCGTCACACAAGCTCCAAATGCTTATGTGGTATATGATGAAGTATGCCATTCTTCTGAAGTATGCCATGTAATGTAGTTCAAAATTAATTGTTACTATCCTATGGCGACATTTATTATTTCACACAGAAAAACCAGCACTCCGTATCCAATGGCATTCACAGGAGTTGATATAATAATATTTCGCATCCAACTCATTAAGGTTTACCTATTTGTCGGGCACGCAAATAAAATCTTTACTCAACAGCTAATCCATTAACCTGTTCAAACATATATAATACACATGTATATATATTTCTATTTATTTTCTAATCAGTTCAATGTGTGATTTAAATGAATAAATTCTACCATTCAACCTCTTATTAATTAAATTAACTATCGTTCCAATAATTTAATTAATCTAATTTACTATCACACAACACAAACAACAATCAAATTGATTTTAACTTTTCAAAATCATACAAATCAATTTCTATATTCCTTTAAAATCATTCAGACTATAGAATTAAAAGTGTACATCCATGGAAAGGAAATAACAGCAAAGTAGAGAATTAAATGGTAATGCAAAGTATGGTAAATATACCTTGCACCGGAGTCAATCAGAGATATCTACTCGGCATCTGGGGTAGGCTTTCTGAATGCTCTCCTCAGTTTCCCAAGTACAATCTCGCGGATCTCCACTCCATTGCACTTTGACTAAGTGAACCTTCTTGTTCCTCAGCTCTTTGGTTTCTTTGCCGATGATCTTTAGCGGCTCTCGTCTCACAGCTAGTTCTGGAGTAATTTCAATATCCTGCTGAGCTGCTTCTTCCACGATCAAGTCTGGATCATGAACGTGCTTTCAAAGTTGAGATATATGAAATACATCATGGACTCCACGCAACCAGTCAGGCAATTTGACCCTATAAGCGAGAGTTCCGATCCGTTCCAGAATAGGAAATGGACCAATGAATTTGGGCGCCAACTTTCCAGTTTTACCGAACCGGATAACTCCTCTCATCGGCGATACTCTCAAATATACATAGTCGCCAACTTCAAAGGATATATCTCTTCTTCTCCTATCAGCGTAGCTCTTTTGTCGGCTCTGAGCGGCGAGTAATCGCTTCTTAATAAAATCGACTTTGTCAGCAGCTTCTCGGATCATATCAGGACCCAACACAAGTCTATTACCGGGTTCGACCCAACAAGCAGGAGATCGGCACGGTCTAACATACAATGCTTCGAATGGCGACATTGTCAGACTCGCCTGGTAGCTGTTGTTATATGAGAATTCAGCCAAATGCAGATGGTCTTCCCATGATCCACCGAAATCTATAACACAAGCCCGCAATAGATCTTCTAAAATACGATTCACCCTCTCAGTCTGACCGTCTGTTTGAGGATGATAGGCGGTGCTTAAGTTCAACTTTGTTCCCATCTCTACTTGAAATGCTTCCCAGAATTTGCTAGTGAATATTGTATCTCTATCACTGACTATACTGAGCGGCACTCCATGCAGTCTAACTATTTCCTTGAAATATATCCGCGCCAAACTCTGAGCAGTTCTGTTTGATCTGACAGGTATGAAATGGGCGGTCTTCGTGAAGCGATCTACGATCACCCAAATACTGTCATTCCCTTTTCTGGTTCTGGGCAAACCATCAATAAAGTCCATGGAAATATGTTCCCACTTCCAACCAGGAACGTCTAGCGGTTGTAACAATCCAGCCAGTTTATGTTGGTCGCTCTTGACTAGCTGGCAAGTAGGGCATCGGCAAACATATATTGAAACGTCTCTTTTCATAGCCTTCCACCAGAATGTTCGCTTGAGATCGTTATACATTTTGGCCACACCGGATGGATACTCAGCTTGGACTTGTGACACTCGTCTAACACTTCCCTTTTTAACTCTGGGATATCAGGAACACAAATCCTTCCTTTCAACCTCAAGGTCTCGTCGTTATCTATTTGAAAACACGAGGGTTCGCCTTTCTGAATCCTTTTAATCATATCCTTAATAAAGTTATCCTCCTTCTGAAGAATAGATATTTTGTCAATCAAGGAAGTCGTGATAATAAAGTTGGCGATCATTACATTCTTTCGGCTCAGCGCATCGGCCACGACATTGGCTTTCCCTGGAGTATATATAATTTCAAAATCGTATGCTGCAAGGAACTCTAGCCAACGTTGCTGCCTCAGATTCAAGTCCTTCTGGGTGAATAGATACTTTAATGACTGGTGATCTGTAAACAGTTCAAATCTCTCACCCAGAAGATAGTGTCTCCAGATTTTCAAGGCGAATACTATAGCCAATAACTCAAGATCATGAGTTACGTAGTTCTTCTCGTGCGGCTTCAGCTGACGGCTAGCATAAGCAATCACTTGACCCCTTTGCATTAACACTGCGCCAAGGCCTTCTCTAGAAGCATCAGTCCAGACTTTTAAATCCTGGTTGCCATCGATGATGGTTAACACTGGAGCAGTCGTTAGTCTTAATTTTAGCTCTTCAAAAGCCTCCTCACTTTCTGGAGTCCATTTGAATTTAGAGTGCTTCTTTGTAAGCTTCGTTAAATGACCAGATATCTTCGAAAAGTTTTTAACGAACTTCCGGTAATAGCTAGCCAATCCGAGAAAACTGCGGACTTCAGTGGGGGTACTGGGCTATTTCCAATTCTGAATAGCTGTGATTTTGCTTGGATCCACAGCAATTCCTTCTTTTGATATGACATGGCCCAGAAATTTTACTTCTTCTTGCCAGAATATACATTTGGAAAACTTTGCTTTCAACACATTCCTTCTGAGGATTTTCAGAACCTGTTCCAAATGCTTTTCATGTTCGGCCTTTGATCTAGAGAAGATTAGAATATCGTCAATGAAAACCAGAACAAATTTATTCAAAACCCCTCTGAACACTCTATTCATCAGATCAACGAAGTAAGCTGGAGCGTTACATAAGCCGAATGGCATTACTAACCACTCGTAGAATAAGTCGGGACCTCTGAATGCTGTCATTGGAACACACTCTTCGGCAATTCGAAGTTGATGGAAACCTGTAGCTAGGTCCAGTCGTGAAAATACTTGTGCGCCATTTAATCGATCCAACAAATCATCAATCCGCGGCAATGGATATTTGTTCTTTATGGTCTGCTTGTTCAAATCACGATAATCCACACATAGACGTAGAGTACCGTCAGATTTTGGGACAAACACCACTGCTGCACCCCAATCAGAGAAACTAGGCCTGATCAGACCCTTCCATACGAGCTGTCGTGTTTGATTGTCTAATTCCTCTTTCTCTTTCAAGGACATTCTTCGAATAGAGTGAACTACCGACCTTGCATTCGGAATCAAAGCAATCTTGAAATCTATTTCTCTCTGCGGAGGCAAGCGAACAACTTCTTCGAACACATCCGCATAATCTTTGACGACATGAATATCTTTGATGAGGTCAGGAATATTCTCTACGACTTCAGGGATATTTTCTATTTGGGCTGGAGAAACATTCAAAGTTGCCCAGAAGTCTTTTCTATTAGCATTCTGACCTTCACAGGGAATGGTTATATAATCACCTGATTTAATCCTCGCCTTTACGACTCTATCGGCGCATTTAACTTCAGCTTCATATTTGGTCAACTAGTCTAACCCCAAGATAAGATCAAACTCTTTAAAATTCATGACGACCGCGATGGTCGGAAACCGATATCGAGAGAAAGAAACCGACACTCCACAAACTCAACTGAGATCAATGGAACCCCAAACCGGATTCTGGACAGTCATTGGTTCCTTGAGCTTTTTCAAATTCAAGTCCAGTTTCTTTGCTGCATCTTTGGTAATGAAACTTCGTGACGCGCCTGTGTCAAACAGTACTTTGACTGGAATGTTTTTGACAGCAAGCGTTCCTCCTAAAACATCAGCCCTTCCTTGACTAGTTGAGGGCTCAGAAGTTTCTGCTACTTCATTTACCTGAGCTTCTTTGGTCGTTTTTAACAGCCGGCAATCTTGCTTTACATGACCAAACTGATGGCATTGATTGCACCTTTTCTTTCCTTGAAAATCCTTCTTGGATTTAGATCCACTCTTTCTTCGTTCGTTCCAAGATTTGCAACTTATCGCCAAATGTCCTTTTCTATTGCAGCTTGAGCACGTGGCGGTCGTTATTCGTTCGTTCCCAGATTCAGCCCTTTTTCTCTTGGCACTGGGCTTCTTATTGACCTCAGACCTTGTACTGGCTTCAGCAACATCAGTTTTCGACTCTTCCTTGTTACTAAAGCTGAATTCTTCTTCGCCGCGCAACATACCTTTCTTATGGAGATCTTCGTACTGATAAGCCATATAAATCATTTCAGAGAAAGGAAGTTTCACATTCCTCATTACACTGTTCTGATATCTCCTTTGCAGGCCATGAATAAATCTCAGATTTTTCCTCTTTGGATCTTGAATCAGATGAGGAGCAAAGTGAGCAAGTTCGTTGAATTTCTTATGATATTCGGGGATGGTCATATCACCTTGTATTAGATAAGAAAATTCATCACATAATCGCTCCGTCGCTTCGGGAGGAGTAAATCTCCCTAGGAAAATCTCTTTGAATCTATCCCAGGTGATATCACCTTCTGGATTATCTTTTATGATTGTTTCCCACCATATTAAAGCTTCTCCATTGAGTGCCCAAGATGCTACTAATTTTTTCTGGTCGTCTCTCAGCTGGAAACGCTCAAATATTCTTTCTGCAGAGCTCACCCAAGCTTGAGTTTGAATAATAGATTCATTGCCCGAGAATTGTGCTCCACCCAGATTTTGATATCTCTTAAATAGAGCCTCTAGATCGGGTTCTGCATTTCTCCTGTTTCTGACACTCATTTTTCTAGTACCTCGGCAAATGGCAGATCAAGTGTCAGGTCACAGAAAAGATAATTTTTAAAACATAGAAACATATACTTCAAATGTAAATGTGTCTATCGAGGTGTAATTTCATTCTGCTTTACTCATACTAGGATATTGCTGATCCTATCTGTATAGAGTTACCCGTCCCAGAACACTACTGGTTCTATTTCTAACGAGTTCGTTAATATGTTACACTCCAGAACTAAGCTTAACCAAAGCTCTGATACCAAATGAGACGACCCCAAACCCCATACGGACGGTGGCAAGGGTAATCCGTGGAATATAACATAGAAACAGATAACAGCAGAACAGAATTAAATAAATACACCAGATAATGAACAATAGAATATACTGGATAAAAGTAATCGTCAGAGTTACACAGTATACAGGATCATACTTAGTACAAATACAGTTCAACTATACATATATGTCTACAGCGGAAAACAAACATAATGTACAATAGGAGCTGAACAGCATAAAAAGAGATAAATGATAGAATCCATCTTCATCTCCAGCTATCCAGATAAAGCCTGCTAAACCTGAATACAAGGCTGCCCGTGTAGAAAAAGGGGCACCCGAGTTTGAAAGTGAAACAAACTACGAGTCAGTCATGGGACTGGTATGAGAAATCTACTCAACACATTTATAATATGGCTTATCACAGGACCACGCCACTTTCGTGGAACGGGTTTACACCATTGGATTGCCAGTGCTTTAAAACAAATCATTCTTTTAACCATCGCAATGCTTTTTAAAAAAATGAAGCCATTATAAGACTCAGTTCCCATCACACAATGCAACGCAAACCGGAGGATAGAGCTTTTACCTTATAACGACCAAAATATGCTTGATACGAATAAAACAAAGGCATTTGATATTTTTGCTAGTGTTTATATGTTTTGAAAACAATTTCAAATCATAACTATCAATCATAGACGGCATTAATGCCCCATACCACTATGTCGCCATATATAGGTATACAATCAAAACCGCACGATGTCGTATTTGGAAATTGGATTTTCGTCCTGAACCAAGGCAAAAGATAGTCCTTACCGAATTCGAGACGCTCTAGCCCGCCCCTAAGGCACAGCCGCAACCGTACCTTAGATCGTCAGGGCCGGTCCACACGAAGTGGATTATAATGCCTGAACAATGCATTTCTCCGCCCTTTGGGGCGTAAATGAGCCAACGAATGACTCCATCGGACCCGGATCGTCCGATCAAACCAAGGCGCCTCGCAACAGCAACAACCACATGGGTGAAAAGTATATAAATGTCAGGGCTGGTAGGTCACTGACACCACCCTAGCTAGAAAGAAAACGCACGTCCCCCCTGAGGTCCTGCTCCCGTTTCTGGTTCATACCGGGGTGTGAGGCTCGCGAATTCACATTATACACAAAGCTACGCCACACAGGCGGTGCTTTGATCATCACCACAAGACTTTGCTTCTCAACGGAAGCCCTGATCATTTGCCACTTAGGAATGTCACACTAGCTATTCATGCCACGCGACTGATGTCCATCGATATACAACCTCTGAGCTCGTGCGTTTCAGAGAAGGGCGTTAAGTAAAAGAATAAATTCTCTGCCGCCAAACAGATGTATATTTAATAGAGATCAATCAACACAGAATAAAATCCAATGTCAGACACACAGTCCATTTACAAGTCCGTTCTGGGTCTGAACGAAATCGGAGGCACTAAATACCTCGCAAACCCATCGATCACCACGTACGTCGGGACGATCACCACTCATTATCCATATTTCGGGATGCCTCCCAATCAGGACCTCGGTTACCATCCAAACGAGGTGAAGATCTCCGTTCTTCGACCACTGTCTTCATTTTCGATTTCTTATCGTCGATTCAGTTATTCAGAATGGGAAAACCCCGGTCTTTCTGAGCAACTCGCATATATAATAAACAAGTGCAAAACTAACATATACACGCATCATTTCAATTCATTAGTCACTAACCGTCAATCAGTAAGAGAACGATTTCCCAAATATTAACCCCGAAGGCCTGAAACCAATATCAGATCAACACCCAGGAAACCATTCGACTTAGCCAACCTTCAGTTAATTTCTAAATCACATCCATATTGTTTATAATATTTTATAACGATTTATCACTATTTTTATTTATTTTAAAATAGCCAATATATTCAAAACGACGCTTCGGGCCATAACGCGACCGTGGCGCTGTTTTTCTTCAGATTTGATTTACACATATCTGAAAATCTAACCATTGGATCTTCACAAAATTTACATCAGTAGGAAGATCTTTTCAAAACGAATCCAACGGTTCCAGTTTCGGGAAAATCCGACGGTCGGATCTCCCGGTATAATCGTTTGAAGTTTCAATTTCGAAATACGAACTGCAGCATCGTTATTCGATTAAATATAATTATATATATATATATAAATATAATCGTTTCTGGCGCTGTTTTTCTTCAGATTTGAATTAAACATTCCAGACAACCCAACCGTTGGATTTTTACAAAGTTGGTGCCGTTGGAAAGATTTTTCCAAAGCGAACCCAACGGTTGCGGTTTCAGGAAAATCCGATGGTCGGATCTCCCATACTAATCGTTTGAAATCACGGTTTCAAAATACGAACTACAGCGTCGTTATTTGATATATTTTAATTCAATTTATTTATATATATCGATTCTTCGATTTCAAAGCTACATTCTTTTCATACATTTGATAAAAGATATTTTTATCTAACTGTCTTCTATTTCAACACTTCACTACTTTTAACAATTCGTTTATATAATAAAAATGTGATTTTTATTGTAAAACAATTCATTTCAAAACACTATTATTTCGTATAGTTAATATAGGGGATAAAAATAGGATTATTTTATACTTTTCATATTGATGTTAAAAATGGGATTTTTATTATAAAACAATTTATTTCAAAACACTATTATTTCGTATAGTTAATATAGGGGATAAAAACAGGATTTTTATTGTAAAACAATTTATTTCAAAACACTATTATTTCGTATAGTTAATATAGGGGACAAAAATAGGATTTTTATTGTAAAACAATTTCTTTCAAAATATGAAAACCATTCAACACATGAATTTCAATTCAACGAATGAATATCGATTCAACACATGAAGGTTTTCTATAGTTTATACATATAGATAAAAATGTGATTTTTATATTTTAAAACTAGAACACCATTCAACACATGAATTTCTAATCAACGAATGAATATCGATTCAACACATGAAGGTTTTCTATACAACGAATAAATATAGTTTCAGCAAATGAAAATAATTCAAACACATTAATATTCTTTAAAATTTCGGCAGCATAACGGCAGGGTAGTTAAAACCGGGACCGTCCCTAGTACGGCTCCTCGCCCTACCTTAAAACCTCGCGGTTTTTGACAATGGGGATCATGCATCTAGTTCGCACGCAGGCGGCATGTATATATTTATTTCATTTCCACAAACTAATCCTATGTGGTTTCAACCAAATATTTCTCAACCACAAATGGGTATTTTTCAACCACAATCAATCAATATTAACCACAAACAATCCCAATCAACCATTCGCTATCAATCAATTTTCACACCAATCACAATCAATAAATATCGTCCATGGTTTGTGGACGAGGGGCGTATATATTTATTTATTTTTATATAGCAATTCACTTCTATTTCAACACATATATAATCTTTACAACGCATATATAACTTATACATCGAACGTACAATTTATACAACGCTTATACAAGAGGTGTACAACGCTTATATAACTCATACATCGACTATATAATTTATACATCGTCGTTTTCCATATCGTTTATAAATTAGAAATCTCACATTAGGTTCCACTCCACCAAAAATAGCAGAAGGCTCAGAAAAATATGCGGTCTCTTCTATAATGTAGAAGACGTCCTTACGGTCCCGATGTTTCCTGTTTCACTGAATTTCAACCACATGGCAAAAAGATATATTTTTTACAGGTTTGCAACACTTTAAAGTGTAAAAACAGTTGAAAATAAACTAAGCCGTATACCTCGTTTTGATGCTCAAAACTAGGTTTGAGTTTTTCTCGAAATCTGCGCCACTTCAGGATGATCAGCCAACGCAGCGTTGAAGAGCTTCGAATCACCTTCCCGGCACCGGTGATCTCGTGCAGTTCAGTGGTGGGACCAGGCCGTGGCGGCGGCGGAAAGTGGCCAACTTCAGGGAGCCGCTGCGCACGATTTACGGGGAGATAGGGGTTGAGGCTGGTATGGATTTGAAGAGGAGGCGAAGGGCTTTCGAGGGAGGGTGGTGGCGCGTCCTATCGTGGACTGTGGCGATCGGAATCGGAGGAGGAAGTTTCGAAGGCTTTTCCGCCTTCAGATCTGTCGGGGAGAGAGAGTGTCCGCCTTATTTTCTTTTTTTCTTTTTATTTAAATTCTTATTGGTCGGTAGATTTTATAAGGGGTTTTCTGACGCGACCACCAATCCAAACCCAACGACTGTCGTCCCTAGCGTTTTACCCCCATTCCGAACACAATGGGATATGTTTCGAAGGCCCATTCGAATGTTTCAGTCAGTTTTCCTTCAAATTAAAATATAAAACATTCAATATTTAATTTGAACGTACATTTCAATTTTCCAAGGCCACAAACTGATTCGGAAAATTCCAGAAAAATAAATCTAGCTATGTTTTGACGATACGGTCCCAACAAAACTAGTTTCGTCGAATTCTGAGACCGTTTGCAAAAAGGCCCATTTCTGGTCGATCCAATTTAACTGTAATTGATCAAAACACGTTTTCCTTTGCCACGCTCACATACTAGCTTCAAAAATTATGAAATTTGAAACCTAGCAATAACTTCACATCCCGGATCCAACAAAAGTGGTTTCGTCGAATTCCGAGGTCGTATGCAAAATGGCCAATTTTACGGGCTATATAAATTCCATCGCGACCTTTCTGAAAATTCATTTGGCCATAACTTTTGCTTTCCGCTATGAAAATTCGATTTTTCAGATTCGTTAGAAAGGTATTCACTAACAGATTTAAATATTTTTTGTTTCACCAAAATCCTTTTTGTTTTGCACCTGGTACAGTCCGACAAAGTTTGAATTCAATTTTTGAAACTACAACGCCATTTCAGGCCTTGTTTATAATTAAAATTAATTATATTCGTTTTCAATTATCGATTCAAACTCCGTTTTCATTGCTATTATTTAAAATATTTATTTTAAATATTTAAAAATCCATTATTTTAGCCAATTTAAAAATTTTAAATTGGTTCAGATTTTCTGGGTCGTTACAGCATGCAAAAACACTGGAAAAAACCAAGCTCTTTGGTTTAGAGGGTTAAAAAAAGCCAACGAAGGAGTAAATTTGATCTGGAATCCTAGTATGAAATAATACAAAGAAAAAAGAAAACAAGAAGAAAACAAAATTTGAAGAAAGTGAAAATAAGGAAGTTGAAGAAGATAGTGAAACTGTTGAAGGTGAAAATGACGAAGTTGAGGAAGTTGATGTAGGTCAAAATAAAGAAGGTGAAGATTGTGAAAATGATGAAGAGGTTGAAGAACCTGAAAATGCTGAAGAGGTTGAAGAAGCTGAAGAGGTTGAAGAAGCTAAAGAAGTTGAAGAAATCGAAGAAAATGAAGGAAGTGACCAAACTGAACAAGAAAAAGAAGAAAGAAAATGAAGAATCTGATTATGAAGAGGGAACTGAAACTAAATTTGAAGCAGCTGAAAATGAAAAATTGATTGATATTGATAGATATTCGCCAACAAGTAAAGGTTACAAAAGCAAAGATGTCAGAAAAAGCATTATCCTGAAATTATTGAATGAAGAATAGCAACAAAAAAAATTATCACTTTATTTAAATTCAAGGAAAATAAGAAGTAAGATTTGTAATTTGTTATCTTCCATAATATTTGTAACTAAATAAATTTGAATAAAAAACTGACTTTAAAAATATTGATAATCAATTGCAGCATTATAGCATACCACAAAGATGATGGAAATCGAGGAGGAATCACTATAGTGAAATCTATGCTAGAAGATGTTTTTTTGAGGTGCTTATTGATGGTCAGGTATATATATCAAACTACAATTTTGGCAGTAAAAAAAGAGTAAGAAAATTAACAAAATGAGAGAATGATTGGTAAACAAAGTAATCATCTATTCATAGATGTTGAGCAATACTCTAGGTAAATATTTGAATTGAATGGGGGAATGATAGCTAGAAGTAGCATCATTATTTGTTAAATACTTATAAATGTATAGGATGGGAGGATGATAATTAAAACTAGCATTAACATTTTTTAGTGCATATGTGTATAGGATGATAAAATGATAGTTAAAACTTGCATTCAGACTTCCAAATTGAATGTAAAAATAGCATTTGTATTTATTGAGTGCATATAAGTATATCGAATATCCAAGATGATATTTTAAACAATCACCTGTATTGTTCAGTGCAGCAAAAAAGTAAATGACAGTGAAAAACAGCATTAGAAACCCTGATTTTAAAATGTAGAAAAATTAATTATTCAACAGAAACTTATGACATTCTTTATTTGGTTAAACAACTGATTGATTGGTTTTATTACAATCGAGAAATGTGCGACCACAATTATTACTTCGGTACAATTATGATGGTAAGTATAAGCCTTCAATTATAAACGTTAAAAAAAATATTGTGTTCTAATACATATGAATATGAATCAACCCAAACTTCCCCTATCAGGAAAGCTCGGATTGAGTTGAGAACACGACAAATCAGAACACAAGTAATAGAACACTTCATTATTGTTACAACAATTTACATCAGAGTACAAGAATATAATAGAGTATGAATAGATAATATACATCAGAAAAATATCAGAGATTTAAATTACAAAGCAGCGGGAAAATATTACATAACACAATTGAAAGAGATACACGGATACAAAGCTTTCCGAATATAGCTATAGATGTAGATCCAGGATCTTGGGAAAGTAATATCTGCAAAACCAAAACTACTAGCTGCCCGTATGGAAAATAGGGGCACCCAGAGTTTAGGTTAAAACAATAAACTCCAGGTCAGTCATGGGACTGGTGTGAGAACTCAAAATAGTTATTTAAATCTTTACATTAAAATTTGATAAATCAAGGGACCACACCGTATAACACGGAATAGGTTTTCTCCCAAGAATACCAGTGCATAAAACAAACAGCGTAATGCTTTCTGAAAAATGAAGCTATTATAAGACTCAGGTCCCATCACACAATGCAACGCAAGCGGAGGATAGAGTTTTACCTTATAATAGCCAAACGTGCTTGGTACATTTAAAACAAATCATTTTGATATTACTATAATATATAATGTCAAATCACTTCAAATATAATTATATCAATCATAGACGACATAGTATCCCATGCTACTATGTCGCCATACTAGTTCTGCAATTAAAAGCGAAAGGTCACGTATTGAAAATTGGATTCCATCTATGAGTCGAGCCAAGGGACCATCCTCACCGGCTTCGATACACTCTAGAAAATGCCTCAGGATCCCCCACAGTGAATAATGGTTAGCAGCAGGGCTGGTCCACCCTTACTTTTGTGGATTAATATTCCTGAACACACGTTTCCCGGTCCTATAGGACCTATCACTTGGCCGCTAGGGACCCATATCTGAGGCGCCTCGCAATCCATCATCCATCACAGGTAAAAATAAATAAATGTCTGGGCTCCATACCATGACACCACCCATAGCTAGAAAGAAACGTCGTGTCCTCCCTGCTGTTCTTATCCCATTTATGACTCATACTGAGGTGTGAGGCTCGCGAATTAACGCTATACACAAAGCTATGCTATTTAAAGCCGTGCTTGGATCATCAACCACAAGACTCTGCTTTTCAACAAAAGCCTTGATCATTTGCATCTCAGCATGCCATACTGATAATTCACGCCATACAACTGATGTCTATCAATATATAACCTCTAAGCTCGTATGTCTCAGAGAAGGGTGTTAAGAAAGAGAATAAATTCTCCGCCACCAAACAGATATATATTTAATAGAAACCAATCAATACAGAACGAAATCCAATGTTAGACACACATCCATTTACAAGTCCGTTCTGGGTCTAAACGAAACCGAAGGCACCTTATTCCTCGTTCCATATGTCCAATACAGGAGAGAGGACCTCGCATATCTGGTTGATCTCCAAGTATGTCTGGACGGTCACTACTTATTACCTTGTCTTGGGTGTATAGCCCAATCAAGACATCAGTAATCATCCAAACGATGCGAAGAACTCCGATCTTCAACCACTGTCTTCATCGTCGACTTTTAGTCGTCATATCGGTTATTCAGAAAGGGATAAACCTGGTCTTTTTGAATTACCCGCGTATTTTATAATCAATAATCAAGTGCTATAAAAATACATCATAAGTCTCATTCCAATTCAGAATATTCTTTTATTCATATCCGTTGGGAAAGGTTCCCATTAAATTTATCAAATATGAATTCTTTTCAATTTATACATTAATCATCCTTCTAAACCAAATTAAGGTTTATCAACTAGTAAGGATTATCGAAACTTACCGAAGTAATCATTTATTTATTTAATAGAAATCAATATCTGACGTATATCAACATATAACCTCTAAACTCGTACGTCTCAGAGAAGGGAGTTAAGCAAGAGAATAAATTCTCCGCCACCAAACAGATATATATATTTAATAGAAATCAATCAATACAAAACGAAATCCAATGTCAGACACACATCCATTTACAAGTTCCTTTTGGGTCTGAACAAAACCAGAGGCACCTTATTCCTCATCCCATATGTCTAATACAGGAGAGAGGTCCTCACATATCTGGTCGATCTCCAAATACGTCTGGACGATCACCACTTATTACCTTGTCTTGGGTGTATAGCCCAATCAATACATCAGTAATCATCCAAGCGATGTGAAGAACTCCAGACTTCAACCACCGTCTTCATCGTTGACTTTTAGTCGTCATATCAGTTATTCAGAATTGGATAAACTTGGTCTTCCCGAATAACCCACGTATTTAATAATCAATAATCAATAATCAAGTGCTATAAAAACACATCATACGCCTCATTCCAATTCAGAATATTCTTTTATTCAAATATTCATATCCTTTGGGAAAGGTTCCCATTAATTTTATCAAATACAAATTCTTTTCAATTTATACTTTAATCATCTTTTGGATATCAATTCTAAACCAAATTAGGGTTTATCAACTAGTCGTGATTATCGAGCCTTACCGAAGTAATCATTTATTTATTAATCACATTCCCAACCTATTCATCCTGTGGAAAAAACTGGTAATACTCCATATCTAACACCACTGTGTTATCAATAAATTACTTACCATTTCACATTCAAATCTAATTAAAGATTTAACTATCGCCTGGAGTAAAAGCTGGTGGTACTCCATTCTCGATCATTTCCCAAATTTGATAATTTAAATTCTCATATTCTCATTTCAATCTAATTAAAGATTCATTAAAACTTCACTTAGTTTTAATCTCATAAATGATTACTCAATGATTATTTAACTTTGGGAAATCAAACATGCCACATTCGACAATCTACACCGTACCACAGATTTCTACTGATATATAACCTCTATGCTCATACGTCTCAGAGAAGGGTGTTAAGTAAGAGAATGAATTCTCCGCCACCAAACAGATTTATATTTAATAGAAATCAATAATTTGGTTAGAAATACAATGTTAGACATGTAATCCTGTCTTTAACTGGGTTAAAGAACCAATGTCATTTGAAACACAGTTCACGATAAACCCAAAATCACATTCCATTAGCCATGGAATCTTCGTGGAATGTAGATCAACATATAATCGATATCGATTTCCGAATCCGACTAATAATATAAATGGAATAATGGCCAAGCCTTTTATATTCCATATATAGTAATAGTCTTCCTCCATAGAAGCTCACTTTGATTATCGCTAAATCGAATTCCATTCAATTCTAATTTATTACATTAAATTGGAAAACTTTACTATAATGATTTGTCTTTTTGCCCGATTTTCACCGGTAATTAAACCAACTAAAACTGTTCACAAAGACGAATTGTTATGGGTACACACATATATTGAACAAAATAACCGAACTTTTTATTGCACAAAACAATATTACATCAGAGTTACAACATATACAGCAGAAGATAAGAAATTACTCTCAATAGAAGAAACAGTACGATGTAACAGAAGCTCCAAATCCTAACTTGAACTCTAATCTCCGAAGTGCTCCAAGTCCAGCTCTAACGATCTACAACTGTAAACTAAACTCTAACTACCCGTGTAAAAATTAGTGGGCACCCAGAGTTTAGGAAGGAACAATAAACTCCAGGTCAGTCATCGGACTAGTGTGAGAACATAAAACAGTTGTTTATAGAATTTATTTTAAAGTTGGGAAATTCATCGGACCACGCCGCTAATGTGGAACGGGTTTATTCCATGTGAATTCCCGTGCATATAAATTCACAATGACTTTGAGAAAATGTAGCTATCATAAGCTCATCCCACATCACACAATGCAAGCGCACACCAGATGGGCAAGTTTTATCTTATGATAACCAAGCATGTTTTCATACGTAAAATCCCCTTTCAATATTATATAGTGTGGTAAAACCATTTTTGCAGATAAATGTATTAATCCTAGACGGCAAAATACCCATAATATTATGTCGCCATATATATATATATATATATATATATATACAATGAAAATCATACGGCTCGTATTGGGAGATGGGTTTCCAATTTGATGATTCCTGGCACGGAAGATCAATCAGGGAAAAGCGAAGTGCCTCACGGTTTTTCGTCCATCACGGACACCAACTGCAAATCGCAGGGCAGATCAACGGTTTTCGACCAGACACGGCCCTCGAACATACCCAATTTCCCCAAGTTCATAAATGGTTTCCCACTGCTGCAGCCTTCATCATCAATTCATATATATAAGTAATATTACTTTAAAATAAAATATGATTTTCATAAGTTTTCCAAACCCTATAATTTCAGTAACTGTTTTTTTTAAATGTTCAAATTAAATATATATTTTTTAATAATTATATTTTTAAAACTAAAAGTTTTCATGTTAAATCATGGCAAGGAGGATTAAATTGATTTTCATGCATATACCCACAACTATGGTGAGTGCATTCCATACAATCAAAGTTAACCATACCATTCGATCATATAACAACATGAAACATTCATGGCAACAACTAACAAACACCCAATTAATTTCGCATAAGCGTTATGTTAAATGATGCTCAACATTTCAATACATGCCATCCATTCTGACGCATACAACAATATTTCGTCCATACGCGTTAGAGCACCAACGCGCATAGATGGAATATTATCTACAAATTTATACGTCATTTTCACACATAAGATCAACCATGCATGCGGCAATTTTCATGATTTACGATATCTATAAATATATGCAGCATATAAAAATCATATAAACTTATAAAAACGGTGTTCTCACCTACATTGCGCTCCGTTCCTTCGCTGATCGGGTCTTTCTACTGTAAGCTGACTACCTAAAAGCTATTATGCATTAAATTCTTTTTTTTCCTTTGCAACAACTTAATTTGACGTGTGTGTATATATATATATCTTTACACACATATAATACTTACATTTGTTTCTTCTCAACCAAAGGAATAGATTTGCGAACCCAACTCACTTTCACTCCTTTGTTTTGCTGGAGCGAACTATTGTCGTTTTTCTTTCTCTCTTTTTTCTGGAATGTTCTAGGAGGAAGAAAAAGAAACTGGGTCGGGGTGTCTCTGGTTGCTGCTGAGACCAAAAAGAAGAGTGAAAGGTGGTGCAAACTTTGGCGTGGGTTTCTGAGGTCTTGCATGTGCTGTTCTGAAGCAGAGGAAACATAATGGATTTTTTCTTTTTTTTTCTCTCAGAAGGGTCACCAGGAATTTCAGGGGAGGTTAAACTCACGCACTTCAATTGGTGATGGGTGCTGCGACTTCCTGAAGGAGCTAACGGTTGCTGATAGAAGTGGAGAGGGAATGCAGTTGTCGGCTGTTAAGGGGAAGATGGACTATTTTTAAGGAGAGAGTGAAATGGGTCGAGGCTAAAGGTGACGGACCTGGTGCATGCAGTAGACAAGCGGATTGATGGTGGTTGAGGTGGTCTGGGTGGTTCAAACAAGAAATGGAGGAGCTGAAGTTGTGGTAGGGGTTCAGGACGACGGTGCAGCGGTCTGAGGGGAAGCGAATGGACTGGTGGTAGCAATGGGTCGGAAGTGGTGAAAAACTGATGGGTTGATGGAGGTAAATGAAAGGGAAGGCTGATGGTTTTTCGGGAGTGGAGAGAGGAAGCAATGTTTTGCAGAAAAGAAAATACACGTGAATGAAAGGTATTAACGGGTAAAACGAAATGATGAAAGCAGAGAGTTCCATGGTGAAATGGATTGGTTTGTATTTCCAAAGAAGAAATGATCACGAACAAAAGTTGCATACACCTTTATTTGATTTTGAAATTTTAATTTCCATAAAATTTTCAGCTAAATTAATACACTTGGCATCCTATTCTCTAGCATAAGGACACCTCATTTTATTTGAAATTCAACCAATGCATGTGAGCCAAAATGGCTTATTTATTTATTTGTAAATTTGAATTTTTGGTGATACCTTTGTAACAATCTTAAGTGTAACCAATACAAACATTTATATATACATAACATTATTTAACATATACTACTTCAAAATTTCATATAAACCAAAATAATTATAAGCCTATAAGCACTTAACACATAAAATTCCTATATAATCATCATAAGTTATAAAATTTATAATTCACCGATTTTTCATCAGTAAATAAAATACTATTACTTTTTATATATATGGCTTAACCAATATAAATCTAAATATAATTTCAAATATATATACTTAGCAAAATATTATTACTTATGAAATCTTATAACTAATCATATCCTTAAGATAAATTTTCTTTTATCAAATTTTAACCATAACCAGATATTTACCAAGATAAAATTTTATAATTCAACATCTCTTTAAAATAAGGTTTCATTCATTGCAACTCATATGTATTTGACTAACAACCAAAGATAACATTATCCCATACACAAAAAATCAATTATTTAAAAAATATAAATAATATTCGTAACTATAAAATTTTATTGTCAACATAACAAAAATAATTTTCTTATTCAAAACTATAAAACAAGACCAATTATTTAACAAAACAATAATATAAAGCTTATAAAAAAATCCATACTCGAATCTTTAAAAATTAAATTTATACATAGATGACTCAGATTATACAACTGAAATTCTATTCAACTCAGTTAAAATCTTGGGTTGTTACATTCCCCCCCCCTTCCTTTAAGAATTTTCGTCCTCGAAAAGGGAAGGGAAATGAATTTTTTTAAACCTATGTGATTTTTAAACCAAAACCCTTTATACAATTTGGAACATATCCCAAGGTATTAGAGTAAACAGACTCATATAACATATGAAGCAAAGCATACATATCATAGTCATCCAACATATCATACAATCGAGTCACCTTAGTTAGCGTACAAAAGAATCGCTACCCTAGTACGTACTACGTACTTAAGGTAGTCCAAAACATATAGTCACAAAAGTGTACCTATCCTAGTACTAGACCCAAAACCCAGTCCTAGCCCAACATATCTTAGTGCGTCTAATTAAGCACTTAATATAACATACATACACTATATACATAGTCCAAATCCACCATCTATCTAATCATCAGATATATCTGATCCATCGTCTAATGGACCCGATAAGCTAAGCTCAGTTGGTTCTTCCTCTTCAAACTCTTCAGGCTCATCCTCAAATTCCTCTTCATCATTAGCTATAAAATCGTCATCCTCAAACATAATACCTCCCTCAACCCCATTCAAGGGTTGCTCTATTGCCTCTAGAATCTCATCAACCATAAACCCATCCTCATTGGCTAGTATATCATCGTCTGCTACAATATCATTCTCAGCTACAATATCCTCCTAGTCGGCTACAACGTCATCCTCATATGTTGCCATATCCTCTCCAGCTTCAATGTTTTCCTCACCGGCTACAACATCATGCTCAGCTACAACACCATGCTCATGCAGAGGCTACTCTACCTCTTCCATAACCTCGACAAGTCCATCGGCTCCTGCCTCTGGTAATGGATCTTCTCCGACTATAACCCCCGGCTGCTCTGCATCCTCTGCAATATCATTAAACCCATCGCCCCCTGCCTCAGGAACTTCTGGTTGTTATGCATAAAGCATCTCCTCAAACCTCTCAACTAACTCCGGGTCCCTCTCTAAACCAATGTAGTCGAGTACTGGATCATGCTTTAACAAGTACTGGTCTCTCTCCTCGAGGACCTACTGCCATACAGCCTCTACTGTAGCATTGTCAACCCCTTGAGGAACGTTAACCCCAAAATGGTCTACTGCTTCCGCACCAGTCATCTGATCGATAATCGCGGGCCCTGGGACTCTTTCCAACCTCTTCAAATACTTCCTCCACTGGGGTTCTATCCCATGATCGCTTGAGCTATTGGAACTATCTATGGAAAGATCCTCTGAGTCAGAAACCGAGCTGCTACTGCTACAACTGTAACCACTAGACTGAAACTGCCTTATACTAAGAGATCGACCACCCTATTCAAAGGAAAAATCTAACCTTCGAAAACATTCAAATTCATTATTAAATAAAATTATACGGGTATTCATATACCATTCCTACTTGGAACAATCGAAGCTAAATTATGGGACTATACTAATCAAAATCATTATCATACCAAGTAGTTAACAACCTTTTCTTAGGTTCAAATGTAAGTTCAATAGTTCCAAATATCTTATTAAGGCTTTCATACTTAAGTGGTTTATTCATAATATCAAATAACTTCAATATTACCTAATTGTCTCCTTTTAAAGTTTTCTACTGAAATGATTCATCCATAGCATCAAAAATATTTACATATTTAATATTTCATTACTAATCTTTGAGTGTTTGACTTACCTAAGATATGACGTTTTTACAAGGTTTCAAGTACTTACCATTTTATTTCATTCAAGTTACCCTCTATTTAACCTCAAATTCAACCTGTACCTTATAAGCAATGAAACACAACATAAACCATTATTTATTCTTATTGTAGATTATCTTGTCAAATTATTCTCCTGACTTTCCTATTTAGAATATCATCATGCTTTCTATGCTACTCTAATTTAACGTATACATGTTTCAAGACAAATTCCTTGCATTAGTCATTAAACCCTTATTTTATATTTTCAACAAATTATTTTTTAAAAGAAATAACTAACAACCAAGATTTAAATTAACACAAGCATTCGTACATCTATTCTTGATTCTCGATTTCAATACATGCATTTCTTAACCTTGTACTACTCTTAGAACTAATCCTACGGATTGAATAATTTACTTCCTTGCGCGACAGTCTGCGACGATGCTACTACTCCCTTCTTTACTGGACAATCTCGAACTACATGCCCAACCATCCTGCATCTATGGCACTTCTTTTCCGTTGCAGGTTTCTTTCTTTTTCTTAGGACATTTATTCCAGAAATGTCCAAATTTCTTACAGTTGAAACAACGTATATTCTTCCGAATGACTTTCTCCTTCTTCTTCGATCTATTAGGGCAGTTGATTACAAAATGACCGTTACTAAAGCATATATAACACTGGACATCCTTAAGCATCCTCAGCTTTTCTATCTCTTCTCCTTCCTTTTGAGCCAGTGCCCTCTTTGTTTGCTTTTGCATCATCCAGATTTCCATTTGGTATTCAGGGGTAACCTAAGATTTCAAAAGGTTATAGTATTTTCTTGTTTACATAACTAGCTTATAATTGCACAATTATTTACTAGATATTCATAGCCATATACATTATTTTATGGGTTTAATGTCCTTAAAATAATTAAGTCATTCGATTTCACCCTTAAAATCTACAAAGTAAGGTTTACTTCTAAACGGAATATACTTAGTAATTGACAAAATAATTTTGGTTTCCACTTATAATTGTTTCAACTAAGGACATTTTACTTAACTGCCTTATGTTAGATTTATTTATTATTTGCAACATTTGTTGAAATAGTATTTCCTGACGTCTTGGCTAGAATCATATAGTCATCCCACTTTCAAAACTCGAAAATGAATACCAATGATGCTGCAGTCATCAACGGAATCATCCTCGAGCGACTAGAGTGTGATTTTATATCTATCTTGTACATACAAGACTCCATATATACGCCGGCCATGCATATATTTGAACTCTCATATACACTAATAATCCAACCGCAATGTCGAATCAATACTCGAAAATTCCTGTTAAAGGTTATATATTTATGTTTATGAAATCATTTACTTTGTTTCTGAAAAAAAATCTATTTTCACGATATGCTCTCCCAACAAAATATTCAAAAATCTCGTTCTAGGACATTTCTAACCTAATCTCTAACGAGATATTATAACTCTGATGAGTTCTATCTTTTGTTCGAAATATGTTGTACCCCATAACTTTGTATAACCAAAGCTCTAATACCAACTGTAACGACCCGTCTTTTTGCTCGATTTTCACCGGTAATTAAACCAACTAAAATAGTTCACAAAAATGAATTGTTATGGGTACACACCTATATTGAACAAAATAACCGAACTTTTTATTGCACAAAACAATATTACATCAGAGTTACAACATATACAACGGAAGATAAGAAATTACTCTCAACAGAAGAAACAGTACGATGCAGCAGAAGCTCCAAATCCTAACTTGAACTCTAATCTCAGAAGCGTTCCAAGTCCAGCTCTAACGTTCTGTAACTGTAAACTAAACTCTAACTGCCCGTGCAAAAATTAATGGTCACCCAGAGTTTAGGAAGGAACAATAAACTCCAGGCCAGTCATCGGACTGGTGTGAGAACATAAAACAGTTGTTTATAGAATTTATTTTAAAGTTGGGAAATTCGTCGGACCACGCCGCTAATGCGGAACAGGTTTATTCCATGTGAATTTCCGTGGATATAAATTCCCAATGACTTTAAGAAAATGAAGCTATCATAAGCTCATCCCACATCACACAATGCAAGCGCACACCAGATGGGCGAGTTTTATCTTATGATAACCAAACACGTTTTCATACGTAAAATCCCCTTTTAATATTATATAGCGTGGAAAAACCATTTTTGGAGATAAACGTATTAATCCTAAACGGCATAATACCCATAATATTATGTCGCCATATATATATACAATGAAAATCATACGGCTCGTATTGGGAGTTGAATTTCTAATTTGTTGATTCCTGGCACGGAAGATCAATCAGGGATACGAAGCGAAGTGCCTCATGGCTTTTTCGTCCACCACGGACACCAACTGCAAATCGCAGGGCAGATCAACGGTTTTCGACTAGATACGGCCCCCGAACATACCCAATTTCCCCAAGTTCATAAGTGGTTTCCCACTGCTGCAGCCTTCATCATCAATTCATATATATAAGTATACAACCTAACCGTCAGTTTCTCATCAATTCGGTGTGTGAGGTTTGTGGATGTCACGTCATACACAAAGCATGCCTAGATAAGCAATGCCTTGATCGTACAAGCTCATTTCATCACTTAAGTATGTCGCATTGTCCACTCACAACATGATCACTGATTTCCATCCATATATAACCACTTTGAGGTCGTACGTCATAACCCATATACATATCCATGGAAATCAGTGTTATGCCATCAATTACAATGTTAAACACACAATCCATACAAGTCCATTCTGGGTCTGAACGGAACAAAATCCGAAAATCTCCAAATATATTCAGACCTCATGCCACTTATAACCTTGTATCAGGAGATCAGCTCAACCGAGACATCAACAATCAATCCAAATACATTCAAAGATCCTCGGTCTTCGCTCGTCATTAACCAAGTCTCGAACATCGTCGTATTATTACTTGGAATGGTTTTCGAACATATATACGATCCCGGTCTTTCCAAGTAATAAGCGTATTGTTAACACAATAGTTGTGGATCATGCAGAATTTCAATTCAAATCTCCTCCCAGATGCTATTGATCCATTTACAAATCATAGTTGGATTTATTACGAATTTTATATATTCCATACACTCATAATTCCTCTTAAAAATCAAAATTCATTTCAACTTATATTTCAAAACATAAACCTTGAATTCTTGCTATATGTTTCTATCATTTTCAAATCCAACTTGGTTTAGATTCCGAATACAATAATTCAGTCAATTTCAACTATATTCTCAATAATTTACTATCCATCCTTAATTTTCTAAAGAAAATATTTATTGCCTAACTAATTTAACATTTGATCAAAACTAACCAACTTTATTTTTCTTTACCTTTCCTATAAATTAAACAAAATACTAAGTGAATAAATTCTTCAAACCCAATTATTTCCATATGAAAATTTATAATAGCATTAAAACGTTATTAAAAGGGTTGAATTGGTTATTTAAATAAATAGATTTTTGGAAAAAAAAAATCCAAAAGTCAAATATTTAAGTAATATTACTTTAAAATAAAATATGATTTTTCATAAGTTTTCCAAACCTTATATTTCAATAACTTTTTTTTTCAAAATGTTCAAAATAAATAATTTTTTTAATAATTATATTTTTAAAACTAAAAGTTTTCATGTTAAATCATGGCAAGGAGGATTAAATTGATTTTCCCGCATAAACCCACAACTATGGTGAGTGCATTCCATACAATCAAATTTAACCATACCATTCGATCATATAGCAACATGAAACATTCATGGAAACAACTAACAAACACCCATTTAATTTCGCATAAGCGTTATGTTAAATGACGCTCAACATTTCAATACATGTCATCCATTCTAACGCATACAACAATATTTCGTACATACGCGTTAGAGCACCAATGCGCATAGATGGAATATTATCTACAAATTTATACATCATTTTCACACTCAAGATCAACCATGCATGCGAATTTTTTCATAATTTACCCTATCTATAAATATATGCAGCATATAAAAATCATATAAACTTATGAATACGGTGTTCTCACCTGCATTGCGCTCCGTTCCTTCGCTGATCGGGTCTTTCTACTGTAAGAGGACTACCTAAAAGCTATTATGCGTTAAATTCTTTTTTTTTCCTTTGCAACAACTTAATTTGACGTGTGTGTATATATATATACACATCTTTACACACATATAATACTTTTGTTTGTTTCTTCCCAACCAAAGGAATATATTTGCGAACCCAACTGACTTTCACTCCTTTGTTTTGCTAGATCGATCTGTTGTTGTTGTTGTTGTTGTTTTTCTTTTCTCTTTTTTTTTTGGACTGTTTTAGGAGGAAGAAAAAGAAACTTGGTCGGGGTGTCTTTGGTTGCTGCCGAGACCAAAAAGAAGAGTGAAAGGTGGTGCAAACTTTGGTGTGGGTTTATGAGGTCTTGCGTGTACTGTTCTGAAGCAGAGGAAGCAGACTGGATTTTTTCTTTTTTTTTTCTCTCAAGAGGCTCACCAGGAATTTCAGGGGAGGTAAAACTCACGCACTTCAATTGGTGATGGGTGGTGCAACTTCCTGAAGGAGCTAACGGCTGCTGAAAGAAGTGGAGAGGGAATGCGGTGGTCGGCTGTTAAGGGGAAGATGGACTATTTTTAAGGAGAGAGTGAAATGGGTCGAGGCTAAAGGTGACGGACCTGGTGCATGCAGTGGACAAGCGGATTGATGGTGGTTGAGGTGGTCTGGGCGGTTCAAACAAGAAACGGAGGAGCTGAAGTTGTGGTAGGGGTTCAGGACGACGGTGCAACAGTCTGAGGGGAAGCGAATGGACTGGTGGTTGCAACGTGTCGGAAGTGGTGAAAAACTGATGGGTTGATGGAGGTAAATGAAAGGGAAGGGTGATCGTTTTTGCGGAGTGGAGAGAGGAAGAATTGTTTTGCAGAAATAAAAATACACGTGAATGAAAGGTATTAACGGGTAAAACGAAATAACAAAAGCAGAGAGTTGCATGGTGAAATGACTGGTTTGTATTTCCAAAGAAGAAATGATCACGAACAAAAGCTACGTACACCTTTATTTGATTTTGAAATTTTAATTTCCATAAAATTTTCAGCTAAATCAATACACTTGGCACCCAGTTCTCTAGCATAAGGACACCTTATTTTATTTGAAATTCAACCAATGCTTGTGAGCCAAAATGGCTTATTTATTTATTTGTAAATTTGAATTTTTGGTGATACCTTTGTAACAATCTTAAGTGTAACCAATACAAACATTTATATATACATAAATTTCAAAACATTATTTAACATATACTACATCAAAATTTCATATAAACCAAAATAATTATAAGCTTATAAGCACTTAACACATAAAATTCCTATATAATCATCATAAGTTATAAATTTTATAATTCACTGATTTTTCATCAGTAAATAAAATACTATTACTTTTTATATATACGGCTTTACCAATATAAATCTAAATAAATTTCAAATATATATATACTTAGCAAAATATTATTACTTATGAAATCTTATAACTAATCATATCCTTAAGATAAATTTTCTTTTATCAAATTTTAACCATAACCAGATATTTACCAAGATAAAATTTTATAATTCAACATCTCTTTAAAATAAAGTTCCATTCTTTGCAACTTATATGTATTTGACTAACAACCAAAGATAACATTATCTCATACACAAAAAATCAATTATTTATAAAATATAAATAATATTCTTAACTATAAAATTTTATTGTCAACCTAGCAAATATAAATTTCTTATTCAAAACTATAAAACAAGACCAATTATTTAACAAACCAAAAATATAAAGCTTATAAAAAAATTTGTACTTAAATCTTTAAAAATTAAATTTACACATAGATGACTCAGATTATACAATTGAAATTCTATTCAACTCAGTTAAAATCTTGGGTTGTTACATTTACTTTGGAAAATTTCCATTAAATCTTAATAAAAGATTTATATATTCCAAATCACATTTCACTGTTAAATGGGTTAAAGAACAAATGTCGTTGAAAACACAGTTCACAATAAACCCACTTCACATTCCATTTTATTCCAATTGCTAAATATAACTGGAAACTCCAATAATATTAATTAAAAGATTTATTCTTTTCACACGTTGTTTAAGAATAGTGTTACTGAAGACACCATTCCCGACAAACCGAAAATCCAATTCGATATTAAATATAAGGCTCTAAACAGAAATTATATCGGCTTACATTCAATATCAAATTCTGAAACCAACACATATAACATGGGAATAACGATATATATCTATCTTCCAAATTCCTCCACAATATCCGTGTAGTCAAGGAATCCAATATCGAAATCTCCTGAAGATGATTTCTATTCAAATACATTCCAATTCATACATTGAGAAACTCTGCTTAGATTAAAATCATTCACAAATCCAATTTATTTATTTAAAAACATTGGATTATCTTTCTAGTTATTAACTAGTTCATTTTGATAAAAATATATTTTTATCTTTACAAACGTGGAATTCGCAAACGATCGTGGCGCGACGCGTTCTATTCAAGCCATTAATATATATATATATATACACACACACACACACAATATATATTTTCGTTCAAACCTTATTTTAAAAATTCATTTTAAAAACGATCCCCACTTTCATTTCAATTTTAAATCAAAATTTAATACTCTTTATCATTATAATATTTAAATGATAATATTTTCATAATATCATATTTTGAAATCATTTCCTTTTCGATATTCATTATAAAAATGAATAAAATCAATATAAATATCGTTCGCGTTAAAATGGCGCGTATCTAATCAACACGGCTTCACATATTTAAGTATTTTCATGTCCATCGAAAATCGGACATCAAATTCACATTTTAATCCTTTACTGAATATTATTTTAAAATATTCGTTATTAGTAAATTGTAATCAGGCACAGTCAATTATCATATAATGTTATTTATATAGATTTCATACAACACATGCATACAGCAATAATTATAAAAAATCATCTATCATCCAGAGTGCATTACATAACTGCATAAACATTAAATATAAATAATTAACGCTTACAACAGTTTGTCAACCAATCGTTTGACATACAACTAAACAATTGGGTAGTGTATGTCAAATATCATCCCAATACCCGTGTGTGGTTTCATCCAATAAATACTAAATATTATTTGTGAAGTTGGGCGATGTGTAAAATTTATCGTCACAATCAATGTCTGTTAAATGGGTGTACATAAACAAATTATTCGATTTTTAAATGAATATTCATTTTCATTACAGGAGAATTTATGCCATTCACATATACATTAAAAATTATATTTTTAACGTTTAAATATTTGTTTCAACACTTGACTATTTTATATAGTTCATACATTCAATAAAAATGATATTTTTATTGTTCAAACATTTTATTCAACACATGAATATTTTATATAGTTCATTTCAGAAAATTTCATATACATTTTAGTTTCAGAAAAATTCGGCATTATAACGGCGCGATATTAGAACCGGAGTAATGTCTAGCATTACCTCTCTCCTGATACCGGCTCGTGCCATACAAAATCATCAATCGCATTCAATACACCACAATACAATCAATAACCACAATACAGTCAATTTCACCACAATTCAATTCAAACAAACATCCATGATTTTTACAGTAAAATAGTGTCAGGAGCTACTAAGCCCCGTCTGCAACCTATGATATAATAACTGTAAAATAATTTGAGTGAGAAGAAATTCTCACCATTGGTTTCCACTCCGTCATTCTTTATCTGGATAGTTCGGATTTAATCTACCCTAAATTATAACTTGCTCCAAATTGGACCCAGTTAGTCTAGTTGTGAAGCTCTCGTCCCCACAATCGCAACAAATCCAGTTTCGTGCGATTTGGACCTCGTATGGAAAAGATATCGCGTTAAATACATTGGATAATTAACGATTCAATTAAGGAATTAATTAAAAATTTAAATACTCGTTCTAATCCATTCCCTCATTCAAACCCGTGACCCTAAAAGCTCATCACCATTGACCCACAAACGCCTCTGCCACCGTCGCCGATCGCCTTATCGGAGATGCCCCCTGGAAGCACCATCGCGCTGCCATGCCACCCCCTCAACCTTGATCAACTCGAGTACCCCCTGAACGTAGAAATCAAAGGCGAACGAAGCTCTTCAATGCTCAAATTCGAGCAGAATTCTCAACGAAGATCCATCATATTATATAGATGTGTAGCTCTCTCTTAGCACTACAATTTTGCTTCTTGGAGTTTTCGATTTCATAGCGTGGATCAAATGGAAAGTGGACGAGAAGATTGGAAGCGGTTTCCGTCGTAAGTTCTGAAGCAATGGAACGTTTTGGAGAATAGAAATTAGGGTTTTGATTTTTGTGATTGGCCCATTTATAATTTTTTTTATTTAATTCTTTTAATTTCCAAAAATATATGTTTATTGATACGAACTCCAAATCAAACCCAACGACTGCCGTCCCTAGTCAAATACCCCCATTCCGGACACAATGGGATAGGCTTCATAAGCCAATTCGACTTTTTCGATCATTTTTTGTCAAAATTAAAATATAAATTAATATATTGAATTTCAAATGTACATTTTAATTTACCAGGGCCACATACTGACTCCAAAAATTTCAGAAAAATTATTTCTGGTTATTTTTGACAATACGGTCCCAACAAAACTAATTTCGTCGAATTTGGAGACCGTCTAAAAAATGGTCATTTTCTAGTCGATTAAATTCAAACTGAATTTACCAAACACGTTTAAATTCACCACGCTCACATATTTATGAAATTTGGAATCTAGAAATAATTTGACATTCTAGATCCAACAAAATTAATTTCGTCGAAAACGGAGGTTGTTTGCAAAATGGCTTTTTTTAAAGGCTTATACGTTATTAATATATATATATATATATATATATATATAAAAATTCTATAGCGACTATTCTGAATTTTAAACTGGACATAACTTTCAATTTATATTATGAAATCTCAATTGTTTACATTCGTTAGAAAGATATAATTAAACACATTCAAATGTTTCTGATTTTACTGAAATCCGATTTATATTGAATTCTGTACATTCATTTGAAATTTAAAATCGAATTTTCAAACTACCACGCCATTTCGAGCTCGTTTTACAATTAAAATAATTTTTTACGTTCTAATTTCGATTTAAATAAATTTTTAGTTGTTATTATTTAAAATAAATCATTTTAAATATTCAAAATCCATTACAATAGCTAAAATAAAAATTTTAAATTGGTTTTAGAAATCCCGGGTTGTTACAATCTCTCCTACTTAAAATCTTTTCGTCCTAAAAAAGGAACGGAGCTGAAAGTTGTTTAATTAACCAACTCAAATTTCATTCTGCCTTTAATTCTTAAACTTTTTGGTTTCTAAGAATTTTCTAATTTCTCAAAAATTTGGCTAACACCTTAAATTTTCGAAAAAAATCGCTATAACCTGCTTTAACGGGGAGACCTTTAAAACTGCAACTTGCCTCACAGGGCCCTCGTCATCCAAAAAGAAAAAGAAAAAGCCAAGCGGCTAGCTAATCGACTCATAAAATCATCAAAACCCAAGAAATATAGTAAATGTGTACCTATTTGTCGGGCATAAAATTGTATTCCTCTTCTTAGCTACCATGCTATGACCTGTTCAATGTGTATACATGTACATATATGCAATTTCAATCAATTTTCAATTCAGTTCAATATTTGATTCGATTGGGCTAAATTTACCTTACATTCTCAATATTTTATTAGTTAAATTAATAATCAAACATCGCAACCAGCAATCAACAATCAATTAGTTGATTAACGTTTCAAATTTATAGCTTTTATATACTCAAAAATCATATTTTTGATGCCAATTCACAACAATAAACCCTACCTATGTTTTGGTTCTCACACCAGTCAATTGGAAATATATAGATATCCTACTTTCGAAACTCGAAAATAGATACTAATGATGTCCGGACATCACCAAAATCATTCCCGGGCGACTAGAGTGTGATTCTATATCTATCATGTATATTTGAGGCTTCGTATACACGTGGATCCGGTGCGTATTAAAATCTATATATACCCAATAGTCCAAAATAAATTTAAAATAAAATACTCAAATACGTATAATAAGGTTTAAATTTTCAAAACAAAATTTATTTTCATTTTTATTTTAAAAATAACACTCTTTGAAACACATTCTAGGATACTACTGATCCCATCTCTAACGAGTCATTCTCCTTGGATATTACTAATCCAATCTCTGATGAATTCTTTTGTTCGGTTCTAATACGTCTTACGCTCGAGCTCTGTAAACCAAAGCTCTGATACCATGATGAAACGACCCAAACTTCCCCTATCGGGAAAGCCTGGATTGAGTTGAGAACACGACAAATCAGAACACAAACAATAGAACACTTAATTATTGTTACAATAATTTACATCATGGTACAAGAATATAACAGAGTATGAATAACTAATATACATCAGAAAAATATCAGAGATTTAAATTACAAAGCATAGGAAAAATATTACATAACACAACTGAAAGAGATACACGGATATAAAACTTTCCGAATATAGCTCCAGCTGTAGATCCAGG
The DNA here is from genome assembly GCA_030737875.1 of Allium sativum. Taxonomy (NCBI): domain Eukaryota; kingdom Viridiplantae; phylum Streptophyta; class Magnoliopsida; order Asparagales; family Amaryllidaceae; genus Allium; species Allium sativum. The sequence continues at coordinate 750,076,363 of CM060915.1, forward strand.
ATCTTGGGAAAATAATATCTGCAAAACCAAGACTACTAGCTACCCGTGTGGAAAATAGAGGCAACCAGAGTTTTGGTTAAAACAATAAAATCCAAGTCAGTCATGGGACTGGTGTGAGAACTCAAAACAGTTATTTAAAACCTTACATTAAAATTTGATAAATCAAGGGATCAAGCCATATAACACGGAACGGGTTTTCTCCCAAGAATACCAGTGCATAAAACAAACAGCGCAATGCTTTTTGAAAAAATGAAGCTATTATAAGACTCAGGTCCCATCACACAATGCAACGCAAGCCGAAGGATAGAGTTTTACCTTATAATAGCCAAACATGTTTGGTACATTTAAAAAAAAATCATTTTGATATTACTATAAGTATATAGTGTCAAAATCACTTCAAATATAAATGTATCAATTATAGACGGCATAGTATCCTATGCTACTATGTCGCCATACTAGTTCTGCAATTAAAACTAAAAGGTCACATATTGGAAATTGGATTCCATCTATGAGTCGAGGCAAGGGATCATCCTCACCGGCTTCGAGACACTCTAGCAAATGCCTTAGGATCCCCCACAGTGAACCCCCGTTAGCAGCAGAGCCGACCCACCCTTACTTTTGTGGATTAATATTCCTTAACACACGTTCCCGGTCCTATAGGACCTATCACTTGGCCACTAGGGACAATATCTGAGGTGCCTCGCAATCCATCATCCACAAAGGTAAAAATAAATAAATGTCTGGGCTCCACACCATGACACCACTCGTAGCTAGAAAGAAACGTTGTGTCCTCCCTGCCGTCCTTATCCCGTTTTTGACTCATACTAGGTTGTGAGGCTCGCGAATTAATGCTATACACAAAGCTATGCTATTTAAAGCCGTGTTTTGATCATCAACCACAAGACTCTTCTTTTCAACAAAAGCCTTGATCATTTGCATCTCAACATGCCATACTGATAATTCACGCCATACAACTGATGTCTATCAATATATAACCTCTAAGCTCGTATGTCTCAGAGAAGGGTGTTAAGCAAGAGAATAAATTCTCCGCCACCAAACAGATATATATATTTAATAGAAACCAATCAATACAGAACGAAATCCAATGTCAGACACACATCCATTTACAAGTCCGTTCTGGGTCTAAACGAATCCGGAGGCACCTTATTCCTCGTTCCATATGTCCAATACAGGAGAGAGGTCCTCGCATATCTGGTTGATCTCCAAGTATGTCTGGACGGTCACTACTTATTACCTTGTCTTGGGTGTACAGCCCAATCAAGACATCAGTAATCATCCAAACGATGCGAAGAACTCTGATCTTCAACCACTGTCTTCATCGTCGACTTTTAGTCATCATATCGGTTATTCAGAAAGGGATAAACCTGTTCTTTTTGAATAACCCGCGTATTTTATAATCAATAATCAAGTGCTATAAAAATACATCATAAGTCTCATTCCAATTCAGAATATTCTTTTATTCATATATTCATATCCGTTAGGAAAGGTTCAAATTAATTTTATCAAATATAAATTCTTTTCAATTTATACATTAATCATCCTTCTAAACCAAATTAAGGTTTATCAACTAGTCAGGATTATCGAAACTTACCGAAGTAATCATTTATTTATTAATCCCAATCCCAAAAGTATTCATCCCATGGAGAAAAACTGGTAATACTTCATATCTAACACCACAGTATTATCGGTAAATTTAATTACAATTTCGCGTTCGAATCTATTTAAAGATTTAACTATTGCCTAGAGTAAGAACTGGTGGTACTCCATTCTCGATCATTTCCCAAATTTGATAATTTAAATTATCAAATTCTCATTTCAATCTAATTAAAGATTCATTAAAACTTCACTTAGTTTTAATCTCATAAATCATTACTCAATGATTATTTAATTTTGGGAAATCAAACATGCCACACTCGACAATCTACACCGTACCATGGATTTCTACCAATATATAACCTCTAAGCTCATACGTCTCAGAGAAGGGTGTTAAGCAAGAGAATAAATTGTCCACCACCAAATAGATATATATTTAATAGAAATCAATAATATGGTTCGAAATACAATGTTAGACATGTAATCCTGTCTTTAACTGGGTTAAAGAACCAATGTTATTTAAAGCACGGTTTACAATAAACCCAAAATCACATTCCATTAACCATGGAATCTTCACGGAAAATAGAAAAAATTATAATCGATATCAATTTCCGTATCCGACTAATAATATAAATGGAATAACGGCCAAGCCTTTTAAATTCCATATATAGTAACAGTCTTCCTCCACAGAAGCTCACTTCGATTATCAGTAAATCGAATTCCATTCAATTCCAATTTAATATATTAAATTGAAAGACTTTATTTTGGAAAATTTCCATTAAATCTTAATAAAGATTTATATGTTTCAAATCACATTTCACTATTAATCGGGTTAAAGAAAGAATGTCGTTAAAAATATTGTTCACAATAAACCCAATTCACATTCCATTTTATTCCAATTACTAAATATAATTGGAAACTCCAAAAATCTTAATAAAAAGATTTATTCTTTTCACATGGGGTTTAAGAATAGTGTTACTAAAGACACCATTCACGACAAACCCAAAATCCAATTTGATATTAAATATAAGGCTCTAAACAGAAATTGTATCGCCTAACATTCGATATCAAATTTTGAAACCAACACATAACGTATGGGGAATAACAATGTATATCTATATTCCAAATTCCTACACAATATAGGTATAGTAAAGGAATCCAATATTGAAATATCCCGAAGATGATCTCTATTCAAATCCATTCCAATTCGTACATTGGAAAATTCTGGTTAGATTAAAACCATTCACAAATTCAATTAATTTATTTAAAAACATTGGATTATCTTTCTAGTCATTAACTAGTTCATTTTGATAAAAATATATTTTTATCATTACAAATATGGAATTTTTCATCCAAATTATTTCCAAATCATTTATTATGAGTTTACACAAATTATTAATATTTTTAATAATTTTATCAAGGCCCATACAGTCGGTTTCTAATAACGGCCACCGAACTGCATCCATAGCGACCTTTTCCAAATTTGGTTTGGACTTATCTCCAAATCCAATCTTTAGATTTCAAATCTCTTATATTCGTTGGAAAGCTCTTTTCGATATGAACCTAACGGTTCTGGAATTAGGAGATTCCGACGGTTGGATCTCCTGTAATGTCAATTCGATGTCAATGGTCGAAATTTGCGAACGGTCGTGGCGTGGCGCGTTCTATTCAAGCCATTAGTATATATATATATATCCATTCAAAATGTGTTTTATAAATTCATTTTAAAAATGATCCCCACTCTCATTTCAATTTCAAGTCAAAATTGAATACTCCTTATAATTATAATATTTAAATGATAATATTTTCAAAATATCAGATTTTGAAATCATTTCCTTTTCGATATTCATTATAAAAATGAATAAAATTGATATAAATATCGTTTGCATTAAAATGGTGCATATCTAATCAACACGGCTTCACATATTTCAATATTTTCATGTCCATCAAAAATCGGACATCAAATTCACATTTTAATCCTTTACTAAATATTACTTTAAAATATTCGTTATTCCAAAATTGGAATCAGACACAGTCAATTACCATATAATGTTATTTATATGGATTTCATATATCACATGAATACAACAATAATGATAAACAATCATCCAGAGTGCATTACACAACTGCATAAGCAATAAATATAAATAATTATTGCTTACAACAGTCTTTCAACTAATCGATTGACATACAACTAAAAAATTGGGATTAGTGTATGTCAAATATCATCCCAATACCCGTGTGGGGTTTTAACCAATAAATACTGAATATTATTTGTGAAGTTGGGCGATGTGTAAAATTTATCGTCCTAATCAATGTCAGTTAAATGGGTATACATAAGCAAATCGTTCGATTTGTAAATGAATATTCATTTTCATTTCAGGAGAATTTATGTCATTCACATATACATCAAAAATTATATTTTTAACGTTTAAATATTTATTTCAACAATTGACTATTTTATATAGTTCATACATTCAATAAAAATGATATTTTTATTGTTCAAACATTTTATTCAACACATGAATATTTTATATTGTTCATTTTAGAAAATCTATTACTTATACTGGAAAGCAGAAACCAAAGCATTGCAGAGGCAACATCTGTCCTCTTTTTAAATGTAACGTATGTTCTCTATAATTACATTGTGCGCAAAAACAAGACCCCACTTTCTTCTCTAACTACACAGTAACCGTAAAATTACTTCATCTTCTCTCGATGTGAAACTCCATCGTCTTAACTCACAACGGTACAAATTTGGGTGTCCAGCTTCCTCTACGCCCTGCAGTCAGCGTACCTCCCCTTTCAGTGTCTCTAACGCCCCAGACAATCGTGGCAACGGATGTTGTTCCTTTGACATCCACAGACAACCATTTCCATCTTCCCAAAATCGGTAACCTAATTTTTTTTAGTTCTGTGCCAAATTAATTAATCATTGCTATAACGACCCGTGTTTTCTGCCTATTTATTTGATTTATTTAAAATATTGGGTGAATTTGAATAATCGAATTTAACGACTATATTTTGAATTATTATTTAAATAAATAATAAAATAATAATTTAATTCCAAACCGGTCAGAAAATGTTGTGTCGGCAATATAGGGTGAACGGGCAGTTTGGAATAGTTCGATATTGGATATATTGAAGTTATATTGACAATTTTGTTTAGTTGTCGATGATGGAATATATATAGTTTATAATTTAAATATAAAAAGAGCTACAGCGGGGCGGCAGTTCGCGATTTGGCGTTTTGAACTTCAATTGGTCATACCGGGTTCAAAATAAGTCGGATTTTCTCGAAACAAGAAACGTCGGGACCGGTTGGACAATATCTTTCTAGTGGAAGAGAAAAATCCAGTTTTCATAGCGTAGATTTTGTTTTATGTACAAATCAAATTTTGGAAAAAAAACGCTATGAAATTCCTTTATATATATTATTGGTTTATTTTATAGATTTAAGGGTCTTTAAATATTTTGAATATCGAACTGACTTGGATTTCAACCCGAGTTATTTTATTGTGAATATACATCAAATTCTGGTTGAGTTTGACTAATGGAAATATTTTAATATTATTATATTGAAGTATTTTAAAATTAATTTATTTTAATTCAAATTGGCAGTTATAAAAGGGCCTTTATTCAAACGACCTCTGTTTTTGACAAAATAAATTTTGTTGGGACCGTAACAATAAATTATTTCTAGATTTCAAGTGGCCCGTCAATCGGGGTTAATTTGTGAGCGTAGAAAAATAAAATGTAAATAAAAACGACCATTTGAATGTAAACGGGGCCATTTGAGCAAACGAACTCGGAATTCGACGAAACAAGTTTCGTTAGGACCGTATCGTCAAAATATACTATGACGTCCATTCGCATCTCGAATGGGGTTCATATGTGAGCGCAGCAGTGAATAAACGATGTTTAAAATAGCCATAGGTACGATATAAAAATCGTTAGTCAACGTCGCTCGTCACATCGACTTAAAATATATTTTCTCCACTCTATATATACCCTATACCTAAGAATTTCCAGCCCACAACCCATTCTTCACCTTTACATTTTGCAAAAAAGTCCACTTTTACAAAATAATTTATATTTACAAATCCGTGAAGGATCTGCTATGGGATCCTGATGTAAACTTGTAGATCGGGTCGATATCTACCCGCTGTAAAAAGTTGGGGACCTATCGTGGTCGGAGGTGGCCGGAATCGACTTAACAGTGGAGAAATCCAGTTTCGTTCTTTGCCAAAACTCGAAGGATTGGTCCAATTTTAAAGGCCGGGACCTTGGGGGTTTTGTAGAGGAGAGGCAAGGCTTCGTTTTGGCGGTGGTGGCGTGATCTCTGGTGGTCCGTAGTGGCCGTGGGAGGTAGATGAACGGAGGCAGTTGTTTTGGGGTGTATTTGTGAAGTAGCGATGGGTTTGGGTGATTTTAACGGCGATGGAGGGCGAGTTGGTGTCGGGTCTGAAGGTCAGTCGAAGGGGGGGAGCAAGGCGGAGAGGAGGGTGGCGATCTGGTGGTCGAATTCGCTGTGTGGCGGCGGGAATTTGAATTTGACCAGAGTTCGGTCGGTGGGATTTTCTGGTAGTCTGGGTTGACCTGACAGCTCGGGATTAGAAGCGAAGGAGGAGAGGGGAGTGGCGGTCACGGTGGTTAGGTCTGGCGAGGCCCCAGGGGCCTTAGGAGGCGGTGGTCGGTGGTAGTTTGGTCTGTGTTTTGTTCGATGGTATCAGGGAAGAGGAGGATCGGGTTTACACGACTGGGAGGGACAAAACGCGTAAAGGGTAGTTAGAGGGTCTGACGTGGCACTTAGTAAGGTAAAACGTGATTTGGAGATAATTAAGGGATAATTATCAAAACTAATTAATTATTTATTTAAGTTAATATATATATGTTTAAAACTTGATATAGCGATAACTTTTTCATATGTTAACGGATTTCAGCGAAACTGGATCCGTCGGGATCGCAGGGACGAGACCTATCCGATGACACTAACTAGGAGTCGATCTGAAGCAGTTGGAATTTCAAACAATTTTGAATGGTCGTTTCAAATTAGATGCAACCAAAGCATCAACCGTCGACCAAAATTGAATCTGGTGAGTTAATTCTCACACGTTCTGGAATCCTGTGATGTCGTAGATCCATAGAAAAATATAATTCACCGTTAACAGTATAATTTGGTTGATTGGATGCGATGGATGAAAATTGGTTGTTTATTTGGTTGCAGTTATTTATATGTCGTTATTTAATTCGTATATTATATCAAACTGTTATCTGTGATGCAGAGAAGGACAGGTTGGAGGGATCCAACCGGATTCCTCAAATAAACTGTATTTTTGTTTGTTGTGCATACATATGAATTGTTCACCCTGACTGACACCAAAACTTGTTTGAATGTTGATGGTTGAATATATATTCATCGTTGTTGTGGTTAAAAATCAACCGACAATGTAGACTGAGTAATTGGCAGAATGGCCTAAATTATACGGTTTTTAAACATCGGTCTACCGTCAGGTGGATTGACGTTGTTTAAAGTTATAAATTATTTTATAACTGGATTAAAGTTTTAGTTATTTTATATAACTAATTAATTTAGAAATTTGATAAATAAATATTTTAAATCGAGTTATAAAGGAAATTATTTAAATGGTTTAGACCAGTTGTAAAAGCAGAAACCAAAAATTTACCGACAGGTTGGTAAAATAGAATAATTGGTTTAGAACAATTAAATAGTGAATTTAAATTAATTAAGTTATTTAATTAATTTAAAGGGGAAATGACAGTGAAAATCAGTTAAAAGTTAACTGAGATGCATGGTCAATAAATTCAACTGTTTTTACTTGAAATGATATTTGAATTAAATTGATTTGAATTTCTGAATTGATTTGTTAAATGCAACCAATAAATGTTTAATGTTAGTAAATGTTTGATTAACTATAATTAAAGTAATTATCGAATTTGTTGGGGTTAATAGAGTAAATAATTATTTAATAAGTTGTGAGAGTGATTAATGATCCCATTTCCAGTTAATAGCAAAGTTAATTATTTTTATAGTTAAATATTTTTTTATTAATAATAATTAGAACAATGGCTTTTAATTGGGATTCATTCGAGAAGTGATTTAGTGGTAATATGTTTTGGTCAAAGAAATGATAAGAGACGTTAAAAAGGGGTTTAAAATCCAAGTGTTCAAACGAGAATTGTAATTGTGACTAGTAAGTAGATGTGGAGTTTTAAATAAAATTTTACTTAATTATTCAATTAAGTAAAGTAAGTTCAAATGAAATGAACCTTTTAAGGGAAATAATTATAAATTGACAATAAGTTGGAATATGGTAATAGATTAAATTCTAAGCTAAGTATTATGAGTTGTTAAGCAAATTAGATAAAGCGATTGGAAACAAATCCCAACAAGGTTTTAAAGGGGTTTAAAAATCAAATTGATGAGTTAAATGTTAAGAAATCGAATTTAGCAAATATTGTAATTGAACTAGAGGACTTCAAACAAAAAGGAAATCCGTGAAATGGTATGATATGAGAATATTGGTTCTTGGAACTAAATTCCAAGATAAAATTAGCATTATTCGACTTTTACTTAATCAAACAAATTATGTAAATGAATTATATTGGAAAGGATTTCAAATGTAAGAAACGGTTTGCGAAACCAGTTTGAAATCGAGATGGTAAAGGAGATCTTGGTGAGGTGTTTAAGTGACGAACTTTTATTATTCTAAGGTAAGAACGGGGTCGATCAAGGTCTGAGAGGTAACTAAAATACCCCAACTTGGTTGGCTTCACTATTATCGAGGAATGGTATCAGTTTGAAGTGAGTGAAGGTATTGGAATTAGTTTTATCCTATATGAGGAATATCGAATTCAAATGCGAGATTTTGGGAAAGTAAATAATATTGAAATATTAGTTTCAAAATAAATAAGAATATTTGACTTTGACTTATATAAGTCAATATTTGGTTTAACCATATTAGGACTGGAATGTGTTAATACCATTAAAGTATAATATAGATATGTATATATCGAGATACTCAAATATAAAGAAAAGAGGAAAAAGGTTTTAAAGAAATATATCGCTATTTCCAGAATGAATGTAAATATGGGTATATACATATATACCTGTTATAGTATTTAAAAATAGTTTTGTTATAAATAAGGATAAATATAATGTTTTAAAATATATTGGAAGGTTTAAAGTTGATTTACCACTGGGTTAAATATATATAGATTTTGAATAGGCCAGGTAACGGAAAATGTAGAGCCAGCGAATTTATTTCATTGACACCTTTGTTATTTGATAGTTAAATCACCGACTATCAAACCCTGACTAATACGCTTGTTGGTATGGAAATTCCGGGATTGAATTTATATTCGAAAACCATTCCGATCAACGAATACGTGAAGATATCGGAAGATGATCGTAATAGAGCATTGAAGACTGTGGATTTTCATAAACGGAAGGACGGCTAATAATCTCTGGATCGCAACCAGAGATAAGTTGTGGTTCTGTCGTGGTTGGAATCTACGGGTTACAAGGACTTCTCGCTACTGATCCATGGTGTGATTCCTATATGGATGCAGTAGGAGAGTGCCTTCGGTTCATCCTGTTCCTGGATGACTTGTATGGACGAGTGTCTGACAGAGTATTTTAAAAGGACCACGTACGTTGATTTCTTCAAACATATTATAGTTGGTTAGCTTCCAACTAGAGTATTTTTGTGGACGTCAATTAGTGATACCCAGAGGATCTGATGATGTGGCATTCAAAGTAAATTGTGGCTAGATGTTCTAGAAGATAAGTTCTAGCCTCAAGCCTCATCAACAGGGAAATGACAAAAATCGGGCAGGCAGCATGGCTATGTGGGTCGCTCCAATTAGGGTGTATGATCACCTATCTAGAGAAATTCCACTTTCTTCTTTAATCTATATTCGATGTTGTCCCTTTTCGGGAGGCGGTTGCTGATCCCAACCGTCGGTGATATACATTCGATACACTCAAGCGAAATGAGTGGTCGGTCATGTGAGGGCTGGGTTGCAAGACGTTCTTGTTGAACCCGGTGTATTCGCCTCTAGAGATACACAGTCGGAAGGTGGTCCCATACCTTGTCAAGGTTGGAATCCAATATCCAATAAGCGCCCGCGGTTTTGATTGTATACTATATATGGGGAGCGTGAGATGCAAGCGTTCCTCTAGATTGTTATTTACTTGTATTTAGACACTATGATAATATCAGATCAAAGTATGATTTCAAAAATGTTTTGGGTCATAGTAAGGTAAAAACCGTCCGTGTTTATGGGTGGGCTGCTCTTACTATTATCCTTTGCTTTCAGAAAGGATTTTCCAAAGTTAAACAAGTTGTGTGTGTGTCGTGAATTTATCACTGATAGTATTCCAGACTGACCCGGTGAATTTTGCTTTGCTTCAAATGTGCTCGGGTCAGACCGAGTGTATTTCCAGGTTAGGTTCGCTTGGAGTTTCAGGAGCTGGAAGCAGGAGGCTTCACCACTAGTTATATATATACAGTTATTTTTCCGTTATCACTGATATGTGTGAACTCTGATGATTGGTATGCATTTACAGTTCTCTTGTATAAAGAGATTTGATATTATATTTTATCTGTTCCGCTGTGAGATTATGATGTGATGTGTTCTTCTTCTTTCTTCTATTCTAATATTCTTTCTTTCTTATCTCACCCTCTAAATTCTTTCTAATGACAATCTGGGGGTTCGATACTTGGGTTTATGGCAAGTAATATGGGTTGATGTATTATTGTTGAAAATTTGAGTGTCGAGTTTTCCCTGGGTCGTTACAGTGGTATCAGAGCTATTGGTTTAGTGATAAACCTGGCTCTGTGGTGTGACTCAATAGAGATGGGGTTAGCAATACCCTAGATTGAGTTTGGATATAGATATACGAGAGCGCGTATTTGTATTTTGATATAAAGTTATTTTTTTGAAATTATTTTGCCCAATTTATTTTAAATAAAGGAAAAGGGTATTATAGGCAATCATTCTGATGGGTTAATGTTGATTGTAGGATATGTTTGGATGGTGTGCTCGATGGACAAATCTGAACATGAATCGACTTGGTTAAAACCAATTCGAAATAAATAATTCATATAAATCAATAGAGATAAATAAATTTGAATGGATAGTTAAAGAAACAAATGAAGTGATATACCTATTATAGTATTTAAATAAATAAATATCGCTATTTCCAGAATGAATGTAAATCTGGGTATATACATATATACCTGTTATAGTATTTAAAAATAGTTTTGTTATAAACAAGGATAAATATAATGTTTTAAAATATATTGGAAGGTTTAAAGTTGATTTACCACTGGGTTAAATATATATAGATTATGAATAGGCCAGGTAACGGAAAATGTAGAACCAGCGAATTTATTTCATTGACACCTTTGTTATTTTATAGTTAAATCACCGACTATCAAACCCTGACTAATACGCTTGTTTGTATGGAAAGTCCGGGATCGAATTTATATTCGAAAACCATTCCGATCAACGAATACGTGAAGATATCAAAAGATGATCGTAATAGAGCATTGAAGACTATGGATTTTCATAAACGGAAGGACCGCTAATAATCTCTGGATCGCAAACAGAGATAAGCTGTGGTTCTGTCGTGGTTGGAATCTACGGGTTACAAGGACTTCTCGCTACTGATCCATGGGGTGATTCCTATATGGATGCAGTAGGAGAGTGCCTTCGGTTCATCCTTTTCCTGGATGACTTGTATGGACGAGTGTCTGACAGAGTATTTCCAAAGGACCACGTACGTTGATTTCTTCAAACGTATTATAGTTGTTTAGCTCCTAACTAGAGTATTTTTGTGGACGTAAATTAGTGATATGCAGAGGATCTGACGATGTGGCATTCAAAGTAAATTGTGGCCAGATGTTCTAGAAGATAAGTTCTAGCCTCAAGCCTCATCAACCAGGAAATGACAAAAATCGGGCAGGCAACATGGCTATGTGGGTCGCTCCTATTAGGGTGTATGATCACCTATCTAGAGAAGTTCCATTTGCTTCTTTAATCTATATTCGATGCTGTCCCTTTTCGGGAGGCGGTAGCTGATCCCAACCGTCGGTGATATACATTCGATACACTCAAGCAAAATGAGTGGTCGGTCATGTGAGGGCCGGGTTGTAAGACGTTCTTGTTGAACCCAGTGTATTCGCCTCTAGAGATACACAGTCGGAAGGTGGTCCCATACCTTGTCAAGGTTGGAATCCAATATCCAATAAGCGCCCGCGGTTTTGATCGTATACTATATATGGGGAGCGTGAGATGCAAGCGTTCCTCTAGATTGTTATTTACTTGTATTTAGACACTATGATAATATCAGATCAAAGTATGATTTCAAAAATGTTTTGGGTTATAGTAAGGTAAAAACCGTCCGTGTTTATGGGTGGGCTGGTCTTACTATTATCCTTTGATTTCAGAAAGGATTTTACAAAGTTAAACAAGTTGTGTGTGTGCCGTGAATTTATCACTGATAGTATTCCAGACTGACCCGGTGAATTTTGCTTTGCTTCAAATGTGCTCGGGTCAGACCGAGTGTATTTCCAGGTTAGGTTCGCTTGGAGTTTCAGGAGCTGGAAGTAGGAGGCTTCACCACTAGTTATATATATATATATATAGTTATTTTTCCGCTGTGACTGATATGTGTGAACTCTGATGATTGGTATGTATTTACAGTTCTCTTGTATAAAGAGATTTGATATTATATTTTATCTGTTCTGTTGTGAGATTCTGATGTGATGTGTTCTTCTTCTTACTTCTATTCTAATATTCTTTCTTTCTTATCTCACCCTCTAAATTCTCTCTAATGACAATCTGGGGGTTCGATACTTGGGTTTTTGGCAAGTAATACGGGTTGATGTATTATTGTTGAAAATTCGAGTGTCGAGTTTTCCCTGGGTCGTTACAATTGCATTTCAAAATTGATGCAGCAGTTGTTTTATTAGCACCAATTTTGAAATCAATGAAAAAATTGTTTATATATTTATATACAATCTACGCTTTCCTTACGAGATCGAGTCCATGTCCTCGATTCATTGTACTTCGATGACCAATTTCAGTCTTTTTGTTCATCAATTACATCTTCATTCTTTTATTTTAAAAAAAATCCTCTATCGATGCCATCTATTCCTTACTTTAATTATAATCTTTATGATTTCGTTATTACTTTTCATCTATGTTTTCACTTCACTTTTTCTTATTTTTCTTATACTGGAATTTGGGGAATGTACATAAAAAGATTTATACACGTTTATTAAGCAGATGATTAACTACTTCATTGCTGATGTTGATGGATGTCCTACAAACAAACCCTTGCTCAAATATGTATGAACTTTGGATAGTTTAATATTTCATTTGTTATATGATTATGTATTTATAATGTTAGTCTGCGTATATTTTATTTGCTTTTGTAATTATTATATGTATAATTTTTGTTGCATTTTCATCTTTTTGAAAATCCTCATAGTTCCATTCTATGAATAACTTAATGTTGGAGTATAGTTTCATAAATTATTTAGCATAAACGGCCTCATAATTGATTGTTTCCTACATATGACAAGAATTTACATTTATTTCCCTTTTTTCAGGCATATTTATGTCATAAGGTATATTAATGTTAATCAAATTGACTTATTTGGGGTATACAGGTAGTGGACTGCAATAAGAAATTTCAAAGCTTTAATTATTTTTTTCTATAGTTCAAAAGAAGATTAAAGAATATAAATATTTAAGTCATTATGAAATTTATCCCGTTTTGAAGATATACTTTTTAACTTTTATACATTTTGTCTTATGGGGTTTATCTTCTATGACTTGAAATTTTTATATGTATGTTTATGCCTATGTATGAGTGTGCATGTTTGTAATCACCAAAGCAATCTTATGAGCTTAACCAATAGTAAATATAAATATATCAAATAAGGATTGTAGAACACCACATGTAAAAAAATAGCCATAATGATTAAGATCAACTAGTAGTGTATCGTTAAAAACAAAATACCCGTGATTCATCAAAATGTAAACCATATAATCAAATTTGTGATAAATGTAAGAGGTTAGAATCCATGTTTAGTAATATTACTTTACTGAATAGTGACAGCAAAAGATTTACTCAAGTATAAAAACAACAATTTTTGTGTAACTGATCATTTCTATTTTGAACTTATGTTGTAAAAAAATAATACAAAAAACACCTTTCCAAAAATTCGTTTGAAAATACTGACCTATATTACGTCGTAATGAATAGTCTTTATTGTTTATTCATTATACTGTAATACATAGTCTCTATAGTTTATTCATGCTTATATAATCGAATTCCAAAAATAATTACATGTTTTTCTAAATAAGATTACGGGGAAGTGTATAATTTAGGATGCATATCCAGTCTTACATAACTGAAACAGGTGTACCCTCATTTGAAAGCACTATCTTTGAAATGCTATTGATAAGTTATCAATCCTTTGCCGTTTGGTAGAAAAAGCGGAGACCATGTGACATTATGTAGGAGGCAAATGACAACGTAAGCAAGCAAAACACAAAATGGTAGCCTGTTTGATTATTCCAAATCTATTGAGTTATTATTCTCCATCTAGCGCTTTGTCATATTTTCGTTTGTTAGTTAGTTACTTATATATTATTTCTCTTTTTATTCTTATGTTCGCTTATGTATATTAATTAGCAGCACTTAGTTGATTTTCCTTCCAATTTTATTTGAGTGGCAGTTCAATATATTTTAAAATATTTCAAAACATGGAACATATTTTTTTTTTTTTGAGAAATATGGCTGGAGAATATATTTCAAAAAAAACCAAAGATGACAATTAGGGAAGCAAACTGTACAGATTTCAAAAAAAAAACAAAGATGGTTGGAGAACGTAAGCGAAGAATTTGCATTTTTTTGTTAGTTTTTCTTTGTGGTGTTATAAGAGCACGTTTTATTACAAATATTATCATTGTGCATGTGAGATATGTATACACTCAACACAAAATGAGGTACAGGCTGACCGTGAATAACTTCCACATCAAAAATAGGAAGGAATGGTATTCATTTGCAAATTTAGTTTGCAGCATTATAGATGCACAAACAAAGGAAATGGCATGAATGCTTAACATATCTCAAATAAAGGGGGTGGAGGGGGGGGGGGAGGGGGAATCTAATTTGCATTGTTAAAATATACGGAATTATGATGAATTTGGCCATTAATCGAATTTGGAATGGATACATGGACATTGGTCTTATGGAGAGCTTTTTGGATCCAAGTAACTAATTTGGTGGTATCATAATATCCATTTTCATTGCATAAAAACAGACCAACAAAGATATGTCACGTACAAAAATTTAATTGGTGCAACCTATGAACATAATTAAAATAAATCACCACAGAGTACTGTTTTTTTTTTCCAACATGTTATGCATACCAGAAAAAATAGACACTAGATAGTTTGCATGCACTTTTAATAGGAATAAAATAAATTGAAGGGCCAATATTGATTTAGTAGGAAAACAATCACTCATTTTCACCTTTTTATTCTTCGAAAATATAAAAAATAGGCAACTTTGTTGATTGAATATTTACCGTTTCAGATTTTTTTACCATTTAATCCAGCTATTTACAAACATTGTCAAAAATACTATTTCCACTTGAACTATCTTTGGGATGAGTGCCCACATATAATTATAAAGCTATTGCTTTCATTCACATATTCATTGTGTTGCTTCATGTCTAAAGTGTTTTTCTTAATAATTAAATAAAACAAAATGACTTAAACAAAGAAGGGTGATTAGAGTTCATATGTAATAACCCGAAAATCCGGGCCAGTTTAAAATTTTTATTTTGGCAATTTTAGTGAATTTTGAACATTTAAAATAAATTATTTTAAATAATATCGACGTGAAATTTATTTTGAATAGAATTCGAACGTATATATTATACGCGTCGTCGTTAGAATATAAATATTTATATATAATTATAAATAGAATTGAAAATGGCGCGGTAGTTCGATAATTCGATTTCAAACTTCAATTGAATGTACCGGGTGCAAAACAAACCGGATTTTAGTGAAACCAAAAACATTAGGATCTAATTGATAATATCTTTCTAACGGATGTAAGAAACTGAGATTTCATCTTAGAAATGATAAGATATGTCCAGTTTAAAATTAGAAATAGTCGCTGTGGAATTTATATATATTTTTATATATATAAGGCCCTTAAAAATAGCAATTTTGCAAACGACCTCGGATTTCGACGAAACCAGTTTTGTTGGGTCCGTGATGTTAAGTTATTGCTAGATTCCAAATTTCATAATTTTTCGAATCAATGTGTGAGCGTGGCAAAGGAAAACGCATTTGACCGGTTTCAGTTGATTTTAATCGACTGGAAATTGACCATTTTTCCAACGGTCTCAGAATTCGGCGAAACTAGTTTTGTTAGGACCGTATCGTCAATACGAAGCTAGAAAATATTTTTCGAGAATTTTTAGAGTTAGTATGTGACCCCGGTAATTTGAAATGTACGTTTAAAATTCAATATACATTGATTTATATTTTAATTTGAACGGAAACTGATCATAACAGCCGAATTGACTTGCGAAACATATCCCATTGTGTTCAGAATGGGGGTAATTAGCTAGGGACAATAGTCGGTGGGCTTGATTTCGAGTTCAATTGGAAAGTCAACTTTAGGAGAGAATTAAATAAAATAAATAATTAAATATATAATCTCTTTTCATATAACCCCCTCCCTTTCAATTCTCTCAGTCAACCGATTAGGAAAAGAAAAAAAAAAAAAAAAAAAAAACTCGATCCTTTCAAAATCGGCCCCCCCTCCAACCGCGTCAACCGCGACCGCCGCCTCACCCTTCCCTCAGACCGTCGCACCTCCGGCTAGACCTTCCCCTCACTCCGGCGTGCTCTCTCTCCTCGAATCCCACAACCCCGAGCCCCCACGACCGCCCAAACAAGATGCGCCGCCACCTTGCTGGCCCATCGTCGCCTGCACCAACGTCCCCCGCCACCACTGCCTCCTCCATCGTAGACCCGACCGCGAGCGCAGCACCCTCCCTCTCTCTCTCCGTTCCAATCAAACGTGAGACCGCGAGACGGTGAACCCTAGGCTCTGAGCAAGAGTCCGAACCATTCGTGAGCTTCCAGGAAGGTAATTAACAGCTTACTTAATCAGTTTATTAATTAATTTAGTTAATTAAAATCTGAAATTTTAATTAATAGTAACCTGATGTGAAATTCAGATTTGGTATAGATTTAAAGATGTGATTTTGGTGGAGGAAAAATATAATTTTTCCTAATAATAAAGTTATGATTTTGTTCATAGAAAAGACACTATTTTTATAAATGAAGTAGTGAGATAAAAATTTGATTTTTATATAAAATAAAAGGGATTTTTATTTTTGCTTTTGAAATGATTTTATTCTTGCTCTTAAAAAGATCGGATTTTTAATGGGATAAAAATTCGATTTTTAACGTATGAAAGATTCGATTTTTAACGTATGAAAGATGGGGTTTTTATCGTATGAACCATAATATTTTTAGTAATAAAAATATGATTTTTATATTTTTAAAGTATTAAAAATATGATCTTTATTAAGTAGAAGTAATAGAGATATGATTTTTGTTTATGTAGAGAATTAAAAATATCATCTTTGTATATGTAGCGAAATAAAAATCTGATTTTTATTTTATATACGTTGAAGTAAAGTGATGATTTTTATAATGATGAAATCTTTATTTTTATAAAGGCGAAATCTTTATTTTTATAAAGGCGAAAACTTTATTTTAGAAAAGGCGAAATCTATATTTTTGAAAAGGCGAGATCTTTATATGAAGAATAGCGAGATAAAAATATAATTTTTATCCATACAGTAGCGTTGTGGAAAATTCGATTTTTAAATATATGAAGTGATTATAAAAATATGATTTTTAAATTGAAAGTGAATAAATAAAAATGTGATTTTTAATTTAAAGCCATCGAAATATAAAAATGTGTGATTTTTATATATATAGTGACTACGGGCAACAAAAGCGACAGAAGGCGAAAAGTCGAAGATTTCTATAAAAGAAGAGCCAAGATGATTGGATAGCTTTAGGTGAGAACTTCTCACTCTAAATTCTCTTTTTCTAGTTATATATACATACTAGGATGCAGACGGTGCTTAGTAGCACCCGACACCCGTCATCCACAGACCATGGATGGCTTGTTTGTTAAGTTGTTTGGTTGTGTAGTTGGTTAGTCTATTTGGTTTGAATTTGAATTGTTTGGTGAATTGAAATTGATTTGATTGATGTGTGAATGGCGTGGGCCTTCACTAGACCGGGGATAAGGCTAGGCCTTGTTCCGTTTCTAGTATCGTGCCGTTATGCCGCCGAAATTTTCTAAAATATGTTAGAAAAATAAAATATCATTTTTATTGTGTAAAAGAAATGAATAGAAAGTCATGTGTTGAAATAGAATATTTTATCGTTAAAAATATAATTTTTAACGTGAAAGTGAATAAATAAAATATTCATTTACAAACCGGACGGTTTGTTTATGTACACTGATTTGAAGGACATTGATTGGGATGATAAATTTTACACATCGCCCAACTGCACAAATAAAATCTGTGTTTGATTGTTTGAAACCCCACACGGGTGTTGGGATGAAATTTGAAGTTCACTCATCCTGATTGATTAAATATGTCGATCGATTGATTGACAGGCTGTTATAAGCGTTAGATATCTATATTTGATGCTTATACAGCGTAGTGCACTTTGGTTGATGGTTGATTGTTTATTGATGCTATTAAATACATGTGTTGTATGGAATCCATATAATTAACGTTATATGGTGATTGATTGGGCCTCATTCCAATCGTGAAAATAATGAATATTATGAAAGAAAATTCATGTGTTGAATATAAAAATAGTCATGTGTTGACGATGTTCATGTGTTGAGTGAAATATTTTAAATAAAATAAATTACATCTTCATCATATTTAAAATTGGAACTACTTCCTAGTAGAAGTCTAATTAAAATCAAACGATAGATACCATAGTTTTATAAAGTATTTTACATAACAAAAATAGTGATGTGTTGACAGTACTCATGTGTTGAGATTAGTCAGGTGTTGAAAGAAATATAGATTCATGTGTTGAATGGGATAAATATTCATTTGTTGAATAGAATAAAGAAGTTGTGAAAATATAAAGCCGTGTTGATTAGTTTTGCGCCATTTTGACGTGAACGATATTTATATCGATTTTATTCGTTTTAAAATTGAATTTGAAAGTGATTTCGAAATCGTACATTTCGAAATGAATTGAATTGAAAACATTTCGAAATGAATTGAATTGAAAACATTTCGAAATGAATTGAATTGAAAACGATTTTGAAATGAATTGAATTGAAAAGGATTTCGAAATGAATTGAAGTGAAAACGAATTCAAATTGATTTGAAAGCGAATTGAAATGAATTCAAATTGAATTGAAATTTGAATTGAATAGAAATGAATTTTAAAACGAATTTATAAAGAAGAATTCAATTTTGATTTGAATTGAAAAGGAAGTTGAAATTGTTTTGAAACGAATTTAAAACGATTTATAAAATTCGTTTTAAAAGGAAATCGACGAAATATATATAATATATATTATATATATAATGGCCTGAATAGAACGCGCCGCGCCGCGGTAGTTCGTGAATTTCGACCATTTATTTCAAACGGACATTGAGGGAGATCCGACCGTCGGATTCTCCTAAACCCGGAACCGTTGGGT
This sequence comes from Allium sativum, assembly GCA_030737875.1. Taxonomy (NCBI): domain Eukaryota; kingdom Viridiplantae; phylum Streptophyta; class Magnoliopsida; order Asparagales; family Amaryllidaceae; genus Allium; species Allium sativum. The sequence goes on from CM060915.1 coordinate 750,095,804, forward strand.
TCGTATTGAAAAGAGCTTTCCAATGAATATTAGAAATTTGAAATCTAACGGTTGGATTTGGAATTATGTCCAAATCAAATTCGAAAAAGGTCGCTGTAAGTGCAGTTCGATGGCCGTTGTTGGAAATCGACTGTACGGGCCTTGATAAAATTATCAAAAATATCTATAATTTGTGTAAAATTATAATATGTGAATGGGAAAGAATTGGGTTGGAAAATTCCACATTTGAAAAGATAAAAATAGATTTTTATCGAAATGAACTAGTTTTGAACTAGAATTAAAATCAATTTATTTTTGAAATAAATAAATTGAATTTGAAAGTGATTTTGAAAATAATCAATATTTCCAATACGTGAATTGGACTGGAGTTGAATCGAAATTATCTTCGAGATATTTCGATGTTGGATTTCGTGACTATACAAATATTGTTATGGGGATTTGAAAGATATTTTATATCGTTATTTCCAATACGATATTTGTTGGTCTCAGAATTTGATATTGAATATAAGCCGATATATTTTCTATTCAGAGCCTTGTATTTAATATCAAATGTGATTTGGTTTGTCGTGAATCGTGTTTTTGATGACATTGGTTCTTTAACCCAGTTAAAGGCAGGATATTGATTTTTGAAAAGATTAAAACTAAGTGGAGTTTTAATGAATCTTTAATTAGATTAAAAATGTGAATTGATAATTTAAATTATCAAATCTGAAAGGGATCGAGAATGGAGTACCACCAGTTTTGCTCCAAAGCGATAGTTAAATCTTTAATTAGATTTGAACGTGAAATGGTAATTAATTTTACCGATAACACCGTGGTGTTAGGAATGGAGTATCACCAGTTTTTCTCCATGGGATATAGGTTGGGATTGGGAAATAAAATAAATAATTACTTCGGTGTGGTTCGTTAATCCCGACTAGTTTGAAATGATATCCAAAGGAAGATTAAAGAATAAATTTAGAAGAATTTATCTTGGATAAAATTAATGGGAACATTTCCCTAAGAATGTGATTTTGTGAATAAAAGAATATTCTGAATTGGAATGAGGCGTTTGTTGTGTTTGTGTAACATTCGTTTATTATATACGTGGGTTATTCAGAAAGGCCGGGTTTATACCCATTCTGAATAACCGATTCGACGAGATGTCGAAGATGAAGACGGTGGTAGAAGACCGGAAGTCTTCACATCGTTTGGGTGATTACTGATGATCTTGATTGGGCTGTACACCCAGGATGAGGGAATCAGTTGGTGATCTTCCAGACGTACTTGGAGATGGATGGATATGCGAGGAAAGTGCCTCCGGTTTCGTTCAGACCCAGAACGGACTTGTAAATGGACTGTGTGTCCGACATTGGATTTTAGTCCGTGTGATTGATCTCTATTAAATATATATCTGTTTGGCGGCGGAGAATTTATTCTCTTGCTTAACGCCCTTCTCTGAGACGTACGAGCTCAGGGGTTATATATTGATGGATATCAAACGCATGGAGTGAATTGCCTGTGTGGCATGCGTAAGTGGCAATTGATCAGGTCTTCTGTTGAAAAGCAAAGTCTTGTGGTTGATGATCAAAGCACGGCCTGTGTGGCGTAGCTTTGTGTATAACGTGAATTCGCGAGCCTCACACCTCGGTATGAGTCAAAAACAGGATAGTGACTGCAGGGAGAGCACGACGTTTCTTTCTAGCTAGGGTGGTGTCAGTGACCTACCAGCCCTGACATTTATATACTTTTCACCTGTGTGGTTGTTGGAATGCGAGGCGCCTCGGATATAGGTCTGTAAGGACCGGGAAACGTGTGTTCAGGAATAATTAATCCTCAAAAGTAAGAGAGGACCGGCCCTGAAGATCCAAGGATCATAGTGGGGTCCTGGGACATTTGCTAGAGTGTCTCGAACGCGGAGAGGAGCTTGCCCCTTGCCTCGGCTCATGACGGAAATCCAATTTCCAATACGTGATATTGCGGTTTTAATTGTAGAACTAGTATGGCGACATGATATATGGTACCCATGCCGTCTATGATTGATATTTATGATTGAAAATTGTTTTGACACTATACACTTATAATAGTATCAAATGATTTGTTTTGACGTACCAAGCATGTTTGGCTATTATAAGGGAAAACCCTATCCTCCGGCTTGCGTTGCATTGTGTGATGGGACCTGGGTCTTATAATAGCTTCATTTTTCTTTATTTAGCATTGCGCTGTTTGTTCTATGCACTGGTATTCTTGGGAGGAAACCCGTTCCGTGTTATACGGCGTGGTCCCTTGATTTACCTAACTTTAAAAACAAAGATTAATAACTGTTTTAGTTCTCACACCAGTCACATGACTGACCTGGAGTTTATTGTTTTAACCTAAACTCTGGGTGCCCCTATTTTCCGCACGGGCAGCTAGTAGTTTTGGTTTTGCAGATTTATATTCACAGGGTCCTGATTTACAGCTGGAACGATGCTCGGAAAGCTCTGTATCCGTGCATTACTTCTAGTTGTGCTTTTGTATTATTTTCCGCTGCTATGTAATTTATTGTAATCTCTGATATTTATCGAATGTAATTTATTCATTTATACTCTGTATATTCTTGTATTCTGATGGAATTGTTGTAATAACAATGAAATGTTCTTCCGTATGCGTTCTATTTTGTCTTGTACTCAATTCTATCCGTGCTTTCCTTAACGGGGAAGTTCGGGTCGTCTCATTTTGGTATCAGAGCTTTGGTTTACAGAGCTCGAGAACAAGACACATTAGAACCATACGAAAGAATTCATCAGATATTGGATTAGTAATATCCAATTAGGATGACTCGTTAGAGATAGGATCAGTAGTGTCCTAGAACGAGTGTGAAGAGTATATTTTTCAAAAGAAAACAATTTTGTTTTGAAATTTAAATCGTTTTAAACGTATTTGAATATTTATTTATTTTGAATATGGACAATCGAGTATATATAGATTTCGCGTATACGCGTCATGAACGTATATTCGAAGTTTTAATATATTGGGTAGATATAGAATCACATTCTAGACACCCGGAGATGGTTCTGATGATTGATATATCATCATCAGAATTTATATTCGTGTTTCGAAGGTGTGATTTTCTATATATTTCCATTAGACTGGTGTGAGAACCAAAACTTACATAGTTAGAACACTTTGTTGTGAATTGGCATCAAAACATGATTTTTTGTATATGTATCAAATTATGAATTTGAAATTCTAATCCACTAATTGATTGATGTTTGAGTTGCTTGTTTATTTGTTTGCTAATTTTTAACCATTTATGCCTAATATAATCAAATATTGAATTGTATTGAAATTGGTCGCATTTGCTTGCATACATGTATATCTTTTGAACAGGTCATAGCAAGGAGGCTAGAGCCGAAGAATAAAATTTGTTTGCCCGACAAATAGGTACATGTTTACTACATAATTTCCTGTTTTGTTTGGGTGATGATGATTTTGTGAGCCTATTGGCTAGCCGCTTGGCTTTTTCTTTTTCTTTTTGAGATCTGAAGGACCGGGGAAGCTATTTGAAATTCCCCGATGCTCCCGGTGCAGGGGAGGTTATGGCGAAATTTTTCAAAAATTTAGGGTGTTAGCCAAATTTTTGAGATTTTGAAAATTCTCAGAAACTGAAAAGTTGGAGAAGGGAAGCCAGATCGAATGTAGAGCTTAATAATCAAACCACTTGCGACTTTGTTCCTTTTCGGGGACGAAAAGTTTTAAGTGGGGGAGATTGTAATAACCCGAAAATCCGGGCCAGTTTAAAATTTTTATTTTGGCAATTTTAGTGAATTTTGAACATTTAAAATAGATTATTTTAAATAATATCGACGTGAAATTTATTTTGAATAGAATTCGAACGTATATATTATACGCGTCGTCGTTAGAATATAAATATTTATATATAATTATAAATAGAATTGAAAATGGCGCGGTAGTTCGATAATTCGATTTCAAACTTCAATTGAATGTACCGGGTGCAAAACAAACCGGATTTTAGTGAAACCAAAAACATTAGGATCTAATTGATAATATCTTTCTAACGGATGTAAGAAACTGAGATTTCATCTTAGAAATGATAAGATATGTCCAGTTTAAAATTAGAAATAGTCGCTGTGGAATTTATATATATTTTTATATATATAAGGCCCTTAAAAATAGCAATTTTGCAAACGACCTCGGATTTCGACGAAACCAGTTTTGTTGGGTCCGTGATTTTAAGTTATTGCTAGATTCCAAATTTCATAATTTTTCGAATCAATGTGTGAGCGTGGCAAAGGAAAACGCATTTGACCGGTTTCAGTTGATTTTAATCGACTGGAAATTGACCATTTTTCCAACGGTCTCAGAATTCGACGAAACTAGTTTTGTTAGGACCGTATCGTCAATACGAAGCTAGAAAATATTTTTCGAGAATTTTTAGAGTTAGTATGTGACCCCGGTAATTTGAAATGTACGTTTAAAATTCAATATACATTGATTTATATTTTAATTTGAACGGAAACTGATCATAACAGCCGAATTGACTTGCGAAACATATCCCATTGTGTTCAGAATGGGGGTAATTAGCTAGGGACAATAGTCGGTGGGCTTGATTTCGAGTTCAATTGGAAAGTCAACTTTAGGAGAGAATTAAATAAAATAAATAATTAAATATATAATCTCTTTTCATATAACCCCCTCCCTTTCAATTCTCTCAGTCAACCGATTAGGAAAAAAAAAAAAAAAAAAACTCGATCCTTTCAAAATCGGCCCCCCTCCAACCGCGTCAACCGCGACCGCCGCCTCACCCTTCCCTCAGACCGTCGCACCTCCGGCTAGACCTTCCCCTCACTCCGGCGTGCTCTCTCTCCTCGAATCCCACAACCCCGAGCCCCCACGACCGCCCAAACAAGATGCGCCGCCACCTTGCTGGCCCATCGTCGCCTGCACCAACGTCCCCCACCACCACTGCCTCCTCCATCGTAGACCCGACCGCGAGCGCAGCACCCTCCCTCTCTCTCTCCGTTCCAATCAAACGTGAGACCGCGAGACGGTGAACCCTAGGCTCTGAGCAAGAGTCCGAACCATTCGTGAGCTTCCAGGAAGGTAATTAACAGCTTACTTAATCAGTTTATTAATTAATTTAGTTAATTAAAATCTGAAATTTTAATTAATAGTAACCTGATGTGAAATTCAGATTTGGTATAGATTTAAAGATGTGATTTTGGTGGAGGAAAAATATAATTTTTCCTAATAATAAAGTTATGATTTTGTTCATAGAAAAGACACTATTTTTATAAATGAAGTAGTGAGATAAAAATTTGATTTTTATATAAAATAAAAGGGATTTTTATTTTTGCTTTTGAAATGATTTTATTCTTGCTCTTAAAAAGATCGGATTTTTAATGGGATAAAAATTCGATTTTTAACGTATGAAAGATTCGATTTTTAACGTATGAAAGATGGGGTTTTTATCGTATGAACCATAATATTTTTAGTAATAAAAATATGATTTTTATATTTTTAAAGTATTAAAAATATGATCTTTATTAAGTAGAAGTAATAGAGATATGATTTTTGTTTATGTAGAGAATTAAAAATATCATCTTTGTATATGTAGCGAAATAAAAATCTGATTTTTATTTTATATACGTTGAAGTAAAGTGATGATTTTTATAATGATGAAATCTTTATTTTTATAAAGGCGTAATCTTTATTTTTATAAAGGCGAAAACTTTATTTTAGAAAAGGCGAAATCTATATTTTTGAAAAGGCGAGATCTTTATATGAAGAATAGCGAGATAAAAATATAATTTTTATCCATACAGTAGCGTTGTGGAAAATTCGATTTTTAAATATATGAAGTGATTATAAAAATATGATTTTTAAATTGAAAGTGAATAAATAAAAATGTGATTTTTAATTTAAAGCCATCGAAATATAAAAATGTGTGATTTTTATATATATAGTGACTACGGGCAACAAAAGCGACAGAAGGCGAAAAGTCGAAGATTTCTATAAAAGAAGAGCCAAGATGATTGGATAGCTTTAGGTGAGAACTTCTCACTCTAAATTCTCTTTTTCTAGTTATATATATATACTAGGATGCAGACGGTGCTTAGTAGCACCCGACACCCGTCATCCACAGACCATGGATGGCTTGTTTGTTAAGTTGTTTGGTTGTGTAGTTGGTTAGTCTATTTGGTTTGAATTTGAATTGTTTGGTGAATTGAAATTGATTTGATTGATGTGTGAATGGCGTGGGCCTTCACTAGACCGGGGATAAGGCTAGGCCTTGTTCCGTTTCTAGTATCGTGCCGTTATGCCGCCGAAATTTTCTAAAATATGTTAGAAAAATAAAATATCATTTTTATTGTGTAAAAGAAATGAATAGAAAGTCATGTGTTGAAATAGAATATTTTATCGTTAAAAATATAATTTTTAACGTGAAAGTGAATAAATAAAATATTCATTTACAAACCGGACGGTTTGTTTATGTACACTGATTTGAAGGACATTGATTGGGATGATAAATTTTACACATCGCCCAACTGCACAAATAAAATCTGTGTTTGATTGTTTGAAACCCCACACGGGTGTTGGGATGAAATTTGAAGTTCACTCATCCTGATTGATTAAATATGTCGATCGATTGATTGACAGGCTGTTATAAGCGTTAGATATCTATATTTGATGCTTATACAGCGTAGTGCACTTTGGTTGATGGTTGATTGTTTATTGATGCTATTAAATACATGTGTTGTATGGAATCCATATAATTAACGTTATATGGTGATTGATTGGGCCTCATTCCAATCGTGAAAATAATGAATATTATGAAAGAAAATTCATGTGTTGAATATAAAAATAGTCATGTGTTGACGATGTTCATGTGTTGAGTGAAATATTTTAAATAAAATAAATTACATCTTCATCATATTTAAAATTGGAACTACTTCCTAGTAGAAGTCTAATTAAAATCAAACGATAGATACCATAGTTTTATAAAGTATTTTACATAACAAAATAGTGATGTGTTGACAGTACTCATGTGTTGAGATTAGTCAGGTGTTGAAAGAAATATAGATTCATGTGTTGAATGGGATAAATATTCATTTGTTGAATAGAATAAAGAAGTTGTGAAAATATAAAGCCGTGTTGATTAGTTTTGCGCCATTTTGACGTGAACGATATTTATATCGATTTTATTCGTTTTAAAATTGAATTTGAAAGTGATTTCGAAATCGTACATTTCGAAATGAATTGAATTGAAAACATTTCGAAATGAATTGAATTGAAAACATTTCGAAATGAATTGAATTGAAAACGATTTCGAAATGAATTGAATTGAAAAGGATTTCGAAATGAATTGAAGTGAAAACGAATTCAAATTGATTTGAAAGCGAATTGAAATGAATTCAAATTGAATTGAAATTTGAATTGAATAGAAATGAATTTTAAAACGAATTTATAAAGAAGAATTCAATTTTGATTTGAATTGAAAAGGAAGTTGAAATTGTTTTGAAACGAATTTAAAACGATTTATAAAATTCGTTTTAAAAGGAAATCGACGAAATATATATAATATATATTATATATATAATGGCCTGAATAGAACGCGCCGCGCCGCGGTAGTTCGTGAATTTCGACCATTTATTTCAAACGGACATTGCGGGAGATCCGACCGTCGGATTCTCCTAAACCCGGAACCGTTGGGTTCGTATCGAAAAGAGCTTTCCAATGAATATTAGAAATTTGAAATCTAACGGTTGGATTTTGAATTATGTCCAAATCAAATTCGAAAAAGGTCGCTGTAAGTGCAGTTCGATGGCCGTTGTTGGAAATCGACTGTACGGGCCTTGATAAAATTATCAAAAATATCTATAATTTGTGTAAAATTATAATATGTGAATGGGAAAGAATTGGGTTGGAAAATTCCACATTTGAAAAGATAAAAATAGATTTTTATCGAAATGAACTAGTTTTGAACTAGAATTAAAATCAATTTATTTTTGAAATAAATAAATTGAATTTGAAAGTGATTTTGAAAATAATCAATATTTCCAATACGTGAATTGGACTGGAGTTGAATCGAAATTATCTTCGAGATATTTCGATGTTGGATTTCGTGACTATACAAATATTGTTATGGGGATTTGAAAGATATTTTATATCGTTATTTCCAATACGATATTTGTTGGTCTCAGAATTTGATATTGAATATAAGCCGATATATTTTCTATTCAGAGCCTTGTATTTAATATCAAATGTGATTTGGTTTGTCGTGAATCGTGTTTTTGATGACATTGGTTCTTTAACCCAGTTAAAGGCAGGATATTGATTTTTGAAAAGATTAAAACTAAGTGGAGTTTTAATGAATCTTTAATTAGATTAAAAATGTGAATTGATAATTTAAATTATCAAATCTGAAAGGTGATCGAGAATGGAGTACCACCAGTTTTGCTCCAAAGCGATAGTTAAATCTTTAATTAGATTTGAACGTGAAATGGTAATTAATTTTACCGATAACACCGTGGTGTTAGGAATGGTGTATCACCAGTTTTTCTCCATGGGATATAGGTTGGGATTGGGAAATAAAATAAATAATTACTTCGGTGTGGTTCGTTAATCCCGACTAGTTTGAAATGATATCCAAAGGAAGATTAAAGAATAAATTTAGAAGAATTTATCTTGGATAAAATTAATGGGAACATTTCCCTAAGAATGTGATTTTGTGAATAAAAGAATATTCTGAATTGGAATGAGGCGTTTGTTGTGTTTGTGTAACATTCGTTTATTATATACGTGGGTTATTCAGAAAGGCCGGGTTTATACCCATTCTGAATAACCGATTCGACGAGATGTCGAAGATGAAGACGGTGGTAGAAGACCGGAAGTCTTCACATCGTTTGGGTGATTACTGATGATCTTGATTGGGCTGTACACCCAGGATGAGGGAATCAGTTGGTGATCTTCCAGACGTACTTGGAGATGGATGGATATGCGAGGAAAGTGCCTCCGGTTTCGTTCAGACCCAGAACGGACTTGTAAATGGACTGTGTGTCCGACATTGGATTTTAGTCCGTGTGATTGATCTCTATTAAATATATATCTGTTTGGCGGCGGAGAATTTATTCTCTTGCTTAACGCCCTTCTCTGAGACGTACGAGCTCAGGGGTTATATATTGATGGATATCAAACGCATGGAGTGAATTGCCTGTGTGGCATGCGTAAGTGGCAATTGATCAGGTCTTCTGTTGAAAAGCAAAGTCTTGTGGTTGATGATCAAAGCACGGCCTGTGTGGCGTAGCTTTGTGTATAACGTGAATTCGCGAGCCTCACACCTCGGTATGAGTCAAAAACCGGATAGTGACTGCAGGGAGAGCACGACGTTTCTTTCTAGCTAGGGTGGTGTCAGTGACCTACCAGCCCTGACATTTATATACTTTTCACCTGTGTGGTTGTTGGAATGCGAGGCGCCTCGGATATAGGTCTGTAAGGACCGGGAAACGTGTGTTCAGGAATAATTAATCCTCAAAAGTAAGAGAGGACCGGCCCTGAAGATCCAAGGATCATAGTGGGGTCCTGGGACATTTGCTAGAGTGTCTCGAACGCGGAGAGGAGCTTGCCCCTTGCCTCGGCTCATGACGGAAATCCAATTTCCAATACGTGATATTGCGGTTTTAATTGTAGAACTAGTATGGCGACATGATATATGGTACCCATGCCGTCTATGATTGATATTTATGATTGAAAATTGTTTTGACACTATACACTTATAATAGTATCAAATGATTTGTTTTGACGTACCAAGCATGTTTGGCTATTATAAGGGAAAACCCTATCCTCCGGCTTGCGTTGCATTGTGTGATGGGACCTGGGTCTTATAATAGCTTCATTTTTCTTTATTTAGCATTGCGCTGTTTGTTCTATGCACTGGTATTCTTGGGAGGAAACCCGTTCCGTGTTATACGGCGTGGTCCCTTGATTTACCTAACTTTAAAAACAAAGATTAATAACTGTTTTAGTTCTCACACCAGTCACATGACTGACCTGGAGTTTATTGTTTTAACCTAAACTCTGGGTGCCCCTATTTTCCGCACGGGCAGCTAGTAGTTTTGGTTTTGCAGATTTATATTCACAGGGTCCTGATTTACAGCTGGAACGATGCTCGGAAAGCTCTGTATCCGTGCATTACTTCTAGTTGTGCTTTTGTATTATTTTCCGCTGCTATGTAATTTATTGTAATCTCTGATATTTATCGAATGTAATTTATTCATTTATACTCTGTATATTCTTGTATTCTGATGGAATTGTTGTAATAACAATGAAATGTTCTTCCGTATGCGTTCTATTTTGTCTTGTACTCAATTCTATCCGTGCTTTCCTTAACGGGGAAGTTCGGGTCGTCTCATCATAGGTATAACTACAACATACAAAAGAAAAATAATGACTAAAGTCATAAAACAATGGAAAAAAGTGGCATTTTTGTTACCCCCTCAAAGTTAAGATCTGAAGCATTGCGAGTTTTCCAAAATGAAAGCGAGCACAAAAATATTGGAAGTCAGATTCAAAATGTTTGAGTCAAAATGAGGAGGACTATCGATTAAACCATTTAAAGACAAATGAATCAGTTAAATGATGCTAGAATGTAACATTGAATATCATGTACAATGTGATTGTTGTTTGCTGACTAAAAAAAGACAACTACGAATCTGATTTTTCAAAGTCGAACACGAAAATTGTAATATATCATCCTTTTTTATTGGTAAACTACAACATCCCGTTAAAAAAAAACTAAATAAAAAGAAACAAAAAGTATGATGTTTTTAAACAAGAAATTGCTAAAATTAGTTATTTTCATAAAAAGCTACTACATAAACTATAAGCAAAGAACTACTTTCTTAGTTTTGCGTATGAACATGGTATTGTGATAATATTATTTTTATTTATTTGCACTTGGATACTAAATTTTATGTCAAATTAGTAACATTTTGATATTGTTTTCCTTCTACAAGCAAGTGGTACTCAGAATCGGCGTACAGTATCAGAGTTTGATATCATTTATGTTATTATAATTATTTTATTATCTATGAATTAGTTTGTATCTACACAGCGTTGCATTTTTTATTTTATTTTTTATTAAGTGGTTACTAACATTTAATTTATTTAGAAATGAAGATAAATGCCAACGTTTTAGGCATGGATTTAGATTATTGGTTTCACATAATTCTGTATTTTGAAACATAAATTTCAAACAGTGATTTATAACCTGCTAAAGAAAATACACACCTATATTAGTCTGGCTCTATACACGTGTGTGTGTATATCTACAGACACACACCTATATACATACATATTCACACGCACACGTATATTTATCAAATATTTTAACATCTCCTTTACATTGTATTTACGGCTGATTATAACATTGAAAATTGAGATGTTTATGTTTTACAGCTAATTGCATAATGAATTGTCAAAGTAGACACCATACTAATGGCTTTATGTATGTTTGTGTGTGTGTGTGTATATATATATATTGAATATGATTTTACTGCTACTAAAAATAAATTACAGTTTTGATAATTTCACTCCTTTTCTTCTTCTTTCTTTTTTTGAAAGAAAAATCCATTCTACTACTATATATTGGATGCTTGGAGATTGATTTCATATCAACGAATGAATTCACATCTCGGTTTGAATATTAGAGAACTCCTTTTCAAGTTGTAATTTTCCAATAGAATTTGTGAACTTGAGAAGATAATAAATATTGTTATTAAGTAATTAGGTCCGCTTTGGACAATCTCTGACAGATTTAAATAAGTGAGATTACAGATTGTATTAATAGTAGTTCCAAAATGATCATCCTTTATCTTTGTCCACTTATCACCTATCTCTGCTTACATTTGTGCTCAAATATATTTATTAGACTAAATGTGCATGCATGGAGTAACAACTACGTTATTAAATATTTTGACTTTTGTTTAACTTTTCTTATTGGCCATTTTTGGGTATCTTCTTATGCAAACTAAAGCATCCAAACACCAACTTTTTGTACTTATATTATTGGTTTTACTTCATCATTGATGCCGCTATCAGTAAATTAGTTTCCCTCATACTGAATATTATGTTTTTATTCAAAAATTTGATGCCTTAGTTGTTTACAGTATGCGTACTAAAGGGACTGTAACGTCCTGGATTTTTTGGCCATTTAAATTCGAATATTTAAATCAGTTTATATATTTTATTTGGAATATAATGGATTTTTAAATGAATTTATTTATTTAAATGGAGTCGAATATATATATTTAAATATTAATTAAAACAAGCTCGAAAACGTCGCGGTAGTTCGAAATTTTCGATTTGAACTTTGATTGGATATACAGGATCCAGTATAAGTCGGATTTATGTGAAACGAGAAACGTTTGAACCGATTCGATTATATTTTTCTAATGAAAGAGAAAAATCGAAATTCCAGCTTATAAATTTCAAGTTACGTCCAATTCAAAATTCTAAAAAGTCGCTATGGAATTCGTTTTTTAATTATAACGATTTAATTATTCATATTAAACGATTTTAAATAGTTGGAGTATAATTTAAAAACTGGAATTTTAATGTTAAGTTTGAATTCTATACCGTTGAAGTTGAAGATATTGTGACATTTATTTTTCATTAAATTTAGTTTCTTAAATTTAATATATATATGTAAATATTCGTTAACGTTTCCGTTTGGTTTGGCAAAAACAAATAAAACCGATAGCATTCAAAACAAAAATTAAGAGCTTGGTGCGGCGATATTTAAACCAATTCCGGTACTGCGCGAGTTGGAGACCAAGTTAAATATCCTCCACTTTTCACTACCATGGTTGTTTTAAGTACATTTTGTTGTAATACTAAACAATACAAGCACATACATGGCTGAACAATACACATTATTATTTTTACAAAAGAAAAACAAAGTGAAATACAATACACATTTCAACAAAATTTACAGAACTACATTTACATATTCAGGTACAGTTTAATTTCAGATTTTTAAATCCATGACAAGCCAATACAATACTAAAAGGATTTTTTTCAGCAGCTTTTTGTTTCTTTTACCAGTGAAGTGAATCCATGTTCGATCGGTTTCGATCTACGAAAAAGAAAGAAGGAAACCCATTAGAAGGGAAATTTCATGATAGAAATAAATAGCATAAAAAAATAAAAATATAAGTGATGAACAGCTAAAACAACAGTGACATGTATGGCCGTATAATTAAATAAAATGTATGTATGTATGATACAAAAACCAAATCTTGAACTAGAATGATTTGAGCAACAAAAAATGAGATATCAAATCCAAACAGGAAATCATGATCAGTGAACAACAAGACAATACATGAAGAAAATAGCTAAGGAAAATATACAGGACAGCTAAATAAAATTTTCATACATCGAATCCACATGACTGTATATATATGTTCATATACAGTTGGCCTCAGACTTCAAAATCAGTGACAAGCCAAATCAATATATATATATATATATATATATATATATATATATATATATATTGGTATGCACAGAATCCTAATCGAACCAGTGAAGTCACATGTATGAACAGTAAAGAGGATCACTGTTTTTCATGCATTTTTAAATCCGAACAAAATCTAAGGACAGGTCCTAACGTCTATGATTGAATGAACAATACATAGCACAGCTATCTAAAACCTATCCAAGTTCAATCAAAAGCCTAAACTGAAATCCGAACACAAAATCCAACTACGGATTTGAACGTGATTGAAATAACAATTCATAATCATGGATGGACAGTAATCTTATCTAAGAGCGAACCGCAACTATAAATACAGCAGTATTTCATTCATCCCAGGACCATTCGAACAACACCACAAACCAGAGAAAAACCGAATGAAAATATTACAGCAATTACAAAATCGAGTAAAAGAAACTTAGCTTAAAACGAGGAAGAGAACCGCTTCGTTCTTGGGAGGGGTTTTGAGTTCGCTTGTCGTTGAGAGGGTTACGGTTCGAACGATGGAGCATTGAGAGGTGGTTGAGGTTCGGGCCGAGCGAGTTGAAGAGGTCGAAGGGGGTGCGACGCTACTGGATCTGGGTAGACGGAGGAGGTGGCCATGCCATTTTTTTCGGTTTTGGGCGGAAGAATTAAAAAGGGGATTAGGGATTTGTGTTTTTTTTTAGGCGGCTGATAAATGAATGGGAGGATTCGGTGATTAGGGTGAAAAGGGGGGAATCGAGTTCGGTTTGTTGGGCCGATAACAAAGGTAAAGCCCATGTTTGTTTTAAAATAAAATATATGTTTGAATTTAATTACTTTATAAAGTTGTTCATACGATATCTTGTACGTACAGTATCAGATTTACGCACGGTCAGTCACGTTGGGACCGTAAAGACGAGTACTTCGAGATGGAGCAGGGTTGGTCAGGGTCTGGAACAACTGGAATTTTTATTCGAATTAAACGTCAGTTTAATTTTACTAAAACCGAACTATTATCAACAGATTCAAATCAAGGTGAGTTAAACTCACTCAGTTTTTCCCATTTATATTTTATATAAATTGGGTTTTTATTTTGTGTGCTCTGCTTGTTAATGGTTGACTGTTTATCAGTTATAATTTATTTGTGGATTTAATTGAAGAAATTAAACTGTCATTTAATTTCAGTGAAATACCAAATCGTTATTTTAACGATTGGTCCCAATAAAGGTAACTCACCTTGGTTGGTCACGTTTATAAAATAAACGTGTTTGAAATTGTTTGAGTTGTTTGAATGATTTGTTAATTGGTTGTTGATCGTTATAGAAATTTTCAGTCAAATAAAAAGAAATGATTGATTATTGTTGATTGTTGAACCCTGTTTCAACGTTTGTTCTGATGGGTAGTGTGGTTGGGAAATTAACATCACCTGGCTTACAAATCAATCGATTTATAAAATATGAGTTTTATCGACAATGGATCGATAATATTTAAGTTATAAATATATTTTATAACGGAAAGAGGTTTTGAGAATTATTACATTGAAAGGTTATTTAAAAAGGAAAATATTAATTATTAAAGTTTATAAGAAATTATGAAATGTTTTATAAAACAAATTTCTTATGTTGATGGATTTATAAACGAATGAGCAAGAAGTAACCTAGTGGTTAAGTACTTGATTAATCGGGTCAAAATGAACAGTTAAATGAAGTTATTTAAATTAATTATATTTTTAATTAATTAACTAGAGTTGGTTAAAGTATTAATCGTGTTTTGAATTGACCAAGTTGACCATCTTAACTGAGTTTGACTTTTGATTAGTTTATCGTTAATGACCAAGAATAAAATCACTTAACAGATAGTTAGTTAAGTTTAAGAAGATTTGAAAAAGGATATTATTATTTATTTTTGTAAATGAAGCATTTAACTGATTTTACAATAATAAATGTAAAAGTAAATTATTTGTTTAGTTTAATTAATTACTTCTTAAATAAAATATATTTAAGTAAGTAACTGCTATGGGAGATGGAATATCATTGGGTTTTGAGAAGGAGTTGTGAAAAAGTTTTTATTTGAACTCGAGTTCTATCATGAAGCAATAAGGGGGTTTTAAACAAACACATAGCTTAAATGGAAGGTCAACTGGATGTTTGAATTAAGTAAAGAGAGATGGAGATATAAAGGAGTTATGAAACCTGAGATTTTTAACGTAGTTATAAAGGGGAATGTGAAATTAAAGTGTTGTATTAAATTGGAAATACTTAAAATGGTATTTAAGTTAAACCAATGGATTTAAGAGGGAATTCCCTGAAAGAAAAAGGGAATTAGTAAAAGGGATTGGATTTGAGCTTGGTAAACGAAGTTGGGAATAGGATTTATAATTCAATTTGTGAAACGAAGCATTTGAAAAAGTCGAGAGTAAATAAAGTAATTATTCAAATAACATCTTAAGTGATATAAATTATTTTTAAAGAGAAATTCCCAAAAGATAAAGAGTACTGCAAAGCGATATTTTTAAATAATGGAATGTGTTTAATATCGGTTCTTGAATTACAACTCGGATTTATCTAAAGATAAAAACGTTGTTGATCAAGGTCTGAGAGGTAATTGAAATACCCCAACTTGAACGGCTTCGGAATTATCCAAGGATGATACGAGTTGGTAATGTCAAGAATGGGTGATAAGATTTCCAAAGTAAAGGAAATGATATAAGATTATATTTTCCCTATTAACGGAAATAATAAGGAAATTGGGCGATAAATTTTAAAAGCCAAGTGATGCTGAGTACCAGACCAGTGAATCTATTTTTATGATTTCATGGATGTTACTTGATAGTTAAATAACCGACTATCAAGTCTGACCTTTACGATTGTTGGTGTGGAAAGACCGGGGTCGAATATATATTCGAAAACCATTCCGACCAACAAATACGAATATATAGAAGAGATCAAGCGACGTTCGAGATGGAGCATGTGAAGACCATAGATCTTCATAAAGCGGAAGAACCACTTACAATCTCTGATTCGACCCGGAGATATACTGGGGTTCTGTCGTGGTTGGAATCTGTGGATTGCAAGGTCGATCGCTACTGATCCATGGGGTGATTCCTATATTGGATGCAGTAGGAGAGTACCTTCGGTTCATCTTGTTCCTGGATGACTTGTATGGACGAATGTCTGATAGAGTATTTCCTGAAACCACGTACGTTGATATTTACAAATATACCAAGTGGTGGCAAAGGGGGGCACTTCTTTAAGACCCAGAGTATATTTGTGGGTGTTAATTAGTGACTTGATGGATCTGACGATGTGGCATTCAAAGTGAATGGTGGCCAGATGTTCAAAAGATTATAACCTCGAGCCTCACAACCAGGAAATGACAGAAATCGGGCAGGCGGCATGGCTATGTGGGTCGCTCCCATTAGGGTGTATAATCACCTATCTAGAGAAATTCCTTTTGTTTCTTACTTTATCGATTCTGCCCATTCGAGAACGGTGGTTTGAGTCCAACCGTTGGTGATATACATTCGATACACTCAAGCGAAATGAGTGGTTGGTCGTGTGAAGGCCGGGTTGCAAGACGTTCTTGTTGAACCCAGTGTATTCGTCTCTAGAGATACACGATCGGCAGATGGTCCCATAACTTGTCAAGGTCGGAATCCAATCTCCAATAAGCGCCCGCGGTTTTGATTGTATATATATACGTGGAGCGTCAGATGCAAGCGTTCCACTAGATTGATATTTACTTGTATTTAGACACTAGTATAATATCAGAAAAGATATTGATTTCAAAAACTGTTTTGGGTTATCGTAAGGTAAAAACCATCCATGTTTATGTGTGGATCGGTCTTACGATTATCCTTTTCTTTCGAAAGGATTTTAACATTAAAATCAAGTTGTGTGATACCCTAAATGCTATGCGAGTTTTTCTCACTCTGGTCCACCAAACTGACCCGGTGTTTTGAAAATGCTCGGGTTAGACCGAGGTGTACAGGTTCAGGTTATCAGGTTCTGAGAAGTCCAGAGACGAGCTGAAGATGTTCAGACGAATGATATTCCGCTATGTGATTATATATATGAGGACATATTATTAAAACTGTCCAGATGTGTGTTGTACTCTGATATTGTAAGTATTTTCAAAAGATCTCAATAAAGGTTTATTTCTGTATTATATTTTGTTCCGCTGCGATGTGAGACTCTGTGTTGGTTCTTCTTCTTCTTCTATTCCAATATTTCTTTCTTTCTTATCTCACCCTCTAATTTCCTTCTAGAAACGTTCCAGTGTTTTCGGTGTCGGAAGGTCATCATAAGTTACGGTATAGGTATTTATATTGATTTTCGAGGCCGAAAACCCTGGGTCGTTACAGTGGTATCATAGCTCATTGCTTAATTGGTACGGATGATAGGGGGTTCTCGCTTCGCGTTTGGTGGCGAACGGGAGACTCTTACCCCTACATCTCCCGACAATGTGGGTTGGTCGAGTCGAGAGGCTGGCCGTAAAAGCAGTTCTGAGGTACCTCTGTAAGCCACAGGGGGAGGTTAGCCCTCTGCCTTGGGGGAGGAGAGGATGGTTGAAAAGCCTACTTGAATCCCTGGGTCGTTACAGTGGTATCAGAGCTATCGGTTGAGTAGTAACCTTGGCTCTGTGGCGTAACTCAATAGAGATGGGGTTAGTAACACCCTAGATTGAGTTTGAGTGTATATATATATGAGAGCGGATTTGTATATTTTATATAAAAAAAATGTTTTGTATTGTGTTATTTGACTGGTTCAAGTGTTGATAAGCCTTGAGCTAGCGAGTGGATACAATATTGTTTTATAAAGTGGGTAAATGAAACAATTTTACCCAAGATATATTTTCATATAGAAAAGAGAAATAATTTTCTATAGTAATGGGTGTTTGGTTGTTTGTTCTGATTGATTTGATTTGAAATCAAATTTGAATTTTGAAATAAATTTGAACTGATTAAAAAATCAGTTCGTTGATCGAATCAGATATGAAAGTGAAATTGAACCTGTTAAGTGAATTTAACCAGTTGGGGTTAATGAGAAATTGTATGAATGGAAAACAAGGAGAAAATCGCGGTATAATAGATTGAAAACAAGCTGGGTAGTAAAGGGGAAACAGAATTGTCTAACCCAGATTATTGTTTGCATTATAAGTGGAATAAAATGCAGAATCCTAGAGATTGTGGAAATCATTTGGTTATACAGACTAAGGATGCAGACGATGAGCAGTCGCTTGATACGTTTTGGAAATTGGAATTTGAGTTCGAATGCTCGACAAAAGGTAAACCTTATATTATCGGTTGAGGAATTTATTTATACCCTGAGTGGGTCGCCATTTGGATTTGGATTTTCTTTTCAAAGAAATTGAGGCCCAAAGTGGCAGTCGTAGTCGTACCGATCGAGGCATGCAGTGGAAGTGCTGGCAAAAATTTTAGAAAAATTTTAGAGTTCGAAATTTATTTTGAATTTAATTCAAAAGTAATGATTTTAAAAATAATTTGATTCGGAATATTCTTCTTACTTTGCAATTTCGAGGACGAAATTATTTTAAGGGGGGAAGAATGTAACGTCCCGGATTTTTCGGCCATTCAAATTCGAATATTTAAATCAGTTTATATATTTTATTTGGAATATAATGGATTTTTAATCGAATTTATTTATTTAAATGGAGTTCGAATATATATATTTATATATTAATTAAAACGAGCTCGAAAAAGTCGCGGTAGTTCGAAATTTTCGATTTGATCTTTGATTGGATATACAGGATCCAGTATAAGTCGGATTTCTGTGAAACGAGGAACGTTTGAACCGATTCGATTATATTTTTCTAATGAAAGAGAAAATCGAAATTCCAGCTTATAAATTTCAAGTTACGTCCAATTCAAATTTCTAAATAGTCACTATGGAATTCGTTTTTTAATTATAACGATTTAATTATTTATATTAAACGATTTTAAATAGTTGGAGTATAATTTAAAAACTGGAATTTTAATGTTAAGTTTGAATTCTATACCGTTGAAGTTGAAGATATTGTGACATTTATTTTTCATTAAATTTAGTTTCTTAAATTTAATATATATGTAAACATTCGTTAATGTTTCCGTTTGGTTTGGCAACAAATAAAACCGATACCATTCAAAACAAAAATTAAGAGGTTGGTGCGGCGATATTTAAACCAATTCCGGTACTGCCCGAGTTGGAGACCAAGTTAAATATCCTCCACTTTTCACTACCATGGTTGTTTTAAGAACATTTAGTTGTAATACTAAACAATACAAGCACATACATGGCTGAACAATACACATTATTATTTTTACAAAAGAAAAACAAAGTGAAATACAATACACATTTCAACAAAATTTACAGAACTACATTTACATATTCAGGTACAGTTTAATTTCAGATTTTTAAATCCATGACAAGCCAATACAATACTAAAAGGATTTTTTTTTCAGCAGCTTTTTGTTTCTTTTACCAGTGAAGTGAATCCATGTTCGATCGGTTTCGATCTGCGAAAAAGAAAGAAGGAAACCCATTAGAAGGGAAATTTCATGATAGAAATAAATAGCATAAAAAAATAAAAATATAAGTGATGAACAGCTAAAACAACAGTGACATGTATGGCCGTATAATTAAATAAAATGTATGTATGATACAAAAACCAAATCTTGAACTAGAATGATTTGAGCAACAGAAAATGAGATATCAAATCCAAACATGAAATCATGATCAGTGAACAACAAGACAATACATAAAGAAAATAGCTAAGGAAAATATACAGGACAGCTAAAGAAAATTTTCATACATCGAATCCACATGACTGTATATATATGTTCATATACAGTTGGTCTCAGACTTCAAAATCAGTGACAAGCCAAATCAATATATCTATATTGGTATGCACAGAATCCTAATCGAACCAGTGAAGTCACATGTATGAACAGTAAAGAGGATCACTGTTTTTCATGCATTTTAAATTCGAACAAAATCTAAGGACAGGTCCTAACGTCTATGATTGAATGAACAATACATAGCACAGCTATCTAAAACCTATCCAAGTTCAATCAAAAGCCTAAACTGAAATCCGAACACAAATTCCAACTACGGATTCGAACGTGATTGAAATAACAATTCATAATCATGGATGGACAGTAATCTTATCTAAGAGCGAACCGCAACTATAAATACAGCAGTATTTCATTCATCCCAGGACCATTCGAACAACACCACAAACCAGAGAAAAACCGAATGAAAATATTACAGCAATTACAAAATCGAGTAAAAGAAACTTCGCTTAAAACGAGGAAGAGAACCGCTTCGTTCTTGGGAGGGGTTTTGAGTTCGCTTGTCGTTGAGAGGGTTGCGGTTCGAACGATGGAGCACTGAGAGGTGGTTGAGGTTCGGGCCGAGCGAGTTGAAGAGGTCGAAGGGGGTGCGATGCTACTGGATCTGGGTAGACGGAGGAGGTGGCGACGCCATTTTTTTCGGTTTTGGGATGAAGAATTAAAAAGGGGATTAGGGATTTGTGTTTTTTTGAGACGACTGATAAATGAATGGGAGGATTCGGTGATTAGGGTTAAAAGGGGGGAATCGGGTTCGGTTAGTTGGGTCGATAACAGAGGTAAAGCCCATGTTTGTTTTAAAATAAAATATATGTTTGAATTTAATTACTTTATAAAGTTGTTCATACGATATCTTGTACGTACAGTATCAGATTTACGCACGGTCAGTCACGTTGGGACCGTAAAGACGAGTACTTCGAGACGGAGCAGGGTTGGTCAGGGTCTGGAACAACTGGAATTTTTATTCGAATTAAACGTCAGTTTAATTTTACTAAAACCGAACTATTATCAACATATTCAAATCAAGGTGAGTTAAACTCACTCGGTTTTTCCCATTTATATTTTATATAATTTGGGTTTTTATTTTGTGTGCTCTTCTTGTTAATGGTTGACTGTTTATCAGTTATAATTTATTTGTGGATTTAATTGAATAAATTAAAATGTCGTTTAATTTCAGTGAAATACCAAATCGTTATTTTAACGATTGGTCCCAATAAAGGTAACTCACCTTGGTTGGTCACGTTTATAAAAATAAACGTGTTTGAAATTGTTTGAGTTGTTTGAATGATTTGTTAATTGGTTGTTGATCGTTATAGAAATTTTCAGTCAAATAAAAAGAAATGATTGATTATTGTTGAACCCTGTTTCAACATTTGTTCTGATGGGTAGTGTGGTTGGGAAATTAACATCACCTGGCTTATAAATCAATCGATTTATAAAATATGAGTTTTATCGACAGTGGATCGATAATATTTAAGTTATAAATATATTTTATAACGGAAAGAGATTTTGAGAATTATTACATTGAAAGGTTATTTAAAAAGGAAAATATTAATTATTAAAGTTTATAAGAAATTATGAAATGTTATATAAAACAAATTTCTTATGTTGATGGATTTATAAACGAATGAGCAAGAAATAACCTAGTGGTTAAGTACTTGATTAATCGGGTCAAAATGAACAGTTAAATGAAGTTATTTAAATTAATTATATTTTTAATTAATTAACTAGAGTTGGTTAAAGTATTAATCGTGTTTTGAATTGACCAAGTTGACCGCCTTAACTGAGTTTGACTTTTGATTAGTTTATCGTTAATGACCAAGAATAAAATCACTTAACAGATAGTTAATTAAGTTTAAGAAGAATTGAAAAAGGATATTATTATTTATTTTTGTAAATGAAGCATTTAACTGATTTTACAATAATAAATGTAAAAGTAAATTATTTGTTTAGTTTAATTAATTACTTCTTAAATAAAATATATTTAAGTAAGTAACTACTATGGGAGATGGAATATCATTGGGTTTTGAGAAGGAGTTGTGAAAAAGATTTTATTTGAACTCGAGTTCTATCGTGAAGCAATAAGGGGGTTTTAAACAAACACATAACTTAAACGAAAGGTCAACTGGACGTTTGAATTAAGTAAAGAGAGATGGAGATATAAAGGAGTTATGAAACCTGAGATTTTTAACGTAGTTATAAAGGGGAATGTGAAATTAAAGTGTTGTTTTAAATTGGAAATACTTAAAATGGTATTTAAGTTAAACCAATTGATTTAAGAGGGAATTCCCTGAAAGAAAAAGGGAATTGGTAAAAGGGATTGGATTTGAGCTTGGTAAACGAAGTTGGGAATAGGATTTATAATTCAATTTGTGAAACGAAGCATTTGAAAAAGTCGAGAGTAAATAAAGTAATTATTCAAATAACATCTTAAGTGATATAAATTATTTTTAAAGAGAAATTCCCAAAAGATAAAGAGTACTGCAAAGCGATATTTTTAAATAATGGAATGTGTTTAATATCGGTTCTTGAATTACAACTCGGATTTATCTAAAGATAAAAACGTTGTTGATCAAGGTCTGAGAGGTAATTAAAATACCCCAACTTGAACGGCTTCGGAATTATCCAAGGATGATACGAGTTGGTAATGTCAAGAATGGGTGATAAGATTTCCAAAGTAAAGGAAATGATATAAGATTATATTTTCCCTATTAACGGAAATAATAAGGAAATTGGGCGATAAATTTTAAAAGCAAAGTGATGCTGAGTACCAGACCAGTGAATCTATTTTTATGATTTCATGGATGTTACTTGATAGTTAAATAACCGACTATCAAGTCTGACCTTTACGATTGTTGGTGTGGAAAGACCGGGGTCGAATATATATTCGAAAACCATTCCGACCAACAAATACGAATATATAGAAGAGATCAAGCGACGTTCGAGATGGAGCATGTGAAGACCATAGATCTTCATAAAGCGGAAGAACCACTTACAATCTCTGATTCGACCCGGAGATATACTGGGGTTCTGTCGTGGTTGGAATCTGTGGATTGCAAGGTCGATCGCTACTGATCCATGGGGTGATTCCTATATTGGATGCAGTAGGAGAGTACCTTCGGTTCATCCTGTTCCTGGATGACTTGTATGGACGAATGTCTGACAGAGTATTTCCTGAAACCACGTACGTTGATATTTACAAATATACCGAGTGGTGGCAAAGGGGGGCACTTCTTTAAGACCCAGAGTATATTTGTGGGCGTCAATTAGTGACTTGATGGATCTGACGATGTAGCATTCAAAGTGAATGGTGGCCAGATGTTCAAAAGATTATAACCTCGAGCCTCACAACCAGGAAATGACAGAAATCGGGCAGGCAGCATGGCTATGTGGGTCGCTCCCATTAGGGTGTATAATCACCTATCTAGAGAAATTCCTTTTGTTTCTTACTTTATCGATTCTGCCCATTCGGGAACGGTGGTTTGAGTCCAACCGTTGGTGATATACATTCGATACACTCAAGCGAAATGAGTGGTCGGTCATGTGAGGGCCGGGTTGCAAGACGTTCTTGTTTAACCCAGTGTATTCGTCTCTAGAGATACACGATCGGCAGGTGGTCCCATACCTTGTCAAGGTCGGAATCCAATCTCCAATAAGCACCCGCGGTTTTGATTGTATATATATACGTGGAGCGTGAGATGCAAGTGTTCCACTAGATTGATATTTACTTGTATTTAGACACTAGTATAATATCAGAAAAGATATTGATTTCGAAAACTATTTTGGGTTATCGTAAGGTAAAAACCGTCCATGTTTATTTGTGGATCGATCTTACGATTATCCTTTTCTTTCGAAAGGATTTTAACATTAAAATCAAGTTGTGTGATACCCTAAATGCTATGCGAGTTTTTCTCACTCTGGTCCACCAAACTGACCCGGTGTTTTGAATATGCTCGGGTTAGACCGAGGTGTACAGGTTCAGGTTATCAGGTACTGAGAAGTCCAGAGACGAGCTGAAGATGTTCAAACGAATGATATTCCGCTGTGTGATTATATATATGAGGACATATTATCAAAACTGTCCAGATGTGTATTGTACTCTGATATTGTAAGTATTTTCAAAATCTCTCAATAAAGGTTTATTTCTGTATTATATTTTGTTCCACTACGATGTGAGACTCTGTGTTGGTTCTTCTTCTTCTTCTATTCTAATATTTCTTTCTTTCTTATCTCACCCTCTAATTTCCTTCTAGAAACATTCCAGTGTTTTTGGTGTCGGAAGGTCGTCATAAGTTACGATAAAGTTATTTATGTCGATTTTCGAGGCCGAAAACCCTGGGTCGTTACAGGGACAATGATTTTAATTATGATGCAGTCTATAATTCTTTTCGGATGTCCACTTTTGAGGTATAAACTCAAAGAGTGCATGTGTAAAGTTCGTCCTATTAGCGGTGGAAGATTTATTATTGTTATTATTAATTCTCTTGCATGTTTAGATGTAAAATTTTGAAATGAGATTGCTTTGGAAGATATAAATGGTTTCTTACTTTGTGTTTAAGCATAGTTAAGTATGTTTTGTACTTCTTCATACTTTTGGTTGATCATGGTATGATTCTTATGCAAGGTTACTGAACTTCCATTTTTTGCAACAAAAGCTTGGGCAAGCTTATGTGGAGCTGAAGTACTAATCTTTGATTGGTTATTTGAATTAACACGAAAGCTAGTAGGTAATATATTGTGTTTCAAAATTAATTCTTCTATTGCTGCTATTATTGATATTGTTATTTCCCTAATAAAAAATATGTGTGCTCTTTTGTCCATAATAAGTGTTGATGAATTAATCAAGAGTGCAAATGAACCTAAATATTGTTTGTCCTCTCATTTTGTTTAGAAATCTTTTATAAAAAGGATAAATGAATATCTAACGTTCAGGAATCTTATTTGGGTTGTCTATTTAATTAGAAACATTTATTTGAATCGACTACCATCCTCAACTTAGAATCCAAATTGTAAAAACAACTGCAGTTCCTCTTTTGACTGAGCATTAATTTTAGCAGGATCACTGGTGGATATCTATCTTCTTGCTGTATGTGTTATCATCAAGTTGAATTTGACATCGTGGCGCAACAATAACAAGGTGAGGATCATATTTGAGATGTGGAGCTCGCTAGATGTAGAGCAATAGGCTGCAACTGATGGCCTGTGCTGCTGTGTTGGACGATAGTGTTGTATTGATTGATTTACTATTTTTGGAGGAGAGCAACCAAAAAGGAGAGAAAATGAAGGTGAGACTGCAATAAACAGTAGAAAAAACTTATTGGAATATGGTATTGAATAATGTTCCGCTGAAAGTGGGTGGATTAATAATAATAATTATTATTATTATTTTAACACTTGTTGTTATGCGCTAAAACAAACATTTAGATTGCAAAGAATTTTTGAATAAAGTTTTCTTCTGCAGCGTTATATACGGTTATAATTTAACATGGAACTTTTCGATATTCTTTCATTTAAGGATATACAAACTGATATAAGGTTGAATGAAAGACTATCCTAACAATTTTTACACTCGAGTTTTATATTAGTTGTTCTAAGTTGTTATTTTTTCAAGATATTCCTTCAGTTTTATATTAGTTGTTCTGAGCTGTTATCATTTACTGCCCGGAAAAGTACATGTCACAGATAGGTATAACGCACATTAAAATTTGTATTGCTGATGTCTTCTTATTTGATGATATTTTCTATATCGTACGTAAATCAAAATTAAATTTTCAATCATAATGTATATGCCAGAATAGTTGTTTTATCAAGCCCACAATACGTTATTTACATTACAAAATATTGTATAGCTAGATTAGCTTGAATATTTTCATGCTTTAACCGCCATGTACACCACAATCACATACCTTATTCGATGATATTGTTGACACGTTCTTTTTGCACGCTAAAGTAGCTCAAAATAGGGCACATTGAACGAAGAGTGGTATGGTGTCACGTGTGTGCGTTGAAGGAGGAATAAAGTGGGGATAAAATGGGTGATTGTGTGTGAATTGAAAGGATGAAATGGAATTAGCCGTAATAATACTAAATATTATTTTAAACACACAAGGAGCGGCTATTTAAACACAAAGAGTTGACACAAATTTGAGGACATGAAATCTCAACCATTAGATTAATTTGTCCTCATACGAAAAATGAAAATCATGAGACGATTTAATAGTTGAGATTTTGTATCTTCAAATTTATGTCAGATCTTTGTATCTAAACAAACTTTCCCAAACATATAACTAAAAATGAGATGAAGTACTAATACATGATTGGAAAGAGGTGGATGGTAACTAATTGGGGCCGATGTCCGATATGTTCAAAGCATCCGATGTAAACACACTATTTTATGAACGTAGTAAAGCGGTGGGCCATGATGAAACTGTGTTTGACGTGACCTGAACTTCAACCAGGTACATGAAGGTTGGGCATGATACCTTACGATATCATCTCTCAAATTAATTGATTTATATGTCCAACAATAACATAACAACATTAAGTAACTTTAGTTTTTTCTATTCGAACAATTTTACATTGACCTAAATTGTTAATATTGCTTTATATATTGTCCCAGAGTGTAAAGTAGTGTAAGATTTGTACAATGCTGACAACACAGGCTTCATACCATGGAAAGTATAATATACGTGTATTTGTGTATGTATGTGGTAATATGAATATTTTTATCGAGAATGTAAATTTGATATAAAAAATCATTTTCTATATATAAAGGATTGGTGTATTTTGGTACCTTGGATATTCATAGAATTTTTTTAGAGATACATGATGTTTGCTCCTTACTAGACTCTCCCATTCTCTCTGTAGCACAAGTAACACAACACTTGCTTCATGTGGGAGTAAGCCTATAAATCCTTAGATGTAAACCATGTGTAGTCAAGTAGACAATTATAATTATGCATTGGACTATGTGCATACATTTCTAACATTCTATTAAATGAAAGCTATTTTACCTGCATATGGGATAACAATCTCATAATAACCATTAAACAAGTATTTCTCCATATATGTTATACCAATGTTTGTGTGTGTATCACAAGCTTTTGACTTTAAGGAAATTGTTACAAATCACAAATCATATAATAATGATACTCACTTTTAGGAATCATCAATTAAGGAAATTGCTACCAACCCCCTCATGCAAGTTATAGGAAAAGAGATCAGATTTGAGGCGTAATTACAAAACTCCTTCAACAATGATAAGTCGAGACTTGATTCAACACAACTACAATGGAAGACAACAATGTATTCACTATTGCCTGAGCCTTAAATATATCAAATGCAATTAATAGTAACATTTTATTTTGAGGCAACAAATAGATTGAAGGCTATAGACTACTCCCTAAATGACCTTATCCCATGGTCAGGTCTAGATGATGATAAAGATGGGAGCAATATGCAATTTGGAACACATTTTGATGTTTATAGGGATGTTTATGCTATAATTACTAGCAATATTTCTCATTCTAAATTTTAAGAAGTATGTTATGATTAGTATAGCATCCTTAGAACACATGGTAAAATGTGCTAATATATGGTACGATTTCAAATTTAAAGGTCTAAAATTACATATGGAATTAATCTTCATGATGTTTCATTATATGTATACTTGCGTGCATGTATGGCTCAATAATTTTTTATAATATATTTTTATTCTTTCCTATAAAATGTGTGGTTCTCATTTTGAAATCTACTATATTTGTTTCATTTTTTTGGCAACAAGACTTTGCATAATGAATCATACTTTTCAACTTTGCATCTTCCCGTATACATAGCACGGGCCACATACTTGTTTCATATACATTTCAGTTTCAGAAAAAATCGACATTATAATGGCGCGATATTAGAACCGGAGTAATGTCTAGCATTACCCCTCTCCTGATACAGGCTCGCACCATAAAAAATCATCAATCACATTCAATAAAATCAATAACCACAATACAGTCAATTTCACCACAATTCAATTCAAACAAACATCCATGGTTTGTACAATAAAATAGTGTCAGGAGCTACTAAGCCTCGTCTGCAACCTATGATTTAATAACTGTAAAATAATTTGAGTGAGAAGAAGTTCTCACCATTGGTTTCCACTCCGTCATTCTTTATCTAGACGGTTCAGATTTAATCTGCCTAAATTCTAACTTGCTCCAAATTGGACCCAGTTAGTCTTGTTGTGAAGCTCTCGTCCCCAAAATCGCAATAAATCCAGTTTCGCATGATTTGGATCTCGTATGGAAAAGATATCGCGTTAAATACATTGGATAATTAACGATTTAATTAAGGAATAAATTAAAATTTTAAATACCCGTTCTAATCCATTCCCCGTTCAAACCCGTGACCCTAAAAGCTTGTCACCATTGACCCACAAACGTCGCTGCCACCGTCGCTGGTCGCCTGATCGGAGATGCCCCCTGGAAGCACCATCGCGCCGCCACGCCACCCCCTCAACCTTGATCAACACGAGTCCCCTCTGCACGTAGAAATAAAGGAAGAAACGAAGCCCTTCGAGGCTCAAATTCGAGCAGAATTATCAACGAAGATCCATCATATTATATAGATGTGTAGCTCTCTCTTAGCATTACAATTTTTCTTCTTGGAGTTTTGGATTTCATAGCGTGGATCAAGAGGAAAGTGGACGGGAAGATTTGAAGTGGTTTCCGTCGTAAGTCCTAAAGCAGCGGCGCGTTTTGGTGAAAGTAGAAATTAGGGTTTCGATTTTTGTGATTGGCCCATTTATATATATATATATATATTTAAGTCTTTTAATTTCCAAAAATATATGTTTATCGATACGAACTCCAAATCGAACCCAACAACTACCATCCCTAGCCAAATACCCCCATTACGGACGCAATTGGATAGGTTTCGTAAGCTAATTCTACTATTTTGATCAATTTTTATCAAAATTAAAATATAAATCAATATACTGAATTTCAAACATACATTTTAATTTACTAGGGCCATATATTGACTCCAAAAATTAAAGAAAAATTATTTCTAGTTATGTTTTGTGAAAACCCGTAACATCCCCGTATAGGAAAGAGCGGATACTTTGAGGACAAGCCACATCAAAACACAAACAGAAAAACATTTCATTGCTTATTGCAACAATTTCCATCAGAATACAAGAATATACAGAGTATGAATAAATATTACACAGAAAATATCAGAGATTTAAATTTCATTACATGGCAGCGGAAAATAATACAAAACACAACTGAAAGTAATACACGGATACAGAGCTTTCCGAGTATCGTTCCAGCTGTAAACCAGGTTCCTGTGAATATAAATCTGCAAAACCAAAACTACTAGCTGCCCATGTGGAAATAGGGGCTCCCAGAGTTTAGGTTAAAACAATAAACTCCAGGTCATTCATGTGACTGGTGTGAGAACTAAAACAGTTATTAATCTTTATTTTAAAGTGAGGTAAATCAAGGGACCACGCCGTATAATACAGAACGGGCTTCCTCCCAAGAATACCAGTGCATAAAACAACAGTGCAATGCTAAATAAAGAACAATGAAGCTATTATAAGACCCAAGTCCCATCACACAATGCAACGCAAGCCGGAGGATAGGGTTTTTACCTTATAATAGCCAAGAATGCTTGGTACGTGAAATCTCATGTTTTATTATTACTATAAGTGTACAGTGTCAAAACAATTTCAATCATAAGTATCAATCATAGACGGCATAAGTGCCCCATACCACTATGTCGCCATATATAGGTTTACAATCAAAATCGCAATGTCTTGTATTGGAAATTGGATTTCCATCTGTGAACCGAAGCAAGGGATCATCCTCACCAACTTCGATACTCTCTAGCCCGAGCCTCAGGGTCAGAGCGCATCGACCCTTGGATCGTCAGGGTCCGTCCATCGATGTGGATTTAAATGCCTGAACACTGCGTTTCCCCGCCCTTTGGGGCGTAAATGAGCCAAATGACTCCATCGGCTCCACGTAGTCACCGATCTATCTGAGGCGCCTCGCAACAGCAACAACCACACAGGTGAAAATAATACAAATGTCAGGGCTGGTAGGTCACTGACACCACCCTAGCTAGATGGAAACTCATGCCCTCCCTGAGGTCCTCTCCCGTTTCTGGTTCACAACCGGGGTGTGAGGCTCGTGAATTAACGCTACACAAAGCTATGCCACACAGGTCGTGCTTTGATCATCAACCACAAGACTCTGCTTTTTAACAAAAGCCTTGATCATTTGCCACTTAGGCATGCCACACAGGCAATTCACTCCATGCGATTGATATCCATCGATATATAACCTCTGAGCTCGTACGTCTCAGAGAAGGGCGTTAAGCAAGAGAATAAATTCTCCGCCGCGAAATAGATATATATTTAATAGAAATCAATCACACAGAATAAAATCCAATGTCAGACACACAGTCCATTTACAAGTCCGTTATGGGTCTGAACGAAACCGGAGGCATCTTGTGCCTCGCATATCCATCGATCTCCAAGTACGTCTGGACGATCACCAACTGATTCCCTCCTCTTAGGTGTACAGCCCAATCAAGATCATCAGTAATCACCCAAACGATGTGAAGACCTCCGGTCTTCGACCACCGTCTTCATCTTGGACACATCGTCGAATCAGTTATTCAGAATGGGTAAACCCGGTATTTCTAAATAACTCGCGTACATAATAATAAAGTGTTACACAAACCCAACATACGCCTCATTCCAATTCATCAGTCACTAACCGTAAATTAGTAAGAGAACAATTCCCCAAATATTAACCTCGAAGGCCGAAACCAACATAAGATCAATACCTAGGAAACCATTCATCTTAACTAATCTTCAGTTAGTTGCTAAATTTCACATTCTTAGGGAGAGGTTCCCATTAATTTTATCAAAGATAAATTCCTTAAATTTATTCTTTAATCTTCTTTTGAATATCAATTCAAACCAAATTATGGTTTATCCAAACTAGTCGGGAGTAACGAACCTTACCGAAGTAATCATTTGTTTTAAATTCCCAATCCCAACCTATTCATCCCGTGAAGTTAAACTGGTAATACTTCATATCTAACACCACGGTGTTATCGGTAAATTCAATTACCATTTCACGTTCAAATCTAATTAAAGATTTAACTATCGCCTGGAGCAAAACTGGTGATACTCAATTCCCGATCATTTCAATCTAATTAAAGATTCATTAAAACTCCACTTGGTTTTAATCTTCCCAAAAATAAATATTAATGATTGTTTAACTTGGGAAATCATATCCCGTCTTTAACTGGGTTAAAGAACCAATGTCGTTTAAACACGGTTCACAATAAACCCAAAATCACATTCTATTCCATCATCCTTTAACCGTAAATTAGCCAGTGAATAATTCCCTAAGTGTTAACCCCGAAGACCGAAACCAACATCAGATCAATACCCAGGAAACCATTCAACTTAACTAATCTCCAGTTAGTTTCTGATTTTCTTAACTCTGTTGAGTCTAAGAATGGTATGATTAAAGTTACCATTCATGATAACCCAAATCACATTCCATTAATTATCGGGTTAAAGAACAAGTGTTATTTAAAGCACCGTTCACGATAAACCCAAAAATCAATTCAAATTCAATTCCAATTAAATACCATTTAATTGGTATACTTCATTAAATCTAAATAAAAAGATTTAATCTTTTTCTCAACTGGGTTTAAGAGCAGTGTTAATGAAGACACCATTCACGACAAACCCAAATCACATTTGATATTAAATACAAGGCTCTGAATAGAAAATATATCGGCTTATATTCAATATCAAATTCTACGACCAGCAAATATCGTATTGGAAATAACGATATAAATATATCTTTCAAATTTCCATGAAAATATCTGTATAATCACGAAATCCAACATCGAAATATTCCAAAGACAATTTCGATTCAAATCCTTTCCAATTCAATTATTGGAAATTCTGGTTATTTTCAAAACCATTTCAAATCCACTTTATTTATTTTAAAAATAAATGGGATTATAATTCTAGTTCAAAACTAGTTCATTTCGATAAAAATCTATTTTTATCTTTTTAAATATGGAGTTTTTCATCCTAATCCTTTCCAAATCATTTCTTATAATTTTACACAAATTATTACTATTTTTAATAATTTTATCAAGGCCCGTACAGTCGATTTCCATCAACGGCCATCGAACTGCACTTACAGCGACCTTTTCCAAATTTGATTTGGACATAATTACAAATCCAACCGTTAGATTTCAAATCTCTAATATTCGTTAGAAAGCTCTTTTCGATACGAACCCAACGGTTCCAGTTTTAGAAGAATCCGACGGTCGGATCTCCTGTAATATCCATTCGAAGTCAATGGTCGAAATTCGCGAACTGCCACAGCGCGGCGCGTTCTATTCAGGCCATTATATATATAATATATATATATATATTATATATTTCGTCGATTTCCTTTTAAAACGTATTTTATAAATCATTTTAAATTCGTTTTCTAAACGATTTCAACTTCCTATTCAATTTCTAAACAAAATTGAATATTCCATATCATCAATATGTATATAAATGATAATATTTTCAAAACGTTGTATTTTGAAATTACTTCGTTTTCTATATTCATATTAAAAACGAATATAATCGATATAAATATCGTTCGCGTCAAAATGGCACAAATCTAATCAATACGGCTTTATGTCTTTTAATAACTTCGTTATTCTATTCAACAAATGAATATTTTCTTCAACACATGAAATTTGTTTTTATTCAACACATGAATATATATTTTATTCAACACATGAATTTTCTTCTATTCAACACATGAATATATATTTTATTCAACACATGAATTTGTATTTTATTCAACACATGAACTTATATTTTATTCAACACATGAATTTTCTTTTATTTTCCAAATTGGAATGAGGCCCGATCAACTACCATATAGTGTTAATTATATGGATTTCATACACACACGTACACTACAACAATCAAACACAGGCAACCATCACCCAAAGTGCATTCTACACTACATACGCATCAAATATAAATATTTAACGCTTATAACAGCCTGTCAGTCTATCGATTGACATACAACTAATTATTGGGACTAGTATATGGCCAATTTCATCCCGACACCCGTGTAGGGTTTCACATCAACAAACACAGATTTTTATTTATGCGGTTGGGCGATGTGTAAAATTTATCGTCCCAATTAATATCAGTCAAAACAGTGTATATAAACAAATCGTTCGATTTGTTTATTACTATTTATTTTATATACACGTTAAAAATTATATTTTTAACTATAAAATATTTTCCACCATAAAATATTTTATTCCATTGCACATCACACAATAAAATTTCACAACACAGCAATCAAACAAACAAGTCATCCATGGTCTGTGGACGACGGGTGTCGGGTGCTGCTAAGCAACGTCTGCATCCTAGTATATATTTCAACTAGAAAACAAAATAAAAGTGAGGAGTTCTCACCGAGAGCTAAACCAAACGCCACAACTCTTCATATGTAGAGATCTTCGCCGTCTTTCCAACGAGATCTGTTTCACGCGGTATATGTTAAAAATCATATTTTTACCATAACTATATTAAAAATCACATTTTTAATTTGCTACACATATAAAAATCATATTTTTATTATGCTAACTTCATAATAAAAATTATATTTTTATATCGCTCTTCTTTTAATAAAGATTATATTTTTATATCACCACTCATATAAAAATCACATTATGCTGCTACTATATAGATAAAAATTCTATTTTTATACCGCTACTATATAGATGAAAATTCTATTTTTATACCGCTACTATATAGATAAAAATTCTATTTTTATACCACTACTATATAGATAAAAATTCTATTTTTATCTTCATACATATATAAAAATTATATTTTTATTATCACTATAATATAAAAATCATATTTTTACCATGCTATGGTATAAACAAAAATCATACCTTGACATCGCTATCGTATATCTAAAAATCTCGCCTTTTTCTATATAAAAATCTAATCTTTTTCTATATAAAAATCTCGCCTTTTCTAAATTTATACAAATCAAAGCTTTAAACAAATAAAGATCTCGTCTTTAAACAAATAAAAATCGTATATTTTCAGTTTAAAAATCCAATATTTTCAGCTTTAAAAATCATATATTTTCATTTTAAAAATCATGCCATTCAAAACAAATTAGAATACTAAATAGAAAGGAAAACTTACAGTAAAAAAAATCGAGAGAGAGAGGGGGGGTCTTCCTTCGCTGGCGGAGGTTCGTCGGAAAGGGGAGAGGGAGGCGCGGTTTTGGGCTGAAGGGGGGGGTAACGGCGGTGGTTCAACACAGCAGAGGAGGGAGGAAGAGGGAGCAGGAGGAGGAGGGAAGAGGAGGAAGGGAGACGGGGATGGTCGCGGTTTCCCCCTGGCAGCGGCAGCGGAGGCGCGGCGCCCCTAGGGACCGCGGCGGCGGTGATTCGCCACCCCCCTGTAACACCCCACCTCCGTTAGGGTCACTCACAAAGGGAATGCACTAGTTTTGGAGGAGCGTTATCGAGGTAAACAAACACAGAAATATTACAAGACAGAACATAGATAAAACAACGGAAGAATCAAAAGGTAAATTTCATTACTTTCAAAAAGAGTCAAACCTTTTACATCAAATAGCCAAGGTTATTATTTTCCATTACATCAAATTCTGTCTTGCACAAATAAAGAAGCATAAACTTAAAACATCAAAAGTAGCTTAATTCCCCAAAGGTAGCAGAAATGTAGCCATAACATAGCTCAAG
Organism: Allium sativum; assembly: GCA_030737875.1. NCBI lineage: Eukaryota > Viridiplantae > Streptophyta > Magnoliopsida > Asparagales > Amaryllidaceae > Allium > Allium sativum. The sequence continues at coordinate 750,130,969 of CM060915.1, forward strand.
ATCAAACCGTACATGAGCTGAACCGAAAGCAAGCGAAATCCAAGCTAAGTGCTAGAGTTTCCTCCCTGAGAACCTGGGGGGAAACGGAAGAAAAAGAGGCGAAAGAAAACGGGTCAGTCATAAAGACTGGTAAGTCCAAGTGACTTTCAGCATAAAAACAAGTAAAGTTAACATGACATGTACAAACTGAAAGTAAACATAAGTATGATGACCAGATAGGCAAGGTAGACTAAGATAACATGATAAATCAAGTATAAATCAAGTATAGCATCACGTATTCAAGGTTCGCTGCATCAACTGTACTAGAATCCCATCCCATGTCTTATATTAATCATGAAATGATCCCTTGGCCCAATATCACGAATGACCCATTACTGGGTCCAACGGAACGATCCACTACTCGATCGGCTCCCTACAAGTTCTAGTTCGTCATGTGTCTCTGTGTCATACGGCCCTATCACGAATGTAGTCACCTGTGCTAGGTCCACCATAGGTATATCAAGCCCTAGGGGGCCAACCACCGACACGAATCAAGGATGCACAGATAAACCTATTGATGCTCCATGCCTGCTTTTTCAACTCCGGACCACGTGCACGACCATAGCCCGCCTGAACCTACACTGCCACACCAACACAGCCGTCGTTCTGGTCGCTTACAATTAGCCCAGTAATCGTGCCCCACCCTGCCTAGTCCCAGGGTACCATGATACATCTAGTGGGTTACTGCTGAAACGGACCGCGTAACTAGGGTTTCCGTCCAATAAGTTAAGTGTTGTCATTTAAATTCATGACTAAACCCCTATCAGTCTAGCATGTCAAGTTGGTTAAGTGTTGTTATTCAAGTTCGTGACTTAACCTACCTACGAATCATGCATCAAGTTGGTTAAGTGTTGTCTTACATGTTCATGACTTAACCCTATCATGTGGCATTAATTCATTAATGGACCCCCAACCTCTCACATTAGACCTGTTGTTGTGGTCACTGGATATGCCGGGCGGTTCCGGGCAGAATTACACCACAACTCAGTCTGACCTCGGGTTTTCAAGTGCGATATGACCAACTACCAACATTGGATCTTATTGTTTGCAGTAACTGGATTTGCCAGGCGGTTCCGGGCAGAATTACACTGCAAACTCAACCCAACCTCGAGTTGGCCATTTTCAAGTTCATTCTAGTGTCATGTCCATGTTCAAGATTCATGTCAAGTTCGTGTCAAGTTTTCAAGGTAAGTTTCATACCAAGTTTCCTATAATTACCAATTTTTCCCAACGTTACCCCGTCTAAATATTAGGCTAACAATCTTAGCCTAATATTTCCGTCCGCATGGGTTTTGACATATAATATTAGGCTAAAAACTTAGCCTAATTCAACGTACACAAAATTGGCATAAAGCAATTTATTAACATAAGCATGACATAGGCGTAAACTTGGCATCATCGGCATAGTCAATATGAACATCATAGGTGTGAACTTACAAAATAATCAACATGAATATCATAGGTGTGATCTTGTAGCGTAGACTGAACCAACATACATATATGTGAATTTGCAAATCAATCACGAACATACGAATAAGTGTGAACTTGAAATATGACATAGGTTTAACATATACACATAAACATGTAGATCTAACATTTAGTCACATATGTGATATGATTTTACAACCTAAAACTTGCATAACATGATAAACTACACAACTTATCATAACAGGTTATACTTCAAGTTCCTATACATATGAATAGACTTTTTCATTAATTCCCAATTCAACATGATAATAAAATAGAACCACATGCATATATCAATATCATTCAATAACATAATCAATCTATTTTCAAGGTATGACATAACTGAATAAATTGATTAAAACATCACAGGCATATAAATCTAATAACATTATGAACATAAAAAGGGTTGAATCCTAATCTAGATTCAAGAACATGGATAGATCTAACTTAAATAGAAAAATCCCCAAAATCGAGATCCAAGGACAAATAAAGAAAATAGGTCTGAATAGAAAATCAAGCTTAGATCCAATTTCATAGTCATAATCCTAGGCAATGAATCATAGGTGATTAACCACAATTGTCCTTGTCATAGTCATAGGCAATAGTCTTATTATTCATAGTCATAGGCAGTCTTATGTTCACCGTCATAGTCATAGGCATAGTATTATTAGTCATAGGCAGACTTATGTTCACCGTCATAGTCATAGGCATAGTCTTATGTTCACCGTCATAGTTATAGGCATAGGCAAAATCTTATGTCCACAGTCATAGTCTTATGTCATTAACAATAGTTTCAACGTCGTAGGCAATATTCCCAATAGTCAAGATCCAAGAAGAAACCAAGAATAGATATGAATCATACATAAATCACTTCCAAATTATACCATGCACATATTAGATTTATAGTTTTTATCTAAAAGTAACTTAAACTTACAGATCGTGGTCTAAGAAATTTAGATGAAGAAGTCAAGTCTAGAAATTAGACGTTGAATTGTTGAATCGCTGAATCTTGCTTTGATTGTAGAAGAAAACCCCCAATAAGAAATTCCTAGTCGTAGTCTTCAAGAAATAATCTTCACGATTTATTTTAATTTAATTTAGAGGAAGAAGAAGCCATGTTCATCAAGAGTTTGAGCAACATAAGGTTAGAGAAGAATGGTGTAAAGAGTATGAGGCTAGGAGGCTGTTTATATAGAATTTCAATTTAATTATAGCCGTCGATGAAGCTAGAGTTAATCAAGGCCATCCATCTCAAGAGAAGCCAATCAGAAAGTGACAAGTTAGCCCTAGTGACACAACAGAGCTCAGAAATTCGACCAGAACCCGACCAGGCCAGCCAGGGTCAAACCAGAAAGCTGTGCAGGCCTGTTGCTCGGCCTGGGCGCACCTGCCAAGTGCACCAATGAAAAATTGCATGGGCGCACTTCCCAAGTGCGCCAATGCAATTTTTTTCTGGCGCACTTCCCAAGTGCGCCAGTGCATTCTGGCCGGTTTCTGGTTTTTCTGCCTAATTTCGTTCGTCCATATCTTCTTCATACGACATCTGTTTTACGCAAACTCGGACTCTATTTCAAGCAGAATTCCGAGATGAACGCAATGGCATAACCTGTTTCCCTTGATTCTTATTTTAAAAATTAATTCTTCCTTGATTTATAGTTTTAACACATTATAAAAATTCGGGTTGTTACATTCTTCCCTCCTTAAAGGATTTCATCCCCGAAATCTTCAAGTTAAGAATAATGCATCCTATCATCCAGTCAACCATCTACTCAACCATCATCCACAAGAAACCATTATCCTTAAAAGATCTCTAATGCTATATGAACATATGCAGAAAGTGTGTGTATATGTTCCTTATCTAATGCAAATGATCAGGCCTGATTGATCTTCCTAATGCAAAATATGTTTAGTGTCATGAATCCAATATGTATGCAAATAGTCCTAGTCACATAAACACTATATGTGTGCACAAACATCCATCCATTGCAACATCCACATGCTAACACATTCAATTCCATCCATAAACAAGTATAAACACTCATGCATATGCAATATGAAAATGTGTCTGAGCCGATCCAGTGCCTAATGTGTGTTATGCAACCACGAGCAACCACTTGCGACCACTTGCAACCATTTGCAAACATCAACCATAACATGCTTCAATCACATGTTTAAATCCTAAAGGGTTCTACCTAAGGTTCTCAAGATAGGATTGAGAAGATAAGCAAGATAAAACAAATCATCTAGGAGAAGAAGTAAAATATGTACCCCCAGAAGGTCCTGCCTGTGGGGCTTGCCCTTGCTTCTTAGGGCAGTTCTTGCTGATATGTCCAGTTTCACCACACTGGAAGCATGCTCCCATCTTCATCTTCTTCTTTCTACAATCCTGAACTATATGCCCCTCAATACCGCAGAAGTGGCATTTTCTTTTCTCACGTGTCTTGTTATCCTTATTATTGTTGTTCTTGCCTCCTTTCTCGGAGACTACCTTATTCTCGTTCTGAGACTCATCCGCCTTAACTCCTTTCCTATGTAACATGTTAACAAGCCTCACAGAAACTATCTCCATTGTACGGAAAACCCTCTATGAAGCTAGAAAGAGGATTAGCCGCAGGTAAAAACTAATGCGACTACAGATGGAGAAAAGAAAGGAAAAGAGATTCAAACAAGGAAACAAAGGATGGTGCTAATGGCTTTTGGGGAATAGCCTTTAAATAAAACAAGACTTTTCTTGAAAAATGCTTCTTTGTAAACGGTTTTGAAAATAGTTTTAGAAGGTTTAAAAAAACTTTTGCCCAGTCTGGTAACCTTCTTCTCTGATACCAAATGTAACACCCCACCTCCACAAGGGTCACTCACAAAGGGAATGCACTAGTTTTGGAGGAGCGTTATCGAGGTAAACAAACACAGAAATATTACAAGACAGAACATAGGTAAAACAACGGAAGAATCAAAAGATAAATTTCATTACTTTCAAAAAGAGTCAAAACCTTTTACATCAAATAGCCAAGGTCATTATTTTCCATTACAACAAATTCTGTCTTGCATAAATAAAGAAGCATGGACTTAAAACATCAAAAGTAGATTAATTCCCCAAAGGTAGCAGAAATGCAGCCATAGCATAGCTCAAGATCAAACCGTACATGAGCTGAACCGAAAGCAAGCGAAATCCAAGCTAAGTGCTAGAGTTTCCTCCCTGAGAACCTGGGGGGAAACGGAAGAAAAAGAGGCGAAAGAAAACGGGTCAGTCATAAAGACTGGTAAGTCCAAGTGACTTTCAGCATAAAAACAAGTAAAGTTAACATGACATGTACAAACTGAAAGTAAACATAAGGATGATGACCAGATGGGCAAGGTAGACTAAGATAACATGATAAATCAAGTATAAATCAAGTATAGCATCACGTATTCAAGGTTCGCTGCATCAACTGTACTAGAATCCCAACCCATGTCTTATATTAATCATGAAATGATCCCTTGGCCCAATATCACGAATGACCCATTACTGGGTCCAACGGAACGATCCACTACTCGATCGGCTCCCTACAAGTTCTAGCTCGTCATGTGTCTCTGTGTCATACGGCCCTACACGAATGTAGTCACCTGTGCTAGGTCCACCATAGGGTGTATCAAGCCTTAGGGTGCCAACCACCGACACGAATCAAGGATGCACAGATAAACCTACTGATGCCCAATGCCTGCTTTTTCAACTCCGGACCACGTGCACGACCATATCCCGCTTGAACCTACACTGGCACACCAACACAGCCGTCGTTCTGGTCGCTTACAATCAGCCCAGTAATCGTGCCCTACCCTGCCTAGTCCCAGGGTACCATGATACATTTAGTGGGTTACTGCTGAAACGGACCGCGTAACTAGGGTTTCCATCTAATAGGTTAAGTGTTGTCATTTAAATTCGTGACTTAACCCCTATCAGTCTAGCATGTCAAGTTGGTTAAGTGTTGTCATTCAAGTTCGTGACTTAACCCACTATGAATCATGTATCAAGTTGGTTAAGTGTTGTCTTACATGTTCATGACTTAACCCTATCATGTGGCATTAATTCATTAATGCACCCCAACCTCTCACATCAGACCTGTTGTTGTGGTCACTGGATATGCCGTGCGGTTCCGGGAAGAATTACACCACAACTCAGTCTGACCTCGGGTTTTCAAGTGCGATATGACCAACTACCCACATTGGATCCTATTGTTTGCAGTAACTGGATTTGCCGGGCGGTTCCGGGCAGAATTACACTGCAAACTCAACCCAACCTCGAGTTGGCCATTTTCAAGTTCATTCTAGTGTCATGTTTATGTTCAAGATTCATGTCAAGTTCGTGTCATGTTTTCAAGGTAAGTTTCATACCAAGTTTCCTATAATTACCAATTTTTCCCAACGTTACCCCGTCTAAATATTAGGCTAACAATCATAGCCTAATTTTTCCGTCCGCATGGGTTTTGACATATAATATTAGGCTAAAAACTTAGCCTAATTCATCATACACAAAATTAGCATAAAGCAATTTATTAACATAAGCATGACATAGGCGTAAACTTGGCATCATCGGCATAGTCAATATGAACATCATAGGTGTGAACTTACAAAATAATCAACATGAATATCATAGGTGTGATCTTGTAGCGTAGACTGAACCAACATACATATATGTGAATTTACAAATCAATCACGAACATACGAATAAGTGTGAACTTGAAATATGACATAGGTTTAACATATACACATAAACATGTAGATCTAACATTTAGTCACATATGTGATATGATTTTACAACCTAAAACTTGCATAACATGATAAACTACACAACTTATCATAACAGGTTATACTTCAAGTTCCTATACATATGAATAGACTTATTCATTAATTCCCAATTCAACATGATAATAAAATAGAACCACAGGCATAGATCAATATCATTCAATAACATAATCAATCTATTTTCAAGGTATGACATAACTGAATAAATTGATTAAGACATCACAGGCATATAAATCTAATAACATTATGAACATAAAAAGGGTTGAATCCTAATCTAGATTCAAGAACATGGATAGATCTAACTTAAATAGAAAAATCCCCAAAATCGAGATCCAAGGACAAATAAAGAAAATAGGTCTGAATAGAAAATCAAGCTTAGATCCAATTTCATAGTCATAATCCTAGGCAATGAATCATAGGTGATTAACCACAATTGTCCTTGTCATAGTCATAGGAAATAATCTTATTGTTCATAGTCATAGGCAGTCTTATGTTCACCGTCATAGTCATAGGCATAGTCTTTTTAGTCATAGGCAGTCTTATGTTCACCGTCATAGTCATAGGCATAGTTTTATGTTTACCGTCATAGTCATACGTATAGGCAAAATCTTATGTCCACAGTCATAGGCATAGTCATAGTCTTATGTCATTAACAATAGTTTCAACGTCATAGGCAATATTCCCAATAGTCAAGATCCAAGAAGAAACCAAGAATAGATATGAATCATACATAAATCACTTCCAAATTATACCATGCACATATTAGATTTATAGTTTTTATCTAAAAGTAACTTGAACTTATAGATCGTGGTCTAAGAAATTTAGATGAAGAAGTCAAGTCTAGAAATTAGTCGTTGAATTGTTGAATCGCTGAATCTTGCTTTGATTGTAGAAGCAAATCCCCAATAAGAAATTCCTAGCCGTAGTCTTCAAGAAATAATCTTCATTATTTATTTTAATTTAATTTAGAGGAAGAAGAAGCCATGATCATCAAGAGTTTGAGCAGCATAAGGTTAGAGAAGAATGGTGTAAAGAGAATGAGGCTAAGAGGCTGTTTATATAGAATTTCAATTTAATTATAGCCGTCGATGAAGCTAGAGTTAATCAAGGCCATCCATCTCAAGAGAAGCCAATCAGAAAGTGACAAGTTAGCCCTAGTGACACAGCAGAGCTCAGAAATTCGACCAGAACCCGACCAGGCCAGCCAGGGTCAAACCAGAAAGTTGTGCAGGCCTGTTGCTCGGCCTGGGCGCACCTGCCAAGTGCACCAATGCAAAATTGAATGGGCGCAATTCCCAAGTGCGCCAATGAAATTTTGTTCTGGCGCACTTCCCAAGTGCGCCAGTGCATTCTGGTCGGTTTATGGTTTTTCTGCCTAACTTCGTTCGTCCATATATTCTTCTTACGACATCCGTTTTACGCAAACTCGGACTCTATTTCAAGAAGAATTCCGAGACGAACACAATGGCATAACCCGTTTCCCTTGATTCTTATTTTAAAAATTAATTCTGCCTTGATTTATAGTTTTAACACGTTATAAAAATTCGGGTTGTTACACCCCCCTTTTGCGTTCTTTTTTTTTATATATCTAAAACCCATAACGGGTATGTGAAAGGAGATAGGGGGTTGACCCCCTTTCTCTATTATTTATTTATTTTTTTATTTCCCCAAAAAGTGACCTTTAATTTCGACCTCCAAACGAGACCCACCTCCTGTCTTCCCTAGCTAATTACCCCCATTCCGAACACAATGAGATATGTACCATAAGCCAGTTTGGTTGTTTCGATCGGTTTTCGTCAAAATCAAAATATAAATCTATATATTGAATTTGAACGCACATTTCAATTTACCGGGGCCACATACAGACTCTAAAAATTCACGAAAAATATTTTCTAGCTTCGTATTACCGATACGGTTCTAACAAAACTAATTTCGTCAAATTCCGAGACCATTTGAAAAATGACCATTTTTTGGTCGATCGAAATTGACTAAAACTGTCAAAACACGTTTAACTTCGCCACGCTCACATATTGATTCAGAAAATTATGAATTTTGGAATCTAGCAATAACTTGACATCCCGGATCCAACAAAAGTGATTTCGTCGAAAACCGAGGTCGTTTGCAAAATTTCCATTTTTAAGGGCTCAAAATTCCATAGCGACTATTCTGAATTTTCAATTGGACATAACTTTTTATTCCTGCTATGAAATTTCAATTTTTCAGATTCGTTGGAAAGATATTCTCAATTAGATTCAAATATATTTGGTTTCACTAAAATTCGGTTTATTTTGAATCCTGTACATTCATTTGAAATTCGAAATCGAAATTTCAAACTACCGCGCCATTTTCAATTCCTTTTATAATTATAAATAATTATTTATATTCTAACTACGATTTATATAAATATATACACTCGAATTCTATTCAAAATAAATTTTTCGTCGTTATTATTTAAAATAATTCATTTTAAATATTCAAAATTCGCTATAATTGCAAAAATAAAAAATTTAAATTGCCTCAGATTTCCGGGTTATTACATGTTTTGACTATACAGTCCTAACAAAACTAATTTCGTTGAATTTGGAGACCGTTTGAAAAATGGTCATTTTCCAGTCGATTAAATTCAAACTGAATTTACCAAACACGTTTAAATTCACCATGCTCACGTATTTATGAAATTTGGAATCTAGCAATAATTTGACATTCCGAATCAAATAAAAGTGGTTTCGTCGAAAACGGAGGTCATTTGCAGAATGACTATTTTTAAGGGCTTATATATTATTAATATATATAAATTCTATAACGACTATTCTGAATTTTAAACTGGACATAACTTTCAATTTGTATTATAAAATCTCAATTTTTCACATTCATTAGAAAGATATAATTAAACAGATTCAAATATTTCTAATTTTACTGAAATTCGATTTATATTGAATTATGTAGATTCATTTGAAATTTAAAATCGAATTTTCGAACTATCGTGCCATTTCGAGCACGTTTTATAATTTAAATAAATTTTTACATTCTAACTTCGATTTGAATAAATTTTTAGTTGTTATTATTTAAAATAAATCATTTTAAATATTCGAAATCCTTTAAAATAGCTGAAATAAATAATTTTTTTGGTTTTGAAATTCCGGGTTGTTACAGAATATGCAGAATGCTTTAACAAACGATTAGCAAACATTGATCATTGACATAGTAGTACCGACAATACATAGATTATGAAAGATGAGTTTTCAGAGAAGATTTTCTTCCCTTTGCATTTCGGAAACCATTGGAGCTTGCTTGTGCTAAATTATGAAATAATACACCAGAGTCATTACGATTCAACAAAACCAAAAACCAGATCAACACGGACATCTAATCCTAGCTACAACCAACCCATCATTACTGTAAGAGAAGTATAATTTTTTAAAACACTCTAGAAGTAAAAGTCAACATTATTTTTTTTTGTAGAAAAAATCATTGAATGGATGTTCAAGGATATGTGGGAAAAAGAAGTAATAGTGAACAAGCAATTTAACAAACAAATAGTGCAGCAGCCTAAAAGTCCACCACAGGATTTCGATTCGTAAGTAACTTCTTTTATTCTCACTTTATTAACTGTATGTGTTATAATGGAATGATAGACAATAGCTGAAAATAGAATATCAATGTTTAATAAACAATAGACATTAATTAGATGGACAATAATTGAATGATAATTCAATATACCATTTGATTTACATGCATCATATGGGAATATGAGATGATAGTGTGTATTTATCCAATTATTGTTATTATTTTGTAAAATACAGTTGAATAGACGTGATGATCAAAATAATAGCTAAACATACAACTGAAAAATACAATGAGCATAAAATTGGTAATGACAGTTCAAACTATCATATATACTTTTTTAGTACATATAAATTTATCAAAATCCAGATGATTGTTTACACTAGCATACATATTTTTTAAGCCTTCTAGACTAAACTAAAAATGCAAATTGATAGCCAAAATATCATTTGTAATTATTAATTGCATTGGAATGCATGAATACGCAAAATGATAGTTCTGAAGTAAAGAATGAAAGCTTATTTTAGCATTAGTTTATACTCTAATATTAACAAAAATATCTCTACATTTTAAGGATACTATATCTATGTAATGGTAAATATGAAAAGGTTGGAAGAAAAAGAATTGCTAGAGAAGTACACAAAGGAGACCATCAGAATGCTAAGAGCTACAACAGTGTTCGATGTACTAAACGATAGGCAATACAGTTGGTCACCAAAGAAATATTAAGCATGATGAGTAAAACTGCTACTGATAACAAATAATGTCTATTAAACTGAGATGAAGTATGAGATAGTCTTATAATTTTTCTAAATATTTTAATTTGTTCTCACTGTATGAACTGCTCAAATGAGATTGTAATTGTTGGATTAAAGTTTTAATTATATGTTTTCATTGTAGGAACTACTGGGAGTATATGCAAATTTAATTGTCATGTGATTTTAGATGCTTTTTCTGTATTTCAGATGTGGTGACTAAAGTTCATATTGAAATGCTACGTAGAACTAACATTATGTGAAAATAAAATTTTGGTGTGAAATTTCAATATCATTATGGTAAATAGAAATCATTTTGATTATAGTTTTCAATTTGAATTTGTACTTCAGATAAGATGCATACTAATTACAAAGGAATGCTAGTTACAACTAGCATTCGACTGAAATGCTAAGTATAGTTAGCACTGAAAAGAATTGGTAATACTAAAATACAAAACTCATGAATTCAACTAAATTACAATTATAATTAAACAAAATAACCTTAAATTCACCAAATAATGTAAAGTTTTAATTCATTTTTGTAATGTGCTTCCCATGTTTTCCACCATATCAGCACATCACAACTTAAGCATCATGGAGCTTAAAAGATGTTTTATTTCCCTTCATTCTTGGATCAAAGTCATCTACAAAATATTTCCATGTTTTAATAAATTAAAATTCAATATCTGAAGTAAAAGAAACTTGAGATCAAACAAATCGAACTATTCAATTTATATAATTGGTTTTACAAATAATAACATTTAAGAAGTTCTGTCGCATGAAATAGTAAACAAATGCTTCATACTAATTATAATAGCTTTGGTGAATCAAGTGGTGAAGGAAAGGTATAAGTTAAAAGAGTTTTGCTAATAACAATGCATATGAGCTATAATAGCTTGTATATTAGATCTATTGGTTGATCCATGAATCGTATTTTAGACAAGATGCATACTAATTATAATGGAATGCTAGTTACAACTAGCATTTGACTGAAATGCTAAGTACAGTTAGCATTGAAAAGAATTGGTAATACTGAAATGCAGAACTCGTGCATTCAACCAGAGTACAATTAGCATTGAACAAAATAACCTGACATTAAAGCAACATACATTAGACATTTCAATATTCTCAAAAAAATTAACCTAACATTAGAAATTAAACAAACAGACAACATAACATTTCACTTTTTATTTTGTAAAGAATTCTTTGACAACCCAAATTTCCAGTACCTTTTGAGCTGACCAAACAACACTAGTCCAACCCAAATTGTACAGGAAACCTAGATGCCAATAGAAAGAATTTAGAGGTTGAGAACAAGATAAGAAAGAAATACTAGAATAGAAGAAATAAGAAGAAGAAAACACAACAGAATCAGAGTCTCATATCGCAGCGGAACAAAATATAATATAAAAATAAATCTTTATTGAGAGCTTGAAATAAAACTTACAATCATCAAAGTACATCACATATCTGGATAATTATAAAAATCTGTCCTGATATAAAACATATAGCAGAATAAATAATAATACATCTAAACTCCTCCAGCACATCTTCTGAACTTCGTAGTGTCCAATAACCTGAACCTGTAAGACCCGGGCTAAACCGAGCATTACAAATGCCGGATCAGTTTGGTGAACCAGAATGAGAAAACTGGATAAGTGTTAAGGGGAGCCATCCAACATGATTTTAAAGTTCAAAATCTTTTCGAAAGAAAAGGATAATCGTAAGAACAAATCCACACATAATCACGGACGGTTTTTACCTTACGATAACCCAAAACATTTTGAAATCATATATATATATATATATATATATCTTCTGATATTATAATAGTGTACAAATATAAATAAATAGCAATCTAGTGGAATGCTTGCATCTCACGCTCCACATATATAGTATACAATCAAAACCGCGAGCGCTTGTTGGAGAATGGATTCTGACTTTGACAAGGTATGGAACCACTAACCGATAGTATATCTCTAGAGGGGAATGCACTGGGTTCAATAAGAACATCTTGCAACCCAGCCACACATGACCGACCACTCATTCGTCTTGAGTGTATCAAATGTATATCACCAATGGTTGGGATCAACAACCTTTTCCCGAAAAGGGACAGCATCGAATAGAATAAAAAAGGAAATGGATTTTCTCCAGATAGGAGATTATACATCCTAATAGGAACGACCCACTTAGCCATGTTGCCTGCCCGATTTCTGTCATTTCCTGATTGTGAGGCTTGAGGTTATAATCATTTATTTTAACATCTGGCCACCATTCACTTTGAATGTCGCATTGTCAGATCCGCCAAATCACTAATTGACGTCCACAAAAATATACTGGGTGTTAGCTAATAGAAGGTGTCTTCTCCGCCACCAACAGAAATACGTTTGTAAAAATCAACGCACGTGATCCTTAAGAAATTCTATGTTCACACAAGTCATTCAGGAACAGGATGAACCGAAGGCACCCTCCTACCAAATCCTAGGAATCACCCTATAGACCAGTAGTAAGTAGTCCTTGCAATCCGTAGATTCCAATCACGATAGAATCACTATTGAAATATCAATGGCCGCTAAACCAGGGAAATTCAACGAGTAGTTTTTCCACTTAGGAAGACCAGTGGCCTTTAATTGCTCCATCTTCAATAATCATCTTCTACATATTTGCTGGTTCGAAATGGTTTCCGAATATAAATTCGATCCCGGTCTTTCCGTACCAACCATCATATGGTCAGATTTGATAAGTCGTTTATTAAACTATCAAATAAAAATCATGAGAATACAATGAATTACTGATTCAGTACTCGGCATTACTTGGCCTCTTTAATTTAAAACAATTATTAGGTGATTAAATTCAACACTTCTAAAATTTTGAATAATTTAAAGATAGATTCACTTCTAACTTTCATATAAGAGTCTTTTCAAAACTATATTATTTAAATACTTCAAAACACGTATTATAGCCAATATCCAATTTCTATTTTTTCTATTATTCAAAACATTAACTACAGCTTATTTATTATCTATCATCAATTCAACTTGTCACTCGTTAAACAATCTTTACGACTTCTCCTTTGGTTTCGTTATTTTAACACTATAATCATCACTTACTTTTTAAAATAAGCTCATTCTAAATTTCATCTTCTTACTTTGAAAATATCGTTATATTTTCACAAATCTCCTTTATTTCCTTTTCTCAAAATAAATTCCCTTTCACATCTTTACCATTACAATAATATCACCACTCGGAATCCTGAGGTCGTTCAAGTTGGGGTATTTTAAATTACCTCTCAGACCTTGATCAACAACGTTCTTATCTTAACTCATCGTCAACCCATTGTATTCCACTTCTAATTCAATTAGCATTTTCTTCTTTTAAAATCTCATTTCAAATTCCATTATTAAGTAACGTTAAATTAAACTTAATGTTTTCTCCTCACGCCATTTTTATAAACATTGTTTGAAAAATCAGGTTAAATATACGACTCCTTTTTATCCCGCTTTCCTTTACTAAATTAAATATTACGAAAACATTCATTTAAGTGATCACATTTGCTTAAATTATCTTTTTATAACTTTGTTATAAAACTTGGTTTCTGTAACACCCCGTAATTCTGTTAATATTAATATTCACAAATTAAAGAATAACTAATCTTAGACGTAAGAATTGTGGGAAACGAGTTGCGCCATTGTGTTCGTCTCGGAATTTTGGTTGAAATAGAGTCTGAGTTTGCGTGAATTGGACTTCGTATGAAGAAGTTATGGCCATCGGAAGTTTCAGAAAATTCAAAACAGATTTCAGAAAATTTAAAATTTAAAATTCGAAGTCAAACAGGCTAGGCGGGAAATTTCCCGTCCAGCACCCCAGGTCGACTGGGGAGTCGACTGGGCAGTCGACACCCCCCCAGGTCGACTGGGGAGTCGACTGGGCAGTCGACCTGGGTGTCGACCTGGTCCAGTCGGCTAGGGTTTGACTGAGCCCAATTTTGAGCTGCTGATGTGTCTTTAGGGCTGAGTTGGCAAATTAAACGGTTCAGGTTAGTTCTGAGTTGATCTGACGGCCTAAATAAATCCTAAACTCTATATATACCTAGGTAGTCTCCCACTCTAATTCACATGAAAAATAGAATAGCCGCCGTCGTGCCATCGCCATGGAACTCAGTGTAGCCGCCGCCAACTAAGAAGGAAGGAAGCTAATCAAAACTCTAATTCTACTCAACTCTAAAGCAAATCAAGACTCTCTTTCTTCTCTAATTGTGAGTATGATGATCTTAACAAGATTATTAGCAAACTAATTAGATTAATATGTGATATGGATCATAAGAAAATGATGTGAATTGTCATATATGTTGTTGTAAACCTTATGCTATCATGTATGTTGTAAATCCTATGTTATGTGATGATGATATCCTATATGTTGTAAATCATGCTATGATGATATTGTATAGGTTGTAATTTTCTATGCTAAGTTGTGATAAATCATACATGTTAAAAAGTCATGATGTTATTATCTATGCTAATTAGTTCATGTTAATCAAATCATAATGTTGATATTATTTGGGCTATGTTGATCTATATGACAAATCATGTATGCAAGTTTAGATTGATTAGTATAGATTATGAACATATGCCATGACATCTATTTAGATCTAGAATTGTGCTATGACATGTGTGAGTTCTATGTGTTAGATGCTAGTTTACACCATCATTATGTTGCATAAACCACATATGCAAGTTTAGACATGAATTTGGATTATGATCATATTATGTAAATTGTGACATTTTACCAAACAAGTTGACACCTTTAGATCCATGACATATGTAGCTTTATGCAAGTTGTAGTTTTTGCCTATGCAAGTTTAGGTGTTGTACATCTATCACACATGCAAGTTTCACCCCGTTTACGATTAGATCTATTTTATTTGTCTATATGTTGTGATAATTTATCTTTGTGCTATGAGTTAGACTATTCGAGTCTAACGTATATTTTGCGTTGAATAAGCGAACGTATAATGTGGGGTAGGGGTAATATTAAGGATTTAATATTAAGAAATTGGGGTGCAATTGATATGATTTTGCATACCGTAAGTGGATGGCCATAATTGAGTCAATTATGGACATCATTAAAATTGGAATTAATTAATGATTTGAATAGGGATATATTTAAAACTGGGGTAAAAGATTATAAGTGTTAATCAATGCTTAGGACACGAGGTTGGACTCGTTTGTGACGTAAAACTGCCCGGACCTGCCCGACAAATCCAGTAGTCACAAATGTCAGCCCAATGTGAGAGGTCCTAGGCCCAAACTAAAGCATAACAGTTGTAAAGACACGAGGTTAGACTCTTTTATGGTGTAAGACTGCCCGAACCCGCCCGGCAAATCCAGCTGCCATAAATGCCAGTCTAATGTGAGAGGTCTTTATGAGGTTATGGCCTGAATGAATTAAGAAATACTTAACCAGATAAACATGTAAGGTGGACATGGGGGTTAAGTAGGTGCCTTGGGTGGCATGAGGAATCTAGTGAGTGCCTTTAGTGGCATTTGAAATACGATTAGTAAGACTTAACCAAACACACATGTAAATGAACATGACTAAGAGGGTTAAGTGGGATATACTAGTGGGAACAAGCTTAGGTGGATAGCTTGTGGGGGCCCATTTCAACCAGTAACCCAAACGTATCTTTGTGGGATCGACCCAAGTAGAGGACGGGACACGCATACTGGGCTTGACTATAAGAGGCCAAACGGGGTAGCGGTGGCAACGCAAGTCCAACGGGTTTCATATGCGTGTGTGGACCCGGGCTGGTAGGTAAGACGTTGTTGCATCGTGTAGGTATAAGCCGTGCATTCTCAAGTTGTATCGGGTTGCCACTTTAGGGGAGTGATACACCCCACTGTGGGGCCAGCACGGGTATCTACGAGTAGGGAGCCGATCAAAAGTATGTAGTGGTGTAACGACCCGCGTTCTACGCATCATAGGATCGTAGGATATTTATTTCTTTCACATACGAAGTCGTATGGTCATGTAACTTTGGGAGACGACTATTGGGGTCATTTCCCATATTCATGATTTTTCCCGATTTTTAAATGACCATTTTACCCCTAGTTAGCACTGTTTTGGCCATAACTTTTGACTGGAAAGGAATTTTGACCTGAAACCACTTCCATTGGCTTTGAATGATAGTTTCTCTTTCCGTAGAGTGGTTACATTAGCCAAACGGACTTACCGTTTGGGAGATATGGCTGAAACAAGTTTCAGATGGTGAAAAACAGCTTAGTTGGGCTTAACCGGGTGATTAGCAATTAGGCCCAAGGGGAATTTCGGGTTTAGGGGTATAGGAGGTCTGATTAGGGTTAGGTTATCACTTTCATTTCAGTTTTGAGCAGCCACAAACCTCCTAGAGATCCTAGTAATGGCTTTCTACATCTAAAACACCCCAAATCACTCTCTAATTGAAGATTAGGCTTAGCAACACCAAATTAAGGAGAAAAAGCACCAAAGCAAGGTTGGAACTGCTGTTAGACATCAGTATTCGCCCCAAATCAGAGGAGTTTCAGTTCTGAGAATTTCATTTGTGGCCAAGGTGAGTGATTTGCATAGTTTTTGCACTAATTACGGTAATTAAGGGTAATTAGTGAAGATTAGCGAATTTATACGTAAATAAATTCTGGAAAAATTCTTAAAATTCTAAAATAATGTTTTAAGGCTCTGTTAGAAATTTGGGTTAATTCCGATGTGTTTTGCTAATCGTATGCTTAAACATGATTAAGAAGGATTATAGGAAAATGTGAGGTTTTAGTCGCTTTTGATCCATTTTGATTCAATTGAATTGTTGTTTGCTGTTTGTGGTTGCTATTACATGTTGCTATGACTCTGTGGTATGTTTCATGATTGATTAGAATAGTTAAATTGCTCGAAAACGTCGTCGAATGGCGTAGAAAGCTTGCTGGAAAGTTGCAGAAGTGTGCAGGCTCCGAACCGGTTCGGATCGGAGAAAAGGGGTCGGATCGGACTAGGGAACTGACCAAGGGAATCCGAACTGGATGAGGACTTGCCACTGGAAGAGGTTTGGCAGGAAGGAAGGCCATTGCTTAGAGTTGGAGTTGGACAGAAGATCGGATCGGAGCGATGGAGCAGACCGGATCGGAGGAAGAGAACAGGACGGATCGGAGCAGGTAAACAAGTCAAACAGGAAGAATCAGATCGGATGAACTACCTCCGAACCGAACTCAAGCAGAGGCACCCGAACCGAACCGATATCTGAAGGGGGAGAATCACTGAACCGACCCGACCCGGAGGGAGACACCGACCCGACCCGAAGTGGACTACCGACCCGACCCGAAGTGGACTACCGACCCGAACCAAGCTAGACGAGGACCACCAATCCGAACCGATCAGGAAGGTTACTCCGAACCGAACCGTCCGTGGGCTATTACTACTACGCGACAACTTTTCTGAAGACCCACTCCAATTCAACCAAACCCGAGATGCAAAGGAAGTCCAAATGAGAAGTTAGAGCTTAAGATTCAGATGGGAATCAACGAGTTCACTTCATGATTGGGTTTTGCTGCGGGACGCGTGCTAAGGAGTTATCGACGTCTATAGTTTTGGACCACTATGGTAGGAGGTACGAAGGCGGATTCAGGGCCATTATGGCATCGGTAGAACCAAGGGCTACGACCAATGAAGTGGGTCATTGAAATGTTTGGTCATGACTCCAAGTGTTGTCTTGGTCACAGCAGGGTTTCTACAAGTCGGGATTCGTCGTTACCTCAGTTTGTCTAGTGTTCCAAAGTGGTAGATGTCGTACGCTTTACGCACCGAGTGAGAGATGTGAGGATGGTTGCTATAGATGATTTGTTGCTATCATTTTGACATGCACACCCCACCCCCGTATTCTTACACTATTTATTATGGCACCTTGGAGTATTGTACGGTATGTGGTACTAACTCTTTGGTTGCAGGTCCAGGTTCAGGTATGGTTTAGTATACCTGTTATTATTCTGTTTAGATGCTTATCGCTCATACCAGGCTTTATGTCTGACCCAGAGTTTTATGTCTCCTCTTATTACTCTGGGTGCTCACACGAGCAGACTAGAGACAGGTTAGCTGGTGATGCACGGGTAGATGATCCGGAGACGAGCAGGAGGCTTCCACGTGATATGTATTTAGTATTCTCCCTGTGTTGTTGAAGATCACTGCTTGGGCATTGTTGGTGTATCTTCTACTTCAGCTTTCTTTTGTTTAGAGACAGTAAATTTGGAAAATTGTAATAAGCTGTATTTGAATTTCCGCTGCTTTGAGATTGATGTTGGTTTTAGTTATCAGCTTATGCACTGTCTCGCCTGTTTTATGTCAAGTACATTATTATTATATTTTATCCCATGCGCTGTGAGACATTCTACAGGTTCTTTGACTAGTTCATTCCCTTCTTTTCTTTCTTATGACGACCGTCTTGTGCTAGTCGGGCATGTGTACAGCGCACTCTTGGAGGAAATGCAGGCTGGTGCGGGCGGGCCGTCACACTTGGTATCAGAGCTCTAGGTTGCGTAGTTAACCTAGGGAAGTTATCAGGGAGAGATAGTATACGTATACGAGAGAGCGTATTTGTAATTATTTTGGTTTTTAAGAAGCTATATATATATATACTATTAGTAGTATAAGGATGAAGTCGCACTGCACTAGCACCACTATGGAATCGTTAATCATTTTCTTTTTCAGATTGACGATGAGCCGATATGTTAGAGGTACCGGTAGGGGAGCCAATAATGGGAATGCTGCTGACATGAGGACGATGTTTACTGACCTCATGAGAGAGATGCTTAGAGATGTTCAGAGGGCAGCTCCCAATGATGGAAATGGTGGTGGTCCAATGGTGCAGGCGCCAAGAGTCGACTTCGCCAAGCTGAATAAGGATTATACTAGTCTTGGTGGGAAGTCATTCCATGGAACGGAGTCGGCTACGGACGTTCAGGATTGGTTGGATAGTTGCGAACGTATCTTCGAGGATTTGGGTATCGAGGATGCGATGAAGAGAAAGTTAGCGTCCCGTCAGCTGCAAGGGCGGGCAATGAATTGGTGGAATGCTATAAAGGCAGCTACTCCCGAAGATCAGATTACTTGGGAGCAGTTTAAGACTCGCTTTAGTGAGAAGTTCATCCCAGCTGCTCAGAAGTCAATGTTGTTTAAGAAATTCTTGGAGCTCAAGCAGAATGGCAGAGCTGTCTCGGAGTATATTGCTGAATTTGACACTTTGTCAAAATATGGGTTATCTCTTATTGATACTGCCGAGAAAAAGAATGAGAAATTTATAACTGGTTTGGATCAATACTTGGGGGAAAAACTTATTAACCACATCGATGAGACGTTTGAATCGATTGTGGGGAAAGCGTTAAGGTCAGAAAGTCTCTACCCTAAGCCAAAGACTGAGGTTGCATCCGCAGACGAGCCAAAGCCACAAGCTAGTGGTGGAGGCAAAGGTGGTTCCCAGAATAAGAGAAAGCAGAATCAGGCTAAGGATGGCCAGAAGAAAAAGAATAAGCAAGATGTGGAGTGCTTCAGCTGTGGTAAGAAGGGCCATTATGCTAGTAATTGTCGGGCCAAGCCAGCGGATAGGAAGTGCTTCAACTGTGGCCAAATGGGACATCACAAGGACAAGTGTCCGCAACCCCCTAAGGAAAAGCAAATGGTGAAAGCATATGCTCTTAATGCTATTCCTTCTTCGTCGAATGCCCCAACTGCGGCGGAGAAGGGAAAGAATGTCGTCATTCAAGGTATGCTTTCTGTTTATGATGTTCCTGTTAGAGTTTTGTTTGATACCGGAGCTTCCAGTTCTTTCATATCTAGTGACCTGGTAGATAGGTTGGGATTGGAGCCCGAGATTGTCGATAGACCTTTAGTAGTGACGAACCTGATTGGTGGTTCGACTAGTCTTAGCATGATTTGTCGTAATGTGGTTCTATCGAGTCATGGATGCATGTTTGTTTGTGATTGCTTTGTTTTGGGCTTTACTGGGTTTGGCATTATTTTGGGAGTAGATTGGCTCCAAAGATACGGGGTGGTGGTAGACTGTGAGGGCTTGTTGGTGACAGCTAGAGCGGATGATGGGCGGAGGATAGTGTTTGGTGGTCTACCCAGTAAGGGGGTATTGGCTAGTTTTCTAAACTCCCTCGACATTCCACATAGTGAGTTGTCAGGTTTGCCCGTGGTAGGCCAGTATCCGGATGTTTTCGAAGAAGTGACTGGACTTCCACCACACCGAGAGATTGAGTTTCGTATTGATTTGGTAAAAGATGCCAGACCTATAGTGATGCCACTTCGTCGTATGGCACCAAGGGAGCAGCGAGAGCTCGAGGTGCAAGTCAGCGATCTTTTGAGGAAGGGATTTATCAGAAGGAGTGTTTCTGAATGGGGAGCACCAGTTGTGTTTGCTACCAAGGCGGATGGTTCCCTTCGTTTGTGTGTAGACTACCGCGAGTTGAATAAGGTGACGAGGAAGAACAAGTATCCTCTACCGCGGATAGATGATTTGTTTGATCAGTTGAGTGGCGCGAGGGTATTTTCTCAGTTGGATCTCGCGACAGGTTTTCATCAGCTTAGAGTGGAAGCTGAGAGTATAGCTAAAACGGCATTTCGAACGCCGTCGGGGTTTTATGAATGGTTGGTTATGCCATTTGGGCTGACTAATGCCCCGGCATATTTTGTGGACCTTATGAATAGGGTATTCAGAGATCAGCTGAATAAGTCTGTCCTTGTGTTCGTTGATGATATTTTGGTCTATTCGAGGACAGAGGAGGAACACAAGGAACATTTAAGAGTAGCGATGGAGGTGTTGAGAAAACACCAATTGAAAGCAAAGTTTTCTAAGTGTCACTTCTGGAAGAGGGAAGTGAGGTTCTTGGGCCATGTTGTATCAGAGAGTGGTATTGCCGTGGACCCAGCAAAGGTGGCTACGGTACAAGATTGGCCTACGCCCAAGAATGCAACAGATGTAAGAAGTTTCTTGGGATTAGCGGGATATTATCGTAAGTTTATCCAAGGTTTCTCCAAGATAGCAGCACCATTGACCCAGTTAACCAAGAAGAATCAAGCTTTTGTCTGGGATGAAAGGTGCGAGAATGCATTTAAAAGCCTAAAGGACAAGTTGGCAAGCGCACCAGTGTTAGTCATTCCTAAGGGGGATGAAGAGACGACGGTATACACGGATGCCTGTGGTACCGGACTGGGTGCTGTATTGATGCAAGGCGGTAGGGTTGTAGCTTATGCAAGTCGGCAATTGAAACCGCACGAGAGAAGATACCCTACCCATGATTTAGAATTGGCAGCGATCGTGTTCGCGTTAAAGATGTGGAGACACTATCTCTTGGGAGAAAGATTTGAACTATTTACAGATCATAAGTCGTTAAAGTATTTGTTCTCCCAGAAGGATTTAAATCTCCGTCAGCAGAGATGGTTAGAGTTCTTAGCTTCCTATGATTTTGACATCGCATACACACCAGGAAAGGGCAATGCGGTGGCTGACGCATTGAGTAGAAGACATGCCAGCTTGGGGGCTATGTTCCTTGAATGGAAGCAACTGGAGTTTATCGCGGAGTTTGATTTCAGACCAAAGTGCGAATTGGATCCAGAAATGTTAGCGAGTTTGACGGTCAGACCCACTTTGATTGAGCGGATCGGCTCTAGTCAGAGGGACGATCCTAACCTATTGGAAATCATCTCCAAGTTAGAGATGGGAATCGATGAGGAGATGAACAAGTATGGGCTTGATCGAGATAGATGGCTTAGAAAGAATGGAAAGCTTGTTGTACCCAATGTCAATGGATTGAGGGATGAAGTGCTTAGAGAATGTCATCACTCAAAGCTGACTATACACCCCGGTGGTAATAAGATGTATAGAGATATGAAGCAGACCTACTACTGGGAAGGGATGAAAAGAGACGTTGGGAAGTTTATATCCAAGTGCATGAATTGCCAGCTAGTTAAAGCCGAGCAAAAGAAGCCTAGTGGGTTGTTACAGCCCTTAGAAATTCCCGAATGGAAATGGGAGCAAGTCTCGATGGATTTCATCGATGGTTTACCAAGGACTAGATCGGGATATGACAGCATTTGGGTAATTGTAGATCGACTGACTAAAAGTGCAAGGTTTATACCAGTCAAATCGACCAGAACGGCAACTAAGTTAGCAGAATTGTATATGAAGTGGGTAGTGAGATTCCATGGAGTACCTAAAAGCATTGTGAGCGACCGAGACCCGTTGTTCACTAGTGGGTTTTGGAGGAGCTTACAAGAGGCGCTAGGGTCAGAGTTACATCTCAGTACCGCATATCATCCTCAGACCGACGGTCAGACGGAAAGGGTGAATCGTATTTTGGAAGATCTCTTGAGAGCATGTATATTGGATTTTGGTGGATCATGGGATGACCATTTGCATCTAGTAGAGTTTGCATATAATAATAGCTACCAATCCAGTATCGGTATGGCTCCATTTGAAGCTTTGTACGGAAGACCGTGCAACTCACCATCATGTTGGATAGAAACTGGCGAGAAGTTTATGCTTGGACCAGATGTGGAGAGGGAAACTTCAAATAAGATCAAGATCATTCAGCAACGAATGAAGGCAGCCCAAGATAGGCAGAAGAGTTATGCTGATAAGAGAAGAAGAGACTTAAAATTCTCCGTTGGTGACTTGGTGTTTGTCAAGATTTCTCCGTTGAAGAGCGTAATACGATTTGGCAGGAGAGGTAAATTAGCACCAAGATTTGTTGGCCCATTCCCTGTTCTTGAACTAGTCGGGAATTTGGCATATAGAATTGACTTACCAGAGAAGATGGCGGGAGTTCACAACGTATTTCATGTTTCCCAACTAAGGAAGTTCGTTCACGACTCAGATATGACTATCTCACCTGATCAGTTGGAAGACTTCGAAGTAGAACCCGAGGCGGTTGGAAACCGCAAGCCGGCCCGTATTGTCGCACACGACATGAAGCAACTTCGAAGGAAGTCGGTGAAGCTAGCCAAGGTACAGTGGAGCGAAGACGAGAATGATTGTACTTGGGAAACAGAAGAGGACATAAGGAAGAAGTATCCAGAACTCTTTGTCTGGTAAGATTTTATTAGCGATTTAGTTTTCCGCATGCTAGGATAGACTTGTTTGCTCGCTTTGCATGTTTGATTGTTGTATGTGGGTGTTAGGCATGCGGGATCCTGTGTATGTTTTGGGGTTAAGGAATTTCGGGGACGAAATTTCTTAAGGGGGGGAGAGTGTAACGACCCGCGTTCTACGCATCATAGGATCGTAGGATATTTATTTCTTTCACATACGAAGTCGTATGGTCATGTAACTTTGGGAGACGACTATTGGGGTCATTTCCCATATTCATGATTTTTCCCGATTTTTAAATGACCATTTTACCCCTAGTTAGCACTGTTTTGGCCATAACTTTTGACTGGAAAGGAATTTTGACCTGAAACCACTTCCATTGGCTTTGAATGATAGTTTCTCTTTCCGTAGAGTGGTTACATTAGCCAAACGGACTTACCGTTTGGGAGATATGGCTGAAACAAGTTTCAGATGGTGAAAAACAGCTTAGTTGGGCTTAACCGGGTGATTAGCAATTAGGCCCAAGGGGAATTTCGGGTTTAGGGGTATAGGAGGTCTGATTAGGGTTAGGTTATCACTTTCATTTCAGTTTTGAGCAGCCACAAACCTCCTAGAGATCCTAGTAATGGCTTCCTACATCTAAAACACCCCAAATCACTCTCTAATTGAAGATTAGGCTTAGCAACACCAAATTAAGGAGAAAAAGCACCAAAGCAAGGTTGGAACTGCTGTTAGACATCAGTATTCGCCCCAAATCAGAGGAGTTTCAGTTCTGAGAATTTCATTTGTGGCCAAGGTGAGTGATTTGCATAGTTTTTGCACTAATTACGGTAATTAAGGGTAATTAGTGAAGATTAGCGAATTTATACGTAAATAAATTCTGGAAAAATTCTTAAAATTCTAAAATAATGTTTTAAGGCTCTGTTAGAAATTTGGGTTAATTCCGATGTGTTTTGCTAATCGTATGCTTAAACATGATTAAGAAGGATTATAGGAAAATGTGAGGTTTTAGTCGCTTTTGATCCATTTTGATTCAATTGAATTGTTGTTTGCTGTTTGTGGTTGCTATTACATGTTGCTATGACTCTGTGGTATGTTTCATGATTGATTAGAATAGTTAAATTGCTCGAAAACGTCGTCGAATGGCGTAGAAAGCTTGCTGGAAAGTTGCAGAAGTGTGCAGGCTCCGAACCGGTTCGGATCGGAGAAAAGGGGTCGGATCGGACTAGGGAACTGACCAAGGGAATCCGAACTGGATGAGGACTTGCCACTGGAAGAGGTTTGGCAGGAAGGAAGGCCATTGCTTAGAGTTGGAGTTGGACAGAAGATCGGATCGGAGCGATGGAGCAGACCGGATCGGAGGAAGAGAACAGGACGGATCGGAGCAGGTAAACAAGTCAAACAGGAAGAATCAGATCGGATGAACTACCTCCGAACCGAACTCAAGCAGAGGCACCCGAACCGAACCGATATCTGAAGGGGGAGAATCACTGAACCGACCCGACCCGGAGGGAGACACCGACCCGACCCGAAGTGGACTACCGACCCGACCCGAAGTGGACTACCGACCCGAACCAAGCTAGACGAGGACCACCAATCCGAACCGATCAGGAAGGTTACTCCGAACCGAACCGTCCGTGGGCTATTACTACTACGCGACAACTTTTCTGAAGACCCACTCCAATTCAACCAAACCCGAGATGCAAAGGAAGTCCAAATGAGAAGTTAGAGCTTAAGATTCAGATGGGAATCAACGAGTTCACTTCATGATTGGGTTTTGCTGCGGGACGCGTGCTAAGGAGTTATCGACGTCTATAGTTTTGGACCACTATGGTAGGAGGTACGAAGGCGGATTCAGGGCCATTATGGCATCGGTAGAACCAAGGGCTACGACCAATGAAGTGGGTCATTGAAATGTTTGGTCATGACTCCAAGTGTTGTCTTGGTCACAGCAGGGTTTCTACAAGTCGGGATTCGTCGTTACCTCAGTTTGTCTAGTGTTCCAAAGTGGTAGATGTCGTACGCTTTACGCACCGAGTGAGAGATGTGAGGATGGTTGCTATAGATGATTTGTTGCTATCATTTTGACATGCACACCCCACCCCCGTATTCTTACACTATTTATTATGGCACCTTGGAGTATTGTACGGTATGTGGTACTAACTCTTTGGTTGCAGGTCCAGGTTCAGGTATGGTTTAGTATACCTGTTATTATTCTGTTTAGATGCTTATCGCTCATACCAGGCTTTATGTCTGACCCAGAGTTTTATGTCTCCTCTTATTACTCTGGGTGCTCACACGAGCAGACTAGAGACAGGTTAGCTGGTGATGCACGGGTAGATGATCCGGAGACGAGCAGGAGGCTTCCACGTGATATGTATTTAGTATTCTCCCTGTGTTGTTGAAGATCACTGCTTGGGCATTGTTGGTGTATCTTCTACTTCAGCTTTCTTTTGTTTAGAGACAGTAAATTTGGAAAATTGTAATAAGCTGTATTTGAATTTCCGCTGCTTTGAGATTGATGTTGGTTTTAGTTATCAGCTTATGCACTGTCTCGCCTGTTTTATGTCAAGTACATTATTATTATATTTTATCCCATGCGCTGTGAGACATTCTACAGGTTCTTTGACTAGTTCATTCCCTTCTTTTCTTTCTTATGACGACCGTCTTGTGCTAGTCGGGCATGTGTACAGCGCACTCTTGGAGGAAATGCAGGCTGGTGCGGGCGGGCCGTCACAAGTGGGGTACACCTAGCGGAGATAGGGGCAGGCGGCACCTATGTAGTCAGCTAGGGGTACACGAAGCTATTTATATAAAATTTCTAAGTGAAGCAAGTGGGATCAACCTTTAGGGTGACTGGTGTGGTGCAGTGTAGTAATTATTCGTTAGTAATTAGGTGTGCCTTTAACGTTATCTTTATCTGCTCTTCCATACCCAATAGTTCATAGACATTTCCTTATTTTCCAGCTTGGGCCTCAGTCTAATTATTTTGATAATAGTATTGTTAGAATTATCATACTCGCCAGACTTTATGTCTGACCCCCTCCATTTCTATCTCCCCCCCCTCCAGGTCCTCAGGGTGGGCCCAGCTCTAGCGGAGTCTGATTGAATTGCTTATTCTCTCTTTTGGAAAGCTTGGACCGCTGAAGTAAAGTCCAGCTTGTTATCTTCTTTAATGGCTATTTATGTAATGGGATTATGTATTTTGTTTTATCAAGATGGATATTGTACTTGACTCTGATTTATGGTTTTATGATGTAACAAACATGTTTAATTTCCGCTGCAATAAAATAAAGTTTTAGATTTCCAAGTACTACTTATTATCTGTCTTGTTGTAATTTTTCTGTTCTATATTCACTTAAAACCTCCATGGAAGTTAATGCATTCCCTTTGTGAGTGACATTAATGGACGTGGGGTGTTACAGTTTCAATATAAACTCGTCCATAACATCTTATCAAAAATCCAGTAAATATTATTTCAACTTTTACTAAAATGGATTCCATTTAAACTTTTACCTCTTAAATTATTATTAATTAAAATAATAATTTACTTCCCCGTTAACTAGAATAAACATGGTTATTTCCTTTATTAACTAAATAAATAATAAATCTCTTTTAAAATCTTATTAAATTAAAACAAATATTCATTAACCTATTTTATTAGATTAATTAAATTAAATTAACCAAATAACTATTTCCAATTAAATTATTTGACTTCATTAGCTCAAACCCTGATTACTCATTGATCATCTTCAGTTAGTTCTTATTTTAATTTAATTAATAATATAATTAATTTAATTAAATCTCATTTAATTGTCATTTGGAAATAATCCATCTTCTAACTGTTGCTTCAATTTCTATTCTTCTGAATTTAAATCTTATTAAGAAAATATTTGATAGCTACTTATAACTAAAATAATAAAGCATGTTTATGTTCTTTATTGAACTTTTATTTAAAATAATAGATTTCAAATCTATCTTTGGTTGTAAGAATAAATTTTTGCAATTTCATTACCATCGATACACCTGACGGTAAATCATATTTATAAAACAATTTATTTTTAGGCCAACTGCTGCCAATTACTTAACCAATACTGCCCATTGGTTAATATCAAACAATTGTTGAATTTAGATTCAATAATCAACAAACAAATCCATCATCAATCGCATTGGTTAAATAGTTCATATTATTGTAATATAAATTAAAATTTTGAGGAATCCAATTGGATCCCTTCTACCTGTTTTCCCTGCACCCAAATACGTTACCTCAAATAAAAGCAGATATATTATTCAACATTCAGACCAAAATAGTAATCCGAACATTCACATCTCAATTTAATACATTTATATTTTTATAAACATAGCCAACGAGGTAAGGTACCTCATTTGGAAATAATCGTTAAAAATAACGATTGGTTTTAAATTAAATTAAACAAACGTTTAATTAATCGATTCAATCAACAGATATAATCAACATCCATCAAACCATTAACAATCATAGCACACAAATATTTAAATCCGACTTATATAAAATATAAGTGGGATAAAGCTGAGTGAGTTGAACTCACCTTGATTTCGGTTCGTTTGAAATAGTCTATTTTAATTAAATTAAACTGACGTTTAATTTAATTAAAAACTCCAATAACTGCCAACTCTGATCAAACCCACTTCAATGTGTTGTGCTCGACGATGCGGTTCCATCGTCATTTGTTTTACCCGATTCTGTTGCTGTATAACACATATATAAATTTAATTCGGTATTCTCTTGTTAATATAATATTTATTTACACTCAAATAATAAGTTATCAGTTAAATCCTTATGTCTTAAATGAACCCGAATTGTAACACCCTACCTCCAATAATGTCACTCACAAAGGGAATGCATTAACTTCAGTGAAGCGTTATAGGTAAAAGATGCAGATAAATTACAAGACAGACAAATAAAGCAGCGGAAAATAAAGTCATTTTATAAGCAATGTAGTTCAGTCAACCTTTGACAACAATTGACTCAATCATGCTTAAAAGTTACTATCTAAAACTTTTGTCTTGATTCAAAAGCTACCAAGTATATATATAAGAAGCATAAAACATTGCAAAGCAGCATAAATCCTCAAATTAAAGTGCAAACACAGCCATAGCCAAAGGTAAGAGGATCCAAGCAATACATCAAAGAATCTTCAAGCTTGGAAAGAGAAACGGTCCAAACTAAGCTGAGCTATTTCCTCCCTAACTACCTGGGTGGAGAAACGGAAGAAAAGAAGACGAAAGAAAACGGGTCAGAAATAAAGCCTAGTAAGTCCAGTGATTTTCAGTATGTAAACAGGTAGAAGCAACATGACATGAATAAAATGAATATAAGACAATACCGTGATAACAGGGATAACAAGATAATCATAAGATTAGCGTAAGATATGATAAGGCAAGATAAACTGAATGCGCTTCTACTATTTCTCTGCTTTGTTACTGCCTTGTTATTCTGATTTCTATATCTCTGCACCACCTAACTAGTGTCCCAACTAGTAATCTGTATAAAATGATAATGTGATCCCAATCCCCGCAATTGTGGTAGCCTTCAGGTGTACAACTATTATGACGGCCCCACCTCAATCTGCCTAATTGTCATGGATATGTTAGATGTGCCCTTACTACCCTATCGATCGGCTCCCTAACTCGCATGTATTCATTACTTGTGTCATTCAACCCCGCTTGTATGTATTCATTACTTGTGTCATTCGGCCCCGCTTGTATGTATTCATTACTTATGTCATTTGGCCCCGCTTGTATGTATTCATTACTTGTGTCATTCGGCCCCGCTTGTATGTATTCACTACTTGTGTCATTCGGCCCCGCTTGTATGTATTCACTACTTGTGTCATTCGGCCCCGCTTGTATGTATTCACTACTTGTGTCATTCGGCCCCGCTTGTATGTATTCATTAGTTGTGTCATTCGGCACTACTTGCAGGCAGATACCTGTGCTGGCCCCATCAATGGGTGTATCAATTCCCATGATGGCAACCTGACACGATTCAAGATGCACAGTGCATACTACTGATGCCCAGTGCCTTCTTTTCCACTCCGGAGCATGTGCACGCCCATACTCTGTCGGAACTACACTGCTGCACCACCCGCCGCTATTTTGACCGCTTATAATTAGCCCAGTAATCGTGCCCCACCCTACCTAGCTCAGGGTACCATGATACATCTATGTGGGTTACTGCTGAAATGGGTCCCCCTTACTAGGGTTTCCTAGTCAACATGTTATAGTGGTTAAGTGTTCTCAATTTAACTTAACCCCACCCATTTGCTGAATTAACATGTTGTGCTGGTTAAGTGTTGCCTATTCATATGTTACTTAACCTTCTCACTGATTCACGCATGTTTATTTAACGGTTAAGTTTGTGGGCCTATATATATACTAATATTACCCACTTACCTAAGATTTACTTAACCCTTCCCCTTATTAAGTCCATATGTATTATTAGTTAAGCTTGCCTTAACCCTATCCACCTTGTTTATGTAATATTGGTTAGTTGTCTTCTTGTCCATGTTAACTTATCCCTCCCACCTAACATGTCATATTGGTTAAGTGTTTCTTATTAACTTAACCCTTTCCATTCATTATGTTGTATTGGTTAAGTGGTTCCTATTAACTTAACCCTATTCATTCATCATGTTATATTGGTTAAGTGTTTCCCCTTAACTTAAACCCACTCGTTCATCATGTTATGTTGGTTAACTTAACCCTACTCATTTATCATGTTGAATTTGGTTAAGTGTTTCCTATTAACTTAACCCTGTTCATTAGCATTAATTCATTCATTAATGCCTTAACCTCTCACATTAGAACTGTTGTTTGTGGTTACTGGATATGCCGGGCGGTTCCAGGCAGACTTCTACCGCAAACTCATTCTAATCTCGGGTTTTGGGCTTTATGCGCTAACCTATCACATTAGATCTATGTTGTTGCGGTTGCTGGATGTGCTGGGCGGTTCCGGGCAGTCTTATAACGCAACTCAATTTAACCTTAGGTTAGGCACGTTCATCTTTTATCCAATTTACCTATTTATCATACATGTCCAAGTCTAGATTTTATATGCTAATTATCCTAAATTTACAAAACTAGTCATGTTCCAATTCTCAAGTTATGCCCAACCAAGCCAATTGCAAGTTATGCCCCACAAATTCAATTATAAGTTATTGCTCAAAATAGGTTACACCCAATCTTCCCAAGTTTGCAATAATAGTCATGTCCCAAAATCACAATATACATTATGCTTGGCGTCCTAACCAATAGTTATGCCCAGTCTAGATTTAATATTCCAATTTACAGTTTTCGTCCAATCTAGATTTAATATTCCAATTTATCCCAAGTTCGCAACAATAAAAATTATGCCCCCAAATCACAATTTACAAATTATGTTCCACTATTACCAAATAGATTATTCCCCAATATCCCCGCATTACAATCGCATGTATAATAAGATTCAGTCTAGATTCTAGGTTAATCTAGATTCATAAAATAAAGGGGGAAGAAAGAAGGAACATAAATGACAGTAGGCATAAAAACAGGCATTGTAATGATAGATCTGTCAAATATAACATTATGGTCCTAAAGGGATTATAGATCCGTTAGAATTGAAGTATAACAAAGATAGATTTGAAATAAACTGATAGAAATAACCTCGTAGACATATAAATCTGATATGAATAACATCATGAACCTAAAAGGGTTATATATGCGATGTTCGACAAAGATAGGCATGATTGAATCGATATAATAACCACTTAGGCATGTAAAATCATAGATTCAATAGAAAGACATCTGAAAAGATTGTCTTATCATCAATCATGAACTAAGATTCATTTTATTTCATGCCAAAATTACTATTTGGTATTTAAATTTGAAAATAACATGAACTTACAGAAAAAGAACTGATCTTGAAGCGACCCGAACTTCCCCGGTCTCCAAAGAGATGAGGAAGAACGAATTACTGTGAGGACAAGACAAATCAGGACACAAACAGAAGAACATTTCATTGTTATTACAACAATTCCATCAGATACAAGAATATACAGAGTATAAATGAATTAACTACATTCGATAAATATCAGAGATTACAATAAATTACATAGCAGCGGAAAATAATACAAAAAGCACAACTAAAAGTAATACACGGATACAGAGCTTTCCGAGCATCGTTCCAGCTGTAAACCAGGATCCTGTGAATATAAATCTGCAAAACCAAAACTACTAGCTGCCCGTGCGGGAAATAGGGGCACCCAGAGTTTAGGTTAAAACAATAAACTCCAGGTCAGTCATGTGACTGGTGTGAGAACTAAAACAGTTATTTAAAACTTTACTTTAAAAGAGAGTAATTCAAGGGACCACGCCGTATAACACGGAACGGGTTTCCTTCCAAGAATACCAGTGCATAGAATAAACAGTGCAATGCTTTTTCGAAAAATGAAGCTGTTATAAGACCCAGGTCCCATCACACAATGCAACGCAAGCCGGAGGATAGGGTTTTCCCTTATAATAGCCAAACATGCTTGATACGTTTAAAACAAATCATTTGATACTATAATAAGTGTATAGTGTCAAAACATTTTCAATCATAAATATCAATCCTAGGCGGCATGGGTACCATCTATCATGTCGCCATACTAGGCTCTACAAATAAAACCGAAATACACGTATTGGAAATTGGATTTCCGTCATGAGTCGAGGCAAGGGGCAAGCTCCTCTCCACGTTCGAGACACTCTAGCAAATGCATCAGGACTACACACTCTGGGCAATCCTGGATCCTCCAAGGCCGGTCCTCTCTTACGTTTGAGGATTAATTATTCCTGAACACACGTTTCCCGGACCTTACAGACCTATAATCGAGGCGCCTCGCATTCCAACAACCACATAGGTGAAAAATAGATATAAATGTCAGGGCTGGTAGGTCACTGACACCACCATAGCTAGAAAGAAACGTCATGCACTCCTTGGGTCCTTATCCCGTTTTTGACTCATACCGAGGTGTGAGGCTCACGAATCCACGCTATACACAAAGCTGCCACGTAGGCCGTGCTTTGATCATCAACCACAAGACTTTGCTTTTCAACAGAAGCCTTGATCCATGCAACTCAGCGTGCCACACAGGCAATTCATGCCATGCGATTGATATCTATCGATATATAACCTCTAAGCTCGTACGTCTCAGAGAAGGGCGTTAAGCAAGAGAATAAATTCTCCGCCGCCAAACAGATATATATTTAACAGAAATCAATCAACATAGAATAAAATCCAATGTCAGACACACAATCCATTTACTAGTTCGTTCTGGGTCTGAACGAAACCGGAGGCACTTTCCTCGCATATCCATCGATCTCCAAGTACGTCTGGACGACCACCAACTATTTCCATCCTCTTGGGTGTACAGCCCAATCAGGATCGTCAGTAATTATCTAAACGATGTGAAGACTTCCGGTCTTCAACCACCATCTTCATCTTCAACATATCGTCGAATCGGTTATTCAGAATGGGTATAAACCCGGCCTTTCCGAACAACCCGCGTATATTAAAAACAAATGTTACACAAACACAACATACGCCTCATTACAATCCAGAATATTCTTTTATTCACAAAATCACATTTTTAGGGAAAGGTTCCCATTAATTTTATCCAAGATAAATTCTTTAAAATTTATCCTTTAATCTTCCTTTGGATGTCGTTTCAAACCAAATTATGGTTTTCCAAACTAGTCGAGATTAGCGAACCACACCGAAGTAATTATTTATTTTATTTCCCAATCCCAACCTATTCATCCCATGAAGCAAAACTAGTAATACTCCACATCTAACACCACAGTGTTATCGGTAAAATTAATTACCATTTCACGTTCAAATCTAATTAAAGATTTAACTATCGCTTTGGAGCAAAACTGGTGATACTCCATTCTCGCTCATTTTCCAAATTTGATAATTTAAATTATCAATTCACATTTCAATCTAATTGCAGATTCATTAAAACTCCTTATACTGGGTTAAAGAACTAATGTCGTTTAAAACACAGTTCACGATAAACCCAAATTACATTCTATTTATTATCGGGTTAAAGAACAAGTGTTATTTAAAACACTGTTCACGATAAACCCACAAATCACTTCTAATTTAATTTCCATCAAATATATTAGAAATTCCGACTATTTAAAACCCCTTTTTAAATCCAATTTATTTATTTAAAAATAAATGGGTTTTAATTTCAGTTCAAAACTAGTTCATTTCGATAAAAATCTATTTTTATCTTTTCAAATATGGAGTTTTTCATCCCAATTTTTCCCAAATCATTTCTTATGATTTTACACAAATTATTACTATTTTTAATAATTTTATCAAGGCCCGTACAGTCGATTTCCATCAACGGCCATCGAACTGCACTTACAGCGACCTTTTCCAAATTTGATTTGGACGTATCTTCAAATCCAACCGTTAGATTTCAAATTTCTAATATTCGTTAGAAAGCTCTTCTCGATACGAACCCAACGGTTCCAGTTTTAGGAGAATCCGACGGTCGGATCTCCCGTAATGTCCGTTCGAAGTTAATGGTCGAAATTCACGAACTGCCGCGGCGCGGCGCGTTCTATTCAGGCCATTATATTATATATATATATGTAATATATATAATAAATATTCCATCGATTTCTATTTAAAATGAATTTTATGAATAGTTTTGAATTCGTTTCAAAAACAATTTCAACCTTTATTTCAAATTCAAATCAAAATTGAATTTCCTATTTTAAATCCTTTTTACTTTCATTTCTATTTGATTTCAATTCAAATCGATTTTAATTCGATTCGAATTCATTTCGTTTTCTATTCAATTTAAAATCAATTCGTTTTCTATTCAATTTAAAATCAATTCATTTTCTATTCAATTTGAATTCAATTTGGTTTTCTATTCAATTCAAATCAAATTCGTTATATATTCAATTGAAATCAAATTTGTTTTCTATTCAGTTCATTTCGAAATCGTTTTATATTCAATTCATTTCGAAATCGTTTTATATTCAATTCATTTCGAAATCGTTTTATATTCAATTCATTTCGAAATCACTTTATATTCAATTCATTTCGAAATCGTTTTATATTCAATTCATTTCGAAATCGTTTTATATTCAATTCATTTCGAAATCACTTTATATTCAATATTCATTTCAAAATGAATAAAATCGATGTAAATATCGTTCACGTCAAAATGGCGTCAATCTAATCAATACGGCTTCATATATTTCTATTTCAAATATTCTATTTCAAATATTTCGTTTTCAAATATTTCTACCTCAAATATTTCTACTTCAAATATTTCTATTTCAAATATTTCTATTTCAAATATTTCGTTTCAAATATTTCTACTTCAAATATTTCTATTTCAAATATTTCTACTTCAAATATTTCTATTTCAAATATTTCGTTTCAAATATTTCTACTTCAAATATTTCTATTTCAAATATTTCGTTTCAAATATTTCTACTTCAAATATTTCTATTTCAAATATTTCTACTTCAAATATTTCTATTTCAAATATTTCGTTCAATACATGACTAATCTCAACGGATGAGTACTGTCAACACATGAACCTTTATTTTATATTGATAAAGATGCAAATTTTATTATTAAAATATTTCGTTCAACACATGACTAATCTCAACGGATGAGTACAGTCAACACATGAACCTTTATTTTATATTGATAAAGATGCAAATTTTATTATTAAAATATTTCGTTCAACATATGACTAATCTCAACGGATGAGTACAGTCAACACATGAACCTTTATTTTATAGCATTCTTTATTTTCTGAATTGGAATGAGGCCCAATCAATCACCATATAATGTTAATTATATGGATTTTCATACATCACACGTATATAATAGCATTGAAAAATAATCAACCATCAACCAAAGTGCACTACACTGTATGAGCATCAAATATAGATATCTAACGCTTATAACAGCCTGTCAATCAATCGATCGACATATTTAATCAATCAGGATGAGTGAACTTCAAATTTCATCCCAACACCCATGTGGGGTTTCAAACAATCAAACACATATTTTATTTGTGTAGTTGGGCGATGTGTAAAATTTATCGTCCCAATCAATGTCAGTCAAATCAGTGTACATAAACAAACCGTCCGGTTTGTAAATGAATATTTTATTTTATTCACTTCCACGTTAAAAATTATATTTTTAACGATAAAATATTTTATTTTAACACATGAATTTTTATTCAGTTCATTTACAAAATAAAAATGATATTTTTATTTTTCTAACATATTTTAGAAAATTTCGGCGGCGTAACGGCGCGATACTAGAAACGGGACAAGGCCTAGCCTTATCCCCGGTCTAGTGAAGGCCCACGCCATTCACACATCAATCAAATCAATTTCATTTCACCAAACTATTCAATTCAACCCAAATAATCTAACCAACTACACAACCAAACAATTAAACAAACAAGTCATCCATGGTCTGTGGATGACGGGTGTCGGGTGCTACTAAACACCGTTTGCATCCTAGTATATATATATAACTAGAAAAAAAGAAATTTAGAGTGAGAAGTTCTCACCGATAGCTATCCAACTTCACGACACTTCATTTATAGAAATCTTCGTCGTTCTCGCCTTTTTGTCATCTTCGTTGCCCGTAGCCACTACATATGTAAAAATCGAATTTTTACTTCGTTATTCAATATATAAAAATCGAATTTTTACTTCGCTATTCAATATATAAAAATCGAATTTTTACTTCGCTATTCAATATATAAAAATCGAATTTTTACTTTGCTATTCAGTATATAAAAATCGAATTTTTACTTCGCTATTCAATATATAAAAATCGAATTTTTACTTTGCTATTTAATATATAAAAATCGAATTTTTACTTTGTTATTCAATATATAAAAATCGAATTTTTACTTTGCTATTCAATATATAAAAATCGAATTTTTACTTCGCTATTCAATATATAAAAATCGAATTTTTATAATCACGTTATATGGATAAAAATTCTATTTTTATATTGCTACTATTTAGATAAAAATTATATTTTTACCTCGCTATTCTCTATATAAAGACTTTGCCTTTTCAAATATAAAGATTTCGCCTTTTCAAATATAGCATTAAAAAAAATCACATTTTTATTTTTCTACACATGTAAAGATGGTATTTTTAATATTCCTATCATGTAAAAATTATATTTTTAATTCTCTACATGAACAAAATCATATTTATACATCTTCTACCTAGTAAAGATTATATTTTTAATACTTTAAAAATATAAAAATCATATTTTTATTTCACTTTCATATTGCTATTTTTATTTAACTTAAAACACACCTTAAAACAATGCTCCTTTCGTTGGAAATTAAACAAACTACATAACAATGTAAATTTTCAGTTTATATACCTTCATAAAATCGGATTTTAATAACCTAATCAGCAAAAAGAAAATATATAAACAAAGTTAAGAACTTACAATTCGTATTCAGGCCGGCGGGGCTGTCAGCGCTCGATGGGGGAGGGGGTTGCACGAGAGGAGGGGGAGACGGGGGGGCGCGCCTCCTGGTGTCGGCGACGATGGGAGGAGCGGCGGCTCCTCCCCTTTCCTTCTCCGTCGCCCTCTTCTTCTTTTTTCTTTAGTTCTGCATCGAACCGAAGGGGGGGGGGGCAGAGAAATAAAGAGAGTGAGGAGAGAGAGGATTTTTTTTCTTTAGTTCTGCATTGAACCGAAAGGGGGGGGGCAGAGAAATAAAGAGAGTGAGGAGAGAGAGGATTTTTTTTTAATTATTTAATTTCAAAAAAAGTTGACTTTTTATTTCGACATCGAAACGAGGCCCGCCGCCTGTCGTCCATAGCGTTTTACCCCCATTCTGAACACAATGGGATATGTATCGTAAGATGATTCGACCGTTTCGATCAGTTTTCGTCAAAATCAACATATAACTCTATATATTGAATTTGAACGCGCATTTTAATTTACCGGGGTCACATACTAACTCGAAAAAATTTCCGAAAAAATATTTTCTAGCTTCGTATTAACGATACGGTCCTAACAAAACTAGTTTCGTCGAATTCTGAGACCGTTGGAAAAATGGCCATTTTCCAGTCGATTAAAATCAACTTAAACTGGTCAAACGCGTTTTCCTCTGCCACGCTCACATATTGATTCGAAAAATTATGAAAATTGGAATCTAGCAATAATTTGACATCACGGACCCAACAAAAGTGGTTTCGTCGAAATCCGAGGTCGTTTGCAAAATTCCCATTTTTAAGGGCCTGAATTCCATAACAACTATTCAGAATTTTCAACTGGACATATCTTTTGATTCCCGCTATGAAAATTTGATTTCTCGGATTCGTTGGAAAGATATCATCAAATAGACCCTAATGTTTTTGGTTTCGCTAAAATCCGGATTGTTTTGCACCCGGTACATTCAATTGAAGTTTGAAATCGAATTATCGAACTACCGCGCCATTTTCAATTCCTATTTATAATTATATATAAATATTTATATTCTAACGACGACGTATATAATATATACGTTCGAATTATATTCAAAGTAAATTTCTCGTCGATATTATTTAAAATAATTTATTTTAAATGTTCAAAATTCACTAAAATTGCCAAAATAAAAATTTTAAACTGGCCCAGATTTTCCGGTGTTATTACAATCTCCCCCACTTAAAACTTTTCGTCCCCGAAAAGGAACAAAGTCGAAAGTGGTTTGATTAATCAACTCTACGTTCGATCTGGCTTCCATTCTCCAACTTTTCAGTTTCTGAGAATTTTCAAATTCTTCAAAAATTTGGCTAACACCCTAAATTTTCGAAAAATTTCGCCATAACCTCCCCTGCACCGGGAGCCACGGGAAAATCCCGAAATTGCCATATAGGCCTTCTGATCTCAAAAAGAAAAAGAAAAAGCCAAGCGGCTAGCCAATAGGCTCATAAAATCATCATCACCCAAACAAAACAGTAAATTATAGTAAACATGTACCTATTTGTCGGGCAAACAAATTTTATTCTCCGGCTCTAGCCTCCTTGCTATGACCTGTTCAATGTAAGTATATGTATATGCAAGCAAATGCGACCAATTTTCAATACAATTCAATATTTGATGCAATTAGGCATAATGGTTCAAAATTATCAAACAAATAAACAAACAATACAAACATCAATCAATTAGTGAATTTAACGTTTCAAATTCATAATTTTGATATATATACGGAAAATCTTGTTTTTGATGCCAATTCACAACAAAAAATCTATCTATATAAGTTTTGGTTCTCACACCAGTCTAATGGAAATATATAGGTATCACACCTTCGAAACACGAATATGAATACTGATGATGATGCACCATCATCAGAATCATCCCCGGATGTCTAGAATGTGATTCTATATCTATCTAATATATTAAAACTTCGAATATACATTCATGACGCGTATATGCAAAATCTTTATATATCGGATTGTCCACATTCAAAATAAATAAATATTCAGATACGTATAAAACGATTTAAATTTCCAAAACAAAATTGTTTCCATTTGAAAAATATACTCTTCACACTCGTTCTAGAATACTACCGATCCTATCTCTAACGAGTCATTCTAATTGGATATTACAAATCCAATATCTGATGAATTCTTTCGTATGGTTCTAATGTGCCTTGTTCTCGAGCTCTGTAAACCAAAGCTCTGATACCAAATGAAGCGACCCGAACTTCCCCGGTCTCCGAAGAGATGAGGAAGAACGAATTACTGTGAGGACAAGACAAATCAGGACACAAACACAAGAACATTTCATTGTTATTACAACAATTCCATCAGATACAAGAATATACAGAGTATAAATGAATAAACTACATTCGATAAATATCAGAGATTACAATAAATTATATAGCAGCGGAAAATAATACAAAAAGCACAACTAAAAGTAATACACGGATACAGATCTTTCCGAGCATCGTTCCAGCTGTAAACCAGGATCCTGTGAATATAAATCTGCAAAACCAAAACTACTAGCTGCCCGTGCGGAAAATAGGGGCACCCAGAGTTTAGGTTAAAACAATAAACTCCAGGTCAGTCATGTGACTGGTGTGAGAACTAAAACAGTTATTTAAAACTTTACTTTAAAAGAGAGTAATTCAAGGGACCACGCCGTATAACACGGAACGGGTTTCCTTCCAAGAATACCAGTGCATAGAATAAACAGCGCAATGCTTTTTCGAAAAATGAAGCTATTATAAGACCCAGGTCCCATCACACAATGCAACGCAAGCCGGAGGATAGGGTTTTCCCTTATAATAGCCAAACATGCTTGATACGTTTAAAACAAATCATTTGATACTATAATAAGTGTATAGTGTCAAAACATTTTCAATCATAAATATCAATCCTAGGCGGCATGGGTACCATCTATCATTTTAGAGTGAGAAGTTCTCACCGATAGCTATCCAACTTCACGACACTTCATTTATAGAAATCTTCGTCGTTCTCGCCTTTTTGTCATCTTCATTGCCCGTAGCCACTACATATGTAAAAATCGAATTTTTACTTCGTTATTCAATATATAAAAATCGAATTTTTACTTCGCTATTCAATATATAAAAATCGAATTTTTACTTCGCTATTCAATATATAAAAATCAAATTTTTACTTTGCTATTCAGTATATAAAAATCGAATTTTTACTTCGCTATTCAATATATAAAAATCGAATTTTTACTTTGCTATTCAATATATAAAAATCGAATTTTTACTTTGTTATTCAATATATAAAAATCGAATTTTTACTTTGCTATTCAATATATAAAAATCGAATTTTTACTTCGCTATTCAATATATAAAAATCGAATTTTTATAATCACGCTATATGGATAAAAATTCTATTTTTATATTGCTACTATATAGATAAAAATTATATTTTTACCTCGCTATTCTCTATATAAAGACTTTGCCTTTTCAAATATAAAGATTTCGCCTTTTCAAATATAGCATTAAAAAAAATCACATTTTTATTTTTCTACACATATAAAGATGGTATTTTTAATATTCCTATCATGTAAAAATTATATTTTTAATTCTCTACATAAACAAAATCATATTTTTACATCTTCTACCTAGTAAAGATTATATTTTTAATACTTTAAAAATATAAAAATCATATTTTTATTTCACTTTCATATTGCTATTTTTATTTAACTTAAAACACACCTTAAAACAATGCTCCTTTCGTTGGAAATTATACAAACTACATAACAATGTAAATTTTCAGTTTATATACCTTCATAAAATCGGATTTTAATAACCTAATCAGCAAAAAGAAAATATATAAACAAAGTTAAGAACTTACAATTCGTATTCAGGCCAGCGGGGCTGTCAGCGCTCGATGGGGGAGGGGGTTGCGCGAGAGGAGGGGGAGACGGGTGGGGGGGGCGCGCCTCCTGGTGGCGGCGACGATAGGAGGAGTGGCGGCTCCTCCCCTTTCCTTCTCCGTCGCCCTCTTTTTTTTTTTCTTTAGTTCTGCATCGAACCGAAAGGGGGGGGGGCAGAGAAATAAAGAGAGTGAGGAGAGAGAGGATTTTTTTTCTTTAGTTCTGCATCGAACCGAAAGGGGGGGCAGAGAAATAAAGAGAGTGAGGAGAGAGAGGATTTTTTTAATTATTTAATTTCAAAAAAGTTGACTTTTTATTTCGACCTCGAAACGAGGCCCGCCGCCTGTCGTCCATAGCGTTTTACCCCCATTCCGAACACAATGGGATATGTATCGTAAGCTGATTCGATCGTTTCGATCAGTTTTCGTCAAAATCAACATATAACTCTATATATTGAATTTGAACGCGCATTTCAATTTACCGGGGTCACATACTAACTCGAAAAAATTTCCAAAAAAATATTTTCTAGCTTCGTATTAACGATACGGTCCTAACAAAACTAGTTTCGTCGAATTCTGAGACCGTTGGAAAAATGGCCATTTTCCAGTCGATTAAAATCAACTTAAACTGGTCAAACGCGTTTTCCTCTGCCACGCTCACATATTGATTCGAAAAATTATGAAATTTGGAATCAAGCAATAATTTGACATCACGGACCCAACAAAAGTGGTTTCGTCGAAATCCGAGGTCGTTTGCAAAATTCCCATTTTTAAGGGCCTGAATTCCATAACGACTATTCAGAATTTTCAACTGGACATATCTTTTGATTCCCACTATGAAAATTTGATTTCTCGGATTCGTTGGAAAGATATCATCAAATAGACCCTAATGTTTTTGGTTTCGCTAAAATCCGGATTGTTTTGCACCCGGTACATTCAATTGAAGTTTGAAATCGAATTATCGAACTACCGCGCCATTTTCAATTCCTATTTATAATTATAATAAATATTTATATTCTAACGACGACGTATATAATATATACGTTCGAATTATATTCAAAGTAAATTTCTCGTCGATATTATTTAAAATAATTTATTTTAAATGTTCAAAATTCACTAAAATTGCCAAAATAAAAATTTTAAACTGGCCCAGATTTTCCGGGTAATTACAATCTCCCCCACTTAAAACTTTTCGTCCCCGAAAAGGAACAAAGTCGAAAGTGGTTTGATTAATCAACTCTACGTTCGATTTGGCTTCCATTCTCCAACTTTTCAGTTTCTGAGAATTTTCAAATTCTTCAAAAATTTGGCTAACACCCTAAATTTTCGAAAAATTTCGCCATAACCTCCCCTGCACCGGGAGCCACGGGAAAATCCCGAAATTGCCATATAGGCCTTCTGATCTCAAAAAGAAAAAGAAAAAGCCAAGCGGCTAGCCAATAGGCTCATAAAATCATCATCACCCAAACAAAACAGTAAATTATAGTAAACATGTACCTATTTGTCGGGCAAACAAATTTTATTCTCCGGCTCTAGCCTCCTTGCTATGACCTGTTCAATGTAAGTATATGTATATGCAAGCAAATGCGACCAATTTTCAATACAATTCAATATTTGATGCAATTAGGCATAATGGTTCAAAATTATCAAACAAATAAACAAACAATACAAACATCAAACAATTAGTGAATTTAACGTTTCAAATTCATAATTTTGATATATATACGGAAAATCTTGTTTTTGATGCCAATTCACAACAAAAAATCTATCTATCTAAGTTTTGGTTCTCACACCATTCTAATGGAAATATATAGGTATCACACCTTCGAAACACGAATATGAATACTGATGATGATGCACCATCATCAGAATCATCCCCGGATGTCTAGAATGTGATTCTATATCTATCTAATATATTAAAACTTCGAATATACGTTCATGACGCGTATATGCAAAATCTTTATATATCGGATTGTCCACATTCAAAATAAATAAATATTCAGATACGTATAAAACGATTTAAATTTCCAAAAAAAAATGTTTCCATTTGAGAAATATACTCTTCACACTCGTTCTAGGATACTACTGATCCTATCTCTAACGAGTCATTCTAATTGGATATTACAAATCCAATATCTGATGAATTCTTTCGTATGGTTCTAATGTGCCTTGTTCTCGAGCTCTGTAAACCAAAGCTCTGATACCAAATGAAGCGACCCGAACTTCCACGGTCTCCGAAGAGATGAGGAAGAACGAATTACTGTGAGGACAAGACAAATCAGGACACAAACAGAAGAACATTTCATTGTTATTACAACAATTCCATCAGATACAAGAATATACAGAGTATAAATGAATAAACTACATTCGATAAATATCAGAGATTACAATAAATTACATAGCAGCGGAAAATAATACAAAAAGCACAACTAAAAGTAATACACGGATACAGAGCTTTCCGAGCATCGTTCCAGCTGTAAACCAGGATCCTGTGAATATAAATCTGCAAAACCAAAACTACTAGCTGCCCGTGCGGAAAATAGGGGCACCCAGAGTTTAGGTTAAAACAATAAACTCCAGGTCAGTCATGTGACTGGTGTGAGAACTTAAACA
The DNA here is from genome assembly GCA_030737875.1 of Allium sativum. Lineage (NCBI taxonomy): Eukaryota > Viridiplantae > Streptophyta > Magnoliopsida > Asparagales > Amaryllidaceae > Allium > Allium sativum. Next base: position 750,174,715 of record CM060915.1, read on the forward strand.
GTTATTTAAAACTTTACTTTAAAAGAGAGTAATTCAAGGGACCACGCCGTATAACACGGAACGGGTTTCCTTCCAAGAATACCAGTGCATAGAATAAACAGCGCAATGCTTTTTCGAAAAATGAAGCTGTTATAAGACCCAGGTCCCATCACACAATGCAACGCAAGCCGGAGGATAGGGTTTTCCCTTATAATAGCCAAACATGCTTGATACGTTTAAAACAAATCATTTGATACTATAATAAGTGTATAGTGTCAAAACATTTTCAATCATAAATATCAATCCTAGGCGGCATGGGTACCATCTATCATTTTAGAGTGAGAAGTTCTCACCGATAGTTATCCAACTTCTCGACACTTCATTTATAGAAATCTTCGTCGTTCTCGCCTTTTTGTCATCTTCGTTGCCCGTAGCCACTACATATGTAAAAATCGAATTTTTACTTCGTTATTCAATATATAAAAATCGAATTTTTACTTCGCTATTCAATATATAAAAATCGAATTTTTACTTCGCTATTCAATATATAAAAATCAAATTTTTACTTTGCTATTCAGTATATAAAAATCGAATTTTTACTTCGCTATTCAATATATAAAAATCGAATTTTTACTTTGCTATTCAATATATAAAAATCGAATTTTTACTTTGTTATTCAATATATAAAAATCGAATTTTTACTTTGCTATTCAATATATAAAAATCGAATTTTTACTGCGCTATTCAATATATAAAAATCGAATTTTTATAATCACGCTATATGGATAAAAATTCTACTTTTATATTGCTACTATATAGATAAAAATTATATTTTTACCTCGCTATTCTCTATATAAAGACTTTGCCTTTTCAAATATAAAGATTTCGCCTTTTCAAATATAACATTAAAAATATCACATTTTTATTTTTCTACACATATAAAGATGGTATTTTTAATATTCCTATCATGTAAAAATTATATTTTTAATTCTCTACATAAACAAAATCATATTTTTACATCTTCTACCTAGTAAAGATTATATTTTTAATACTTTAAAAATATAAAAATCATATTTTTATTTCACTTTCATATTGCTATTTTTATTTAACTTAAAACACACCTTAAAACAATGCTCCTTTCGTTGGAAATTAAACAATCTACATAACAATGTAAATTTTCAGTTTATATACCTTCATAAAATCGGATTTTAATAACCTAATCAGCAAAAAGAAAATATATAAACAAAGTTAAGAACTTACAATTCGTATTCAGGCCGGCGGGGCTGTCAGCGCTCGATGGGGGAGGGGGTTGCGCGAGAGGAGGGGGAGACGGGGGCGGGGCCTCCTGGTGGCGGCGACGATGGGAGGAGCGGCGGCTCCTCCCCTTTCCTTCTCCGTCGCCCTCTTCTTCTTTCTTTTTTTCTTTAGTTCTTCATCGAACCGAAAGGGGGGGGCAGAGAAATAAAGAGAGTGAGGAGAGAGAGGATTTTTTTTTCTTTTTCTTTAGTTCTGCATCGAACCGAAAGGGGGGGGCAGAGAAATAAGAGAGTGAGGAGAGAGAGGATTTTTTTTTAATTATTTAATTTCAAAAAAAGTTGACTTTTTATTTCGACCTCGAAACGAGGCCCGCCGCCTGTCGTCCATGGCGTTTTACCCCCATTCTGAACACAATGGGATATGTATCGTAAGCTGATTCGATCGTTTCGATCAGTTTTCGTCAAAATCAACATATAACTCTATATATTGAATTTGAACGCGCATTTCAATTTACCGGGGTCACATACTAACTCGAAAAATTTTCCGAAAAAATATTTTCTAGCTTCGTATTAACGATACGGTCCTAACAAAACTAGTTTCGTCGAATTCTGAGACCGTTGGAAAAATGGCCATTTTCCAGTCGATTAAAATCAACTGAAACTGGTCAAACGCATTTTCCTCTGCCACGCTCACATATTGATTCGAAAAATTATGAAATTTGGAATCTAGCAATAATTTGACATCACGGACCCAACAAAAGTGGTTTCGTCGAAATCCGAGGTCGTTTGCAAAATTCCCATTTTTAAGGGCCTGAATTCCATAGCGACTATTCAGAATTTTCAACTGGACATATCTTTTGATTCCCACGATGAAATTTTGATTTCTCGGATTCGTTGGAAAGATATCATCAAATAGACCCTAATGTTTTTGGTTTCGCTAAAATCCGGATTGTTTTGCACCCGGTACATTCAATTGAAGTTTGAAATCGAATTATCGAACTACCACGCCATTTTCAATTCCTATTTATAATTATGTATAAATATTTATATTCTAACGACGACGTATATAATATATACGTTCGAATTATATTCAAAGTAAATTTCTCGTCGATATTATTTAAAATAATTTATTTTAAATGTTCAAAATTCACTAAAATTGCCAAAATAAAAATTTTAAACTGGCCCAGATTTTCCGGGTTATTACAGATCTTGTTTTCTATGATCTGATTTCTGAATTTGTTAAGTTTATCCTTTGATGTAGACTTTTGATTTGAAGTTCTTCTAATTGATTTCTAGTTTGGATTTGATTTTCTAGTTTGGAGAAGATGGAGGCTAGGCTAGCTTAGGGATGGTGTAATAACCTGGAAATCCGAGCCAATTTAAAAAATTTATTTTGACAATTTTAGTGAATTTTGAATATTTAAAATGAATTATTTTAAATAATAACGACAAGAAATTTATTTTGAATAGAATTAGAACGTATATATTTTTATAGATCGACGTTAGAATATAATTTTTTTTTAAATATAAACGGAATTGAAAATAGCGCGGTAGTTTGAAAATTCGATTTCAAAGTTCAAATGAATGTATAGAATTCAAAACAAACTGGATTTTAGCGAAACCAAAAATATTTGAATCTAAATGAGAATATCTTTCCAACGAATCCGAAAAATTGAAATTTCATAGCGGGAATAAAAAGTTATGTCCAGTTGAAAATTCAGAATAGTCGCTGTGGAATTCTGGCCCTTAAAAATGAAAATTTTGCAAACGACCTCTGTTTTCGACGAAACAACTTTTGTTGGATCCGGGATGTCTAATTATTGCTAGATTCCAAAATTCATAATTTTTCGAATCAATATGTGAGCGTGGCGAAGTAAAACGTGTTTTGACAGTTTTAGTCAATTTCGATCGACCTGAAAATGGCCATTTTTCAAACGATCTCAGAATTCGATGAAATTAATTTTGTTAGGACCGTATCGTCAATACGAAGCTGGGAATAATTTTTCGGGAATTTTTAGAGTTAATATGTGGCCCCGGTAAATTGAAATGTGCGTTCAAATTCAATATATAGATTTATATTTTGATTTTGACGAAAAATGATCGAAACAGTCGAATCAGCCTACGATACATATCCCATTGTGTTCAGAATGGAGGTAATTAGCCAGGGATGATAGTTGGTGGACTTGATTTCAAGTTCAAACGAAAAGTCAACTTTTATTGGAAATAAATAATAATTAAATTAAATTTTATATATTAGCCGCCTTTTCCTCTTCTCTCTTCCTGTCGATTTCAGTCCTAAAATAAAAAAATAAAAAAGATAAACCGCCTGCCCAAGCCGAACCCGCCGCCGCCTCCAGGCGGAGAGCCGCCGCACCCCCCTGGCGCACGCCTCCCCTCCTTCTTCCCCCCTCCTCCTCCTCTCTCCTCTGACCCGCTTTCCCCTCCCTTTTCCCCGTTTGTAGCAAGCAAACCCTGTCCCCCCCCCCCCAAAGTCCACAAGCCATGCCGCCAGTGCTTAAGCCCGCCACCGCCGGTCAGGGCACACCCACCAGCAGCCCTCCCCTACCTCCGACGAACCCTGACAGACCCCCCCTGCTGAAAAAAACCTGTAAGTGATATTTTATTTTATTTTATTTTAAGCATTGTTTTTAAATATTAATTCTTTATATGAAATGGTAAATAGAGGATAGAATTTTGGTAATGAAAAGCTTTATTTTTTATCAAAACAAAGAGGTGATTTTTAACAAAGTAAAGTAAGGATTTTATTTATTGATTAGCAAAGTAAAGTAAGGATTTTTATTTATTGATTAGCAAAGTAAAGTAAGGATTTTTATTTATTGATTAGCAAAGTAAAGTAAGGATTTTTATTTATTGATTAGCAAAGTAAAGTAAGGATTTTTATTTATTGATTAGCAAATTAAAGTAAGGATTTTTGTAGTGTAAAAGGTCGGATTTTTAAAGTGTAAAAGGTCAGATTTTTAAAGTGTAAAAGGTCGGATTTTTAAAGTGTAAAAGGTCGGATTGTTGAATTGTAAAAGGTCGGATTTTTTAATGTGGAAAAAGGTCGGATTTTTGATGTGTAAAAGGATGGTTTTTATAATCGAAATAGCGATATAAAAATTAGATTTTCATATATGGAATAACGGCATAAAAATATGATTTTTATTTATATATGGCGATATAAAAAATATAATTTTTACACATGAAGTGATATTATAAAAATACGATTTTTATATTTGCAGCGAAATAAAAATTCGATTTTTATATATATGTAGCGTTATTAAAAATGTGATTTTCATATATGAACAGCGTGATAATGATGTGCTGGAATTTCGAACAAATTCAAACCGTTCAGAAGTAAAGAATGGCGGAGTGGATCCCAAAGGTGAGAACTCCTCACTTTTATTTATTTTCTAGTTGAAATATATACTAGGATGCAGACGGTGCTTAGCAGCACCCGACACCCATTGTCCACAGACCATGGACGACTTGCGTGATTGTTTGTGTTGTGAAATTTGACTGTTGATTGTGATGTGTAAAATATATATTCATGTGTTGAAATAAAATATATATTCATGTGTTGAAATAAAATATATATTCATGTGTTGAAATAAAATATATATTCATGTGTTGAAATAAAATATATATTCATATGTCGAAATAAAATAAATATTCATTTACAAATCGAAGGATTTGTTTATGTACATCCATTTGACTGATATTGATTGGGACGATAAATTTACACATCGCCCAATTGCACAAATAAAAATCTGTGTTTGTTGATTTGAAACCCCACACGGGTATTGGGATGATATTTGATGTACATTATTCCCAATTGTTTAGTTGTATGTCAATCGATAGGTTGGCAGACTGTGTAAGCATTAATTATTTATACTTAATGCTTATGCAGTTGAGTGGTGCACTCTGGATGATGGTTGATGATTTATCGTTGCTATTATATACATGTGTTGTATGGAATCCATATAATTAACAATAAATGGTAATTGATTGGGCCTCATTTCAGTTTGGAAAATATAGAATATTATAAAATGAAAATTCATGTGTTGAATGAAAGAAAATTCATGTGTTGAATAGAATAAATAGTCATGTGTTGAGAATATTCATGTGTTGAAACTTATCATGTGTTGAGTAAAATATTTTAACAATAAAATTCTCATTTTTATCAAATATGAAATTAGAAACTAACTGGAAATCAGTTAAGATGAATGGTTTCCTGGGTATTGATCTGATGTTGGTTTCGGCCTTGGGGGTTAATATTTAAGGAATCGTTCTCTTACTAATTTACGGTTAGAGTTTGATTAAGAATCAAATGATATAAAGCAAAATTTTATAAAATATATTAAATAATAAAAATAGTCATGTGTTGACGATACTCATGTGTTGAGAATATTCCTGTGTTGAAAGAAATATAGATTCATGTGTTGAATAGAATAAATATTCATTTGTTGAATAGAATAACAAAGTAATTGAAATATATAAAGCCGTGTTGGTTAGATACGTGCCATTTTGACGCGAATGATATTTATATCGATTATATTCGTTTTTATAATGATTATGGAAAAGGAAGTGATTTCAAAATATAACGTTTTGAAAATATTATCATTTGTACATCGATGAAGTGGAATATTCAGTTTTGATTCGAAATTGAATATGAAGTTGAAATCGTTTTGAAAACGAATTTAAATCGATTTATAAAATATGGTTTAAAAGGAAATCGACGAAATATATATAATAGTTCCTTCCTGTATTCTTGGATCAGAAGTTAAGAAGTTTCGCAATAAAGAGGTCAAATTGATAAAAGTTCAATGGGGAGATAACCCAGAGGATGCGACTTGGGAGATCAAAGCCAAGATTCGTGCTTCATACCCTTTTCTTTTCGAGGGTATGTCCTTAACTACTTTTCCAAAGTTTTATCTATGCTTGTTTCTATCATTTGAATATATCATATCCATAGTATTTTTGACCTTTAGATAGGAATCCTATGGATTTAAACATGTGTTTGAGACATGTTATGTTTGATGGATGCAAGTGGATGCAAGTGTTTGCTAATGGTTGCCTGCGGATGCATACACACACACATTAGGAACTAGATCGGCTCAATCACTCTCATACTGCATATGGATGTATGTGCATTTCTTTTATGGATGGAAATGGATGTATTACCATATGGATGTTGCATTTGAACGAATGAGTGTGCACACATATAGAACTCACATGTTATAATAGGATTATTTGCATACATATTGGATACATGGCACTAACATACATTGCATTAAGGAGGTCAACTGAATCAGTAGACCTCCTGATCTTCGCATTAGTATTGGGACATATACACACACCTTTGCATATGTTCATATAAGCTTTAGAAAGTTTTAAGGACAATGGATGCCTGCGATTGATGGATGAGTAGATGAATGATGGATGGTAGGATAAATTCTTCTCAACCTAGAGATTTTGGGGATGAAATCCTTTAAGTAGGGGAGAATGTAACACCCTGAAATTTTAACAACACTAAAAGAGGATAAATTAAATAATAATTAATTTAATATTCAGGAGTTAGGAAAACATACTACGCCATTGTGTCCGTCTCGAAATTCTAGTCAAGATACACATTTGGTTTGCATAAAACGGACACCGTATGAAGATGTTATGAGGGTTTTTAGTTTGTATATGCGCAGAAGAAATATGTATATACACATGATACACCTATGAGTCAGCACTTATCCAGAAAGGGTCCAAAAATCGAAAATTCATCTGGCGACAAATTTCCCGCTCTAGGGGGTGACCCCATAGAGGGATGTCGACACCAGGGTTGACCCACCTATAAGGGTGTCGACACCCCTATGGCTGATGTGGCAGTCAGTTTCAAAGGGCCTGGCAGCTATAAATACATGGTCATTTCTCTTGTTTTCTTCATTAAGAATCCATGAGGGCCAAACTCTACTGGTGTCTAAATTGAACTAGATCCGTTAATATCCAACAACTATCAACTTAAGCAATTTAGTTAGAGATTCGAGATCCATTCTTCTTCTATTTTCTAATCCAAACACTGTGAGTTCCTAGTTGCTTTTAGATTTAAATATATAAAAGTAAACATGATATGACAATAGTTTGGATTTGTTCATATGCATATATTGTATTGGATCCGTTGTAAATTGCAAACTTATGACATTCTAAATTGAGTATAACTTGGATCTAAATCTTTATCTTGTTGGATCTATTGTAACCTTTGTGGCATTCTATGATGTGGATCTTGACCTTATTTGTGTTAGATCTATTTTTATCTATTGATCTAAATCTCTATCTTGTTGGATCTATTGTAACATCTATGATGTGGATCTTGACCTTATTTTTGTTAGATCTAATTTTAACTATTGGATCTGAATTATATGGACATCTAAATTGCTAATCAGATCTATTTTATCACCTGGTGCCTGTCATATTAGATCTAAACCAGTTGGACATCTAAATTGTTAATTTATGCTTATTATGACATCGTAGTTATGTTAGAATCAATTAATTTCCACAAGTTCATTAGATTTATGCTTATATGTCCACCGTATCACCATGCTAGTTTATTTTTACGCCAAAAAAATCACCTTTGTCGTATTCCCATCACTTTTCCCTTTTTATTGTGTATGACTAGGCTAATTTCTAGCCTAGATGCCGCCAAATATATGCGAATGCGTTAGCTAGGGAACGAGGGAAAAAGGTTAGAATTGGCATAATTTAAATAATGTTTATACGAATTGGACATATAATTCAAATTGGGGAAGTGGGGACATAATCACCTATAAAGACATAGGTAAGAATTGGATAAGAATGAAATGTCTAATAATTACAATTAAAAATTGTAATTGCACTTATGACACGAGGTTAGGTTGCATTAGTGGTGGAAGTCTGCCCGGACCCGACCGGCATATCCAGTAGCCATTAATGTTGAACCTAGTGTGAGAGGTCTAAGCGCGCAAATACGAATCGAGCTATGACACGAGGTTAGGCCCAACTTGTGGAAGAAGTCTACCCGGACCCGATCGGCATATCCAGCATCCACAAGTTGAAGGCCTAATGTGGGAGGTCTAGCCCATTATAAACCATAAATGGACATGTAATGAATTGGACTACTTAACCTAATCAAATCCATAAGGATTATATGATTATGCACTAAAGTTAGGGTTAAGTAAAATTGGTTAGACAGTAGGTGAGGGGGTGGGTAATATTTACATATAGGCCCACAAACTTAACCCAATAAGGTTATGTAATTAAAGACACCTAGTGGTATACATAACCAGTAATTAAAGACACCTAGTGGTATACATAACCAGTAGAAATAATAAAGTTATGTAATTAAAGACACCTTTTAGGGTAAAGCATAACTTGTAGAAACAATAGGGTTATGTAATTAAAGACACCTAGTGGTATACGTAGCCAAAGAAAACCTAGTGGGGGATACAATACAAAGGGGAGAGCTTGTATCATATTGTGTGGGACCCGTTTCATCCAATAACCCGGAGTAAGTATCAAAACATATACTCCGTACTAGACCGGAGAAGGGGCACGCTTACTGGACCTATTGTAAGAGATCCAAACGTGGAGGTGGTGTTGGCGGCGCAAGACACCTGTAGATATGGGGCAGTGCATATCAGTGAGGGGTTTCCACTTTAGGATGTGATAGATCCTACTGTAGGGCCGACACAGAATATCTACGATGTAGGGAGCCAGTCGATTAGGGTAGTAGTTAGGGTACACTTGGACGTATGCCTAAGTCTACCATCTTGAAGTGTAAGGGATCATCTCATTCTTGTTATACTAGTAATAGTGCAGAGTAATCATTAGGGAAGCATATTCACCTTATCATGTCTACCTTGTGACACCTGCCATTTATGTAGTGATCTCTCTTACCACTTTATATGTTTGTCAGGCTACTTTTATTTATTTACTTGCTAAAAGTAACTGGACTCGCCAGACTTTATATCTGACCCTTTTTGTTTCTCCTTCTTTCTTCCGTTTCCCTCCCCCCTCCCCCTCCCCTCCAAGTTCTCAGGGAGGAAACACTCAAGCTTAGTAAGGACTCAGTTATCATCTTGCTAGAGCTGCTTTCGAAGTATGGCTCAAGTTCTTATCTCTACTATTGCTTTGTCTCTTTTATTTGGGGAATTATGTTTTCTTTTAGGTATTTTTGTACTCTAATGGTAAAAGATAGAAGTTATATTGTTGTAATGGTTTTTGTGACTTATGGTATTTTGGACCACGATGTATGATTTTTGTTTGAAATAAAAATTTGAATTTCCGCTGCTATCTTATTTATATCTATCTTGTAATATTTTGCGTCTGTTTACCTATAACGCTTCATGAAACTTAATGCATTCCCTTTGTGAGTGACATTAACGGACGTGGGGTGTCTCAATAACAACTATTTGAAAATTTAAACTTGACATAACTAACAAACTATAAGCTAAAATCTCAATTTTTCTCTTTTATTAGAGAAATATAATCAAATCGATCGAAAAGTTTCTTGTTTGGCAGAATTCCAACTTAAACAGATTCGGTATATTCAATTGAAATTCAAATCATAAATTACAAACTACCGCGAAGTTTCGAGCTCAATTTATAGTTATATATAAATTATATGTTCAAACTTCATTATATAAAAGAATTATATATCATAAATCTATTTATAAATCCCAAATCAATATTTAAAATAATAAAATATATTAAATACTTGATTATCAAAAATATGGGATGTTACAAATTCACAAATATTAACTTCAATTTACTATAAGGTGTAGCAGCTTTACAATAAAAAAACTAATCCATTGCACTAACAAATAACATTTTTTGACTTTTAAAAGAAGCAAGACAATTCCTTTTATTGTGGACAACTTCATTACAATGATTGCATCTGTTTCTTTTATTTCAAGAATATCCAAATTCACCACACCTCTTTGTAGATGGTCTTCCCGCACCACGAACTTGTTTAGGAGGCCTAATCAAAACATCATTTTCAACAACCACTGGCTTATCAAAATCTGGAATTGGATTGATAGTATAAGCATATGAAGATCTGAAAGTACTAACAATAAAATATTCCTCCACAAAATCATAAACTGGTAACCTAGACTTATTAATGCACTTGATTACATGTGCATATGGAAAACTAGCAACTCCCCATTGATTATAGCTACATAAATGATTTTTGAGATCGACAACATGTGACTCCGGGGATTTAACTTCAAACACAAAGTCCGATGACTTGTAAACATCCCAACCAAAGCCATCGTCTACTAACTTAGACAAGTGTTCCTCCATAACATGACAAAGAGTCATTGTCCACAAACGACATTCCTCCCTTCGCCTAGCCATTTGCTCCATAACTTTCAATCGAATACCATCCAAAGAAGAAGTTATAGGCATTACTCTATCTTCCAAAATCCAAGAGTTGAAACTTTCAGCAACATTTGAAGAATATTCACCATACCGCTTTTCTAACAACCCAGAAAATCAGAACCAATTTAAAATTTATATTTTGGTGATTTTAATGGATTTTGAATATTTAAAACGATTTATTTTAAATAATAACGGCTAGAAATTTATTTTGAATAGAACTAGAATGTATATATTTATTTGAAGAAATTAGAATATAAATATTTATTTTAATTATAAAAGGAATTGAAAATGGCGCTGTAGTTTGAAAATTCGATTTCAAATTTCAAATGAATGTAAAGGATTCAAAATAAACCGGATTTTAGTGAAACCAGAAATATTTGAATCTGTTTGAAAATATATTTCCAACGAATCAGAAAAATCCAATTTCATAGCGGGAATAAAAAGTTATGTCCAGTTGAAAATTCAGAATAGTCGCTATGGAAATATAGCCCTTAAAAATAGAAATTTTGCAAACGACCTCCGTTTTCGATGAGACCACTTTTGTTGGATCCAGAATGTCAAATTATTGCTAGATTCCAATTTTCATAATTTTTGGAATCAATATGTGAGCGTGGCAAAAGAAAACGTGTTTTGTCAATTTTAGTCAAATTGGATCGACCAGAAAATGGCCATTTTTCAAATGGTCTCCAAATTTGATGAAATTAGTTTTTTAGGACCATATAGTCAAAACATAGCCAGATTTAGTTTTTTGGAATTTTTGGAGTCATTATGTGGCCCCGATAAATTAAAATATACGTTTAAATTGAATATATGTTGATTTAAATTTTAATTTAAACGAAAACAGATCGTAACAATAGAAATGGCTTACCGCACATATCCCATTGTGTCCGGAATGGGTGTATTTGGCTAGGGACGATAGTCGTTGGTTTTAATTTGGACGTCGGATGAAATAGAACAAACTAGGGAATTAAATAATAATATAATTATAATAGTACTCTTTTCAAAGTCAAACCCTACCCATTATTTCACTGCGCGGTCAAACAGGAAAAATCGCGCCTCCCTCATCGTTCAACGGCGGATTGTGATCGATATTTTAAATCCCTCTTTCCACGAATCTACGCAATGAATTCGAATACTTTCTGAAGCAAAATTAGAGTACTCGATCCCCTCTTCAAATTCATATGACCTTGGTCCAGTATCATTGGGTGGTTGGCGCGAATTTGGAGCTCAAAGAGCTCGACTTCGAGGCAGTTTTGGGGGAGCTTGGGGCGTGCGAGCTGCGGCGGTCGAGGGGGGTGGCGGCGCACGAGGAGGCACACCGAAGGGGGGTTCCGATGGCGGTCTGGCGCGTTGGTGGCGGAGCGGCGGTCAACCCTAGGTTTTGATCGAGGGGGTTTTCTCCTGGAGCAATTTACAGAGAAAGGCAACGTTTCTTTTATTGTTTCAAAACGTAATTAAATGTTTAAAGTTAATTATTTTATATAAAACAGTATTTAAAAATCAATAAAAAAGGATATATATAGAGTAGAAATAAAAATCTAATTTTTTTTATATATGAATCGTATTTTATAAAAATGTAATTTTTGTAGGGATAACTAAGTTAATAAATGTAAATTTGAATATAAATAGCATTAGTTTAAAAATATGATTTTAAAAAAAATAAACAACATTATAAAAATAAGATTCTTATTTTACGTATAGCTTTGAAAAAAATATGGTTTTTATTTATATACAATAGCGAAGAAGAATAGATTTTTATATAGAAAAAGAATAGATTTTTATATAGAAAAGATTTGATTTTTGAAATAAAAGGATTTGATTTTTATATGTAAAAAGATATGATTTTTATGTTTGTAAAAATATAATTTTTATTATGAAGTTAGCGAAGAAAAATAAAAATCTTTAGCGAAATATAATTTTTATCGAAGTAAAAATATAATTTTTAGAATTGAAATAAAAATGTGATTTTTACTATGAACAGCGTGAAAAGGATTGCGATGGAACTGGTGGAAAACAAATCCAAAGCTGAACCGTTCCAAAATATAGAACTGAGGAGTGGAAACCCAAAGTGAGAACTTCTCACTTTAAGTTTATTTTCTCGTTAAAGTATATACTAGGATGCAGACGGTGCTTAGTAGAACCCGACACCGTCGTCTACAGACCATGGACGACTTGTTTGATTATAATGTGTTGTGAAAATTGATTGTGATGTGGAATAAAATAAAATATTCATGTGTTGGAATAAATTATTTATCGTTAAAAATATATATTTTAACGTGTATATGAATAAATAAATATTCATTTACAAATCAGACGATTTGTTTATGTACACCCATTTAACTGATATTGATTGGGACGATATATTTTACACATCGCCCAACTGTACAAATAATATTAAGCATTTGTTGGTTGAAACCCCACACGGGTATTGGGATGATATTTGACGTACGCTAATCCTAATTGTTTAGTTGTATGTCAATCGATGGGTTGGCAGTGTAACACCCCACATCCATTAATGTCACTCACAAAGGGAATGCATTAACTTCTATGGAGCGTTTTAAGTGAGTATAGAACAGAAACTTAACAAGAAGACAGATATAAACAGTACTTGAAAAATTAAAAACTTTATTTCATTGCAACGGAAAATATATAAGTTTGATTACATCATCAAAACCAGAGTCATGTACATAATATCCATCTTGACTAAATCAAAGTACATAAATTGAAAGACACAATCCCCAATACAATATAGCCATAAATAAGAGAAGCTGAACTTTACTTCTACGATCCAAGCAATCTTCTAAAAGCAAGAAATATAGTTGTCCAAAATCAAGCTCCACTGGTGCTAGTTCCAACCTGAGCACCTAGGAGGGGAAAGGAATAAAAGAGGAGGAAACAAAGGGGGTCAGACATAAACTCTGGCGAGTGTGATAACTTTAACAATATAATTACCAATATAACTAAGCTAAGGCAAAAGTTGGAAAATAAGGAAATGACTATGAACTATTGAGTTTGACAGAGTAAACAAGGAAACAAGATGAACAACGATATCGTTAAAGCGCATCTAACCCACTATAAGATAATTACTATACTGCACCACCTTATAAGATATTTGCTATACTGCACCACCACTAGTCACCCTAAGGTTGATCCCGCCTACAAAACTTAATAATGAAATTGGTAGTTTCGTGCACCCCTAGCTGCCTTCATAGGTGCCGCCTGCCCCTATCTCCACTAGGTGTACCCACTACCCCCATGCGATCGGCTCCCTAACTCGTAGATACCCGTGTTGGCCCCACAGTGGGGTGTATCACTCCCCAAAGTGGCAACCCGATACAACCAACAATGCACGGCTTATACCTACACGATGCAACAACGTCTTACCTACCAGCCCGGGTCCACACACGCATACGAACCCGTTGGACTTACGTTGTCGCCGCTAACCCGTTTTGTCCTCTTACAGTCAAGCCCAGTATGCGTGTCCCGTCCTCGACTTGGGTCGAGCCCACAAAGATACGTATGGGTTACTGGTTGAAACGGGCCCCCATTACTTGACACAAGCTATCCACCTAGGCTTGGTCCCCTCTAGTACATCCCACTTAACCCACTTCTTATTCATGTTCACTTACATGTTTCAATTTTGGTTAAGTGTTTCTAATCGTATTTCAAATGCCACCCAAGGCACCCACTAGATTCCACATGTCACCCAAGGCACCCACTTAACCCCCTCATGTCCCACTACATGTTTTATCTGGTTAAATGTTTCTTAATTCATTAAGACTGTAACCTCATAAAGTCCTCTCACATTAGACTGGCATTTGTGGCAGCTGGATTTGTCGGGCGGGTCCAGGCAGTCTTACACCACAAACGAGCCTAACCTCGTGTCTTTACAACTGCTACGTATTTAATTTGTGCCTAAGGCCTCTCACATTAGACTGGCATTTGTAGCAGTTGGATTTGTCGGGCGGGTCCGGGCAGTCTTACACCATAAAAGAGCCTAACCTCGTGTCTTAGACGATTAATTACACCTAATTAATCATTCCCCAATTTGAATTACTTTCCCTATTCAAATTATCAATTAATTCCAAATTTAACTATGGCCATAATTGACTCAATTATGTCCATCTATTTATGATTAATTACACCTAATTAATCATTCCCCAATTTGAATTACTTTCCCTATTCAAATTATCAATTAATTCCAAATTTAACTATGGCCATAATTGACTCAATTATGTCCATCTATTTATGGTATGTAAAATCATACCAATTTTCATCACAAATTTATTTTATGCCTTTTAAGGCATTTATGCCAATTAAATCTTTTAATATTATCCCCTTTACCCCGCGTTGTACGTTCGTCCGTTTAACGTAAAATATATGTTAGACTCGAATAGTCTAACTCATGGAATAAAGAGAAAACATCACAACGTACACATAATTAAAACTTAGATCTAAACATAGGGGTGAACTTGCATGTGTGAATGATGTTCTACATCTAAAACTTGCATAGGCCAAAGTTACAACTTGAATAAACTACATATGTCATAGATCCAGTTCTAAAGTTGTGAACTTGTTTAGGCAATAGTCATAAACTTGCATAAATCATGTATGTCATAGATCTACATCTAAAGGTGTAAACTTGCACAACATGATTCCTATTCAAACACATGTATTCATATAAACTTGCATATGTGATTTATGCAACATAGCGATGGTGAAAACTTACATCTAAACATGTAAACTAGCATGTAGGATTTAGCATATAACTCACACATGTCATAGCCTAACTTTTAGATCCAATTCACATAAAATAGGTGTCATGAAACATGTAAGGTTATGCATAAAATTTAATAACTTGCATATGATCCACATCCAAATCAATATCTAAACTTGCATACATACTTATGATTTATCATATAAATCAACATAACCAACTAGCATATGAACAACATGATGATTTGATTATATAGAATTACAACCTAGATGACAGCTTCATAACTTTACAACATGGATGATAACATCACAACATAACATCATAGAGTTTACAACTTTTATGATAACATCACAATTTTACAACATAATTATAACATGCAGGCAATAATTCACATCAAATCCATATAATCCACATCATAACTTAATCCAATTAAATTACTAATTATTTTATTAAAATTATCGAACTCACAACTCAAAGAAGGTCTTGAGTTCTGAATTCTGAGTTCTGAAGTTGTAAAAGCTTTCCTTTGAAGAAGATTCGTTGTTAAAGTTGAAAAGGATTGATTTAGACTAGCTTTCTTCCTCTCTAATCGGTGGCGGCTATGCTGAGTTGCTAGGTGACGGCATGGAGGCCATGAATCTAATTTTGTTTTGATTTTAGGGTTTGAGTCTAGAGGTGTTTTTATAGAGTTTAGGATTAGTTTAAGCCGTCCGATCAACCCAGAATTAATCCCAGCCAATTAGAGCATATCAGAAACCCTAATGAGTCAGCACAAAGTCATTTACAGGTCATCAATCAAATCTGCCCGGGGGGGGGGAGCAGGTCGACCCTATGGTCGATCTGGATAGCGCAGGTCTACCCCCAGGTCGACCCTATGGTCGACCTGGCCCTGGCGGGAATTTTCCTACCTAGCCTGTCTGACTCCGAAATTTGAATTTTCTGAAATCTGTTTTGAATTTTCTGAAACTTCCGATGGCCATAACTTCTTCATACGAAGTCCAATTCATGCAAACTCGGACTCTATCTCAACCAGAATTCCGAGAAGAACACAATGACGCAACCCGTTTCCCTTAATTCTCACATCTGAGATTAGTTATTCTTTAATTTGTGAACATTAGTGTTAACAGAAATACGGGGTGTTACATTCTCCCCTCCTTAAAGGATTTCGCCCCCGAAATCTCCAAGTTAAGGAGAATGCATATTGTAACACCCCGTATTTTTATAAAAATGTTAAAACCATAAATCAAGGCAGAATTAAATTTTAAAATAAGAATCAAGGGAAACGGGTTGCATCATTGCGTTCGTCTCGAAATTCTGCTTGGAAACGAGTTCGAGTTTTCGAGAAACGGACTCCGTATGAGGGAGATATGACCCTCCGAAGTTTCAAGGATTTTCAGAATAGAAAAACAGCTCGAAATTTGAATTCAAATTCGAATTCAAAACCCAGAACAGGCTGGGCGGGAAATTTCCCGCCCAAGGACCAGGTCGACCTGGGGTTCGACCATAGTGTCGACCTCCCAGGGACCAGGTCGACCATAGTGTCGACCTGGTACTGTAGCCTAGTTTTGAGCCTGGGTTCATTCTGATGTATTCGGTATCGTTTTCTGTCTAGATAAATCCTCCTAATCCTATATAAACAGCCTCCTAGCCTCATTCTCTTTACACCATTTCATTCTCTCCTTATGGTGCCTCTGGAATAATTGAAATAAATAAAATAAAATAAAATACGAAGACTACTTCTTGAAGACTACGACTAGGAATTGCAAATTGGAGATTCAAATCAAGTTAGAGCTTCAAGAAGGGAAGGAATGGCTAATTCAACGGCTTTGAGCAACGTTGCGCGAATCATAGCAAATCACCTCAACGTTATCTTATTATCCTTTTCTAAAACCGATCAATGTAAGTCAGTTACTTTTTAGATTTGAACGTCTAGATCTTTTTGTGGCATGTAATTAAATGGATATAAGAATATGCATGATCCTATCATTTGAATATGTGCTTGTATATGCCTTTGGATCTAATTAAGAACTATTGAGATTAATTACCGATGAGACTATGCCTATGCCTATGACTGTGAACATAAGACTATGCCTATGCCTATGACTGTGAACATAAGACTATGCCTATGCCTATGACTGTGAACATAAAACTATGCCTATGCCTATGACGGTGGACATAAGACTACTGCCTATAACTATGACAAGGATAATTGGGGCCAATCACCTATGACTCATGACTCTTAGGGTAATTGCCTAGGACTATTTTTGTTAATTATCCATGACTATTGTGTTTAATCGCCCATGATTCATAACTATGAAACCATGACTATGACTATTGTGGTTAATTGCCTATGACTAGTATGGTTAGTTGCTTATGCCCATAACACTATAGTTGCAAATCATGTTGTACACCGAACTGGCATTATGTTGGATCAAATCACCTATGCCTATTCCCTCAATTATGTTGATCTTATATTTATGATGTAGCTTGTCTAGTTTATTCCTATTCACTGCTATGTACATCAAACCTATTGGAACCATTATCTTTGTATTTGGTTCGCTTTCGCATGCCTATTCTTTATGTCAAATTCTCGTGCTTATCCCCTGTTCCTTTTGTTAAGTTTCATTTCATAAGTACCTAGAAACTTGTGAAATCATGTTATACGTATGACTACGGCGGGGGAATTTGGGCGTAACTTAATTTGTATAATTTGGCATAATAAATATGTTGATCTGAATTGGCTATAAATATTACATGCATACTAGACTTGGGCGTATAATGGCAAATTGTTAATTGGCCGCAAAATATGGAATTGGCATGTAAACCAAGTTTTGGGCATAAACTGTAAACTAGAATATCAAACCTAGTTTTGACATGAACTGTAAATGAGAATACTAGATCTAAATTGGCATAAAACTGCAAGTTGGGTTAAATGATCGGTAAATCAAGATTTGGGCCAAGAATATAGGTATGTTAGTAGGCATGACAAATGAATATAACATAGGCCAAATTTGTTTAAAAGAGTCGTTAGCAATTTACATATAGACAAACATGATAAATATGTAAATCTAGGGAAAGACGAATATGCCTAACCCGAGGTTAGATTGAGTTAAGGTATAAGACTGCCCGGAACCGCCCGGCAAATCCAGCAACCATAACAATACCTATCTAATGTGGGTGGTTAGAGCATTAAGCCCAAAAAGGACCCGAGGTTAGACTGAGTTGCGGTATAAATCTGCCCGGAACCGACCGGCACATCCAGTAACCGCAACGATATCTGTCTAATGTGAGTGGTTGGTGCTTTAAAGAATAATCTAAAGTTAAGATACAGTTAAGCTATAATGGGAGGGTTAAGTCCATAGGAATACTTAACCAACTTAACATGTTAACAAGACTTGTATGGGTTAAATAGCGTTATAACATGTTAACTAGACTAGAAGGTGGGGTTAAGTAAAATACACTTAGCCAATTTAACATCTTAACTAGAAGAGGGAGTTAAGTAAGCTTAGAACACTTAGGCATCATAGTATGACAAACGAACAAGGTTAAGTTAAAAGATGAAGGGGCAACACTTAACCATTAGAACATGTGAACCAAATAGATGTTAGGGTTAAGTTAACCAAGGGAACACTTAACCAATACAAGATGAAGGGGTGGGGCTAGGTAATAAGAAATACTTAACCAATATAACTTGATTTGTGGTAGGGTTAAGTCAATCATGAACTACTGATAACACTTAACCAGTTTAACGTGACAAATGAATAGGTTAAGTTAACTTGAATTGACTGATGACACTTAACCAATCCAACTTGACGAGAAAAAGAACTAAGTAGTAAACATTAGTTAAGAGGACTAAGTTTAAAGCCTTAGTTAAGAAAACGACGGTTCAGGAAACTAAGTAGTAAACCTTAGTTAGGGGAACCAAGTGGTAAACCTTAGTAGAATACGAGAAGGAGCAAACGTCCATCTGATCTTAAAGAAGGTTCCAACGAACTGGGGTACAAAGCACGCGGCTTCGAGGGGACGTGAGGGTACTCTTGGTATCCCTCTGTGAGACTGCAGATGATCCTCCTGGGCTCATAGAGGTTAAGGTCTGCGTTAGAAGAACCAAGGGTATGCCTTGGTTGCAATATAAGGGAACCTAAAGACTAGGATGGACCAGCGTGATTCGGCGAGACCAGTAGCCCTGTGATAGCAACTCGTCGTCTACCTACCATCTTGAGTCAATCGAGATACATGAAGCGGAAAGGCGGAGAACTCCAACAGACCATATACTTGCTATCTAGTTATGGTTACGGATGGCCATAGGTTAGTGAGGCATAGGGGGCCTGTGTATAGTTCTCATTTTTCAAGGTGTGCCTTTCATTAGTTGAGGGAGGGGTCAGGTGGGACCATAACCACTGGAAAAACAGACCTTAGCATCTGCATCGGCAGATATCTGAAAGCGCCCGACCGAGTTCCGTGTTTCTTAAATTTGCCCTGCCACGAGACTCAGGTCGCACATATAGAGGACATGTGCATTTAGACACCGATAATGATCCACGACACATACGTGGGGAAAGTCTAGGAACATATACCGCTCTGGGCATTGTGTCCTAGAGTAGGGGCGTCGTTCGATAGGTATCATAACCCCTAGTTGGACCTAGGTCGCGTAAACCGTAAAATCCGAGAAGTATTAGATAAGTCGCGTAAACCCTAGTTGAATCTAGGAAGCACTCGATAGAAAAACCCTAGATTAGATCTAGGTAATAAATAATAAATGTACGCCTGAAAGCAACCACAATTTTAGGGATTGGGGGCACGTTATCATTACTAGTTGGGTCCCTAATTAGGTGGTGCAGAGATATAAACCAGAATGACAGGGAAATCGCGAAGTAGAAAAAGTATGGAAGCATTTTCAGTTTACTAGTGTATTCAGCTTGTTGGTAGGTCCAGTTTACCAGTACATTCAGCCTTATCTTGCCTTAGCATATCTTGCGTTATCTTGTTAGCCCTATCATCATGGTATTGTCTTGTATTCATTTAAATACATGTCATGTTGTTTTTACCTGTTCACATGCTGAAAGTTACTGAACTTACCAGACTTTATATCTGACTCTATTTTCTTTCGCTTTCTTGTCTTCCGTTCCCCCCTCCCCCAGGTTCGCAAGGAGGGAATGTTACTACTTAGCTCAGTTTTCTTTCCAAGCTTGAAGATTAGTCAAAGTTTTCCTTGGATTCACTTTTCCATTGCTATGGATGGTCCATACTACATTGGGGAATATAAAAGTTATTTTATGCTTCTTTATTTTGCAAGACAGATACTCTGGTATTGGAAAACAATTGTTGTACAAACTTTTTTATCAATAAAGCAAAAAAATTATTTTCCGCTGTTTTAATTTTGTCTGTCTTGTAATTTATCTACATCTTTTACCTATAATGCTTCATAGAACTTAGTGCATTCCCTTTGTGAGTGACACTAATGGATGTGGGGTGTTACACGTGGTATCAGAGCTGAAGGTTACCGGATCAGGTAAAAGATTTGAAAAATTATTTTCAACGGTTTTAAAAGAAGCATTTTCAAAAGAAAAGTTTTGTTTTAAAGGCATATTCCCCAATAGCCATATGCACTATCTTCTGATCCTTTGTTTGAATTCTTGTCCCCCTCTTTCTTGAATCTTCGGGGCTCCTGGCTTTCTGGGAGGTAACCACATCGCGGCACGATTCCATAGGCTTGATAAGATTACGATACTTATCGAAGGGCAAAGTAGTGCCCGACTCCCATCTATAGCCATAGTGGTTTCACCTGCAGCTATTCTTCTATCAAGCTTTGAAGGGTTTTCCATGCGATGGAGGCAGCTTTTGAGAAAATTGTCAATATGATTACACGGGGATGGTAAAGATGAGGATGAGGGAGCTTGGCTAGGGAGCTCAATACAAGGATGAGAAATTCATGGATATAAACTCGACTCACGAAGAAAGAAGGAATTATAAAGCCTAAGACGAAAGGAAGTATCTTTTCCATGGTATGATAGGACATATAATTAAGTACAAGGGCAAGGACGAGGGACAGGATTTTCAGAAGGGAGAGTGCATACTTCCACCATCAGAATACCTAAAAGAGAGAGATAGTAAAAGTCTCTGTTGGAAAAGTTTAGCTTTTCGTTTTGATCAACCAATTTGTACTCTTTTGATCTTAGCGCTTCGCATTTGTTCATATCTACTTCCATAGTTAAGTCTCTGCACCTTAGTACTTGTATAGTAGAAGATCCCATTAGTGTCTCAAATCCAATTGGTGGTTCGGCCCGTTTACCTTTGGTTTGTAAGGATTTGAGAATAACTATATTAAGTGTTGAGTTTAAGCGTAATGCATATGTTTTTGGTTCCATGGGCTATGAGTTGATTCTAGGCATGGGTTGGATGGCTAGTAATTCTGAAAGGAGGGTAGTTAGACTTTTGATTTGCCTTGGAAATACCCTCGAGATTCCGTGTAAAGAATCAGTTAGGCTTAGCTAGCTAGAATCGCTTAATGCATTTATCGACGATCTGCAATCCGTTAGGGTAGTCCATGAGTATGTAGATGTTTTAGATTAGGTTAGGAGTTTACCCCTAAAACGTGGGATAGACTTCCGCATGTATCCAGTTGACAATGAAAAACCAGCTATTCGATCAACGACAGTTTTGGAAATGGAGGTCAATAAGCTTCGCAATCGTGAAGATTAATTAGATATGGTATAGAATAGTGAAGCTCCAGAAGAGGTGACTTAGAAGACTGAAGACTAGATACACGCATCATACCCTTTTTCTTAAGGGTACATCCTTGATCTCTTTTTCTAGAAATTTTATGCATTGTTTCTAGATTTTAAGGTATATCCTCTAGGGCGTATCATCGATTCTTAGGTGGAAGCCAATAGATGTAAACATGTATTTGAAACATGTTATGATTGATGGTTGCAAATCGTTTCTCGTGGATGCATATACACACCATAGGTGCTAGAAAGACTCAGTCACTTTCATAATGCATTAGTATATATGTATTTGCTTAACTGATTTAACTGGATATGTTATCATATGGATATTGCATATGGATGAATGGCTATGCACACATGTAGTATTTACATAACTAGGGATGCTTGCATACATGATTGGACGCATGGCACTGACATAATTCGCATTAAGGAGGTCAACTGAATCAGTAGACCGCCTGATTTTGCATTAGATAAAGACATATACACACACTATGCATATAAACATGAAAGCATTAGAAATCTTTTTAAGGACAATGAGTGACTGTGATTGAATGGTTGAGTAGATGGTTGATTGGATGGTAGGACACATTCTTCCTAACTTGAAGATTTCGGGGGCGAAATCATTTTAAGGGGGGAGAATGTAACACCCCGTATTTTTATAAAAATGTTAAAACCATAAATCAAGGCAGAATTAAATTTTAAAATAAGAATCAAGGGAAACGGGTTGCACCATTGCGTTCGTCTCGAAATTCTGCTTGGAAACGAGTCCGAGTTTTCGAGAAACGGACTCCGTATGAGGGAGATATGACCCTCCGAAGTTTCAAGGATTTTCAGAACAGAAAAACAACTCGAAATTCGAATTCAAATTCAAAACCCAGAACAGGCTGGGCGGGAAATTTCCCGCCCAGGGACCAGGTCGACCTGGGGGTCGACCATAGTGTCGACCTCCCAGGGACCAGGTCGACCATACTGTCGACCTGGGGGTCGACCTGGTACTGTAGCCCAGTTTTGAGCCTGGGTTCATTCTGATGTATCCGGTCTCGTTTTCTATCTAGATTCATCCGCCTAATCCTATATAAACAGCCACCTAGCCTCATTCTCTTTACACCATTTCATTCTCTCCTTATGGTGCCTCTGGAATAATTGAAATAAATAAATTAAAATAAAATACGAAGACTACTTCTTGAAGACTACGACTAGGAATTGCAAATTGGAGATTCAAATCAAGTTAGAGCTTCAAGAAGGGAAGGAATGGCTAATTCAATGGCTTTGAGCAACGTCGCGCGAATCATAGCAAATCACCTCAACGTTATCTTATTATCCTTTTCTAAAACCGATCAATGTAAGTCAGTTACTTTTTAGATTTGAACGTCTAGATCTTTTTGTGGCATGTAATTAAATGGATATAAGAATATGCCTGATCCTCTCATTTAAATCTGTGCTTGTATATCCCTTTGGATCTAATTAAGAACTATTGAGATTAATTACCGATGAGACTATGCCTATGCCTATGACTGTGAACATAAGACTATGCCTATGCCTATGACTGTGAACATAAGACTATGCATATGCCTATGACAGTGAACATAAGACTATGCCTATGCCTATGACTGTGAACATAAGACTATGCCTATGCCTATGACGGTGGACATAAGACTACTGCCTATAACTATGACAAGGACAATTGGGGCCAATCACCTATGACTCATGACTCTTTAGGGTAATTGCGTAGGACTATTTTTGTTAATTATCCATGACTATTGTGTTTAATTGCCCATGATTCATAACTATGAAACCATGACTATGACTATTGTGGTTAATTGCCTATGACTAGTATGGTTAGTTGCTTATGCCCATAACACTATACTTGCAAATCATGTTGTACACTGAACTGGCATTATGTTGGACCAAATCACCAATGCATATTCCCTAAATTATGTCGATCTTATATTTATGATGTAGCTTGTCTAGTTTATTCCTATTCACTGCTTTGTACATCAAACCTATTGGAACCATTATCTTTGTATTTGGTTCGCTTTCGCATGCCTATTCTTTATGTCAAATTCTCGTGCTTATCCCCTGTTCCTTTTGTTAAGTTTCATTTCATAAGTACCTAGAAACTTGTGAAATCATGTTATACGTACGACTACGGCGGGGGAATTTGGGCGTAACTTAATTTGTATAATTTGGCATAATAAATATGTTGATCTGAATTGGCTATAAATATTACATGCATACTAGACTTGGGCGTATAATGGCAAATTGTTAATTGGCTGCAAAATATGGAATTGGCATGTAAACCAAGTTTTGGGCATAAACTGTAAACTAGAATATCAAATCTAGTTTTGACATGAACTGTAAATGAGAATACTAGATCTAAATTGGCATAAAACTGCAAGTTGGGTTAAATGATCGGTAAATCAAGATTTGGGCCTAGAATATAGGTATGTTAGTAGGCATGACAAATGAATATAACATAGTCCAAATTTGTTTAAAAGAGTCATTAGCAATTTACATATAGACAAACAGGATAAATATGTAAATCTAGGGAAAGGCGAATATGCCAAACCCGAGGTTAGATTGAGTTACGGTATAAGACTGCCCGGAACCGCCCGGCAAATCCAGCAACCATAACAATACCTATCTAATGTGGGTGGTTAGAGCATTAAGCCCAAAAAGGACCCGAGGTTAGACTGAGTTGCGGTATAAATCTTCCCGGAACCGACCGACACATCCAGTAACCGCAACGATATCTGTCTAATGTGAGTGGTTGGTGCTTTAAAGAATAACCTAAAGTTAAGAAACAGTTAAGCTAGAATGGGAGGGTTAAGTCCATATGAATACTTAACCAACTTAACATGTTAACAAGACTTGTAGGGGTTAAATAGCCGTTATAACATGTTAACTAGACTAGAAGGTGGGGTTAAGTAAAATACACTTAGCCAATTTAACATCTTAACTAGAAGGGGGAGTTAAGTAAGCTTAGAACACTTAGCCATCATAGTATGACAAAGGAACAAGGTTAAGTTAAAAAGATGAAGGGGCAACACTTAACCATTAGAACATGTGAACCAAACAGATGTTAGGGTTAAGTTAACTAAGGGAAGACTTAACCAATACAAGATGAAGGGGTGGGGTTAGGTAATAAGAAATACTTAACCAATATAACTTGATTTGTGCTAGGGTTAAGTCAATCATGAACTACTGATAACACTTAACCAGTTTAACGTGACAAATGAATAGGTTAAGTTACTTGAATTGACTAATGACACTTAACCAATCCAACTTGACGAGAAAAAGAACTAAGTAGTAAACCTTAGTTAAGAGGACTAAGTTGTAAGCCTTAGTTAAGAAAACGACGGTTCAGGAAACTAAGTAGTAAACCTTAGTTAGGGGAACTAAGTGGTAATCCTTAGTAGAATACGAGGAGCAAACGTCCATCTGATCTTAAAGAAGGTTCCAACGAACTTGGGTACGAAGCACGCGGCTTCGAGGGGACGTGTGGGTACTCTTGGTATCCCTCTGTGAGGCTGCAGATGATCCGCCTGGGCTCACAGAGGTTAAGGTCTGTGTTAGAAGAACCAACGGTATGCCTTGGTTGCAATATAAGGCAACCTAAAGACTAGGATGGACCAGCGTGATTCGGCGAGACCAGTAGCCCTGTGATAGCAACTCGTCGTCTACCTACCATCTTGAGTCAATCGAGATACGTGAAGCGGAAAGGCGGAGAACTCCAACAGACCATATACTTGCTATCTAGTTATGGTTGTGGATGGCCATAGGTTAGTAGGGCATAGGGGGGCCTGCGTATAGTTCTCATTTTTCAAGGTATGCCTTTCATTAGTTGAGGGAGGGGTTAGGTGGGACCATAGCCACTGGAAAAACAAACCTTAGCATCTGCATCGGCAGATATCTGAAAGCTCCCGACTGAGTTCCGTGTTTCTTAAATTTTCCCTGCCACGAGATTCGGGTCGCACATATAGAGGAAATGTGCATCTAGACAGCGATAACGATCCACGACACATACGTGGGGAAAGTCTAGGAACATATACCGCTTTGGGTATTGTGTCCTAGAGTAGGGGCGTCGTTCGATAGGTAGCATAATCCCTAGTTGGACCTAGGTCGCGTAAACCCTAGAATCCGAGAAGTATTAGATAAGTCGCGTAAACCCTAGTTGAATCTAGGAAGCACTCGATAGAAAAACCCTAGATTAGATCTAGGTAATAAATAATAAATGTACGCCTGAAAGCAACCACAATTTCAGGGATTGGGGGCACGTTATCATTACTAGTTGGGTCCCTAGTTAGGTGGTGCAGAGATATAAACCAGAATGACAGCGAAATCGCAAAGTAGAAAAAGTATGGAAGCATTTTCAGTTTACTAGTGTATTCAGCTTGTCGGTAGGTCCAGTTTACCAGTACATTCGGTCTTATCTTGCCTTAGCATATCTTGCGTTATCTTTTTAGCCCTATCATCATGGTATTGTCTTGTATTCATTTAAATCCATGTCATGCTGTTTTTACCTGTTCACATGCTGAAAGTTACTGAACTTACCAGACTGGCAGACTCTATGTCTGACTCTGTTTTCTTTCGCTTTCTTGTCTTCCGTTCCCACCCCCCCAGGTTCGCAGGGAGGGAATGTTACTACTTAGCTCAGTTTTCTTTCCAAGCTTGAAGATTAGTCAATGAAACACCCCGTAATCCTGTTAATATTAATATTCACAAATTAAAGAATAACTAATCTCAGACGTGAGAATTGTGGGAAACGGGTTGCGCCATTGTGTTCGTCTCGGAATTCTGGTTGAAATAGAGTCCAAGTTTGCGTGAATTGGACTTCGTATGAAGAAGTTATGGCCACCCGAAGTTTTAGAAAATTCAAAACAGCTCGTAGGAAATTTAAAATTCAAACTGAAAAGTGCAGAAGCGGGCAGGGCAGGTCGACTGGGGAGTCGACACTAGTGTCAACCTCCCCCCCCAGGTCGACTACCATGTCGACCTCCCCCCCCCCCCCAAGGTCGACTATAGTGTCGACCTGGGTCTGGCGGCTAGGGTTTCTGACTGACCTGTTTTTAATTGAGTAATGACCCATTAGGGTTTCTGACCTAATCTGGTTGGCTGGGATTAGTTCTGAGTTGATCTGACGGTCTAAAATAAATCCTAACTCTATAGATACCTAGATAGTCTCTCACCCTAATTCATAAGAAAAATAGAATAGTTACTGTCATACCGTCGCCATGGAAATCAGTGGAGCCGCCGCCAACTAAGAAGGAAGAAAAGCTAATTCAATTCTAATTCTAATCAGCTCTAAAGCAAAGAAAGACTCTCTTTTCTTCTCTAAATTGTGAGTATGATAGTCTTAACAAGATTATTATCATTTTAATTAGGTTAAGTCATGAATGTATTATGAGTAGATGATGTGAATTGTCGTATATGTTATCATGTATGTTATTAATCCTATGCTATGTGGTGATGATATCCTATATGTTGTAAATCATGCTATGATGATGTTATGTATGTTGAAAGTTTCTAGGCTAAGTTGTGATGAATCATACATGTTAAAAAGCCATCTATGCTAGTTAGTTCATATTAATTAAATCATCATGTTTGGGCTATGTTGATCTATATGACAAGTTACATATGCAAGTTAGATTGATTAGAAAAGTTATGAACATATGCCATGACATCTATTATGACATCTAGAATTATGCTATGACATATGTGATACCCTATGCTAGTTCACACCATCATTATGTTGCCTAAAAACCCCATGTGCAAGTTTATGTATAGATTTGGGCTAAGATCATATCATGTGAATTGTGACATTTAACAAGTTGACACCTTTTGATCCTTAACATGTGTAGTTTATGCAAGTTTCACCCCTATTATGATTAGATTTATTTTATTGTCTATATGTTAATTTGTCTTTGTGCTGTGTGTTAGACTATTCAAGTCTAGCCTATATTATGCGTTGAATAAGTGAACGTATAAACGTGGGGTAGGGGTAATATTAAGGATTTAATAATTAGAAGTTGGGGTGCAATTGATATGATTTTGCATTCCATGAGTGGATGACCATAATTGAGTCAATTATGGACATCAATAAAAGTGGACTTAATTAATAATTTGGATAGGGAATTATTAAAACTAGGGTAAAAGATTATAAGTGGTAATCAATGCTTAGGACACAAGGTTGGACTCGTTTGTGACGTAAACCTGCCCGGACCCGCCCGACAAATCCAGTGGTCACAAATGTCAGCCCAATGTGAGAGGTCCTAGGCCTAAACTAAAGCATAACAGTTGTAAAGACACGAGGTTAGACTCTTTTATGGTGTAAGACTGCCCGGACCCGCCCGGCAAATCCAGCTGCCATAAATGCCAGTCTAATGTGAGAGGTCTTTACGAGGTTATGGCCTGAATGAATTAAGAAATACTTAACCAGATAAACATGTAAGGTGGGACATGGGGGTTAAGTAGGTGCCTTGGGTGGCATGAGGAATCTAGTGGGTGCCCTTAGTGGCATGTGAAATACGATTAGTAAGACTTAACCAAACACACATGTAAAAGAACATGACTAAGAGGGTTAAGTGGGATATACAAATGGTGACAAGCTTAGGTGGGTAGCTTGTGGGGGCCCATTTCAACCAGTAAACCAAACGTATCTTTGTGGGCTCGACCCAAGTCGAGGACGGGACACGCATACTGGGCTTGACTATAAGAGGCCAAAACGGGGAGCGGTGGCAACGCAAGTCCAACGGGTTTCATATGCGTGTGTGGACCCGGGCTGGTAGGTAAGACGTTGTTGCATCGTGTAGGTATAAGCCGTGCATTCTCAAGTTGTATCGGGTTGCCACTTTAGGGGAGTGATACACCCCACTGTGGGGCCAGCACGGGTATCTACGAGTAGGGAGCCGATCAAAAGTGGGTAGTGGGGTACACCTAGTGGAGATAGGGGCAGACGACACCTATGTAGTCAGCTAGGGGTACGCAAGGCTATAGTTTCTGTGTGAAGCAAGTGGGATCAACCTTTAGGGTGCAGTGTAGTAATGTGCGGTGCAGTGTAGTAATGTGCGGTGCAGTGTAGTAATTATTCGTTAGTAATTAGGTATGCCTTTAACGTTATCCTTCACGTTATCTTTATCTGTTCATTCCATACCTAATAGTTCATAGACATTTACTTGGCTTCCAGCTTATGCCTTAGTCTAGTTATTTTAATAATAGTATTGTTTGAATTATCATACTCGCCAGACTTTATGTCTGACCCCCTCCATTTCTATCCTTTTTCCCCCTCCAGGTCCTCAGGTTGGGCCCAGCTCTAGTGGAGTTTGATTGGATTGCTTCATCTCTTTGGAAAGCTTGGACCCTTGAAGTAAAGTCCAGCTTGTTATCTTCTTTAATGGCTATTTGTGTAATGGGATTATGTATTTTGTTTTATGAAGATGGATATTTTACTTGACTCTGATTTATGGTTTTGTGATGTAACAAACATGTTTAATTTCCGCTGCAATAAAATGAAGTTTTAGATTTTTCAAGTACTACTTATTATCTGTCTTGTTGTAATTTTTCTGTTCTATATTCACTTAAAACCTCCATGGAAGTTAATGCATTCCCTTTGTGAGTGACATTAATGGACGTGGGGTGTTACACGTGGTATCAGAGCTTAAGGTTACCAGAATAGATAAAAAAATTTAGAAAAACTATTTTTCTAAAGTATTTTTGGAAGAAGTGCTTTCAAAAACATGTTTTAATGAGTAATTTGAAGAGGAAGTTTTTATGAAAAACATAATCCCCAAATAGCCATATATCTTAATCTTTCGAATTCTCCATTTTGAATCTTTCCTTTTTTCGTTTCAGCATGGCTGAAGATCTTAACCTACCTGACGGTGTAACGATACCAGGATGGTATAGGAGGTTGTTAGAGGCTAGGGCCGCTGCGGGTCCAGCCAATGTTCCTCCACCACCAGTTGCACCCGTTCCTCCTCCTCCTCCTCGCGTAGATACTTTTGCAAAGACGTGCAAGGAATTTAAAGCTATGGGTGGAAAACCCTTTCAAGGGTCAGAAACGTTTGTGGAAGCTAGAGATTGGCTTAAGGAGGTGGAAGAATTGCTAGAAATCTTTGAGGTAGAAGAAGGGAGGAAAGTTCGTTTAGCAGCTTGGTTGATGAAGGGTGAGGCCTCGTTTTGGTGGGAGGTCACCAATGGGGAGCGTCCTGTTGACTCTTGGGCGGATTTTAAACATAGGTTCGAGGTGAAGTTTCTCTCTAGGGCGGAAGAAAATCTATATATGGAAAGGTTCTTGACATTGAAGCAAGGAAGCTCATCAGTGAAAGAATATGTCAACAAATTTAATCAGTTAG
Organism: Allium sativum; assembly: GCA_030737875.1. Taxonomy (NCBI): domain Eukaryota; kingdom Viridiplantae; phylum Streptophyta; class Magnoliopsida; order Asparagales; family Amaryllidaceae; genus Allium; species Allium sativum. The sequence continues at coordinate 750,205,157 of CM060915.1, forward strand.
CAAGGTTTGGCTTGGACTTAGTGAACACGCCGGAGAAGAAGGCGCTGAGGTTCGTTAATGGCTTGAATGAACCATTGCAAGGGTTGGCCATGACCCACATCCCTATGGGGGCCACCTTTGAGAAGCTAGTAGAAATGGCGCTCATGCACGAGGAGAAAAGTGCTAAAGCTGATAAGGCACCCGAGAAGAAAGGGGATCAGAAGAAACCCCAACAGCAAAACAAGAAGGGTGGTAAAGACAATAATGGCAAGGGAAAGAAGAAATGCTTTAACTGTGGGACCCCAGGCCATCTCAGCAAGGACTGCCGAAAGAAAATGAAGACTGGTTGTTTTCATTGTGGCGATGCGGGACATCTAGTGAAGGACTGCCCAAGGAAGGGGCAGAGGGCAGGGGTTACCTCGGGAGGACAGGTGTAGGCTCTTATAGCACCAGGGCAGGCAAGGGGACAAGTTCAGGCTCTCGCGGTCCCACCGTTGCAAGAACGAGGTAGAACCATTTCTGTTGAAAGCTTAGTTTTTCTGTTTGATCATCCTGTCCGTACCTTATTTGACTCGGGCGCATCGCATTCCTTTATCTCTACATCATTAGTTGAATCACTGCACTTAAACACCAGTTTAGTAGAGGATCCCTTAGTTGTTTCGAATCCAATTGGGGGCTCAGCTCATTTGTCTATGATGTGTTTGGATTTGAAAATTTCTATACTTAGCGTTGAGTTTCGATGTGATGCTTATGTGTTGGGCTTCACGGGCTATGGGTTAATTTTAGGGATGGATTGGTTATCCAGAAATGGGGCCGTTCTTGATTGTGAAAGGAGAGTAGTTAGGCTCATGACTCGCCTTGGCAACACTCTCGAAATCTTTTGTAATCCCATAAATTCCGTTATGCTAAGTTATTTAGAATCGCTTGACGCGTCTGAGGAAAATCTACGATCTGTTAGAGTGGTCCGATAGTATTCGGATGTGTTTGAGGAGGTGAAGGGCTTACCTCCGAAGCGGGAGATAGATTTTCGAATATATCTTGTGGATAATGCGAAACCAGTATCTTTGCCGGTACGCCACATGGCTCCACGTGAAAGGAGGGAACTCGATAAGCAAGTGAAGGAGTGGCTTGAGAAGGGGTTCATAAGACGAAGTATATCGGAGTGGGGTTCTCCAGTAGTATTTGCCATGAAGGCGGATGGGTCCCTTAGACTTTGTGTGGACTATAGAGAACTTAATAAACTTACTAAGAAGAACAGACACCCACTGCCGAGGATTGACGATCTCTTCGATCAGTTAGTTGGCGCCTCAGTGTTTTCGCAGTTGGACTTAGCCACTGGTTTCCATCAGTTGAGAGTGGCTGAGGATAGCATAGATAAGACTGCCTTTAGGACTCCGGACGGTTTCTATGAATGGCTAGTGATGCCCTTCGGTTTGACAAACGCCCCCGCATACTTTGTTGATCTGATGAGTAGGGTGTTTAGGGAGTACCTTAACAAATTCGTGGTAGTCTTTGTAGACGACATCTTGATCTTTTCTAAGGATGAAGAAGAGCATGCCCTACATCTTAGGAAAGTGTTAGAGACCCTACGAGCGCATAGCCTTAAAGCAAAATTTTCTAAGTGTCACTTCTGGAGGAAGGAAGTACGATTCTTAGGGCATGTGGTTTCCAAGGAAGGGATAGCTGTGGATCCCGCGAAGGTGGTGGCCATCCAAGATTGGAAGGTCCCTAAAAATGCTACCAAAGTGAGAAGTTTCTTGGGGTTGGCTGGCTACTATAGGAAGTTTATCAAAGACTTCGCAAAGATATCAGCTCCATTGACACGCCTGACGAAGAAGAACCTAGTTTTCACATGGGACGTAGATTGTGATGATGTGTTCCAACGTTTGAAGAGAGCTTTGACTTCAGCCCTAGTCTTAGTACTTCCAGACGGGAGTAAGCCATTTACTGTTTATACCGACGCTTGTGGGACAGGACTAGGCGCAGTCTTAATGCAAGAGGGTAGGGTAATAGCCTATGGTGGAAGGCAGTTGAGAGCGCATGAGAGAAATTATCCTACACATGACCTAGAGTTGGCCGCTATTGTTTTCGCGCTTAAGTCTTGGCGTCATTATCTTCTTGGGGAGAAATTCGAATTATTCACTGACCACAAATCTTTAAAATACTTGTTCTCTCAGAAGGACTTGAACTTAAGGCAGCAAAGGTGGATGGAGTTCTTAGCGTCTTACAACTTCGAAATAGCCTATACCCCTGGCAAGGGTAACGTGGTGGCAGACGCCTTAAGTAGAAAAAGATTATCCTTAAGTCCTTTGTTTGTTGAGCGGCAAAGCTTAGAATTCATTTCGATGTTTGACTTTAGACCTTCCGTTGACTTTGTACCCGGTTTGCTAGCATCCTTAGAGGTCAGACCTACGCTTTTGGGACGGATTGGCGAGGCACAGCGAGACGAACCACAGTTGGTTGAGTTAGTAGAAAAGCTCAAAGGAGGGGGGTCATCAAGCCATCTCCGTAGGTATACCCTAGATGATAAGGGTTGGTTACGTAGGGACGGTAGACTTTGTGTACCTAAAGACGATGACCTAAGGAAGACTATTCTTGACGAAGCACATCACTCGAAGATGACCATTCATCCCGGCGGGGGCAAGATGTACATGGAGATGAGACAAGTTTACTTTTGGGTCGGCATGAAGAAAGATGTGGCCGAGTATGTCGCTAGATGCTTGGTGTGCCAACAAGTAAAAGCGGAGCAAAAGAAACCCGGTGGGTTGCTTCACCCATTGGAGGTTCCACTATGGAAGTGGGAAAGCATTTCGATGGACTTTATTGACGGATTACCGAGATCGAGGAAGGGTAATACGGGGATTTGGGTTATAGTGGATAGACTTACTAAGAGCGCCCATTTCATTCCCGTGAAGAGTAAGAGGACTGCTCCATGGTTAGCTTCTGTATACGTCCGAGAGATAGTTCGTTTGCACGGTGTTCCTTCTAGCATAGTGAGCGACCGCGATCCTATTTTCACTAGCGAATTTTGGAGAAGCTTGCAAGAGGCGGTAGGGACTCAGTTGTGTTTGAGCACCGCATACCATCCTCAGACGGACGGCCAGACCGAGAGGGTGAATCGCATTCTAGAGGATCTTTTGAGGCTGTGTATCCTAGACTTTGGGGGTACATGGGAAGAGCATCTTCCATTAGTGGAGTTCGCATATAACAACAGCTTTCAGTCCAGCATTGGCATGGCACCTTTCGAAGCTCTTTATGGACGACCTTGTCGTTCACCTACATGTTGGTGGGAATCTACGGATAAGATCTTACTTGGGCCCGATATGATTAGGGAGACTTCGGAGAAGATCGACTTGATTCGAAGAAGGATGAAAGCAGCGCAAGATAGGCAGAAATCTTATGCGGATAAGAGAAGGACAGATCTCGAATTTGAGGTTGGGGACATGGTCTTCATCAAAGTGTCTCCATTACGGAACGTTGTTCGCTTTGGGTCCGTTGGGAAGTTAGCACCAAGGTTCGTAGGACCGTTTCCTATTAAGGAAAGGATTGGGCGGATGGCGTATAGAGTGGAGTTGCCGGAGAGACTTAGTGGTGTACACGACGTATTCCATGTGTCACATTTGAGGAAGTGCTTGCACGAGACCGCGGAAGTGGTAGAGCCGACCTTGCTTAGAGAGGTGGAGATAGAGCGTGATGCGACGATTCGACGAGCTCCTACGTGCATTCTTGGGGTCAGAGATCAAGAAGTTGAGGAATCGAGAGGTCAACTAGTCAAAGTGCAATGGGGAGATGATGAGAGCAACGCTACTTGGGAGACGGAAGAGAAGATGCGTTCACGATACCCTTTTCTTTTTGAGGGTATGTCTTTTAATTTCTCCTTTATCGCTTAGCTTGTACTTATCTTATCTTTAGTATGTCCTCTCGCTAGTATATTTGACCTTTAGTTAGGATCATCCTATGGTTGAAACATGTGTTTGAGACATGTTATGTATGATGGATGCAAAGTGGATGCAAGTGTTTGCTAGTGGTTGCTCGTTGGCGCAATACACACACTATTAGGCACTAGATCGGCTCAGTCACTTCATACTGCATATTGCGTATAAATGGCTGTATTTAGTAAAATGGATGTATGATGATTGTTTAATCATATGGATGATGCATTCAGATGATGATTGTGCACGCATATAGAGATAATATGTAGCATTAAGGAACTTTTGCATACATAATGGACGCATGGCACTATCATGGGTTGCATTAAGGAGGTCAACTGAATCAGTGGACCGCCTGATTTTGCATTAGATATGGACATGTACACACACTGTGCATTTAAACATGAAAGCATTAGAAGTCTATAAGGACAATGGATGCCTGTGTTTGATGATTGAGTAGATGGTTGTTTGGATGTTAGGATAAACATTCTTCTTGACTTGAAGATTTCGGGGACGAAATCCTTTAAGGAGGGGAGAATGTAACACCCCGTAATTATGTTAATATTAATATTCACAAATTAAAGAATAACTAATCTCAGACGTGAGAATTGTGGGAAACGGGTTGCGCCATTGTGTTCGTCTCGGAATTCTGGTTGAAATAGAGTCCGAGTTTGCGTGAATTGGACTTCGTATGAAGAAGTTATGGCCACCCGAAGTTTCAGAAAATTCAAAACAGCTCGCAGGAAATTTAAAATTCAAACTGAAAAGTGCAGAAGCGGGCTGGGCAGGTCGACTGGGGAGTCGACACTAGTGTCGACCTCCCCCCCAGGTCGGCTACCATGTCGACCTCCCCCCCAGGTCGACTATAGTGTCGACCTGGGTCTGGCGGCTAGGGTTTCTGACTGACCTGATTTTATTTGAGTAATGACCCATTAGGGTTTCTTACCTAATCTGGTTGGCTGGGATTAGTTCTGAGTTGATCTGACGGTCTAAAATAAATCCTAACTCTATAAATACCTAGGTAGTCTCTCACCCTAATTCATAAGAAAAATAGAATAGTTACCGTCATACCGTCGCCATGGAAATCAGTGGAGCCGCCGCCAACTAAGAAGGAAGAAAAGCTAATTCAATTCTAATTCTAATCAGCTCTAAAGCAAAGAAAGACTCTCTTTTCTTCTCTAAATTGTGAGTATGATAGTCTTAACAAGATTATTATCATTTTAATTAGGTTAAGTCATGAATGTATTATGAGTAGATGATGTGAATTGTCGTATATGTTATCATGTATGTTATTAATCCTATGCTATGTGGTGAGGATATCCTATATGTTGTAAATCATGTTATGATGATGTTATGTATGTTGAAAGTTTCTAGGCTAATTTGTGATGAATCATACATGTTAAAAAGCCATCTATGCTAGTTAGTTCATATTAATTAAATCATCATGTTTGGGCTATGTTGATCTATATGACAAGTTACATATGCAAGTTAGATTGATTAGAAAAGTTATGAACATATGCCATGACATCTATTATGACATCTAGAATTATGCTATGACATATGTGATACCCTATGCTAGTTCACACCATCATTATGTTGCCTAAAAACCCCATGTGCAAGTTTATGTATAGATTTGGGCTAAGATCATATCATGTGAATTGTGACATTTAACAAGTTGACACCTTTTGATCCTTAACATGTGTAGTTTATGCAAGTTTCACCCCTATTATGATTAGATTTATTTTATTGTCTATATGTTAATTTGTCTTTGTGCTGTGTGTTAGACTATTCAAGTCTAGCCTATATTATGCGTTGAATAAGTGAACGTATAAACGTGGGGTAGGGGTAATATTAAGGATTTAATAATAATAAGTTGGGGTGCAATTGATATGATTTTGCATTCCATGAGTGGATGACCATAATTGAGTCAATTATGGACATCAATAAAAGTGGACTTAATTAATAATTTGGATAGGGAATTATTAAAACTGGGGTAAAAGATTATAAGTGATAATCAATGCTTAGGACACGAGGTTGGACTCGTTTGTGACGTAAACCTGCCCGGACCCGCCCAGCAAATCCAGTGGTCACAAATGTCAGCCCAATGTGAGAGGTCCTAGGCCTAAACTAAAGCATAACAGTTGTAAAGACACGAGGTTAGACTCTTTTATGGTGTAAGACTGCCTGGACCCGCCCGGCAAATCCAGCTGCCATAAATGCCAGTCTAATGTGAGAGGTCTTTACGAGGTTATGGCCTGAATAAATTAAGAAATACTTAACCAGATAAACATGTAAGGTGGGACATGGGGGTTAAGTAGGTGCCTTGGGTGGCATGAGGAATCTAGTGGGTGCCCTTAGTGGCATGTGAAATACGATTAGTAAGACTTAACCAAACACACATGTAAAAGAACATGACTAAGAGGGTTAAGTGGGATATACAAATGGTGACAAGCTTAGGTGGGTAGCTTGTGGGGGCCCATTTCAACCAGTAACCCAAACGTATCTTTGTGGGCTCGACCCAAGTCGAGGACGGGACACACATACTGGGCTTGACTATAAGAGGCCAAAACGGGGAGCGGTGGCAACGCAAGTCCAACGGGTTTCATATGCGTATGTGGACCCGGGCTGGTAGGTAAGACGTTGTTGCATCGTGTAGGTATAAGCCGTGCATTCTCAAGTTGTATCGGGTTGCCACTTTAGGGGAGTGATACACCCCACTGTGGGGCCAGCACGGGTATCTACGAGTAGGGAGCCGATCGAAAGTGGGTAGTGGGGTACACCTAGTGGAGATAGGGGCAGACGACACCTATGTAGTCAGCTAGGGGTACGCAAGGCTATAGTTTCTGTGTGAAGCAAGTGGGATCAACCTTTAGGGTGCAGTGTAGTAATGTGCGGTGTAGTGTAGTAATGTGCTGTGCAGTGTAGTAATTATTCGTTAGTGATTAGGTATGCCTTTAACGTTATCCTTCACGTTATCTTTATCTGTTCATTCCATACCTAATAGTTCATAGACATTTACTTGTCTTCCAGCTTATGCCTTAGTCTAGTTATTTTAATAATAGTATTGTTGGAATTATCATACTCGCCAGACTTTATGTCTGACCCCCTCCATTTCTATCCTTTTTCCCCCTCCAGGTCCTCAGGTTGGGCCCAGCTCTAGTGGAGTTTGATTGGATTGCTTCATCTCTTTGGAAAGCTTGGACCCTTGAAGTAAAGTCCAGCTTGTTATCTTCTTTAATGGCTATTTGTGTAATGAGATTATGTATTTTGTTTTATGAAGATGGATATTGTACTTGACTCTGATTTATGGTTTTGTGATGTAACAAACATGTTTAATTTCCGCTGCAATAAAATGAAGTTTTAGATTTTTCAAGTACTACTTATTATCTGTCTTGTTGTAATTTTTCTGTTCTATATTCACTTAAAACCTCCATGGAAGTTAATGCATTCCCTTTGTGAGTGACATTAATGGACGTGGGGTGTTACACTCGAAGTTTTCTTGGATTCACTTTTCCATTGCTATGGCTGGCCCATACTACATTGGGGAATATAAAAGTTATTTTATGCTTCTTTATTTTGTAAGACAGATACCCTGGTATTGGAAAACAATTGTTGTACAAACTATTTTATCATTAAAGCAAAAAATTTATTTTCCGCTGTTTTAATTTTGTCTGTCTTGTAATTTATCTGCATCTTTTACATATAATGCTTCACAGAACTTAGTGCATTCCCTTTGTGAGTGACACTAACGGATGTGCGGTGTTACACATATCCTACCATCCAAACAACCATCTACTCAACCATCAAACACAGGCATCCATTGTTCTTATAAAATTCCTAATGCTGTATGAACATTTGCAAGAAGTGTGTGTATATGTTCCTTATCTAATGCAAAATCAGGCGGTCTACTGATTCAGTTGACCTCCTTAATGCAAACCATGATAATGCCATGCGTCCATTATGTATGCGAAGAACCCTATCGATACATATTATTTCTACATGTGTGCACAACCATTCACCAAAATGCAACATCCATATGATGGTACAACCATTATACATCCATTACTTAAATATGTACACACATTTATATGCAATATGCAATATGAAGTGACTGAGCCAATCTAGTGCCTAAAGTGTGTGTATATGCATCCACGAGCAACCACTAGCAACCACTTGCATCCACATGCATCCACCATACATAACATGTCTCAAACACATGTTTCAACCATAGGACTACCCTATCTAAAGGTCAAAGATACTAGCGAGAGGACACACTAAAGATAAGGTAAGTACAAGCTAAGCGATAAAGGAGAAATTAAAAGACATACCCTTGAAAAGAAAAGGGTATAATGAACACATCTTCTCTTCCGTCTCCCAAGTAGCGTTGCTCTCATCGTCTCCCCATTGCACTTTGACTAGCCTGACCTCTCGATTCCTCAACTTCTTAATCTCCGACCCAAGAATGCACGTAGGAGCTCGTCGAATCGTCGCATCGCGCTCTATCTCCACCTCTCTAAGCAAGCTCGGCTCTACCACTTCCGTGGTCTCGTGCAAGCATTTCCTCAAATGTGATACATGGAATATGTCGTGTACACCACTAAGTCTCTCGGGCAACTCCACTCTATACGCCATTTGTCCAATCCTTTCCTTAATTGGAAACGGCCCTACGAACCTTGGTGCTAACTTCCCAATGGACCCAAAGCGAACGACGTTCCGTAATGGAGACACTTTGACAATGACCATGTCCCCAATATCAAACTCAAGATCTGACCTCCTCTTGTCCGCATAAGATTTCTGCCTATCTTGCGCCATCTTCATCCTCCTTCAAATCAAATCAATCTTTTCCGAAGTCTCTCTAATCATATCGGTTCCAAGCAAGATCTTATCTGTAGACTCCCACCAACATGTAGGAGAACGACACGGCCGTCCATATAGAGCCTCGAACGGTGCCATGCCAATGCTAGATTGAAAGCTATTATTATATGCGAACTCCACCAACGGAAGATGTTCCTCCCATGTACCTCCGAAGTCTAAGACACACAACCTCAATAGGTCCTCTAGAATACGATTCACCCTCTTGGTCTGGCCGTTCGTCTGAGGAAGATATGCGGTGCTCAAACATAACTGAGTCCCTACCGCCTCTTGCAAGCTCTTCCAAAATTCGCTAGTAAAAATAGGATCGCGGTCGCTCACTATGCTTGATGGAACACCGTGCAAACGAACTATCTCTCGAATGTATACGGAGGCTAACCATGGAGCAGTCCTCTTACTCTTCACGGGAATGAAATGGGCGCTCTTAGTAAGTCTATCTACCACGACCCAAATCCCCGTATTACCCTTCCTCGATCTCGGTAATCCGTCAACAAAATCCATCGAGACGCTTTCCCACTTCCATTGTGGGACCTCCAATAGGTGAAGCAACCCACCGGGCTTCTTTTGCTCTGCTTTTACTTGTTGGCACACCAAGCATCTAGCGACAAACTCTGCCACATCCCTCTTCATACCGGCCCAAAAGTAAACTCGTCTCATGTCTATGTACATCTTGTCCCCGCCGGGATGAATGGTCATCTTCGAACGATGTGCATCATCAAGAATGGGCTTCCTCAAATTCTCGTCCTGTGGTACACAAAGTCTACCATCCCTACATAACCAACCCTTATCATCTAGAGTATACCTACAGAGATGGCTCGATAACTCCCCTCATTTGAGCTTCTCTACTAACTCAACCAACTGTGGGTCATCTCGCTGTGCCTCGCCGCGCGATCCGTCCCAAAAGCGTAGGTCTGACCTCTAAGGATGCTAGCAAACCGGGTACAAAGTCAATGGAAGGTTTAAAGTCAAATGTAGAGATGAACTCTAAGCTTCGCCGCTCAACAAACAACGGACTCAAAGACAACCTTTTTCTACTTAAGGCGTCTGCCACAACGTTACCCTTGCTAGGGGTATATGCTATCTCGAAATCGTAGGACACTAAGAATTCCATCCACCTTTGCTGCCTTAAGTTCAAGTCCTTCTGAGAGAACAAGTATTTTAGCGACTTGTGGTCAGTGAACAATTCGAATTTCTCGCCAAGAAGATAATGACGCCAAGACTTAAGCGCAAAGACAATAGCGGCCAACTCTAGGTCATGTGTACGGTAATTTCTCTCATGCACTCTCAACTGCCTTCCACCATAGGCTATTACCCTTCCCTCTTGCATTAAGACTGGGCCTAGTCCTGTCCCACAAGCATCGGTATAAACGGTAAATGGCTTACTCCCATCTAGCAACACTAAGACTGGGGCTGTGGTCAAAGCCCTCTACAAACGTTGGAACGCATCATCACAATCTATGTCCCATGTGAAAACTAGGTTCTTCTTCGTTAAGCGTGTTAATGGGGCTGATATTTTTGCGAAGTCTTTGATAAACTTCCTATAGTAGCCAGCCAACCCTAAGAAACTCCTCACCTCGGTAGCATTTTTAGGGACCTTCCAATCTTGTATGGCCACTACCTTCGCGGGATCCACAGCTATCCCTTCTTTGGAAACCACATGCCCTAAGAATCGCACTTCCTTTCTCCAAAAGTGACATTTGGAAAATTTATCTTTAAGGTTATGCGCTCGAAGAGTCTCCAACACTTCCCTAAGATGTAGGGCATGCTCTTCCTCGCTTTTAGAAAAGATCAAGATGTCGTCTACAAAGACTACCACGAATTTATTAAGGTACTCCCTAAACACCCTACTCATCAAGTCAACAAAGTATGCAGGGGCATTTGTCAAACCAAAGGGCATCACAAGCCACTCGAAGAAGCCATCTGGAGTCCTAAAGGCAGTCTTGTCTATGCTATCCTCAGCCACTCTCAACTAATGGAAACCAGTGACTAAGTCTAACTGCGAAAACACTGAGGTGCCAACTAACTGATCGAAGAGATCGTCAATCCTCGGCAGTGGGTGTCTATTCTTCTTTGTAAGTTTGTTAAGTTCTTTATAGTCCACACAAAGTCTAAGGGACCCATCCGCCTTCGTGGCAAATACTATTGGAGCACCCCACTCCGATATACTACGTCTGATGAACCCCTTCTCAAGCAATTCTTTCACTTGCTTACTGAGTTCTCTTCTCTCTCTCGGAGCCATGTGGCGCACTGGAAATGCAACTGGCTTTGCATTATCTACTAGATATATTCGAAAGTCTATCTCACGTTTTGGGGGTAAACCCCTCACCTCATCGAAGACATCAACATATTCACGGACTATGGGAACAGAATGTAAGTCATCATCGGATGCGTCAAGGGATTCTAGGTAGCTAAGCATTACTGGACCTCTAGGGTCACAAGAAATATCAAGGGTCTTCCCACAACGAGTCAACAATCTAACTACCCTTCTTTCACAATCTAGAATGGCCCCGTATCTAATTAGCCAATCCATACCTAGAATCAAGCCGTAGCCCATGAAGCCAAGAACAAAGGCGTTGCACTCAAACTCAACGCCCAAGATAAACACTCTCAAATCCCGACAAATCATAGAAAGATGAGCCGAACCACCAATAGGATTTGAGACTACTAAGGGATCAGTAACAAGACTAGTATCTAGGTGCAGTGTTTCAACTAATGATGTAGAGATAAACGAATGTGATGCGCCAGAATCGAATAAAGTACGGACAGGATGATCAAACAGAAAAACTAAACTTTCAACGGAAATTGCTCTACCTCGTTCTTGCAGCGGTGGGACCACGAGAGCCTGAACTTGTCCCCTTGCCTGCCCTGGTGCCATAAGAGCCTGCACCTGTCCTCCCGAGGTAGACCCTGCCCTCTTCCCTTTCTTTGGGCAGTCCTTAATAAGATGTCCCGCTTCGCCACAGTGGAAACAACCAGTCTTCTTTTTCTTCCTACAATCTTTTCTTAGATGGCCTGGTGTCCCACAGTTAAAGCATCTTTTCTTTTCCTTAACATTGTTGCCTTTGCCACCTTTCTTGTTCTGTTGTTGCTGTTGCGGCTTCTTTTGATCCCCTTTCTTCTCGGGTGCTTTATTAGCATTGGCGCCCTTTTCCTCTTCATGCATAAGCGCCATGTCAACTAGTCTCTCAAAGGTAGCCCCCATGGAATGTGGGTCATAGCTAACCCATGAAGCGGCTCGTTCAAACCCTTAACAAATCTTAGGGCCTTCTTTTCTGGTGTATTCACCAAGTCCAAGCCAAATCTCGCCAACTGATTGAACTTGTTGACGTATTCTTTTACCGATAGATTCCCTTGCTTCAGCGCCAAAAACCTTTCCATATATAGATTCTCTTCAGCCCGTGAGAGAAACTTCGCTTCAAACCTCTGCCTAAAATCTGGCCATGTATCAACTGGACGTTCTCCATTAGTGACCTCCCACCAAAATGAGGCCTCATCCTTCATTAGCCAGGCAGCTAACTGGACTTTTCTTCCATCATCCACTTCAAAGATTCCAAACAATTCTTCTACCACTTTTAGCCAATTACGAGCTTCAACAAATGTCTCTGTCCCATGAAAAGGTTTTCCACCCATTGCCCTAAAGTCCTTACATATCTTTGCGAAAGTATCGACGCGGGGAGGAGGAGGAGGGGGAGGAGGAGGATTTGCTGGACCTGCAGTGGTGGCCCTAGTCTCCAAATACCTCCTAAACCATCCCGGTATGGTTATTCCCTCGGGTATCTCGGGAATTCCAGACATGCTGAAACGAAAAAGGAAAGATTCAATACAAAAGAACCGAAGGAAAGATATATGGCTTTTGGGGTTATGCTTTCTAAAATAAGCTTTTCTGTAAAAATACTTTCCTTAAAACATACTTTTGAAAGTACTTCTTTATAAAAGTGGTTTTGAAAAACAGTTTTTCAAAATTCATATCTGTTCTAGTAACCTCCAGCTCTGATACCACTGTAACAAACTGCACCTCCGTTCACGCAAGATATTGTCCCCAACTTAGCCACCGTATAGTTCTAGTAACCTTCAGCTCTGATACCACTGTAACAAACCGCACCTCCGTTCATGCAAGATATTGTCCCCAACTTAGCCACCGTATAGGTGTGGGGTTTTGTTCCTCAAAAGGCCTCGGCATTAGTAAGAGATGGGCTCTACTATATAAGTACCCACTTCACACAGGCTTCCATGATGTGGGACTTAGGGGTGTTACATTCTCCCCTCCAACAGAGCCCCAACGTCCCTTTGGCTCACAAACACCTCACCCAGGCGTTGTGGTCCACACAGGAGCCACAATTCTGGGTGGGTATTGGCTTTGATACCACGTGTAACACCCCACGTCCATTAATGTCACTCACAAAGGGAATGCACTAACTTCTATGGAGCGTTTTAAGTGAGTATAGAACAGAAACTTAACAACAAGACAGATATAAACAGTACTTGAAAAATTAAAAACTTTATTTCATTGCAGCGGAAAATACATAAGTTTGATTACATCATCAAAACTAGAGTTAAGTACATAATATCCATCTTGACTAAATCAAAGTACATAAATTGAAAGACATAATCCCCAATACAAAATAGCCATAAACAAGAGAAGCTGAACTTTACTTCAGCGATCCAAGCAATCTTCTAAAAACAAGAAATACAGCTGCCCAAAATCAAGCTCCACTGATGCTAGTTCCAACCTGAGCACCTAGGGGGGAAAGGAAGAAAAGAGGAGGAAACAAAGGGGGTCAGACATAAAGTCTGGCGAGTGCGATAACTTTAATAATATAATTCCAATATAACTAGGTTAAGGCATAAGTTGGAAAATAAGGAAATGACTATGAACTATTGAGTATGACAGAGTAAACAAGGAAACAAGATGAACAACGATATCGTTAAAGCGCACCTAATCCACTATAAGATAATTACTATACTGCACCACCTTATAAGATATTTGCTATACTGCACCACCACTAGTCACCCTAAGGTTGATCCCGCCTACCAAACTTAATAATGAAATTGGTAGTTTCGTGCACCCCTAGCTGCCTTCATAGGTGTCGCGTGCCCCTATCTCCACTAGGTGTGCCCACTACCCCTGTGCGATCGACTCCCTAACTCGTAGATACCCATGCTGGCCCCACAGTGGGGTGTATCACTCCCCAAAGTGGCAACCCGATACAACCAACAATGCACGGCTTATACCTACACGATGCAACAACGTCTTACCTACCAGCCCGGGTCCACACACGCATACGAACCCGTTGGACTTACGTTGTCGCCGCTAACCCGTTTTGGCCTCTTACAGTCAAGCCCAGTATGCGTGTCCCGTCCTCGACTTGGGTCGAGCCCACAAAGATACGTATGGGTTACTGGTTGAAACGGGCCCCCATTACTTGACACAAGCTATCCACCTAGGCTTGGTCCCCTCTAGTACATCCCACTTAACCCACTTCTTATTCATGTTCACTTACATGTTTCAATTTTGGTTAAGTGTTTCTAATCGTATTTCAAATGCCACCCAAGGCACCGACTAGATTCCACTTGCCACCCAAGGCACCCACTTAACCCCCTCATGTCCCACTACATGTTTATCTGGTTAAGTGTTTCTTAATTCATTAAGACCGTAACATCATAAAGACCTCTCACATTAGACTAGCATTTGTAATAACCCCGAAATCCGAGCCAATTTAAAAAATTTATTTTTGCAATTTTAGCGAATTTTGATTATTTAAAATGAATTATTTTAAATAATAACGACGAGAAATATTTTTTTTAATAGAATAGAACGTATATATTTATTCGAATCGTCGTTAGAATATAAATATTTATTTATATATATAAAAGGAATTGAAAATGGCGCGGTAGTTCGATAATTCGATTTCAAAATTCAAATGAATGTACCGGGTGCAAAATAAACCGGATTTTAGTGAAAACAAAAATATTAGAATCTATTTGTGAATATCTTTCCAACGAATCCGAAAAATCAAAATTTCATAGCGGGGATCAAAAGATATGTCCAGTTGAAATTTCAGATAGTCGCTATGGAATTCTGGCCCTTAAAAATGGGAATTTTGCAAACGACCTCGGAATTCGACAAAATCACTTTTGTTGGATCCGTGATGTCTAGTTATTGATAGATTCCAAAATTCATAATTTTTCGAATCAATAAGTGAGCGTGGCAAAGGAAAACGCGTTTGACCAGTTTCAGTTGATTTTAATCGACTGGAAAATGACCATTTTTCAAACGATCTCAGAATTCGATGAAATTAGTTTTGTTAGGACCGTATCGTCGATACGAAACTAGAAAATATTTTTCTGGAATTTTTCGAGTTAGTGCGTGGCCCCAGTAAATTGAAATGCACGTTCAAATTCAATATATAGAGTTATATGTTGATTTTGACAAAAACTGATCAAAACGATCGAATCAGCCTACGATACATATCCCATTGTGTTCGAAATGAGGGTAGTTAGCTATGGACGATAGGCGTTGGGTTCGATTTGGAGTTGATATCAACGAACAAGCATTTTTCAAGTTAAAAGGAATTAAATATAATTAAATATTTATTATAAAAGGCCCAAATTAAAGCAAACCCTAGTCAAAATCTAAAACCGCGGTCAACTCTGTTCTATCCGCCACCAGTTCGTTGAAGGGCCAGGAAACACCAGAAATGAATCGCGAAAATCTCCCAAAACAATTCGAGTTAGATCCTCGATTCAAAACGGAAATGGAAGCACTCCCTTCACTCTTCCAATCCGTGTCTGGTTGATCATCTATCAAAGAGTGTGGCGCTCGATATTATGTCTTGAAGCCGCCGACGTTGGAGCGAATTTCAGGGGAGAGGGAGGGCTCGAGTTGCGAGCCACTTATGGCGTTGGAGAGGTGGAGGAACGGCGCATCATGTGGCGCATTCTGATCTTCCTCCGATCAACTGGGTACGGTGGCGCAGGCAGGTTCTTGGATCGACGATAGGGTTTTGTTAGGATCAGGGTAAATCGGTGGAGAAGGAGTTTAATTACAGGAAGGTTTTGTTCATTTTATTTATTTATTTATTTATACATTGTAAAATAAAATCAGTTTTATATATAATCCACCTTGTTTTATAATTAGTTATTTTCATAACTTTATTTTAAAAATACGATTTTTGAAATGAAAAACATAATTTTATGATGATATAGTTTAAATAAAAACATGGATGTCTGAAAATAAAAATAGCTTTGTCTAAAAATAAAATCAGTTTGCTTAGAAAATATAAAATCGGTTTGTTTAGAAAAATAAAATCAGTTTGTTTAGAAAATATAAAATGGCATTGTTTTTAACAGTATGAAAATGTTATTTTTATCTATTTAGCGTTGAAATAAAAACACGATTTTTAATATGAAATTCGTGTTAAACAGATTGCGATGGAACAGACGGGAAGCGAATAGAATTCAAATAGTTCAGAAATTCAGAAATAAAACTGGCGGAGTGGATCCCAAAGGTGAGAACTCCTCACCTTTAAATTTATTTCTAGTTGAATTATATACTAGGATGCAGACGGTGTTTAGTAGCACCCGACACCCGTCGTCCACAAACCATGGACGGCTTGTTTGTTTGTTTGTTTGATTTTGATGTGTAGTTGATTGTGTGATATGGATTGAAATAAAAATATTTTTATGGTTGAAAATAGAATTTTTAACGTGTATATGAAATGAAATGAAATAAATATAAACAAATCAGACGATTTGTTTATATACACACATTTGACTGATATTGATTGGGACGATAAATTTTACACATCGCCCAACTGCACAAATAAAATCTGTGTTTGATTATTTGAAACCCCACAAGGGTATTGGGATGCTATATGACATACACTAATCCCAATAATTAGTTGTATGTCGATCGATTGATTGACAGACTGTTATAAGCGTTAAATATTTATATTTGATGCTTATACAGTGTATAATGCACTTTGGATGATGGTTGATTATTTGTCATTGTTGATTTATACATGTGTTGTAGAAAATCCATATAATTAACATTATATGGTAATTGATTGGGCCTCATTCCAGTTTTGAAATAGAAATATTTGAAAAAGAAATATTTGAAATAGAATATTTGAAAATAGAAATATTTGAAAAAGAAATATTTGAAATAGAATATTTGAAAATAGAAATATATGAAGCCGTGTTGATTTGATTGACGCCATTTTGACGTGAACGATATTTATATCAATTTTATTCAATTTTCAATGTATATTGAAGGTGATTTCGAAATTTGAATTATATTGAAAGTGATTTCGAAATTTGAATTACATTGAAAGTGATCTCGAGATTTGAATTATATTGAAAGTGATTTCGAAATTTGAATTATATTGAACATAATCGAAATTTGAATTATATTGAAAATAATCGAAGTACGAATTATATGGAAAAGAATTGAATTCGAATTGAAATTGAATAGAATTGAATTCGAATTGGAATTGAATTAATTTGAAATTCAAATTGAATTGAAAACGAACTGAAATTGAATTAAAAATCGATTTGAATTGAAATCAATTTGAAAGGAATTTAAAACGAATTTATAAGGAAAAATTCAACTTTGACTTGAATTTGAAATGAAGTTGAAATCATTTCGAAAATGAATTTAAAATGATTTATAATATACGTTTAAAAGGAAATCGACGAAGTATATATTATATATATTTTATATATAATATAATGGCCTGAATAGAACGCGCCGCGCCGTGACAGTTCGTGAATTTCGACCATTGACTTCGAATGGATATTGCGGGAGATCCGACCGTCGGATTCTCCTGAAACCGGAACAGTTTGGTTCGTATCGAAAAGAGCTTTCTAATGAATATTAGAAATTTGAAATCTAACGGTTGGATTTGGAATTATGTCCAAATCAAATTTGAAAAAGGTCGCTGTAAGTGCAGTTCGATGGCCGTTGATGGAAATCGACCGTACGGGCCTTGATAAAATTATTAAAAATATCAATAATTTGTGTAAAATCATAAGAAATGATTTGTGAAGAATTGGGATGAAAAACCCCATATTTGAAAAGATAAAAATAGATTTTTATCGAAATGAGCTAGTTTTGAACTAGAATAATAATTTATTTATTTATTTAAAATAAATAAATTGGATTTGAAATGGTTTTGAAAATAACCAGAATTTCCAGTAATTGAATTGGAATGGATTTGAATCGAAATTATCTTTGGAATATTTCGATGTTGGATTTCGTGATTGTACAGATATTGTTATGGAAATTTGAAAGATATATTTATATCGTTATCTCCAATACGATATTTGTTGGTCGTAGAATTTGATATTGAATATAAGCCGATATATTTTCTATTCAGAGCCTTGTATTTAATATCAAATGTGATTTGGGTTTGTCGTGAATGGTGTCTCCATTAACACTGTTCTTAAGCCCAGTTGAGAAAAAGATTAAATCTTTTTATTTAGATTTAATGAAGTGTACCAATTAAATAATATTTAATTGGAATTGAATTGGTATTGATTTTTGGGTTTATCGTGAACAGTGTTTTAAATAACACTTTTTCTTTAACCCGATAATTAATGGAATGTGATTTTGGGTTGCCGTGAACGGTATCTTCAATAATAATGTTCTTAGACCCAAAGGAATTAAGAAAATCAGAAACTAACTGAAGATTAGTTAAGTTGAATGGTTTCTGAAGTATTGATCTGATGTTGGTTTCGGCCTTCGGGGTTAATACTTAGGGAATTGCTCACTTGCTAATTTACGGGTAGGGACTGATTGAAATGTGATGTGATTTTGGGTTTATCGTGAACCGTGTTTTAAATGACACTGATTCTTTAACCCAGTTAAAGATTAAAACTAAGTGGAGTTTTAATGAATCTTTAATTAGATTGAAAAGAACGAGAATGGAGTATCCCCAGTTTTGCTCCAGGCGATAGTTAAATCTTTAATTAGATTTGAACGTGAAATGGTAATTGAATTTACCGATAACACTGTGGTGTTAGATATGAAGTATTACCAGTTTTACTTCATGAGATGAATAGGTTCGGATTGGGAAATAAAATAAATGATCACTTCGGTATGGATCGCTAATCCCGACTAGTTTGAATTGATATTCAAAAGTAGATTAAAGAATAAATTTAAAGGATTTATCTTTGATAAAATTAATGGGAACCTTTCCCTAAGAATGTGAAATTTAGAAACTAACTGTCGGTTAGCTAAGCAGAAGGGTTTTCTGGATATTGATCTGATGTTGGTTTCGGCTTTCGGGGTTAATATTTGGGGAATTATTCTCTTGTTAAATTACGGTTAGTGACTGATGAATTGGAATGAGGCGTATGTTGTGTTTGTGTAACACTTATTTATTATATACGCGAGTTATTCGGAAAGACCGGGTTTATCCCATTCTGAATAACTGATTCGACGATTAGTCGAAGATGAAGACGATGGTTGAAGACCGGAGGTCTACACGTCGTTTGGATAACTACTGATGATCTTGATTGGACCGTACACCCAAGAGGAGGGAATCAGTTGGTGATCGTCCAGACGTACTTGGAGATTGATGGGTATGCGGGGTACTAGGTGCCTCCGGTTTTGTTCAGACCCAGAACGAACTTGTAAAGGGACTGTGTGTCTGACATTGGATTTCAGTCTGTGTGATTGATTTCTATTAAATATATATATGTTTGGCGGCGGAGAATTTATTCTCTTGCTTAACGCCCTTCTTTGAGACGTACGAGCTCAGGGGTTATATATTGATGGATATCCATCGCATGGAGTGAATTGCCTGTGTGGCATGCCTAAGTGACAAATGATCAAGGCTTCTATTGAAAAGCAAAGTCTTGTGGTTGATGATCAAAGCACGGCCTTTGTGGCATAGCTTTGTGTAACGTTTACTTCGCGAGTTTCACACCCGGTATGAACCAGAAACGGGAGAGGACATCAGGGAGGGCATGCGTTTCCTTCTAGTTAGAAGTGGCGTCAGTGGTTTTACACGCCCTGACGAGTTTGACTTATGTGGTTGTTGGTTTGCGAGGCGCCTCAGATTTATCGGTGACTATGTGAAGCCGATGGAGTCATTCGTTGGCTCATTTACGCCCCATAGGGCGGGAAGACGTATTGTTCAGGCACTATAATCCACTCCGTGTGGACCGGCCCTGACGATCCATGGGGCAGTTGCGGCTGTTCCTGAGACATGGGCTAGATTGTCTCCAATCGGTGAGGACGATCCCTAGCCTCGGTTCATACCATAAATGATAACCCAACTTCCAATACGACATTTTGCGGTTTTGATTGTATACCTATATATGGCGACATTATATATGGTACCTATGCCGTCTATGATTGATATTTATGATTGTATATAAAATCAGAAACTAACTGGAAACGAGCTAAGATGGGTGGTTTCCTGGGTATTGGTCTGATGTTGGTTTCGGCCTTCGGGGTTAATACTTAGGGAATCGTTCTTTTACTAATTTGCGGTTGGAGTCTGATTAAGAAAAAAAGATGAAATTTAGCGTATCAATCATTCTTTGGCTATTATAAGGTAAAACCCTATCCTCCGGCTTGCGTTGCATTGTGTGATGGGACCTGGGTCTTATAATAGCTTCATTTTTCTTTATTTAGCATTGCGCTGTTTGTTTTATGCACTGGTATTCTTGGGAGGAAACCCGTTCCGTGTTATACGGCGTGGTCCCTTGATTTGCCTAATTGTAAAATAAAGATTAATAACTGTTCTAGTTCTCACACCAGTCCCATGACTGACCTAGAGTTTATTGTTTTAACCTAAACTCTGGGTGCCCTTATTTTCTGCACGGGCAGCTAGTAGTTTTGGTTTTGCAGATTTATATTCTCAGAATCCTGGTTTACAGCTGGAATGATGTTCGGAAATCTTTGTATCCGTATATCTCCTTCAGTTGTGTTTTGTATTATTTTCCGCTGCTATGTAATTTATTGTAGTCTCTGATATTTTGTATTGTATAATATTCATTTATACTCTGTATATTCTTGTATTCTGATGGAATTGTTGTAATTAACAATGAAATGTTCTTCTGTCTGCGTTCTATTTTGTCGTGTTCTCAAAACAATCAGGCGTTTCGAACGGTCTTGATTGGTTTAGCGACTGATTCGGATCGAGCGAAATTCCCGGTCGTTACAACATTTGTGGCAGCGGGATTTGCCGGGCGGGTCCAGGCAGTCTTACACCACAAACGAGCCTAACCTCGTGTCTTTACAACTACTACGTATTTAATTTGTGCCTAAGACCTCTCACATTAGACTGGCACTTGTGGCAGCTGGATTTGTCGGGCGGGTTCGGGCAGTCTTACACCACAAAAGAGCCTAACCTCGTGTCTTAGACGATTAATTACACCTAATTAATCATTTCCCAATTTGAATTACTTTCCCTATTCAAATTATCAATTAATTCCAAATTTAACTATAGCCATAAGTGACTCAATTATGTCTATCTATTTATGGTATGTAAAATCATACCAATTTTCATCACAAATTTATTTTATGCCTTTTAAGGCATTTATGCCAATTAAATCTTTTAATATCATCCCCTTTACCCCGCGTTGTACGTTCGTTCGTTTAACGTAAAATATACGTTAGACTCGAATAGTCTAACTCATGGAATAAAGAGAAAACATCACAACTTACACATAATTAAAACTTAGATCTAAACATAGGGGTGAACTTGCATGTGTGAATGATGTTCTACATCTAAAACTTGCATAGGCCAAAGTTACAACTTGCATAAACTACATATGTCATAGATCCAATTCTAAAGGTGTGAACTTGTTTAGGCAATAGTCATAAACTTGCATAAATCATGTATGTCATAGATCTACATCTAAAGGTGTAAACTTGCACAACATGATTCCTATTCAAACACATGTATTCATATAAACTTGCATATGTTATTTATGCAACATAACGATGGTGAAAACTTACATCTAAACATGTAAACTAGCATGTAGGATTTAGCATATAACTCACACATGTCATAGCCTAACTTTTAGATCCAATTCACATAAAATAGGTGTCATGAAACATGTAAAGTTATGCATAAAATTTACTAACTTGTATATGATCCACATCCAAATCAATATCTAAATTTGCATACATACTTATGATTTATCATATAAATCAACATAACCAACTGGCATATGAACAACATGATGATTTGATTATATAGAATTGCAACCTAGATAATAGCATAATAACATTACAACATGGATGATAACATCACAACATAACATCATAGAGTTTACAACTTGTATGATAACATCACAATTTTACAACATAATTATAACATGCAGTCAATAATTCACATCAAATCCATATAATCCACATCATAACTTAATCCAATTAAATTACTAATTATTTTATTAAAATTATCGAACTCACAACTCAAAGAAGGTCTTGAGTTCTGAATTCTGAGTTCTAAAGTTGTAAAAGCTTTCCTTTGAAGAAGATTCGTTGTTAAAGTTGAAAAGGATTGATTTAGACTAGCTTTCTTCCTCTCTAATCGGTGGCAGCTATGCTGAGTTGCTAGGTGACGGCATGGAGGCCATGAATCTAATTTTGTTTTGATTTTAGGGTTTGAGTCTAGAGGTGTTTTTATAGAGTTTAGGATTAGTTTAAGCCGTCTGATCAACCCAGAATTAATCCCAGCCAATCAGAGCATATCAGAAACCCTAATGAGTCAGCACAAAGTCATTTACAGGTCATCAATCAAATCTGCCCGGGGGGGGGGGGGGGGGGCAGGTCGACCTGGTTTGGGCAGGTCGACCCCCAGGTCGACCCTATGGTTGACCTGGCCATGGCAGGAATTTTCCCGCCTAGCCTGTCTGACTCCGAAATTTGAATTTTCTGAAATCTGTTTTGAATTTTCTGAAACTTCCGATGGCCATAACTTCTTCATACAAAGTCCGATTCACACAAACTCGGACTCTATCTCAACCAGAATTCCGAGACGAACACAATGGCGCAACCCGTTTCCCTTAATTCTCATATCTGAGATTAGTTATTCTTCAATTTGTGAACATTAGTGTTAACAGAAATACGGGGTGTTACAGGCAGACTGTTGAAAGCGTTAAATATCTATATTTAATGCTTATACAGTGTAGAATGCACTCTGGATGATGATTGATTGTTTACCACTGTTGTTGTATGCATGTGTTGTATGAAATCCATATAAATAATATTATATGGTGATTGATTGTGTCTGATTCCAGTTCAAAAAGAATGAATATTTTAAAATAACGAATATTTTAAAATAATGAATACTTTAAAATAATATTCAGTAATGGATCAAAATCTGATTTTGATGTCCGATTTGGGATGGACACGAATATATTTAAATATATAAAGCCGTGTTGATTAGATAACGCCATTTTGACGTGAACGATATTTATATCGATTTTATTCATTTTTATAATGAATATCGAAAAGGAATTGATTTCAAAATCTAATGTTTTGAAAATATTATCATTTATATATTAATGATATGGAATATTCAATTTTGATTTGAAATTGAATATGAAGTAGAAATCATTTTGAAAACGAATTTAAAACGATTTATAAAATACGTTTTAAATGGAAATCGATGAAATATATATAATATATATATTATATATATATTTAATGGCCTAAATAGAACGCGCCACGCCGCGGCAGTTCGCGAATTTCGACTAATGACTTCGAATGGACATTACGGGAGTCCCGACCGTCGGATTCTCCTAAAACCGGAACCGTTGGGTTCGTATCGAAAAAAGATTTCCAACGAATACAAGAGATTTGAAATCTAATAGTTGGAATTGGAATTATGTCCAAATCAAATTTGGAAAAGGTCGCTGTAAGTGCAGTTCGATGACCGTTTATGGAAATCGACTGTACAGGCTTTGATAAAATTATTAAAAATATCAATAATTTGTGTAAAATCATAATAAATGATTTGGAAAGAATTGGGATGAAAAATTCTATATTTGAAAAGATAAAAATATATTTTTTATCGAAATGAACTAGTTTTTAACTAGATTTGAAATCCAATATTTTTATATAAATAAATTGGATTGAAATGGTTTTAAAAATAACCAAAATTTCAAAAATATGAATTGGAATGGATTTGAATCGAAATTATCTTCGGAATATTTCGATATTGGATTCTGTGATTATAGAGATATTGTGGAGGAATTTGGAAGATATATACATCGTTATTCCTAATATGATATTTGTTGATTTCAGACTTTGATATTGAATATAAGCCAATATAATTTCTATTCAGAGCCTTGTATTTAATATTGAATTGGATTTTTGGGTTTATCGTGAACGGTGTTTTAAATAACACTTGTTCTTTTACCTGATTAACAAGGGAATGAGATTTTGGGTTTGTCGTGAATGGTATCTTTAATAATACCATTCTTAAACCCAATGGAGTTAAGGAAATTAGAAACTAGCTGGAGATTAGCTAAGTTAAATGGTTCCCTGGGTATCAATCTGATGTTGGTTTCGTCCTTCGGGATTAATACTTAGGGAATTGTTCTCTTACTAATTTACGTTTAGAGACTGATGGGATGGGGTCTTCAGTAACACTGTTCTTGAACCCCATGTGAAGAGAATAAATCTTTTAATCAAGATTGTTAGACTTTCCAATTATATTTAATAATTGGAATAAAATGGAATGTGAAATGGGTTTATCATGAACTGTGTTTTAACAACATTCGTTCTTTAACCCGATTTACAGTGAAATGTGATTTGGAATCTATAAATCTTTTGTTAAGATTTAAAGAAATTTTTTTAAAGTAAAGTTTTCCAATTTAATATATTAAATTGGAATTGAATGGAATTGGATTTGGTAATAATCGAGGTGAGCTTCTGTAGAGGAAGACAGTTAATATATATGGGATTTAAAAGGCTTTGCCGTTATTCCATTTGTATTATCGATTGGATATGGTAGTTTATATCTATTATATATATCGATCTATTTTCCATGAAAAAATCCATTGTTAATGGAATGAGAATTTAGGTTTATTGTGAGCTGTTTTTTAAATGACATTAGTTCTTTAACCCACTTAAAGATAAGATTAATTTCTTAACTTTGAATAAAATCATTAACTAATGATTTTTGGAGATTTAAAACTGAATTAGAGTTTCAATGATCTTTAAATGGATTGAAAGGTGAATTTGATAACTAAAATTATCAAATTCAAGAAATGATCGAGAATGGAGTATCACCAGTTTTTTTCCAAGCGATAGTTAAATCTTTAATTAGATTTGAACGTGAAATGGTAATTAATTTTACTGATAACATTGTGGTGTTGGATATGAAGTATTACCAGTTTTACTTCATGGGATGAATAGGTTGGGATTGGGAAATTAAACAAATGATTAATTCGGTAAGGTTCGCTAATCCCGATTAGTTTGGATAAACCTTAATTTGGATTGAATTGATATCCAAAGGAAGATTAAAGAATAAATTTAAAGAATTTATCTTTGATAAAATTAATTGGAACCTTTCCCGAAGTATAAGAATATTTGATTAAAAGAATATTCTGAATTGGAATGAGGCGTATGTTGTGTTTTTATAGCACTTGTTTATTATGTACGCGAGTTATTCGGAAAGACTGGGTTTATCCTATTCTGAATAACTGAATCGGCGATGAGTCAACGATGAAGATGGTGGTTGAAGACCGGAGGTCTTCACATCGTTTGGTTGATTGCTGATGTCTTGATTGGGCTATACACCCAAGACAAGGTAATAAGTGGTGATCGTCCAAATGTACTTGGAGATCGACCGGATATGCGAGGGCCTCTCTCCTGTATTGGGCATATGGGACGAGGAATAAGGTGCCTCCGGTTTTGTTCAGACCCAGAACGAACTTGTAAATGGATGTGTGTATGACAATGGATTTTATTCTGTGTTGATTGATTTCTATTAAATATATATCTATTTGGCGGCGGAGAATTTATTCTCTTACTTAACGCCCTTCTCTGAGACGTACGAGCTCAGAGGTTATATATCGATAGATATCAGACGCATGGCATGAATTGCCTATGTGGCATGCGGAGATGCAAATGATCAAGGCTTCTGTTTAAAAGCAGAGTCTTGTGGTTGATGGTCAAAGCACGACTTTAGTATAGCATAGCTTAGTGTATAGCGTTAATTCGCGAGCCTCACACCCCAGTGTGAACCTGAAATGGGAGAGGATCCAGGGAGGACATGTGTTTCCTTCTAGCTAGGAGTGGTGTCTGGGTTTTGCACGCCCAGACGTTTTACTTATGTGGATAATGGATAAAGATGCGCCTCGGTTATATCGGTCACTGCGGGGGCCGATGGATGGTTTGATCGTATACTGACCAATTTTACGCCCCATAGGGCAGGGAAACGTATTGTTCAGGGATTTTTAATCCACTAACGTAAGTGTGGACCGGCCCTGTGGCTCCTAAGGGTCGATGCGCTTAGACCCTAAGGCTCGGGCCAAAGATTCTCGAAGCGGTAAGGACGATCACTTGCCTTGGTTCATGGTGGAAATCCAACTTCCAATACGACATGTGCGGTTTTGATTGTAAACCTATATTGGTGGCATAGTGGCATGGGATGCTCACGTCGTCTATGATTGATACATTTATATTTGAAGTTGTTTTCATACACTTTACACTATAATGGTATCGAAATGATTTGTTTTAAACGTACCAAGCATGTTTAGCTATTATAAGGTAAAACTCTATCCCCCGGCTTGCGTTGCATTGTGTGATGGGACCTGAGTCTTATAATAGCTTCATTTTCTTTAATTAGCATTGCATTGTTTGTTTTATGCACTGGTATTCTTAGGAGAAACCCATTCTGTGTTATACGGCGTGGTCCCTTGATTTACCTAACTTTAAAATAAAGGTTAATAACTGTTTTAGTTCTCACACCAGTCACATGACTGACCTGGAGTTTATTGTTTTAAACCTAAACTCTGGGTACCCCTATTTTCCGCACGGGCAGCTGGTAGTTTTGGTTTTGCAGATTTATATTCACAGAATTCTCGTTTACAGCTGGAATGATATTCGGAAAGCTCTGTATCCGTGTATCTCTTTCAGTTGTGTTTTGTATTATTATCCGCTGCATTGTAATTTGTAAATCTATGATATTTATCAAATGCATATTATTTGTTTATACTCTGTATATTCTTGTACTTTGATGTAATTGTTGTAGTAAGCAATTAAATGTTCTTCTATTTGTGTTCTGATTTGTCTTGTCCTCAAATCAATCCGGGCTTTCCTTTACGGGGAAGTTCGAGTCATCACATTTGGTATCAGAGCTTTGGCTTACAGAGCTCGAGAACAAGACACATTAGAACCAATGAAAGAATTCATCATAGATTGGATTAGCAATATCCAACTAGAATGACTCATTTGAGATGGGATCAGCAGTATCCTAGAATGAGTCTGAAGAGTGTTGTTTTTAAAATAAAATTTAAAACAATTTTTTTTTTGAAAATTTAAACTTTATTATTCGTATTTGAATATTTATTTTAAATTGATTTGGGCAATCAAGTATATATACATCTGATCCACGTGTATACGAAGTCTTAATATACAGGATAGATATGGAATCACACTCTACTCGCCCGGAGATGACTTTGATGATTCTGGTGATTGACATGTCAGCATCAGTAGTTTATGTTTGAGTTTCGAAAGTGGGATATCTATATATTTCCAATTTACTGGTGTGAGAACCAAAACAAGATAGGGTTATTGTTGTAAAGTGCCATCAAAAACATGATTTTCTGTATATATGTCAAAATTATGAATTTGAAACGTTAATTCACTAATTGATTGATGGTTGTGTTGTATGATTATTTGTTATCTATTAAAACCGTTATGTGAAAGAACGGTGCATATAACCAAATTGTATCAAATATGAAACTGAATTGAAAATTGTTTGAAATTGCATACATGTACATGTATATACATTGAACAGGTCATATCAAGGAGGCTAGAGAAGAGGAATAAAATTGTATGCCCGACAAATAGGTACATGTTTACTAATTTATTGGGTTTAGATGATTTTATGAGCCGCTTGGCTTTTTTTTTTTGAGATGAGAGGGCCTATGTGGCGGTTTGGGGATTTTCCGGTTGCTCCTTGTACGAAGGAGGTTATGGCGAAATTTTTCGAAAATTTAGGGTGTTAGTCAAATTTTTGAAAAATTAGAAATTCTTAGAAACTGAAAAGTTGAAGAATGAAAGTTGAGTTGATTCGAAAAACAACTTTCAGCTCCGTTCCATTTCGAGGAAGAAAAGATTTTAAGTGGGGGAGATTGTACCAACCCGGAAAATCAGAACCAATTTAAAAAATTTATTTTGGCGATTTTAATGGATTTTGTATATTTAAAATGATTTATTTTAAATAATAACGACTAGAAATTTATTCCGAATAGAATTAGAACGTATATATTTATTTGAATTAAAGTTAGAATATTAATATTTATTTTAATTATAAAAGGAATTGAAAATGGCGCGGTAGTTTGAAAATTCGATTTCAAATTTCAAATGAATGTACAGGATTCAAAATAAACCAGATTTTATTGAAACCATAAATATTTGAATCTGTTTGAAAATATCTTTCCAACAAATCTGAAAAATCCAAATTTCATAGCGGGAATAAAAAGTTATGTCCAGTTGAAAATTCAGAATAGTCGCTACGGAAATATAGCCCTTAAAAATAAAAAAATTGCAAACAACTTCCATTTTCGAATAGACCACTTTTATTGGATCCGGAATGTCAAATTATTGCTAGATTCCAATTTTCATAATTTTTGGAATCAATATGTGAGCATGGCAAAAGAAAACGTGTTTTGTCAATTTTAGTCAAATTGGATCGACCCGAAAATGGCCGTTTTTTAGGCGATCTCCAAATTTGACGAAATTAGTTTTGTTAGGACCGTATCATCAAAATATAGCCAGATTTATTTTCCTGGAATTTTTGGAGTCAGTATGTGGCCCCGGTAAATTAAAATGTACAATTAAATTGAATATATGTTGATTTAAATTTAAATTTAAACAAAAATAGATCATAACGATAGAATTGGCTTACCGGACATATCCTATTGTGTCCGTAATGGGGGTATTTGGCTAGGGACGACAGTCGTTGCTTTTAATTTGGAGGTCGGATGAAATAGAACAAATTAGTGAATTAAATAATAATATAATTATAATATATATATACTCTTTTCAAAGTCAAACCCTACCCATTATTTCACTGCGCGGTCAAACAAGAAAAATAGCGCCTCCCTCATCGTTCAATAGCGGATTATGATCGATAATTTAAATCCCTCTTTCAACGAATCTACGCAATGAATTTGAATACTTTCTGAAGCAAAATTAGAGTACTCGATCCCCTCTTCAAATTCATATGACCTTAGTCCAATATCGTTGGGTGGTTAGCGCGGATTTGGAGCTCAAAGAGCTCGACTTCGGGGTTGATTTGGGGGAGCTTGGGGAGTGTGAGCTGGCGGGTTCGAAGGGGGTGGCGGCGCACGAGGAGGCGCGTCGAAGGGGGGGTTTCGATGGCGGCCCGACGCGTTGGCGGCGGAGCGGCGATCAACCCTAGGTTTTGATCGAGGGGGTTTTCTCCTGGAGCAATTTACAGAGAAAGGTAACGTTTTCAAAATGTTATTAAATGTTTAAAGTTAATTATTTTATATAAAACAGTATTTAAAAATCGATTAAAAAAGGATATATATGGAGTAGAACTAAAAATCTAATTTTTTTATATATGAATCATAATTTATAAAAATGTAATTTTTGTAGAGATAACTAAGTTAATAAATGTAAATTTAAATATAAATAGCAATAGCTTAAAAATATGATTTTAAAAAAATAAACAACATTATAAAAATAAGATTCTTATTATACATATAGCTTTGAAAAAATATGGTTTTTATTTACATACAATAGCGAAGAAGAATAGATTTTTATATAGAAAAGATTTGATTTTTATATGTAAAAAGATATGGTTTTTATGTTTGTAAAAATATAATTTTTATTATGAAGTTAGCGAGGTAAAAATATAAATCTTTAGCGAAATATAATTTTTATTGAAGTAAAAATATAATTTTTAGAATTGAAATAAAAATGTGATTTTTACTATGAACAGCGTGAAAAGGATTGCGATGGAACTAGTGGAAAACAAATCCAAAGCTGAACGGTTCCAAAATATAAAATGGAGGAGTGGAAACCCAAAGTGAGAACTTCTCACTTTAAATTTATTTTATAGTTAAAATATATACTAGGATGCAGGCGGTGCTTAGCAGCACCCGACACCATCGTCCACGGACCATGGACGACTTGTTTGATTATAATATGTTGTGAAAATTGATTGTGATGTGGAATAAAATAAAATATTCATGTGTTGGAATAAATTATTTATCATTAAAAATATAATTTTTAATGTGTATATGAATAAATAAATATTCATTTACAAATTGAACGATTTGTTTATGTACACCCATTTAACTGATATTGATTGGGACGATATATTTTACACATCGCCCAACAGCACAAATAATATTCAGTATTTTTTGGCTGAAACCCCACACAGGTATTGGGATGATATTTGACGTACACTAATCTTAATTGTTTAGTTGTATGTCAATCGATGAGTTGACAGACTATTGAAAGCGTTAAATATTTATATTTAATGCTTATACAGTGTAGAATGCACTCTGGATGATGGTTGATTGCTTATCATCGTTGTTGTATACATGTGTTGTATGAAATCCATATAAATAATATTATATAGTGATTGATTGTGTCTGATTCCAGTTCAGAAAGAATGAATATTTTAAAATAATGAATATTTTAAAATAAAGAATATTTTAAAATAATATTCAGTAATGGATCGAAATCTGATTTTGATGTCCGATTTGGGATGGACACGAATATATTTAAATATATAAAGCCGTGTTGATTAGATTAACGCCATTTTGACGTGAACGATATTTATACTGATTTTATTTATTTTTATATTGAATATCGAAAAGGAATTGATTTCAAAATCTAATGTTTTGAAAATATTATCATTTATATATTAATGATATGGAATATTCAATTTTGATTTGAAAGTGAATATGAAGTTGAAATCGTTTTGAAAACGAATTTAAAACGATTTATAAAATACGTTTTAAATGGAAATCGATGAAATATATATGTAACAACCCGAAAATCTGGGCCAGTTTAAAATTTTTATTTTGGCAATTTTAGCGAATTTTGATTATTTAAAATGAATTATTTTAAATAATATCGACGAGAAATTTATTTTGAATAGAATTCGACGTATATATTATATACGTCGTCGTTAGAATATAAATATTTATTTTAATTATAAATAGAATTGAAAATGGCGCGGTAGTTCGATAATTCGATTTCAAACTTCAATTGAACATACCGGGTGCAAAATAATCCGGATTTTAGTGAAACCAAAAACATTGGAATCTAATTGAGAATATCTTTCCAACGAATCTGAAAAATCAAGATTTCATAGCGGGAATCAAAAGATATGTCCAGTTGAAAATTCTGAATAGTCGCTATGGAATTCAGGCCCTTAAAAATGGGAATTTTGCAAGCGACCTCGGAATTCGACGAAACCAGTTTTGCTGGATCCGCAGTGTCAAATTATTGCTAGGTTTCAAATTTCATAATTTTTCGAATTAATATGTGAGCGTGGCAAAGGAAAACGCGTTTGACCAGTTTCAGTTGATTTTAATCGACTGGAAAATGGCCATTTTTCTAACGGTCTCAGAATTCGACGAAACTAGTTTTGTTAGGACCGTATCGTCAATACGAAGCTAGAAAATATTTTTTTGGAATTTTTCTAGTTAGTATGTGGCCCCAGTAAATTGAAATGCGCGTTCAAATTCAATATATAGAGTTATATGTTGATTTTGACGAAAACTGATCGAAACAGTTGAATCAGCCTACGATACATATCCCATTGAGTTCGGAATGGTGGTAATTAGCTATGGACGACAGGCGGTGGGCCCTGTTTCGAGGTCGATAGGAAAAGTTACTTTATGTGAATAAAAATTAAAATTAAATAATAAAAAAAAGGGTCAACCCTTCTCCCCCTTAAACCCGCTCTGCCCCCCCCTTATTCATTCATTCGTTCAACAGAAAGGAAAAAAAAAGAGAAAAAAATAACAAATCGAAATCGCGTCGATGAACCCCCCCCCCCTTCGCCGCCGCGTCCCCCTCTTCCGCCTCCAACCGCTGCTCTCCCCATCCTCCTCTCGCCTTCCTCCAGTGACGAGAACAAAACCACCCCCCAGTCCATCGAAGCGCGACAGCCCCCTTCCTTCCACCGCGACCTCGCAAGCACCCCGCACCCACCTGAAGCCGCCTCTGCCCAGTCCTGCCGCCGCCAGTGAAGCCGCCATCCCCTCCGACCATCCACCAATCTCCGGTGCCGCACCTCAAACCCCCCCCCCTCCGATCGAAATCAGTGAGTATTTAATTAATTTTAATTACAGTAAATCTGAATTTTTAACTATAGGAAGAACTGATTTTTTTTTCTTTAGTATAAAAGACTTGATTTTTTATAATGGTAAAGTTTATATTTTTAACTTAATAAAGTTTATATTTTTATTATAGAAATAGATTATATTTTTGTTAATGATAATATATGATTTTCGAATAAAAGATTAGATTTTTCAAAACGAAAAGATGAGATTTTTCATGTAGGAAAAATATGATTTTTCATGTTAGAAAGACGTGATTTTTAGCAATGTAGAAATATAATTTTTCTATATGAAGTAGTAGCGATAAAAAAATGTGATTTTTATATATTGAACATCGAAGTAAAAATGTGATTTTTATATATTGAACATCGAAGTAAAAATGTGATTTTTATATATTGAACATCGAAGTAAAAATGTGATTTTTATATATTGAACATCAAAGTAAAAATGTGATTTTTATATATTGAACATCGAAGTAAAAATATGATTTTTATATATTGGATAGCGAAGTAAAAATTCGATTTTTATATATGTAGTGGCTACGGGCGAAGAAAGTGATAAGAGACGAGAATAGTGAAGATTTCCTGCATTAGAAGTGCCGTGGAGATTAGGATAGCTATCGGTGAGAACTTCTCACCTTTCAATTTAATTTTTCTAGTTATAAATATATACTAGGATGCAGACGGTGTTTAGTAGCACCCGACACCCGTCATCCACAGACCATGGATGGCTTGTTTGTTAAATTGTTTGGTTGTGTAGTTAGTTAGAATATTTTGTTTGAATTGAATTGTTTGATGAAATGAATGGATTTGATTGATGTGTGAATGGCGTGGGCCTTCACTAGACCGGGGATAAGGCTAGGCCTCGTCCCGTTTCTAGTATCGTGCCGTTATGCCGCCGAAATTTTCTAAAATATGTTAGAAAAATAAAAATATCATTTTTATTTTGTAAATGAACTGAATGAAAATTCATGTGTTGAAATAAAATATTTTATCGTTAAAAATATAATTTTTAACGTGAAGTGAACAAGATAAAATATTCATTTACAAACCGGACGGTTTGTTTATGTACACTGATTTGACTGACATTGATTGGGTCGATAAATTTTACACATCGCCCAACTGCACAAATAAAATATGCGTTTGATGGTTTGAAACCCCACACGGGTGTTGGGATGAAATATGAAGTTCACTCATCCTGATTGATTAAATATGTCGATCGATTGATTGACAGGCTGTTATAAGCGTTAGATATCTATATTTGATGCTTGTACAGTGTAGTGCACTTTGGTTGATGGTTGATTATTTTTCAATGCTATTATATACATGTGTGGTATGAAAATCCATATAATTAATTTTATATGGTGATTGATTGGGCCTCATTCCAATCTAGAAAATAAAGAATATTATAAAATAAATGTTCATGTGTTGACTGTACTCATCCGTTGAGATTAGTCATGTGTTGAACGAAGTATTTTTATAATAAAATTTATATCTTTATCACTATAAAACAAAGGTTCATGTGTTGACTGTACTCATCCGTTGAGATTAGTCATGTGTTGAACGAAATATTTGAAAATAGAAATACATTAAGCCGTGTTGATTAGATTGACGCCATTTTGACGTGAACGATATTTATATCGATTTTATTCATTTCGAAATGAATTGAATTGAAAACGATTTCGAAATGAATTGAATTGAAAACGATTTCGAAATGAATTGAATAGAAAACGAATTTGATTGCAATTGAATATATAACGAATTTGATTCGAATAGAAAACCAATTCGAATTTGATTCGAATAGAAAACCAATTTGAATTGAATCGAATAGAAAACCAATTTGAATTGAATCGAATAGAAAACCAATTTGAATTGAATCGAATAGAAAACGACTTTGGAATTGAATTAAATTGAAAACGAATTCAAATTGAATTGAAAGCGAATTGAAATGAATTCAAATTGAATTGAGATTTGAATTGAATAGGAATGAATTTTAAAACGAATTTATAAAGAAGAATTCAATTTTGATTTGAATTGAAATGGAAGTTGAAATTGCTTTTGAAACGAATTTAAAACTATTTATATAATTCGTTTTAAATAGAAATCGACGAAATATGTATTATATATATTATATATATAATATAATGGCCTGAATAGAACGCGCCGCGCCGCGGCAGTTCGTGAATTTCGACCATTTATTTCGAACGGACATTACGGGAGATCCGACCGTCGGATTCTCCTAAAACCGGAACCGTTGGGTTCGTATCGTAAAGAGCTTTCTAACGAATACTAGAAATTTGAAATCTAACGGTTGGATTTGGAGATGCATCCAAATCAAATTCAGAAAAGGTCGCTGTAAGTGCAGTTCGATGGCCGTTGATGGAAATCGACTGTACGGGCCTTGATAAAATTATTAAAAATAGTAATAATTTGTGTAAAATCATAAGAAATGATTTAGAAAGGATTGGGATGAAAAACTCCATATTTGAAAAGATAAAAATAAATTTTTATCGAAATGAACTAGTTTTGAACTAGAATTATAATTCTATTTATTTTTAAATAAATAAATTGAATTTGAAATGGTTTTGAAAATAACCAGAATTTCCAATGATTGCATTGGAATGGATTTGAATCGAAATTTCCTTCGGAATGTTTCGATATTGGATTTCGTGACTATACCGATGTTGTTATGGAAATTTGAAAGATATGGATATATATATCGTTATTCCCAATACGATATCTGTTGGTCGCAGAATTTGATATTGAATATAAGCCGGGATATTTTCTATTCAGAGCCTTGTATTTAATATCAAATGTGATTTGGGTTTGTCGTGAATGGTGTCTTGACTAACACTGTTCTTGAACCCAGTTGAGAAAAGATTAAATCTTTTTATTTAGATTTAATGAAGTGTACCAATTAAATAATATTTAATTGGAATTGAGGTGATATTGATTTTTGGGTTTATCGTGGACAGTGTTTTAAATAACACTCGTTCTTTAACCCGATAATTAATGGAATGTGATTTTGGGTTTCTCGTGAACCGTGTTTTAAATGACACTGATTCTTTAACCCAGTTAACGATTAAAACTAAGTGGAGTTTTAATGAATCTTTAATTAGATTGAAATAATCGAAATGGAGTATCACCAGTTTTGCTCCAGGCGTTAGTTAAATCTTTAATTAGATTTGAACGTGAAATGGTAATTGAATTTACCGATAACACCGTGGTGTTAGATATGAAGTATAACCAGTTTTACTTCATGGGATGAATAGGTTGGGATTGGGAAATTAAAACAAATGATTACTTCGGTAAAGTTCGTTAATCCCGACTAGTTTAAATCGAAAATCAAAAGAAGATTAAAGAATAAATTCAAGGAATTTATCTTGGATAAAATTAATGGGAACCTTTCCCTATGAAATGTGAAATTTAGAAACTAACTGTCGGTTAGCTAAGCAGGATGGTTTCCTGGATATTGATCTGATGTTGGTTTCGGCCTTCGGGGTTAATATTTGGGGAATTATTCTCTTGATTAATTTACGGTTAGTGACTGATGAATTGGAATGAGGCGTATGTTGTGTTTGTGTAACACTTATTTAAAATATATGCGAGTTATTCGGAAAGACCGGGTTTATCCCATTCTGAATAACTGATACGACGATAAGTCGAAGATGAAGACGGTGGTCGAAGACCGGAAGTCTTCACGTCGTTTGGGTGATTACTGATGATCTTGATTGGGCTGTACAGTTGGTGATCGTCCAGACGTACTTGGAGATCGATGGATATGCGGGGTACTAGGTGCCTCCGGTTTCGTTCAGACCCAGAACGGACTTGCAAATGGACTGTGTGTCTGACATTGGATTTTAGTCTGTGTGATTGATTTCTATTAAATATATATCTGTTTGGCGGCGGAGAATTTATTCTCTTGCTTAACGCTCTTCTCTGAGACGTACGAGCTCAGGGGTTATATACTGATGGATATCAAACGCATAGAGTGGATTGCCTATGTGGCATGCTAAGATGCAAATGATCAAGGCTTCAGTTGAAAAGCAAAGGCTTGTGGTTGATGATCAAAGCACCGCCTGTGTGGCACAGCTTTGTGTAACGTGAATTCGCGAGCCTCGCACCCCGGTTGTGAATCAGAAACGGGAGAGGACCTCAGGGAGGGCATGCGTTTCCTTCTTGCTAGGGTGGTGTTAGTGACCTACCAGCCCTGACATTTATATACTTTTCACCTGTGTGGTTGTTGCTGTTGCGAGGCGCCTCGGTTTGATCGGACGATCCGGGTCCGATGGAGTCATTCGTTGGCTCATTTACGCCCCAAAGGGCGGGGAAACGTAGTGTTCAGGCATAATAATCCACATCGGTGGACCGGCCCTGACGATCCAAGGGGCAGTTGCGGCTGTTCCTAGACATGGGCTAGATTGTCTAAAATCGGTAGAGGACGATCCCTAGCCTCGGTTCATACCATAAATGATAACCCAACTTCCAATAAGACATTTGCGGTTTTAATTGTAGAACTAGTATGGCGACATGATATATGGTACCCATGCCGCCTATGATTGATACTTATGATTTGAAGTTGTTTTATACACTATGCACTTATAATAGTATCAAACGATTTGTTTTAAACGTATCAAGCATTCTTTGGCTGTTATAAGGGAAAACCCTATCCCCCGGCTTGCGTTGCATTGTGTGATAGGACCTGGGTCTTATAACAGCTTCATTTTTCTTTATTTAGCATTGCGCTGTTGTTTTATGCACTGGTATTCTTGGGAGGAAACCCGTTCCGTGTTATACGGCGTGGTCCCTTGATTTACCTAACTTTAAAATAAAGATAAATAACTGTTTTAGTTCTCACACCAGTCACATGACTGACCTGGAGTTTATTGTTTTGACCTAAACTCTGGGTGCCCTTATTTTGACACGGGCATCTAGTAGTTTTGGTTTTTGCAGATTTATATTCCCAGGATCCTGGTTTACAGCTGGAATGATATCCGGAAAGCTTTGTATCCGTATATCTCTTCTAGTTGTGTATTGTATTATTTTCCGCTGCTATGTATTTAAATGTAATTTAAATCTCTGATATTTCTGTGTAATATTCATTTATACTCTGTATATTCTTGTATTCTGATGCATTGTTGTAATATACAATGAAATGTTCTTTTGTATGCGTTCTATTTTGTCGTGTTCTCAAAACAATCCGCGCTTTCCCTTCTCTTCGGGGACCGGGGAAGTTTGGGTCGTTTCAACGTGGTATCAGAGCTTTGGTTTACAAAGCAGAGAACAAGACACATTAGAACCGTACGAAAGAATTCATCAGATATTGGATTAGTAATATCCAACGGGAATGACTCGTTAGAGATGGGATCAGTAGTATCCTAGAACGAGTGTGAAGAGTATATTTTTAAAGTGAAAACAAATCAAGTTTTGAAAATCTAAATCAAATATTCGTATTTGATTATTTATTTGTATTGATTTGGACAGTCCAGTATATAAAGAATTTGCATATACGCCTTGCAAACGTATATTCGAAGTTTTAATATACAGGATAGATATAGAGTCACATTCTAGACACCCGGGGATAATTCTGATGATGTGGCCACATCATCAGTATTTATATTCGTGTTTCGAAGGTGTGATTTCTATATATTTCCATTAGACTGGTGTGAGAACCAAAATATAGCTAGAATACATTGTTGTGAATTGGCATCAAAAACTTGATTTTTGTATATGTATCAAAATTATGAATTTGAAACTCTAATTCACTAATTGATTGATGTTTGTGTTGTTTGTTTATTTGTTTGCTAATTTTTAGCCATTTAGCCTAATTGAATCGAATATTGAATTGTATTGTAAATTGGTCGCATTTGCTTGCATATATATGTACTTACACTGAACAGGTCATAGCAAGGAGGCTAGAGCAGAGAATAAAATTTGTTTGCCCGACAAATAGGTACATGTTTATCATAATTTCCTGTTTTGTTTGGGTGATGATGATTTTATGAGCCTATTGGCTAGTCGCTTGGCTTTTTCTTTTTCTTTTTGAGATCAGAAGGCCTATATGGCAATTTCGGGATTTTCCCGTGGCTCCCGGTGCAGGGGAGGTTATGGCGAAATTTTTCGAAAATTTAGGGTGTTAGCCAAATTTTTGAAAATTCTCAGAAACTGAAAAGTTGGAGAATGGAAGCCAGATCGAACGTAGAGTTGATTAATCAAACCACTTTCGACTTTGTTCCTTTTCGGGGACGAAAAGTTTTAAGTGGGGGAGATTGTAACAACCCGAAAATCTGGGCCAGTTTAAAATTTTTATTTTGGCAATTTTAGCGAATTTTGATTATTTAAAATGAATTATTTTAAATAATATCGACGAGAAATTTATTTTGAATAGAATTCGACGTATATATTATATACGTCGTCGTTAGAATATAAATATTTATTTTAATTATAAATAGAATTGAAAATGGCGCGGTAGTTCGATAATTCGATTTCAAACTTCAATTGAACATACCGGGTGCAAAATAATCCGGATTTTAGTGAAACCAAAAACATTGGAATCTAATTGAGAATATCTTTCCAACGAATCTGAAAAATCAAGATTTCATAGCTGGAATCAAAAGATATGTCCGGTTGAAAATTCTGAATAGTCGCTATGGAATTCAGGCCCTTAAAAATGGGAATTTTGCAAGCGACCTCGGAATTCGACGAAACCAGTTTTGCTGGATCCGCAGTGTCAAATTATTGCTAGGTTTCAAATTTCATAATTTTTCGAATTAATATGTGAGCATGGCAAAGGAAAACGCGTTTGACCAGTTTCAGTTGATTTTAATCGACTGGAAAATGGCCATTTTTCTAACGGTCTCAGAATTCGACGAAACTAGTTTTGTTAGGACCGTATCGTCAATACAAAGCTAGAAAATATTTTTCTGGAATTTTTCTTGTTAGTATGTGGCCCCAGTAAATTGAAATGCGCGTTCAAATTCAATATATAGAGTTATATGTTGATTTTGACGAAAACTGATCGAAACAGTCGAATCAGCCTACGATACATATCCCATTGAGTTCGGAATGGTGGTAATTAGCTATGGATGACAGGCGGTGGGCCCTGTTTCGAGGTCGATAGTAAAAGTTACTTTATGTGAATAAAAATTAAAATTAAATAATAAAAAAAAAGGGTCAACCCTTCTCCCCC
The DNA here is from genome assembly GCA_030737875.1 of Allium sativum. Lineage (NCBI taxonomy): Eukaryota > Viridiplantae > Streptophyta > Magnoliopsida > Asparagales > Amaryllidaceae > Allium > Allium sativum. Next base: position 750,244,651 of record CM060915.1, read on the forward strand.
TTAAACCCGCTCTGCCCCCCCCCCCTTATTCATTCATTCGTTCAACAGAAAGGAAAAAAAAGAGGAAAAAAAAACAAATCGAAATCGCGTCGATGAACCCCCCCTTCGTCGCCGCGTCCCCCTCTTCCGCCTCCAACCGCTGCTCTCCCCGTCCTCCTCTCGCCTTCCTCCAGTGACGAGAACAAAACCACCCCCCCCCCCAGTCCATCGAAGCGCGACAGCCCCCTTCCTTCCACCGCGACCTCGCAAGCACCCCGCACCCACCTGAAGCCGCCTCTGCCAAGTCCTTCCACCGCCAGTGAAGCCGCCATCCCCTCCGACCATCCACCAATCTCCGGTGCCGCACCTCAAACCCCCCCCCTCCGATCGAAATCAGTGAGTATTTAATTAATTTTAATTACAGTAAATCTGAATTTTTAACTATAGGAAGAACTGATTTTTTTTCTTTCTTTAGTATAAAAGACTTGATTTTTTATAATGGTAAAGTTTATATTTTTAACTTAATAAAGTTTATATTTTTATTATAGAAATAGATTATATTTTTGTTAATGATAATATATGATTTTCGAATAAAAGATTAGATTTTTCAAAACGAAAAGATGAGATTTTTCATGTAGGAAAAATATGATTTTTCATGTTAGAAAGACGTGATTTTTAGCAATGTAGAAATATAATTTTTCTATATGAAGTAGTAGCGATAAAAAAATGTGATTTTTATATATTGAACATCGAAGTAAAAATGTGATTTTTATATATTGAACATCGAAGTAAAAATGTGATTTTTATATATTGAACATCGAAGTAAAAATGTGATTTTTATATATTGAACATCGAAGTAAAAATATGATTTTTATATATTGAATAGCGAAGTAAAAATTCGATTTTTATATATGTAATGGCTACGGGCGAAGAAAGTGATAAGAGATGAGAACAGTGAAGATTTCCTGCATTAGAAGTGCCTTGGAGATTAGGATAGCTATCGGTGAGAACTTCTCACCTTTCAATTTAATTTTTCTAGTTATAAATATATACTAGGATGCAGACGGTGTTTAGTAGCACCCGACACCCGTCATCCACAGACCATGGATGGCTTGTTTGTTAAATTGTTTGGTTGTGTAGTTAGTTAGAATATTTTGTTTGAATTGAATTGTTTGATGAAATGAATGGATTTGATTGATGTGTGAATGGCGTGGGCCTTCACTAGACCGGGGATAAGGCTAGGCCTCGTCCCGTTTCTAGTATCGTGCCGTTATGCCGCCGAAATTTTCTAAAATATGTTAGAAAAATAAAAATATCATTTTTATTTTGTAAATGAACTGAATGAAAATTCATGTGTTGAAATAAAATATTTTATCGTTAAAAATATAATTTTTAACGTGAAGTGAACAAGATAAAATATTCATTTACAAACCGGACGGTTTGTTTATGTACACTGATTTGACTGACATTGATTGGGTCGATAAATTTTACACATCGCCCAACTGCACAAATAAAATATGCGTTTGATGGTTTGAAACCCCACACGGGTGTTGGGATGAAATATGAAGTTCACTCATCCTGATTGATTAAATATGTCGATCGATTGATTGACAGGCTGTTATAAGCGTTAGATATCTATATTTGATGCTTGTACAGTGTAGTGCACTTTGGTTGATGGTTGATTATTTTTCAATGCTATTATATACATGTGTGGTATGAAAATCCATATAATTAATTTTATATGGTGATTGATTGGGCCTCATTCCAATCTAGAAAATAAAGAATATTATAAAATAAATGTTCATGTGTTGACTGTACTCATCCGTTGAGATTAGTCATGTGTTGAACGAAGTATTTTTATAATAAAATTTATATCTTTATCACTATAAAACAAAGGTTCATGTGTTGACTGTACTCATCCGTTGAGATTAGTCATGTGTTGAACGAAATATTTGAAAATAGAAATACATTAAGCCGTGTTGATTAGATTGACGCCATTTTGACGTGAACGATATTTATATCGATTTTATTCATTTCGAAATGAATTGAATTGAAAACGATTTCGAAATGAATTGAATTGAAAACGATTTCGAAATGAATTGAATAGAAAACGAATTTGATTGCAATTGAATATATAACGAATTTGATTCGAATAGAAAACCAATTCGAATTTGATTCGAATAGAAAACCAATTTGAATTGAATCGAATAGAAAACCAATTTGAATTGAATCGAATAGAAAACGACTTTGGAATTGAATTAAATTGAAAACAAATTCAAATTGAATTGAAAGCGAATTGAAATGAATTCAAATTGAATTGAGATTTGAATTGAATAGGAATGAATTTTAAAACGAATTTATAAAGAAGAATTCAATTTTGATTTGAATTGAAATGGAAGTTGAAATTGCTTTTGAAACGAATTTAAAACTATTTATATAATTCGTTTTAAATAGAAATCGACGAAATATATATTATATATATTATATATATAATATAATGGCCTGAATAGAAAGCGCCGCGCCGCGGCAGTTCGTAAATTTCGACCATTTATTTCGAACGGACATTACGGGAGATCCGACCGTCGGATTCTCCTAAAACCGGAACCGTTGGGTTCGTATCGAAAAGAGCTTTCTAACGAATACTAGAAATTTGAAATCTAACGGTTGGATTTGGAGATGCATCCAAATCAAATTCAGAAAAGGTCGCTGTAAGTGCAGTTCGATGGCCGTTGATGGAAATCGACTGTACGGGCCTTGATAAAATTATTAAAAATAGTAATAATTTGTGTAAAATCATAAAAAATGATTTAGAAAGGATTGGGATAAAAAACTCCATATTGGAAAAGATAAAAATAAATTTTTATCGAAATGAACTAGTTTTGAACTAGAATTATAATTCTATTTATTTTTAAATAAATAAATTGAATTTGAAATGGTTTTGAAAATAACCAGAATTTCCAATGATTGCATTGGAATGGATTTGAATCGAAATTTCCTTCGGAATGTTTCGATATTGGATTTCGTGACTATACCGATGTTGTTATGGAAATTTGAAAGATATGGATATATATATCGTTATTCCCAATACGATATCTGTTGGTCGCAGAATTTGATATTGAATATAAGCCGGGATATTTTCTATTCAGAGCCTTGTATTTAATATCAAATGTGATTTGGGTTTGTCGTGAATGGTGTCTTGACTAACACTGTTCTTGAACCCAGTTGAGAAAAGATTAAATCTTTTTATTTAGATTTAATGAAGTGTACCAATTAAATAATATTTAATTGGAATTGAGGTGATATTGATTTTTGGGTTTATCGTGGACAGTGTTTTAAATAACACTCGTTCTTTAACCCGATAATTAATGGAATGTGATTTTGGGTTTCTCGTGAACCGTGTTTTAAATGACACTGATTCTTTAACCCAGTTAACGATTAAAACTAAGTGGAGTTTTAATGAATCTTTAATTAGATTGAAATAATCGAAATGGAGTATCACCAGTTTTGCTCCAGGCGTTAGTTAAATCTTTAATTAGATTTGAACGTGAAATGGTAATTGAATTTACCGATAACACCGTGGTGTTAGATATGAAGTATAACCAGTTTTACTTCATGGGATGAATAGGTTGGGATTGGGAAATTAAAACAAATGATTACTTCGGTAAAGTTCGTTAATCCCGACTAGTTTGAATCGAAAATCAAAAGAAGATTAAAGAATAAATTCAAGGAATTTATCTTGGATAAAATTAATGGGAACCTTTCCCTATGAAATGTGAAATTCAGAAACTAACTGTCGGTTAGCTAAGCAGAATGGTTTCCTGGATTTTGATCTGATGTTGGTTTCGGCCTTCGGGGTTAATATTTGGGGAATTATTCTCTTGATTAATTTACGGTTAGTGACTGATGAATTGGAATGAGGCGTATGTTGTGTTTGTGTAACACTTATTTAAAATATATGCGAGTTATTCGGAAAGACTGGGTTTATCCCATTCTGAATAACTGATACGACGATAAGTCGAAGATGAAGACGGTGGTCGAAGACCGGAAGTCTTCACATCGTTTGGGTGATTACTGATGATCTTGATTGGGCTGTACACCCAAGAAGATGGAAACAGTTGGTGATCGTCCAGACGTACTTGGAGATCGATGGATATGCGGGGTACTAGGTGCCTCCGGTTTCATTCAGACCCAGAACGGACTTGCAAATGGACTGTGTGTCTGACATTGGATTTTAGTCTGTGTGATTGATTTCTATTAAATATATATCTGTTTGGCGGCGGAGAATTTATTCTCTTGCTTAACGCTCTTCTCTGAGACGTACGAGCTCAGGGGTTATATACTGATGGATATCAAACGCATAGAGTGGATTGCCTATGTGGCATGCTAAGATGCAAATGATCAAGGCTTCTGTTGAAAAGCAAAGGCTTGTGGTTGATGATCAAAGCACCGCCTGTGTGGCACAGCTTTGTGTAACGTGAATTCGCGAGCCTCGCACCCCGGTTGTGAACCAGAAACGGGAGAGGACCTCAGGGAGGGAATGCGTTTCCTTCTAGCTAGGGTGGTGTCAGTGACCTACCAGCCCTGATATTTATATACTTTTCACCTGTGTGGTTGTTGCTGTTGCGAGGCGCCTCGGTTTGATCGGATGATCCGGGTCCGATGGAGTCATTCGTTGGATCATTTACGCCCCAAAGGACGGGGAAACGTAGTGTTCAGGCATAATAATCCACATCAGTGGACCGGCCCTGACGATCCAAGGGGCAGTTGCAGCTGTTCCTAGACATGGGCTAGATTGTCTAAAATCGGTAGAGGACGATCCCTAGCCTCGGTTCATACCATAAATGATAACCCAACTTCCAATACGACATTTGCGGTTTTAATTGTAGAACTAGTATGGCGACATGATATATGGTACCCATGCCACCTATGATTGATACTTATGATTTGAAGTTGTTTTATACACTATGCACTTATAATAGTATCAAACGATTTGTTTTAAACGTATCAAGCATTCTTTTGCTGTTATAAGGGAAAACCCTATCCCCCGGCTTGCGTTGCATTGTGTGATAGGACCTGGGTCTTATAACAGCTTCATTTTTCTTTATTTAGCATTGCGCTGTTGTTTTATGCACTGGTATTCTTGGGAGGAAACCCGTTCCGTGTTATACGGCGTGGTCCCTTGATTTACCTAACTTTAAAATAAAGATAAATAACTGTTTTAGTTCTCACACCAGTCACATGACTGACCTGGAGTTTATTGTTTTGACCTAAACTCTGGGTGCCCTTATTTTGACCCGGGCAGCTAGTAGTTTTGGTTTTTGCAGATTTATATTCACATGATCCTGGTTTACAGCTGGAATGATATCCGGAAAGCTTTGTATCCGTATATCTCTTCTAGTTGTGTATTGTATTATTTTCCGCTGCTATGTATTTAAATGTAATTTAAATCTCTGATATTTCTGTGTAATATTCATTTATACTCTGTATATTCTTGTATTCTGATGCATTGTTGTAATATACAATGAAATGTTCTTTTGTATGCGTTCTATTTTGTCGTGTTCTCAAAACAATCCGCGCTTTCCCTTCTCTTCGGGGACCGGGGAAGTTCGGGTCGTTTCAATATATAATATATATATTTAATGGTCTGAATAGAACGCGCCACGGCAGTTCGCGAATTTCGACCATTGACTTCGAATGGACATTACGGAAGATCCAACAGTCGGATTCTCCTAAAACTGGAACTGTTGGGTTCGTATCGAAAAAAGCTTTCCAACGAATACAAGAGATTCGAAATCTAACGGTTGGATTTGGAATTATGTCCAAATCAAATTTGGAAAAGGTCGTTGTAAGTGTAGTTCGATGACCGTTTATGGAAATCGACTATATGGGCTTTGATAAAATTATTAAAAATATCAATAATTTGTGTAAAATAATAATAAATGATTTGGAAATAATTGGGATGAAAAATTCCATATTTGAAAGGATAAAAATATTTTTTTATTGAAATGAACTAGTTATTAACTAGATTTGAAATCCAATACTTTTATATAAATAAATTGGATTGAAATGGTTTTAAAAATAACCAAAATTTCCAATATATAAATTGGAACGGATTTGAATAAAAATTATCTTCGGAATATTCCGATATTGGATTCCATGATTATTCGGATATTGTGGAGGAATTTGGAAGATATATATATATATAGTTATTCCCAATACGATATTTGTTGATTTCAGAATTTGATATTGAATATAAGCCAATATAATTTCTATTCAGAGCCTTGTATTTAATATTGAATTGGATTTTTGGGTTTATCACGAACGGTGTTTAAAATAACACTTGTTCTTTAACCCGATTAACAATGGAATGAGATTTTGGGTTTGTCGTAAGTGGTATCTTTAATAATATCTGTAACGACCCAGGGATTTTCGGGCCCCGGAAATCGACATAAATACCCTTATCGTAACTCATGCCGACCTTCCAAACACCGAAAAACACCGGAACGTTATTAGAAAGAATTTAGAGGGTGAGATAAGAAAGAAAGAAATATTAGAATAGAAGAAGAAGAAGAAGAAGAACCACCACAACACAGAATCAGAGTCTCACATCGCAGCGGAACAAAATATAATACAAAACTAAATCTTTATTGAGGGCTTTGAAAAATACATACAATATTAGAGTACGTCACATATCTGGACAGTTATAATAATCTGTCCCATATACAACACACAGCGGAATTGTAGCTATAAAATATCATACGTCTGAACATCTCCAACTCGTCTCAGGACTTCGTAGCATCTGATAACCTGGATCTATACACCCCGGGCTAACACAAGCATTTATAAAACACAGGGTCAGTCTGGTGAACCAGAGTGAGAAAAACTCGCATTGTATTGAGAGGAGTCAGCCAACTTGATTTTAAAGTTCAAAAATCTTTTCGAATGAAAAGGATAATCGTAAGACCAAATCCACGCATAAATACGGACGGATTTTACCTTACGATAACCCAAAACATTTTTGAAATCAATATCTTTTCTGATATTATAATAGTGTCTAAATACAAGTAAATATCAATCAAGTGGAATGCTTGCATCTCACGCTCCACATGTAATAACCCGGAAAATGTGAACCAATTTTTTTTTTTTTAAATTTGGTTATTACCAAAGAATTTGAATAATTGAAATAGCATAATTCAATAAAATGGAAAATTAGGTATAGTATTGCAGTTTGAAATTTTGAATACAAACTTTGTCTGACTGTACCGGGTGGAAAATTTAACGGATAAACTGAAAATATTTAAATCTGTTTATGAATACCTTTCTAACGAATCTGAAAAATCGAAGTTTCATAACGGGAATCAAAAGTTATGGCCGAATGAATTTTCAGAAAGGTCGCTATATAGCATATATAGCCCTTGAAAATTGATATTTTGCATACGACCTCGGAATTCGACGAAACCACTTTTGTTGGGTCCGGGATGTCAAACTATTGCTAAGTTTCAAATTTCATAATTTTTGAAGCTAGTATGTAAGCGGGGCAAAAGAAAATGTGATTGGTCAATTTCTGTTAAAATGGGTCGACCTAAAAATGGCCGTTTTTCAAACGAGCTCAGAATTTGATGAAACTGGTTTTGTTAGGACCGTATCATCAAAACAAAGCTAGATTGATTTTTCTGGAATTTTTCGGTTCAGTTTGTGGCCCTGGCAAATTGAAATGTACGTTCAAATTAAATATTGAATGTTTTATACTTTAATTTGAAAAATAACTGACTGTAACAGTCGAATTGGCCAACGAAACATATCCCATTGTGTCCGGAATGGGGGTATTTACCTAGGGGCGACAGTCATTGGGTTTGATTTCGAGTCCGTTTGTGAAAACACTATTTAAAATTTCCTATAAAGCTTCGACCAATAGGAATTTTTCTTTAAAAAAAAATCGAAAAACCCTAGCCGCCTTAGACGATTTCGACGGTTCCTGGAGCTCGAACCTTCTCCTCCATTTTCCGACCGCCACCGCCACCTGTAGGCCGCGCCGCCGCCACCAGTCGACTCACCTTCGCCTCCTCTCCACATCCGACCAAACGCCGCCCCCCACCATCACCTCCTCCGCCTGAATCGAAGCCAGGAAGTCGTCGACTTCCCAGCGCCGCCGCCGCCTCGATCCGCCATCGCAACCCCTCAAACCACCAGCGCCGTGAAGCCCTCGCCGCCCCCCTTCCACGTCAGCACCGCCGATCATCCCCATACTTCACGGATTTTGCAAAAATCCCAAACCTAGTTCTGAACAAAATATAAAGGTTCGACCTTTATTATTCTGAATTGAAAATAACACTATAAAGCGTTGCAAAACTTTGAAAAATAATATCTTTTTCATTCTTTAACGAAATTCGATGAAACAGGAGACACCGTGACCGCATGGAGGCTCTCTACATTCTAGAAGAAGCTGCAGATTTTTCTGATCTTCCTAGGATTTTTAGCACTGCAATAACCAAAGTGAGGAATCTAAACTAAATTGTGTGAATGGAATCGCGTTGTATAAATTATATAAGCGAAGTGTAAATTATATACGCATTGTATACCTCATGTACATGTGTTGTATAAGTTATATTAGCGATGTATAAATTATACAAGCGTTAAATGAAACATATATGCTTTGAATTGTGATGAAATGCAAGTGAATTATAATATAATATATATATATACTCCCCTCGTCCACAGACCATGGACGATATTTATTGCTTGTGATTGACGTGATGTTATATGGTATGACGAATGGTTGGAAATAATTGTTTGTGGTTGATATTGTGGTTGAAAAATACCTTTGTGGTTGAAAAATACCCTCTTGTGGTTGAAACAAATTAGAATAGGGTTGTGGAATTGAAAATAAAACATGCCGCCTGCGTGCGAACTAGATGCATGATCCCCATTGTCAAAAACCGCGAGGTTTAAGGTAGAGCGAGGAGCCGTACTAGGGACGGTCCCGGTTTTAACTACCCTGTCGTTATGCTGCCGAAATTTTCTGAAATATACATGTGTTAGAATAATTTTCATTCGTTGAAATAAATTACATATGTTGAAATATATATTCATGTGTTGAGTTGCAATTCATTCGTTGAGTTGAAATTCATGTGTTGAATATTATTTGAATTTAAACAAATAGCTTTAGCGATAAAAATCACATTTTTATATATATACAAACCATAGCGAATATTCATGTGTTGAGTTGCAATTCATTCGTTGAGTTGAAATTCATGTGTTGAATATTATATGAATTTAAACAAATAGCTTTAGCGATAAAAAACACATTTTTATATATATTCAAACTATAACGAATATTCATGTGTTGAGTTGCAATTCATTCGTTGAGTTGAAATTCATGTGTTGAATATTATTTGAATTTAAACAAATAGCTTTAGCGATAAAAATCACATTTTTATATATATACAAACCATAGCGAATATTCATGTGTTGAGTGGCAATTCATTCGTTGAGTTGAAATTCATGTGTTGAATATTATTTGAATTTAAACAAATAGCTTTAGCGATAAAAATCACATTTTTACATATATACAAACTATATAGAATATTCATGTGTTGAGTTGCAATTCGTTCGTCGAGTTGAAATTCATGTGTTGAATGTTGTCGTATTTTAAAAATAAAATGAATCGACAATAAAAACTACATTTTTATTGTGAATATGAAGTGTTAAAAACATTCACGTGTTGGATAAATATTTTTGATGATAAAAATATTTCTTTTATCATGTATACGCTTTGATAAAAATACGCACGTGTTGAAATAAATAATAGTTTGCTAGAAATATTATTATTAGCTTTGTTCTGCATATATATACATGTGTTGAACATGAAAAATGGATTAGCTGTAGAGTAAAGAAATTATTTGCGTGCCCGACAAATAAGTAAACCTTGATGAGTTGGCTGCGCAATTTTATTTTTATATCAACTCTTATGAATGCCATTGGATGCGGAGTGCTGGTTATTCTGTGTGAAATAATAAATATCGCCATAGGATAGTAACAATTAATTTTGAACTACACTACATGGCATACTTCTTGACGATAGGCATACTTCATCATATTCCACATAAGCAATTGGAGCTTGTGGGACGAGGTGGAAGATTTACCATACGAGCGAGAGGCTTGTATGGCGATGACTATATACTACAGGTTGAACTGATGACTGTTATGGACTATATAAAATATAACGATAAATCGCCAGATTAATAAAAACCCCACACGGGTCTGGAGTTGACAATAATCACGTCTCTCTAGTTATTAGATACGACACATGGACTATTTATTTCCACACGGAAACGGGGTGACGAGAATTTATTCTCTGGAGTGATTATCTATACATGCTCCCCCGTAAACACCAGAATATATCACTATAAATATGTGGATGCTTTTTAGGATTTATTGGGTACCTAACACGGCCCAATAAATTTCCAAACCCCTCCCCGTACAAAGGAGGTTATGGCGAAATTTTTCGAAATATTAAGGCGTTAGTGAAATATTTGAAGTGAAAATGAAGTTGAAAATATAGAATGAACTATAGTTGGAATTATAGGATGAACAATATCTATATATATAAATATAAATATAATTGAAAGGAATAGAAGCCGTGCAGTTCATGTTTCGGAATCGTAATTTGAAACGATTAGTACGAGAAATCCAACCATCGGATTTTCCCGAAACCGCAACCGCTGGGTTCGCCTTGGAAATATCTTCCCAACGGCACCAACCTTGTAAAAATCCAACGGTTGGATTGTCCGGAATGTTTAATTCAAATCTAAAGAAAAACAGCGCCAGAATCGTTTATATTTATATATAAATATAAATATAATTAAATTTAATCGAATAACGACGCTGCAGTTCGAATTTTGAAACCGTAACTTCAAACGACTAGTGTGGAAGATCCGACCGTCGAATTTTCACGAAACTGGAACCGTTGGGTTCGCTTTGGGAATATCTTCCCACTGATATAGACTTTGTAGAAATCCAACGGTTAGATTTTCCGATATATGTAAAACAAATTAGGGGAAAAACAGCGCCAGTGCCACGGCACGACCTGAAACGTCGTTTAATTAAATATGGCCATTTTTAAATAAATAAAAATGGCGAAAAATCGTTATAAAATATTATAAGCAACATAGATTGCAAATAAACCAATTGGGCTTAAATTGTTTGATATTTGATGGTTGTATGTGCTTGACACGAAAATAACACTAAAGAACTGAAAGATGGATGTCGAATAATATAACCATGGAAAGAATCGATTTAAATTCTAATGACGTGAATTAATTGAAAAGGCCGAGCTGACCCTCATTTCAAATAATTTATCGAGCGATTCGAATTGGAAAATGCAAAGACGATTCAAGACCGACGATCTTCGTATCGGTTGGATGGGCGCTGCTGAGGTTCCTGACCGGAGTAGCTGCCGGAAAGGGACGGAAGTAGTAGCCGTCTGAACGTATGTGTTGATTGTACGGATATACGAGGAATTTGACGCCTCCGGTTTCGTTCAGACCCAGAACGGACTTGTAAATGGACTGTGTGTCTGACATTGGATTTTGTTCTATACTGATTGATCTCTGTTAAATATATATCTGTTTGGCGGCGGAGAATTTATTCTTTTGCTTAACGCCCTTCTCTAAGACGTACGAGCTCAGAGGTTATATATCGATGGAAATCAATCGTATGGAGTGGACTGCCTATGTGGCATGCCAAGATGCTGTAATCAAGGCTTCTGTTGCAAAGCAAAGTCTTGTGGATGATGATCAAAGCACGGTCTATGTGGCCTGGCTTTGTGTGTAGCGTGGATTCGCGAGCCTCACACCTCGGTATGAGTCAAAAACGGGATAAGGACCCAAGGAGAGCATGACGTTTCTTTCTAGCTATGGTGGTGTCAGTGACTTACCAGCCCTGACATTTATATCTATTTTTCACCTATGTGGTTGTTGGAATGCGAGGCGCCTCGATTATAGGTCTGTAAGGACCGGGAAACGTGTGTTCAGGAATAATTAATCCTCAAACGTAAGAGAGGACCGGCCTTGGAGGATCCAGGGTTACCCAGAGTGTGTAGTCCTGAGGCATTCGCTAGAGTGTCTCGAAGCGGAGAGGAGCTTGCCCCTTGCCTCGACTCATGATGGAAATCCAATTTCCAATACGAAATAACGGACTTGATTGTAGAACTAGTATGGCGACATAGTAGATGGTAGTTATGCCGCCTATGATTGAAATTTATGATGCTATTCGTTTTTGAAACATATATGCACTAGTAATAATATCAATTGATTTTGCTTTATACGTATCAAGCATATTTGGCCATTATAAGGTAAAACTCTATCCTCCGGCTTGCGTTGCATTGTATGATGGGACCTGAGTCTTATAATGGCTTCATTCTTTTTAAAAGCATTGCGTTGTTTTAAAGAATTCACTTTATTTTAAATGCACTAGCAATCACTGGAGTAAACCCGTTCCGCGAAAGTGGCGTGGTCCTATGATTAGCTATTACTGTTGTTTAACTGTTAAATAGATTCCTCATACCAGTCCCCATGACTGACTCGTTGTTTGTTTCACTTTGCAAATGCGGGTGCCCTTATTTTCACACGGGCAGCCTAGTTCACAGGTGACAGGTTGTTTTTGGGCTCTGCACTATTGCATAGAGTGCATTTTGGCTCATGGTGAGGCTGACTTCACAGAGACGACTTTGACATTTTCCGCCATTACTGTACTTATATTATGATTCCTCCACTGGCGATGTAGACTGATTTACTTTCAGTATTTATTCTCGTATGTATATGTACCGCCTTCGGCGATGTAGACTGATACCCTAATTATGTCTCACTGCATGTATGTATTCCGCCTCTGGCGATGATGACTGATCACTTCCCTTTTTATTTACTAAGTTATATCCTACGCTGTGCTATTCTGATGTTATTACATGTTGTGATTCCGCTGTCATATCCATGTAAAATTATTCTATTTATCTGTACTCTGCTATGATGATTAATGTGTTATATTCCAATGATTATCCTTAATACCGCCCCTCGGATTTTGGGATCGTCACACCACATATCTAGTATACAATCAAAACCGCGGGCGCTTATTGGAGATTGGATTCCAACTATGACAAGGTATGCGACCACCTTCCGATAGTGTATCTCTAGAGGCGAATACACTGGGTTCAACAAGAACGCCTTGCAACCCGGCCCACACATGACCGACCACTTATTTCGCTTGAGTTTATCAAATGTATATCACCAACGGTTGGGCTCAAACCACCGTTTTCCGAAAAGGGACAGCATCGAAATAGATTAAAGAAGCAAAAGGAATTTCTCTAGATAGGTGATTATACGCCCTAATGGGAGCGACCCACATAGCCATGCTGCCTCCCCGATTTCTGTCATTTCCTGGTTGATGAGGCTTGATGTTTAAATCTCTTTTTTTGGGATATTTGGTCACCATTCACTTTGAATGCCACATCGTCAGATCCATCAAGTCACTAATTGACGTCCACATATATACTCTGGGTATAAAAGAAGTGCCCCTCTTTGCCACCACTCGGTATATTTGTAAAAATCAACATACGTGGTTTCAGGAAATACTCTGTCAGACATTCGTCCATACAAGTCATCAGGAACAGGATGAACCGAAGGTACTCTCCTGCTGCATCCAATATAGGAATCACCCCATGGATCAGTAGCGAGAAGTCCTTGCAACCCATAGATTCCAACCACGACAGAACCACAGTTTATCTCTGGCCGCTAAACCAGAGATTACTAGTCGTTCTTCCGTGTAATGAAGATCTACGGTCTTCAATGCTCCATCTCGATAATCTTCTGATATCTTCACGTATTTGTTGGTCGGAATGGTTTTCGAATAGAAATTCGATCCAGGTCTTTCCGTACCAACAATTGTATTGGACAGATTTGATAGTCGGTGATTTAACTATCAAAATAAATAGTGTTTCAATCATGACAATCCAATGAGTTCACTTGTTCAGTATTCAGCACCACCTGGCCTTTTAATTAAAACAAATGTAAATTCAAACTCTTAAATATTTCGATATTATAAATATAGTTTTCTCGCTTCTTATTTAACATAAGATTATTCTTTAACAAACTCATTTTTATGCTTATGAAAATCCTATATCATATCCAGTTTCTATTTCACTTTCAAAACATTAGCCACATTATTATCCAATATTGGGAAAATCAATTCAACTTATTTATATTTATAACAACGTTACGACATATCTTTTATTCATTACCTGAAAATGATAATCCATGCTTATTATTATAGAACAAAACTCATCTTTTACATTTCCTTTTTAACTCGAAATTACCTTTAGAACTCCACGCAATCCCCTTTTACTTCCCTTTATACTTTGGAATCTCATTATATACATACTTGCCAAATTTTCACAAATGGGTTGCGTTACTATTTCTCTAATGAAATAATAAATCCTCACTATCCTCTTTTACCATTACAACTAATATCCTCCTCAGATAATCCTGAAGTTGTTCAAGTTGAGGTATTTTAGTTACCTTTCATACCTTGATCAACAACGTTCATATCTCAAGAGGGATACAAGTTGTAATCCAAAACCCAATATTTCATTCTAATATCAAATTAAAATACCATAAAACTATTTTATTCAAAATACGATTTCAAACGACCTTCTTACTCTTTGAAAATCTCTTTCTCGAATATAACATTTTCCTTAATTTAATAATTAAGTAATTCCTTATAAAACACCACCTTTTACCCTTTACCTCTTTTTAAACATTTTTATTTATAATTCAGATTTGTTTACAGGATCCGATGCCCCATTTCTTTACCAAATTCACTTTTACCAATCTCCTTACCAATCTATTCAACCATCCCTACTTTGAAATCCTTATTTAACTTCCCTACTTTGAAATCCTTATTTAACTTTCCTACTTTTACTTAATCACATTATTAAGTAACGTTCATTTAGAATAAACGATATAAGACCTCAAACCTCTTTAATATAACTCTGGTTTATTATAAACCCTTTTTCTAAAATTCTTTTTACTTAATTCAAGTAATTAAGTGACATTTATTTAAGCTATAATATCCGCTTAAAAATCCCTTTTATAACTTTGTTATAAAACTCAGGTTTAAACAAAACATTTTCATAAACTTCTTTCACCATTCAATTGGATTTCATTTCACTTAGATTACTTTTTTAATGAATTCCCATTATAAAGTAATTTTCTCAATTATTATTAATTAAAATAATAATTTACTTTGGTTATTAACTACTTCCGTAGTTAATTTCAGTATTAACTAAAATAGATATAATTTCCCTTTTAAGAACCTTACTAAAATTTAAAATGATATTCATTAACTATTTTATTCAAAACACATCAATTTAATAATCAAAACCCAATTTAAAACGGTCGATTTAATTAATTTAAAATGCGGTTATTCTATTACCCGATTCCAATTTGTACTCACTTTAAATTAATTAATAATATAATTAATTTAAATAATTACATTTAATTGTTTCTTAACCAACCAATTATCCAGATTTTATCCGTTAAGGTTAATCTCTATTCCCATATTTATAAATCTGATAAATCTCAGAATTTACTTTGTAAAGTCAATTTATAATGAATTATAAACTTAAATAAATAATAAATATTTATTTTTCTATTAATAAACTTTTATTCAAAATAATATATTTCAAAACCTATCTTCAGTCATAAAATAAATTTTATAACTTCAGTTCTATCGATTCACCTGACGGTAAATCAATACAAACAAATTAATTTATTTTTAGGCCGTTTACTGCCAATTACTCAACCAACATTGTCCATTGGTTACAACAAAACACAGGTTGAATTTTCAGTCAACAGTCACCCCATCAGATCAGTTCATATATGATAATATGAAAATAAATAATATAATTGAGGAATCCGGTTGGATCTCTCCAACCTGTTCTTCCCTGTATACAAATGGTTATCTCCAAACAGATCGTTCAATTTCATTTAACTGATAATAATAAATAACAACCATTTGATCCCAACCACAAGCAATTCAAACAATTCAACCAATTTAACACGTTTATTTTATAAACGTGACCAACAAGGTAAGTTACCTTTATTGGAACCAATCATTAGAATGACGATTTGGTATTTCACTGAAATTAAACGGCGGTTTAATTTCATCAGTTAAATCAATAAATAAATATATAACTAGTGAACAGTCAACCATAGCAAACAGAGCACACAAAATAAAAACCAATTTATATAAAATATAAATGGGAAAACTGGGTGAGTTTAACTCACCTTGATTTGATTTATCGCTGAAGTGGATCGGTTATATTTAAATCAAACAGTTGTTAAATTTAAATGTAAATCCCGTTGTCTCCATTTCCATTTAAACCGGCTTCTCCATGAAGTGTTCGCCTATATGGTTTCCATGTTGTTGGGTTTGTTCCATTCTGTTCACGTACACACAAGTTATATAAATTATAAGTTATACGGCTTTAAATTAAACACTAAATTTCTTAATTAAATTAATCATTTAAATAATTACTTTGATTTACTTCATTCCAAATTATTTGGCCCGACAAAACTTTCTGCTTGAATTAGCAAGTAACGGTCCAATTTTAGTTTGATATTTTTCGGTGCAAATTTCGTTCGGATCCATACAAAACGCTACCCCAAACATCCTTCTTCGTTCCCAGTTGCGCTGCACAGCAACCCGATAGACCCTGCAGCAGTATATTTTAATTGTCACAAAGTAACTAAATCAAATTATGTTTTAATTTAAAACATGGCCGATCCTATTTGTTTACGCTTTCTGTTGCTTTGTTCCCCATAGATCACGGAGACAGCCTCTACGTTAAAACCATGCTGCAATAAAGTCCACGGTTTACTAACATATTATAATATAAAAATTAATTCCTAATGATGGTTAAGATTACTAATCACGTTGATAGAATTTGGGTCGATTTGTGTTTTGTCCTTCGATCTGCTCGGTTTCAAGCTTCATATACCCCAAATTAGAACGCCTGTACAAAAATCACAGCTTAAATTAATATTTCCTTAGTTTAAAATAATTTAATAATTAAATCCTTAACCTCTTAATTAGTCAAACTGATGATATAAATTATGCTTATTTAGTTTAGGACGAACAGTTCATCCTCTCGTTCCCTTCCAAACACTGAAAGTAAACCCACGCTCGCCACCAACAATCACTGCCGTACTTCCCTCCATAACTCTAACCACCGATCAGACCTCATCCACGTAGGCGTCCGAGGCTCCTTTTCCGACGCCGAAAATAGATCCCAGCTCGACGCTATTCTGTGCTCCCAATTGCCTCCAAATGTTGATCATTTCGAGATGAAAATCCGACCACTACAATACCCCATACTCGATCTTGACCATCCAAGTTAAAACCCAAGCCTAGCCCTTTAGTTTGGTAGCCGGCAGTCTCTGGTAAGGAGGATGGATTGGAATGATTTTAGCAGAGAAGTTTGGAAGATTTTGGCCTGTTTATTTCAGCTGTGGCGGCTCCAAATGTCAGTTGACTACGGTCTCAGAAAATTAGGGTTAGGGGCTGAACATTGGCATATATATAGGGTTTGGAATATTAATATAATAACATAATGAAACTTCACGGAAAAGTAATGCGTAAAACTAATCACAAACGACTTCCGTTTTCTGATAAAAAGGCTAATCCTAGCATAGAAAAATATTCCGGACCCAATGGGACAGGTTTCGTCGAATTCCGACATTGTTTGAAAAAAAATTCCTTCATAAAACCAGTGAAAAACACGTGCTTAAATTTTCCATGATCACTAAATAAATCCAATCAACTTTAAACTTTGGAATCCTACAATAATTAATTAATACAAACCCAACGGCACTAGTTTCGTCGGATTCTGAGACTGTTTTCCCGGTAGGCTATTTTTATGCGCACCGCAATGCCTTTTGGACACCAAATTACCCGGTCTCCAAAAACAACAAACTATATAGCTATCCTGACTTTAATCGACGATACGAACTCAATGGAACTGGTTTCGTGGCCTGATTCGATCGTATGTTCAAGTTACACTCAAATGTCTCTCTATTGAATTAAATTAATTTAATTACACGCTATAGAAAATAACTGGGCGTTTACGGCTACCGTGGTCACATACAACATCAGTTTGCCACGCAATTTAACACCATACAATAATTTAACGTTACGGTTCCAATGAAACTGATTTCGTCAAAAACGGAGTCCGTTTGCAAAATGATCATTTTAAAGGCCTGTATTTTAATAACGATTTTCACAGCGACTATTTTAAATTTTAATTTGGCCATAACTAATAATCTATAACATGAAATCTGGATTTTTCTCTTTTATATGAAAATTATAATCAACACAGTTCCAACGTTTCTCGTTTCACGGAAATCCGACTTATATCGAATCCTGTATATTCGATTGAAGTTCAAAACTCCATATTACGAACTACAACGCTATTTCGAGCTCGATTTATATTATATATAAATTATAGTGTTCAAACTTGATTTAAATAACAAATTAAATATTAAAATCCATTAATATTCCAAATATAATATTTAAAATAATAAATTAAATTAAATATTTGACTGCAAAAAAATACGGGACGTTACATTCTCCCCCCCTTAAAATAATTTCGTCCTCGAAATTGCTAAGGTAAGAAAGAACGTTACAAACCCATTAATTTCCAAATCCATTGTATTTTAAATCAAAACCATTTTATTATAATCAATATAAATTTTCAAAAATATCGAAAAATTTCTAACACATTAAATTCCCGGAAAAATTCGGTAGAGTCTCCCCTGTACGGAGTGACATCTGCGATATCGCAGGAACAAATAATATATATACATCGACCCATACGGTCAGAAAAAAAAATCAAAATCCCAAAATTTTATATTTTCGTGTAAGCGTACCTTTTACGAGCGCTATTGAGCATACCTACTCAACATATATGCGATTTACTCAATCAATATTTATTTGCCTAGCCATCTGGCACCTGTACTTAACTCAATTCGTATATAAGTGATAAATATATGAAATTCTCAAGTAATATTTCACTAATCAACAAGTATAACTGCACCAATTCCAAAATCAAATAGATAGCCTCGATTCATTATCAAATACAGGGTTAAATAAAAAATTCCAGTTCATATGCAGTTTCATTCCAGTTTAATTATACCGGAAATTATTCTTTTAGTTTATAATTCATTTAGCTCCATTAAACTGGTGATTTTTACCATTCAAACAAATTATCTTCCAATAACAACCATTTCACAATCATCAACCCATACACAACTAAATCAACCAAATCAATTGAATTTATATTCAATATTAACATTTACTTTGGTTCACATATTTGAACATCAATCGATTAATATCCAATTAATTTCCATTTAATTATTATTTATTCATCAAATTTCCAATTTATTTAATTTCGATTTTATTATCATTATTAATTTAATTCCACTCAACAAATTTAAGTTTCAATTCAAATTTCCAATCCGATTTGAATTCCATTCAAATCGATCAAACACACTAATATCCCAATAATTTGGTAAAATTATTTCCTTTCTATACAAAGATATATTTTGGATAAAATTATTTCATTTACCCTCTTTACAAAAAAATACTGTATCCATTGATAGTTCTATGCTTCTCAACACTTGAACCGATCAAACAACACAGTACAAAAATTTGTACCCAAAATTTACAAATACGCTCTCATATATATACACTTAATCTCGATCGAGGATATTACTAACTCAATCTCTATCGAGTTATGCCACAGAGCCAAAGTTATTACTAAACCAATAGCTCTGATACCACTGTAACGACCCAGGGATTTTCGTCCCTGGAATTTTACAAATACGCTCTCATATATATACACTTAATCTCGATCGAGGATATTACTAACTCAATCTCTATCGAGTTATGCCACAGAGCCAAAGTTATTACTAAACCAATAGCTCTGATACCACTGTAACGACCCAGGGATTTTCGTCCCTGGAAATCGACATAAATACCCTTACCATAACTCATGCCAACCTTCCAAACACCAAAAAACACCGTAACGTTATTAGAAAGAATTTAGAGGGTGAGATAAGAAAGAAAGAAATATTACAATAGAAGAAGAAGAAGAACCACCACAATACAGAATCAGAGTCTCACATCGCAGCGGAACAAAATATAATACAGAACTAAATCTTTATTGAGAGCTTCGAAAAATACTTACAACATCAGAGTACATCACATATCTGGACAGTTATAATAATCTGTCCCATACACAACACACAGCGGAATAGTAGCTATATAATATCATACGTCTGAACATCTGCAACTCGTCTCGCGACTTCGCAGCATCTGATAACCTGGACATGTACACCCCGGGCTAACCCGAGCATTTACAAAACACCGGGTCAGTCTGGTGGACCAGAGTGAGAAAAACTCGCACAGTGTTATGGGGAGTCATCCAACTTGATTTTAAAGTTCAAAAATCTTTTCGAATGAAAAGGATAATCGTTAGACCAAATCCACGCATAAATACGGACGGTTTTTACCTTACGTTAACCCAAAACATTTTTTAAATCGATATCTTTTCTGATATGATAATAGTGTCTAAATACAAGTAAATATCAATTTAGCGGAACGCTTGCATCTCACGCTCCACATATATAGTATACAATCAAAACCGCGGGCACTTATTGGTGATTGGATTCCAACTATGACAAGGTATGGGACCACCTGCCGATAGTGTATCTCTAGAGGCGAATACACTAGGTTCAACAAGAATGTCTTGCAACCCGGCCCACACATGACCGACCACTCATTTCGCTTGAGTGTATCAAATGTATATCACCAACGGTTGGGCTCAAACCACCGTTTCCCGAAAGGGGACAGCATCAAAATAGATTAAAGAAGCAAAAAGAATTTCTCTAGATAGGTGCTTATACACAATAATGGGAGCAACCTACATAGCCATGCTGCTTGCCTGATTTCTGTCATTTCCTGGTAAATGAGGCTTGAGGTTTAAATCTTTTTTTTTGGGGGATATTTGGTCACCATTCAATTTGAATGCCACATCGTCAGATCCGTCAAGTCACTAATTGACGTCTACAAATATACTCTAGGTATAAAGGAAGTGCCCCTCTTTGCCACCAATCGGTATATTTGTAAAAATCAACGTACGTGGTTTCAGGAAATACTCTTTCAGACTTTCGTCCATACAAGTCATCCAGGAACAGGATGAACCGAAGGTACTCTCCTACTGCATCCAATATAGGAATCACCCATGGATCAGTAGCGAGAAGTCCTTGCAACCCGTAGATTCCAACCACGACAGGACCACAGTTTATCTCTGGCCGCTAAACCAGAGATTATTAGTAGTTCTTCCGTGTAATGAAGATCTATGGTCTTCAATGCTCCATCTCGATCATCTTCTAATATCTTCACGTATTTGTTGGTCGGAATGGTTTTCGAATAGAAATTCAATCCCGGTCGTTCCATACCGACAATCGTATTGGACAGATTTGATAGTCGGTGATTTAACTATCAAAATAAATAGTGTTTCAATCATGACAATCCAATGAGTTTACTGGTTCAGTATTCAGCACCACTTGGCCTTATAATTAAAACAAATGTAAATTCAAACTCTTAAATATTTCGATATTATAAATATAGTTTTCTCGCTTATTATTTAACATAAGATTATTCTTTAACAAATTCATTTTTATTCTTATGAAAATCCTATATCATATCCAGTTTCTATTTCACTTTCAAAACATTAGCCACATTATTATCCAATATTGGGAAAATCAATTCAACTTATTTATATATATAACAACGTTACGACATATCTTTTATTCATTACTTGAAAATGATAATCCATGCTTATTATTATAGAACAAACTCATCATTTACATTTCCTTTTTAACTCGAAATTACCTTTAGAACTCCACGCAATCCCCTTTAACTTCCCTTTATACTTTGGAATCTCATTATATACATACTTGCCAAATTTTCAGAAATGGGTTGCGTTATTATTTCTGTAACACCCCGAATTTCAATTAACACTAATAGTTAGTAATTAAAGTATAATTAATCTCAGATGGGAGAACCAGGGGAAACGGGCTGCGTTATTGCGTTCGTCTCGGAAAAATACGCGAAATAGAGTCCGAGTTTTCGAGAATCGGAGTCCGTATGGCCCGGTTATGGCCCGATGAAGTTTGCAGAAAATTTGAAACTAAAAAAACAGATTTATAATTTAAATTCAGATTTTAAAATAGAGCAGGCGGGGCCAGGCGGGAAGGTTCCCGCCCTACCCATGTCGACAGGGCTGTCGACAGGCCTGTCGACAGGGGTGTCGACTTGCCTGTCGACTTGCCTGTCGACAGGGGGGGTGACGCCCAGTGAAACTGGGTGCACCAGTTTGGGTTCTTGGGCTGGCTTGGTGGGCTAGTTCTGGAAGCTTCTTGGATCTGACGGATCTGATGGTCCTAAATTAATCTAGGGTTAATCTAAGGGTCTAAAATGCAACCTAATCCTATAAATAACACCCTAACCCTACCCTAATTCATTCATAATTAAACCTTGTAATTAAACTATGGCAAAATGCAACTTGATCATGGCCTCCACAAATCAATGAAGAGGGTTGCATGCTAATCACTCTCTAATCAACCTCTAATCCCTTCTTAGCATCTTAATCTTCTTCATTTGGTGTGCAAAATTGCTAGTAGTGAGTTTCTATCACTTTGATGATCTTTTGGTAAACTAATTAGATGAGATGTGATGAGATTTATGGTTTTGTATGTGGGGTAATGAGCTTTGAATCATATGATATGATGTTAGCATTAATCTTATGTTTATGCATGTTGAGTATGTATGTTTATGCATGTTGAGTATGTAAGTTTATGCAAGTTTAATATGATGTATGTTATGTTTGCATGATGCTAAATATGCAAGTTGTGGGCTATGTAATCGTATGCATGTTATGCAAGTTCATGGTGATATGCTATGCAAGTTACATGTATGTAAATATGCAAGTTACATGTTTATTTATATGCAAGTTACATGTTTGATAATATGCAAGTTACATGTATGTAAATATGCAAGTTACATGTTTTGTTAATATGCAAGTTCATGATGACACATTATGCAAGTCTATGAGTTAATATGCAAGTTTGTTATGCAAGTGAATATGTAAGTTATGTGACATATTATATGCAAGTTATGTGACATGTTATGCAAGTGCATATGCAAGTTATGTGTTTGTTAATATGCAAGATGGCACCTTTGAAACATGTTCATTCATATGCAAGTTGACACCTTTTATATGTGTTATATCATGAGAGCGAAATTACGTGGGAACGAGGGGGTAATTAAATGCATAGGTTAATAAGATTGTGTGAAATTAATATAATTATGCATAACATAAACTAAATGAACATAGTATGGGAATTTGCCTATTTAGTTAGGTGTACCCATACTATGTGTTAGGAATTTACCTATTGAGTTAGGTCTACCCCATGGGAATTTACCTATTAAGTTAGGTCTACCCATGTTAAGAAAACTTGATTAATTAGGGATAATTAATATAAAATTATGAGGGTGATTAATTAGGTGTAATTAATTGACTAAGACACGAGGTTGGACTCAGTTGTAGCGTAAAACTGCCCGGACCCAACCGGCTTAACCAGTTGCTACAAATGTTAGCCCAATGTGAGAGGTCTTAGGCACAAACTAAATACGTAATTAATGTAAAGACACGAGGTTAGACTCTGTTATGGCATAAGGCTGCCCGGACCCAACCGGCTTAACCAGCGGTCATAAAAGACAGTCTAATGTGAGAGGTCTTTACAAAGGTTACGTTCTTAATTAATTAATTAAGAAACACTTAACCACATTAGCATGTAGAGGGACATGAGGGGTTAAGTGGGTGCCTTGGGTGGCATGAGAAAATCTAGTGGTTGCCTTGGGTGGCAATAGAAAATACGATTAGAATACTTAACCGAAATGAAACATGTAATTAAAACATGATTAAAGGGTTAAGTGGGATATACTAGAAAAAGAGACAAGCTTAGGTGGGTAGCTTGTGGAGGCCCATTTCAACCAGTAACCCATACGTATCTTTGTGGGCTCGACCCATGTCGAGGACGGGACACGCATACTGGGCTTGACTGTAAGAGGCAAATGGGTTAGCGGTGGCAACGCAAGTCCAACGGGCTTCATATGCGTGAGTGGGCCCGGGCTGGTAGGTAAGCCGTTGTTGCATCGTGTAGATATAAGCCGTGCACCGTTAGTTTTATCAGGTTGCCACATTGGGAAATGGTACATCCCACGGTGGGGCCAGCACGGGTATCTACGTTAGGGAGCCGATCGAATGGGGAGTAGTGTGTACACCTAGTGGATTGTAGGGCCCCGTGGCGCCTACTTGGTCACCTAGGGGTACGCAAGTACTATTTAGTAAATTTTATAAGTCCTTGGGTGGGATCAACCTTTATGTTAGAAACGACTGGTGTGGTGCAGTTTAGTAATTTACCTTAGGGAGGGTAGATGCGTCTTTATCCTTTATCTTAGTTCAGTTGACTGCTTAGGGTACCCATTCATCCCCATATGTTACCGTATATCAGTTCATGTCTTCTCTGGTTACTTTAACGATTGTATTGTTAAAGTTATAGGACTCGCTCAGACTTATGTCTGACCCCGTTGTTTTTATCTTTTTCCCAACCCTCAGGTCCTGTGGTGGATCCTAGCAGTAGTGGAGCTTGATCGGATTGCTGTTCCAGTCTTGAGGAGCTTGGATAGATGTAAAGCTCCAGTTATTCTGTTATTTTTTCTTTTGTTTTGGCTATTGTATGAGAGTGGGATTATGTACTTCTTTATTATGATGGATATTGTACTTAACTTTTACTGTGGTTTTATGATGTAACCAGACATGTTTTACTTCCGCTGATATGAGATGATGTTTTAAAAATTTCAAGTACTATTTATATCTGGCTGCTTGTAATATTTCTGTTCTATACTCACTAAAATACTCCACCGATACTATGGCATTCCCTTGGTGAGTGATCATAGCGGGAGTGGGGTGTTACACGTGGTATCAGAGCTTAAGGTTACCGGAACAGATAAATTTTTTGAGAAAAACTATTTTCTAAGAGTATTTTCGAAGAGAGTATTTTCAAAAGCATGTCTTCTAAGAGAAAAAGTTTTTGAAAAAGAAAAGCATAATCCCCAATAGCCATATCTTTATCTTTCGGAATCTCCTTTTTGAATCTTTCCTCTTTCGTTTCAGCATGGCTGAAGATCTTAACATCCCGGAGGGTTTAGTTATACCACTATGGTATAGGAGGTTGCAAGAGGCTAGGGTCGCGGCTGCGGGTCCAGCCAATGCTACTACACCAGAGACAACCGCTCCTCCTCCTCAGCCTAGAGTGGATAATTTTGCTAAGGTTTGCAAGGAGTTCAAGGCTATAGGAGGAAAACCTTTTCTAGGTTCAGAGACTTTCGTAGAGGCTAGAGATTGGCTTAAGGAAGTGGAAGAGTTGCTAGATATCTTTGAAGTGGAAGAAGGAAAGAAAGTCAAGTTGGCGGCCTGGTTAATGAAGGGAGAGGCCTCATTCTGGTGGGAGGTCACTAATGGAGAACGCCCGGTTGACTCTTGGGCAGATTTTAAGCAAAGGTTTGGGGCTAAGTTTCTCTCAAGGGCGGAAGAGAATCTGTTTATGGAGAAGTTCTTGAATTTGAAGCAAGGGAATCTCACGGTGAAAGAATATGTCAACAAATTCAATCAATTAGCAAGGTTTGGCATAGAGTTGGTGAATACACCGGAGAAGAAGGCTTTGAGGTTCGTTAGAGGCTTGAACGAACCATTGCAAGGAATAGCTATGACTCACATTCCTATGGGGGCCACTTTTGAGAAACTTGTCTACATGGCACTTATGCATGAGGATGATAAGAATTCTAAGGCACCAGAGAAAAAGGGGGATCAGAAGAAGCCGCAACAACAACAACAAGGCAAGGGCGGAAAAGGCAATGGTGACAAAAAGAAGACGAAGAAGAAGTGCTTCAATTGTGGAACACCAGGAAACCTCAGTAAGGATTGTCGCAAAAAGAAGAAGACCGGTTGCTTTCATTGTGGTGAAGCAGGGCATCTTGTGAAAAACTGCCCAAAGAAGGGGCAGAAGACGGGGTCTACCTCAGGAGGTCAGGTGCAAGCTCTTATAGCACCACCTCAGTCAGGGGGGCAAGTTCAGGTTCTCTCAGTTCCACCGATTCAGCAGAGAGGTAGAACTATTTCCGTTGAAAGTCTGGTTTTTCTGTTTGATCATCCAGTTCGTACTTTGTTTGACTCTGGCGCATCGCATTCTTTTATCTCATCATCGTTAGTTGAGTCACTGCACTTAGACACCAGTCTAGTTGATGATCCCTTGGTTGTTTCAAACCCAATTGGGGGCTCTATATATCTATCTATGATATGTTTGGGTTTGAAGATTTCTATACTTAGCGTTGAGTTTAGATGTGATGCTTTTGTATTGGGCTTCACGGGCTATGGGTTGATTTTGGGCATGGACTGGTTATCCAGTAATGGTGCCGTTCTTGATTGCGAAAGGAGAGTTGTTAGGCTCATGACCCGCTTGGGTAACACTCTCGAGATCTCTTGTAATCCCAGGGATTCTGTTATGCTAAGTTATCTTGAATCGCTTGAAGCTTCGGTCGAGAGTTTGCAATCTGTTAGAGTGGTCCGGGAATATCCGGATGTGTTTGAGGAGGTGAGGGGCTTACCTCCGAAGCGGGAGATTGATTTCCGAATTTATTTGGTGGATAATGCCAAACCAGTGTCTTTGCCAGTGCGCCACATGGCTCCTCGTGAGAGAAGAGAACTTCATAAGCAAGTAGGGGAGTTGCTTGAGAAGGGGTTCATAAGGCGAAGTATATCGGAGTGGGGAGCTCCAGTAGTGTTTGCCACGAAGGCGGATGGGTCCCTCAGACTTTGTGTGGATTATAGAGAACTTAATAAGCTCACGAAGAAGAATAGACACCCATTACCGAGAATAGATGATCTCTTTGATCAGTTGGTTGGCGCCTCAGTGTTTTCACAAATGGATTTAGCTACAGGGTTTCATCAGTTAAGAGTGGCGGAGGACAGTATAGAGAAGACTGCTTTCCGGACTCCGGATGGTTTTTATGAGTGGCTAGTGATGCCATTTGGGTTGACAAACGCCCCTGCATACTTTGTTGATCTCATGAGTAGAGTGTTCAGAGAGTATCTGAATAAGTTTGTAGTAGTTTTTGTGGATGACATCTTGGTCTTTTCCAAGAATGAAGAAGAGCATGCCTTACATCTCAAGGAAGTGTTGGAGACTCTTCGAGCACATAGTCTTAAAGCTAAATTCTCTAAATGTCATTTTTGGAGAAGAGAAGTGCGATTCTTAGGGCACGTGGTCTCTAAGGAAGGGATAGCTGTGGATCCCGCAAAGATAGTATCTATCCAGGATTGGAAAGTTCCTAGAAATGCTACCGAAGTAAGAAGTTTCTTGGGGTTGGCAGGATATTATAGGAAGTTCATCAAAGACTTCGCGAAGATATCAGCCCCATTAACCCGCTTGACGAAGAAGAATCTGGTTTTCTTATGGGACGTAGATTGTGATGATGCTTTCCGACGGTTAAAGAGAGCTTTGACCACCGCTCCAGTTTTAGTGCTCCCAGACGGGAGTAAGCCGTTTGTTGTTTATACCGATGCTTGTGGGACAGGATTAGGCGCAGTCTTGATGCAAGAGGGAAGGGTAATAGCCTATGGAGGGAGACAATTGAGAGTGCATGAGAAGAATTACCCTACCCATGATCTAGAGTTGGCCGCGATTGTTTTCGCACTTAAGTCTTGGCGCCATTATCTTCTTGGTGAGAGATTCGAGTTGTTCACCGACCATAAATCATTGAAGTACTTATTCTCTCAGAAGGATTTAAACTTAAGACAGCAAAGGTGGATGGAGTTCTTAGCATCCTATGATTTCGAGATAGCGTATACTCCTGGCAAGGGTAACGTGGTGGCAGACGCCTTGAGTAGAAAAAGGCTATCTTTGAGTCCATTGTTCGTGGAACGACGAAGCTTGGAGTTTCTTTCTTTGTTTGACTTCAGACCTTCTGTTGATTTTGTACCTGGTTTGTTGGCATCCTTGGAGGTTAGACCTACTCTTTTGAGACGGATTGGCGAGGCTCAGCGAGACGACCCACAGTTGGTTGAGTTGGTAGAGAAGCTTATGAGGGGGGAATCGTCCAGCCATTTGGGTAGATACACCATAGATGATAAGGGATGGTTGCATAGAGACGGTAGACTTTGTGTACCGCAAGATGAGGGTTTGAAGAAGGCTATTTTGGATGATGCACATCGTTCAAGAATGACTATTCATCCCGGTGGAGACAAAATGTACCAAGACATGAAGAGAGTTTTCTTCTGGGCCGGTATGAAGAAAGATGTGGCCGAGTATGTGGCTAGATGCTTAGTATGCCAACAAGTTAAAGCGGAGCAAAGGAAACCCGGTGGGTTGCTACACCCATTGGAAGTTCCGCAATGGAAGTGGGATAGTGTCTCGATGGATTTCATCGATGGGTTACCGAGATCGAGGAAGGGCAATACGGGAATTTGGGTTGTGGTAGACAGACTTACCAAGAGTGCCCATTTTATACCCGTGAAGAGTAAGAGGACCGCTCCATGGCTTGCTTCGGTCTATGTGAGAGAGATTGTTAGATTGCATGGCGTACCATCCAGCATTGTGAGTGATCGAGATCCTATTTTCACTAGTGAGTTTTGGAGAAGTTTGCAAGAGGCGGTAGGGACTCAGTTGTGTTTGAGCACCGCATATCATCCCCAGACGGACGGTCAGACCGAGAGGGTGAACCGTATCTTAGAAGATCTCTTGAGGCTTTGTATCTTGGATTTTGGAGGTACATGGGAAGAACATCTTCCTTTGGTGGAGTTCGCATATAATAACAGCTTTCAGTCCAGTATTGGTATGGCTCCTTTCGAAGCTCTTTATGGAAGGCCTTGTCGATCTCCTACATGTTGGTGGGAATCTACGGATAAGATCTTGCTTGGGCCAGATATGGTTAGAGAGACTTCAGAGAAGATTGATTTGATTCGAAGAAGGATGAAGGCAGCACAAGATAGACAGAAATCTTATGCGGATCGGAGAAGGACGGAACTTGAGTTTGAGGTTGGGGATATGGTTTTTGTCAAAGTATCTCCATTGAGAAATGTGGTTCACTTTGGGTCCGTTGGGAAGTTGGCACCGAGATTTGTTGGGCCGTTTCCTATTAAGGAAAGGATTGGACGGATGGCATATAGGGTGGAGTTGCCCGACAGACTTAGTGGTGTTCATGATGTATTCCATGTATCACATCTGAGGAAGTGCTTACATGAGACCGCAGAGGTGGTAGAGCCGAGCTTGCTTAGAGATGTAGAGGTAGAGCGTAACGCGACGATTCGACGAGCTCCTACTCGCATCCTTGGGTCAGAGACTAGGAAGTTGAGGAACAGAGAAGTTCAGCTAGTTAAAGTGCAATGGGGAGATGACGAAAGCAATGCTACTTGGGAGACGGAAGCGAAGATGCGTTCTTTGTATCCATTTCTTTTTGAGAGTATGTCTTTTAACTTCTCCTTTATTGCTTGTCTAGTACTTATCTTATCTTTAATATGTCCTCTCGTTAGTACTACTTGACCTTTAGATAGGGTAAGCCTATGGTTGAAACATGTGTTTGAAACATGTTATGGTTGATGGATGCATGTGGATGAAATTGGTTGCTAGTGGTTGCTCGTGGATGCATATACACACACATTAGGCACTAGATCGGCTCAGACACTTCATGTTGCATATTGCATAAATGGATGTAGTAGTTAAAATTTATGGATGTATCATGGCTGTGTTATCATATGGATGATGCATTTTTGTGTATGGTTGTGCACACATGTAGAAATTTGTATGTGTCAATAGGGTTTCGCATACATATTGGATGCATGGCACTATCATGGTTTGCATTAAGGAGGTCGACTGAATCAGTAGACCGCCTGATTTTGCATTAGTATACGGACATATACACACACTTTCCGCATATGTTCATACATCATTAGAAGTTTCTAAGGATAATGGTTGCTTGTGGTTGATGGTTTAGTAGATGGTTGTTTGGTTGGTAGGATACGTTCTTCTTAACTTAGAGATTTCGAGGACGAAATCCTTTAAGTAGGGGAGAATGTAACACCCCGAATTTCAATTAACACTAATAGTTAGTAATTAAAGTATAATTAATCTCAGATGGGAGAACCAGGGGAAACGGGCTGCGTTATTGCGTTCGTCTCGGAAAAATACGCGAAATAGAGTCCGAGTTTTCGAGAATCGGAGTCCGTATGGCCCGGTTATGGCCCGATGAAGTTTGCAGAAAATTTGAAACTAAAAAAACAGATTTATAATTTAAATTCAGATTTTAAAATAGAGCAGGCGGGGCCAGGCGGGAAGGTTCCCGCCCTACCCATGTCGACAGGGCTGTCGACAGGCCTGTCGACAGGGGTGTCGACTTGCCTGTCGACTTGCCTGTCGACAGGGGGGGTGACGCCCAGTGAAACTGGGTGCACCAGTTTGGGTTCTTGGGCTGGCTTGGTGGGCTAGTTCTGGAAGCTTCTTGGATCTGACGGATCTGATGGTCCTAAATTAATCTAGGGTTAATCTAAGGGTCTAAAATGCAACCTAATCCTATAAATAACACCCTAACCCTACCCTAATTCATTCATAATTAAACCTTGTAATTAAACTATGGCAAAATGCAACTTGATCATGGCCTCCACAAATCAATGAAGAGGGTTGCATGCTAATCACTCTCTAATCAACCTCTAATCCCTTCTTAGCATCTTAATCTTCTTCATTTGGTGTGCAAAATTGCTAGTAGTGAGTTTCTATCACTTTGATGATCTTTTGGTAAACTAATTAGATGAGATGTGATGAGATTTATGGTTTTGTATGTGGGGTAATGAGCTTTGAATCATATGATATGATGTTAGCATTAATCTTATGTTTATGCATGTTGAGTATGTATGTTTATGCATGTTGAGTATGTAAGTTTATGCAAGTTTAATATGATGTATGTTATGTTTGCATGATGCTAAATATGCAAGTTGTGGGCTATGTAATCGTATGCATGTTATGCAAGTTCATGGTGATATGCTATGCAAGTTACATGTATGTAAATATGCAAGTTACATGTTTATTTATATGCAAGTTACATGTTTGATAATATGCAAGTTACATGTATGTAAATATGCAAGTTACATGTTTTGTTAATATGCAAGTTCATGATGACACATTATGCAAGTCTATGAGTTAATATGCAAGTTTGTTATGCAAGTGAATATGTAAGTTATGTGACATATTATATGCAAGTTATGTGACATGTTATGCAAGTGCATATGCAAGTTATGTGTTTGTTAATATGCAAGATGGCACCTTTGAAACATGTTCATTCATATGCAAGTTGACACCTTTTATATGTGTTATATCATGAGAGCGAAATTACGTGGGAACGAGGGGGTAATTAAATGCATAGGTTAATAAGATTGTGTGAAATTAATATAATTATGCATAACATAAACTAAATGAACATAGTATGGGAATTTGCCTATTTAGTTAGGTGTACCCATACTATGTGTTGGGAATTTACCTATTGAGTTAGGTCTACCCCATGGGAATTTACCTATTAAGTTAGGTCTACCCATGTTAAGAAAACTTGATTAATTAGGGATAATTAATATAAAATTATGAGGGTGATTAATTAGGTGTAATTAATTGACTAAGACACGAGGTTGGACTCAGTTGTAGCGTAAAACTGCCCGGACCCAACCGGCTTAACCAGTTGCTACAAATGTTAGCCCAATGTGAGAGGTCTTAGGCACAAACTAAATACGTAATTAATGTAAAGACACGAGGTTAGACTCTGTTATGGCATAAGGCTGCCCGGACCCAACCGGCTTAACCAGCGGTCATAAAAGACAGTCTAATGTGAGAGGTCTTTACAAAGGTTACGTTCTTAATTAATTAATTAAGAAACACTTAACCACATTAGCATGTAGAGGGACATGAGGGGTTAAGTGGGTGCCTTGGGTGGCATGAGAAAATCTAGTGGTTGCCTTGGGTGGCAATAGAAAATACGATTAGAATACTTAACCGAAATGAAACATGTAATTAAAACATGATTAAAGGGTTAAGTGGGATATACTAGAAAAAGAGACAAGCTTAGGTGGGTAGCTTGTGGAGGCCCATTTCAACCAGTAACCCATACGTATCTTTGTGGGCTCGACCCATGTCGAGGACGGGACACGCATACTGGGCTTGACTGTAAGAGGCAAATGGGTTAGCGGTGGCAACGCAAGTCCAACGGGCTTCATATGCGTGAGTGGGCCCGGGCTGGTAGGTAAGCCGTTGTTGCATCGTGTAGATATAAGCCGTGCACCGTTAGTTTTATCAGGTTGCCACATTGGGAAATGGTACATCCCACGGTGGGGCCAGCACGGGTATCTACGTTAGGGAGCCGATCGAATGGGGAGTAGTGTGTACACCTAGTGGATTGTAGGGCCCCGTGGCGCCTACTTGGTCACCTAGGGGTACGCAAGTACTATTTAGTAAATTTTATAAGTCCTTGGGTGGGATCAACCTTTATGTTAGAAACGACTGGTGTGGTGCAGTTTAGTAATTTACCTTAGGGAGGGTAGATGCGTCTTTATCCTTTATCTTAGTTCAGTTGACTGCTTAGGGTACCCATTCATCCCCATATGTTACCGTATATCAGTTCATGTCTTCTCTGGTTACTTTAACGATTGTATTGTTAAAGTTATAGGACTCGCTCAGACTTATGTCTGACCCCGTTGTTTTATCTTTTTCCCAACCCTCAGGTCCTGTGGTGGATCCTAGCAGTAGTGGAGCTTGATCGGATTGCTGTTCCAGTCTTGAGGAGCTTGGATAGATGTAAAGCTCCAGTTATTCTGTTATTTTTCCTTTTGTTTTGGCTATTGTATGAGAGTGGGATTATGTACTTCTTTATTATGATGGATATTGTACTTAACTTTTACTGTGGTTTTATGATGTAACCAGACATGTTTTACTTCCGCTGATATGAGATGATGTTTTAAAAATTTCAAGTACTATTTATATCTGGCTGCTTGTAATATTTCTGTTCTATACTCACTAAAATACTCCACCGATGCTATGGCATTCCCTTGGTGAGTGATCATAGCGGGAGTGGGGTGTTACAATTTCTCTAATGAAATAATAAATCCTTACTATCCTCTTTTACCATTACAACTAATATCCTCAGATAATCCTGAAGTTGTTCAAGTTGGGGTATTTTAGTTACCTCTCAGACCTTGATCAACAACGTTCATATCTCAAGAGGGATACAAGTTGTAATCCAAGACCCAATATTTCATTCTAATATTAAATTCAAATACCATTAAACTATTTTATTCAAAATACGATTTCGAACGACCCTCTTACTCTTTGAAAATATCTTTCTCGAATATAACATTTTCCTTAATTTAATAATTAAGTAATTCCTTATAAAACACCACCTTTTTACCCTTTACCTCTTTTTAAACAATTTTATTTATAATTCAGATTTGTTTACAAAATCCGATGCCTTATTTCTTTACCAAATTCACTTTTATCAATCTCCTTTCCAATCTATTCAACCATCCATACTTTGAAATTCCTTATTTAACTTCCCCACTTTGAAATCCTTATTTAACTTTCCCACTTTTACTTAATCACGTTATTAAGTAACGTTCATTTAGAATAAATGATAAAACACCTCAAACCTCTTTATATAACTCTGGTTTATTATAAACCCTTTTTCTAAATTTATTTTTACTAAATTCAAGTAATTATGTGACATTTATTTAAGCTATAATATCCGCTTAAAAATCCCTTTTATAACATTGTTATAAAACACAGGTTTAAACAAAACCTGTTCATAAACTTCTTTCACCATTCAATTGGATTTCATTTCACTTAGATTACTTTTTTAATGAATTCCCATTAAAAAGTAATTTTCTCAATTATTATTAATTAAAATAATAATTTACTTTGGTTATTAACTACTTCCGTAGTTAATTTTAGTATTAACTAAAATAAATATAATTTCCCTTTTAAAAACCTTACTAAAATTTAAAACGATATTCATTAACTATTTTATTCAAAACACATCAATTTAATAATCAAAACCCAATTTAAAACGATAGATTTAATTAATTTTAAATGCGGTTATTCCATTACCCGATTCCAAATTGTACTCACTTTAAATTAATTAATAAATAATTAATTTAAATAATTTCATTTAATTGTTTCTTAACAAACCAATTATCCACATTTTATCCGTTAAGGTTAATCTCTATTCCCATATTTATAAATCTGATAAATCTCAGAATTTTCTTTGTAAAGTCAATTCATAATGAATTATAAACTTAAATAAATAATAAATATTTATTTTTCTTTTAATAAACTTTTATTCAAAATAATATATTTCAAAACCTATCTTCAGTCATAAAATAAATTTTATAACTTCAGTTCTATCGATTCACCTGACGGTAAATCAATATAAACAAATCCATTTATTTTGAGGTCGTTTACTCCCAATTACTCAACCAACATTGTCCATTGGTTACAACAAAACACGGGTTGAATTTTTAGTCAACAATCACCCCATCAGATCAATTCATATTTGATAATATGAAAATAAATAATATAATTGAGGAATCCGGTTGGATCCCTCCAACCTGTTCTTCCCTGTATACAAATGGTTAATTCCAAACAGATCGTTCAATTTCATTTAACTGATAATAATAAATAACAACCATTTGATCCCAACCACAAGCAATTCAACCAATTAAACATGTTTATTTTATAAACGTGACCAACAAGGTAAGTTACCTTTATTGGAACTAATCGTTAGAATGATGATTTGGTATTTCACTGAAATTAAACGATGGTTTATGAAATGACCCGAACTCCCCCGGTCTCCGAAGAGAAGAGGAAGAACAAATTGTTTTGAGAACACGACAAATCAGAACGCATACAAAAGAACATTTCATTGTATATTACAACAATGCATCAGATTACAAGAATATACAGAGTATAAACAAATATTACACAGAAATATCAGAGATTTAAATTACATATAAATACATCGCAGCGGAAAATAATACATTACACAACTAGAAGAGATATACGGATACAAAGCTTTCCGGATATCGTTCCAGCTGTAAACCAGGATCCTGTGAATATAAATCTGCAAAACCAAAACTACTAGCTGCCCGTGTCAAAATAGGGGCACCCAGAGTTTAGGTTAAAACAATAAACTCCAGGTCAGTCATGTGACTGGTGTGAGAACTAAAACAGTTATTAATTCTTTATTTTAAAGTTAGGTAAATCAAGGGACCACGCCGTATAACACGGAACGGGTTTCCTCCCAAGAATACCAGTGCATAAAACAAACAGCGCAGTGCTAAATAAAGAAAAATGAAGCTATTATAAGACCCAGGTCCTATCACACAATGCAACGCAAGCCGGGGATAGGGTTTTTACCTTATAATAGCCAAGAATGCTTGATACGTTTAAAAGAAATCATTTTGATACCATAATAAGTGTGTAGTGTATAAAACAACTTCAAATCATAAGTATCAATCATAGGCGGCATGAATGCCCCATACCACTATGTCACCATATGTAGGTTATACAATCAAAATCGCAAAGTCACGTATTTGGAAATTGGGTTTCCGTCTGTGAACCGAGGCTAGGGATCGTCCTCTACCGATTCGAGACTGTCTAGCCCGAGTCTCAGGGACAGAACGCATCGACCCTTGGAGCAACAGGGCCGGTCCACCGATGTGGATTAGACGAAATCCTGAACACTACGTCTCTCCGCCCTTTGGGGCGTAAATGAGCCAACGAATGACTCCATCGGACCCGGATCGTCCGATCAAACCGAGGCGCCTCGCAACAGCAACAACCACACAGGTGAAAAGTATATAAATGTCAGGGCTGGTAGGTCACTGACACCACCCTAGCTAGAAAGAAACGCATGTCCTCCCTGAGGTCCTCTCCCGTTTTTGGTTCACAACCGGGGTGCGAGGCTCGCGAATCAACGCTACACAAAGCTACGCCACAAAGGCCGTGCTTTGATCATCAACCACAAGACTTTGCTTTTCAACAGAAGCCTTGATCATTTGCATCTTAGCATGCCACACAGACAAACCATTCTATGCAACCGATATCAGGCACACAGAATGAAATCCGATGTCAGACACACAGTCCATTTACAAGTCTGTTCTGGGTCTGAACGAAACCAGAGGCACCTAGTACCCCGCATATCCATCGATCTCCAAGTACGTCCGGACGATCACCAATTGTTTCCATCTTCTTGGGTGTACAGCCCAATCAAGATCATCAGTAATCACCCAAACGACGTGAAGACCTCCGGTCTTCGACCATCGTCTTCATCTTCGACTCATCGTCGTATCAGTTATTCAGAATGGGATAAACCCGGTCTTTCCGAATAACTCGCGTATATATATTATAAAAGTGTTACACAAACACAACATACGCCTCATTCCAATTCATCAGTCACTAACCGTAAATTAATCAAGAGCATAATTCCCCAAACATTAACCCTGAAGGCCGAAACCAACATCAGATCAATATCCAGAAAACCATTCTGCTCGGCTAACCGACAGTTAGTTTCTAAATTTCACATTCATAGGGAAAGGTTCTCATTAATTTTATCCAAGATAAATTCCTTGAATTTATTCTTTAATCTTCTTTTGAATTTTGATTCAACTAGTCGGGATTAACGAACCTTACCGAAGTAATCATTTGGTTTAATTTCCCAATCCCAACCTATTCATCCCATGAAGTAAAACTGGTAGCACTTCATATCTAACACCACGGTGTTATCGGTAAATTCAATTACCATTTCACGTTCAAATCTAATTAAAGATTTAACTATCGCCTGAAGCAAAACTGGTGATACTCCATTTCGATTATTTCAATCTAATTAAAGATTCATTAAAACTCCACTTAGTTTTAATCGTTAACTGGGTTAAAGAATTAGTG
Source organism: Allium sativum (assembly GCA_030737875.1). NCBI lineage: Eukaryota > Viridiplantae > Streptophyta > Magnoliopsida > Asparagales > Amaryllidaceae > Allium > Allium sativum. Next base: position 750,281,832 of record CM060915.1, read on the forward strand.
TCACTTAAAACACGGTTCACGATAAACCCAAAATCACATTCATTAATTATCGGGTTGAAGAACAAGTGTCATTTAAAACACTATTCACGATAAACCCAAAAATCAATACTAATTCGATTCCAATTAAATATTATTTAATTGGTACACTTCATTAAATCTAAATAAAAAGATTTAATCTTTTCTCAACTGGGTTCAAGAACAGTGTTAATGAAGACACCATTCACGACAAACCCAAATCACATTTGATATTAAACACATGGCTCTGAATAGAAAATATACCGGCTTATATTCAATATCAAATTCCACGACTAACAAATATCGTATTGGAAATAACGATATATATATCTATATCTTTCAAATTCCCATAACAATATCTGTATCATCACGAAATCCAACATCGAAATAATCCAAAGACAATTTCGATTCAGATCCATTCCAATATAATTATTGGAAATTCTGGTTATTTTCAAAACCATTTCTAATCCATTTTATTTATTTTAAAAACAAATAGAATTATAATTCTAGTTCAAAACTAGTTCATTTCGATAAAAATCTATTTTTATCTTTTCAAATATGGAGTTTTTCATCCCAATCCTTTCTAAATCATTTCTTATGATTTTACACAAATTATTATTATTTTTAATAATTTTATCAAGGCCCGTACAGTCGATTTCCATCAATGGCCATCGAACTGCACTTACAGCGACCTTTTTCAAATTTGATTTGGACATAATCCCAAATCCAACCATTAGATTTCAAATTTCAAATATCCATTAGAAAGCTCTTTTCGATACGAACCCAACGGTTTCGGTTTTAGGAGAATCCGACGGTCGGATCTCCCGCAATATCCGTTCGAAGTCAATGGTCGAAATTCGCGAACTGCCGCGGCGCGGCGCGTTCTATTCAGGCCATTATATTATATATATAATATATATAATATATATATCGTCGATTTCTATTTAAAACGAATTTTATAAATAGTTTTGAATTCGTTTCAAAAACATTTTCAACTTCCATTTCAAATTCAAATCAAAGTTGAATCTTTCCTTATAAATTCGGTTTAAAATTCATTTCTATTCAACTCAAGTTTCAATTCAATTTGAATTCATTTCACTTCGTTTTAACTTCAATTCGAATTCGTTTTCAATTCGATTCAATTCAAAGTGGTTTTCTATTTGATTCAAATTCGTTATATATTTCAATTGAAATCAAATTCGTTTTCTATTCAAATCAAATTCGTTATATATGCCATTGAAATCAAATTCGTTTTCTATTCAAATCAAATTTTAATTTGATTTGATTTCACTTCAATTCGTTTTCAATTCGAATTCGTTTTCAATTCAATTCGAATTGGTTTTATATTCAATTCATTTCGAAATCGTTTTATATTCAATTCATTTCAAAATGAATAAAATCGATATAAATATCGTTCACGTCAAAATGGCGTCAATCTAATCAATACGGCTTCATATATTCCTTTATTCTATTCAACAAATGAATATTTATTTTTGTCAACACACGACTAATCTCAACGAATGAGTACTGTCCACGTGTGACTATTTTTGTTAAATTATTTCGTTCAACACATGTCTAATCTCAACGGATGAGTACAGTCAACACATGAACCTTTATTTTATAGTGATAAAGATATAAAATTTATTATTAAAATATTTCGTTCAACGCATGACTAATCTCAACGGATGAGTACAGTCAACACATGAACCTTTATTTTATAGTGATAAAGATATAAAATTTTATTATTAAAATATTTCGTTCAACACATGACTAATCTCAACGGATGAGTACAGTCAACACATGAACCTTTATTTTATAATGTTCTTTATTTTCTAAATTGGAATGAGGCCCAATCAATCACCATATAATGTTAATTATATGGACTTTTCATACATCACACGTATATAATAGCTTTGAAAAATAATCAACCATCAACCAAAGTGCACTACACTGTATAAGCATCAAATATAGATATCTAATGCTTATAACAGCCTGTCAATCAATCGATCGACATATTTAATCAGTCAGGATGAGTGAACTTCAAATTTCATCCCAACACCCGTGTGGGGTTTCAAACAATCAAACACAGATTTTATTTGTGCAGTTGGGCGATGTGTAAAATTTATCGACCCAATCAATGTCCTTCAAATAGGTGTACATAAACAAACCGTCCGGTTTGTAAATGAATATTTATTTATTTACATTCACGTTAAAAATTATATTTTTAACGACAAAACATTTTATTTCAACATATGAATTTCTATTCAATTCATTTATTCTATAAAATGATATTGTTATTTTTCTAACTTATTTTAGAAAATTTCGGCGGCATAACGGCACGATACTAGAAACGGGACGAGGCCTAGCCTTATCCCCGGTCTAGTGAAGGCCCACGCCATTCACACATCAATCAAATCAATTCATTTCACCACACAATTCAATTCAAACCAAATAATCTAACCAACTACACAACCAAACAATTAAGCAAACAAGTCATCCATGGTCTGTGGATGATGGGTGTCGGGTGCTACTAAACACCGTCTGCATCCTAGTATATATATATAACTAGAAAATTTAAATTGAAAGGTGAGAAGTTCTCACTAATAGCTATCCTAACTCCACGGCACTTCTATTGCAGAAACCTTCGTCGTTATCGCCTTTTTGTCATCTTCGTTGCCCGTAGCCACTACATATATAAAAATCATATTTTTACTTCGCTATTCAATATATAAAAATCGAATTTGTACTATGCTATTCAATATATAAAAACACATTTTTACTTCGATGTTCAATATATAAAAATCACATTTTTACTTCGATGTTCAATATATAAAAATCACATTTTTACTTCGCTAATACCTATATATATATATAAACAAATTTTTAATTACATATATACAATCTAATTTTTTTCTATTTGCTACTTATATATAATTAAACTAACTCAGTTTTTATATAAATAAAAAAATTTAAGAACAAACTTACTGTATTTCATTTTCCGTCGAACCGGAGCCACTATCGTCGCTGCGCGCTGACTGGAAGGGCTGGTGGTGCTCGCAGGTATGGCAGGTGGTGGCGAAGTCGAAGGGGAGGGGTGCGTGGCGGTTCAGGTGCTGCTGCGGCTAGGGCTTTGGCCGTGGGGCTGCAGGGGGGGTTCGACGGAGGACAGGGAGGCGGTGAAGGAGTTGTCGCTGGCTTGGGGAGGGCGGCGGTCTTTCCTTGGAGGCGGCGGCGAAGTCTGAGCGTGGGCCCAGGGGTGCGACGTCATCGCTCGAAGAAGGGGAGAGAGGAAGAAAGGGGGCGAGCTGCTGGAGGAGGCGGTGGCTTTGGCAGGCGGAGGCATCGGGGGACGGAGCGGTGGGAGGGGCGTCCATCGCCATCGAGATCTGAAGATTCGGATCTTTTTTTTTTAATTCGTTCGATTTGAATGAGAAAAGCAAAGGGGGGGCCAGCGGTTTATAAGGGGAGGAGGGAGAGAAAGTTTTCTTTTTAATTTATTTAATTATTTTATTTTGCAAAAAGTTGACTTTCACATACGACCTCGAAACGAGGCCCACCGCCTGTCGTTCATAGCGTTTTACCCCTATTCCGAACACAATGGGATATGTATCGCAAGCTGATTCGATAGTTACAATCAGTTTCCGTCAAAATCAACATATAACTCTATATATTGAATTTGAATGCGCATTTCAATTTACCGGGGTCACATACTAACTAGAAAAATTCCAGAAAAATATTTTCTAGCTTTGTATTGACGATACGATCCTAACAAAACTAGTTTCGTCGAATTCTGAGACCGTTTGAAAAATGGCCATTTTCCAGTCGATTAAAATCAACTGAAACTGGTCAAACATGTTTTCCTTTGCCACGCTCACATATTGATTCGAAAAATTATGAAATTTGGAATCTAGCAATAACTTGACATCACGGACCCAACAAAAGTGGTTTCGTCGAAATCCGAGGTCGTTTGCAAAATTCCCATTTTTAAGGGCTTGAATTCCATAGCGACTATTCAGAATTTTCAACTGGACATATCTTTTGATTCCCGTTATGAAATTTCAATTTTTCGGATTCGCTGGAAAGATATCATCAAATAGATCCTAATGTTTTTGGTTTCACTAAAATCCGGATTGTTTTTCACCCGGTATATTCAATTGAAGTTTGAAATCGAATTATCGAACTACCGCGCCATTTTCAATTCCTTTTATAATTATATATAATTACTTATATTCTATCGTCGATCCATATAACTATATACGATTGAATTTTATTCAAAATAAATTTCTCGTCGTTTTTATTTAAAATAATTCATTTTAAATAATCAAAATTCGCTAAAATTGCCGAAATAAAAATTTTAAACTGGCCCAGATTTTCGGGTTGTTACAATCTCCCCCACTTAAAACTTTTCGTCCCCGAAAAGGAACAAAGTCGAAAGTAGTTTGATTAATCAACTCTACGTTCGATCTGGCTTCCATTCTCCAACTTTTCAGTTTCTGAGAATTTTCAAAAATTTCAAAAATTTGGCTAACACCCTAAATTTTCGAAAAATTTCGCCATAACCTCCCCTGCACCGGGAGCCACGGGAAAATCCCGAAATTGCCATATAGGCCTTCTGATCTCAAAAAGAAAAAGAAAAAGCCAAGCGGCTAGCCAATAGGCTCATAAAATCATCATCACCCAAACAAAATAGGAAATTATAGTAAACATATACCTATTTGTCGGGCAAACAAATTTTATTCTTCGGCTCTAGCCTCCTTGCTATGACCTGTTCAATAATATACATGTATATGCAAGCAAATACGACCAAATTTCAATATAATTCAATATTTGATTCAATTAGGTATAATGGTTCAAAATTATCAAACAAATAAACAAACAACACAAACATCAATCAATTAGTGAATTAGAGTTTCAAATTCATAATTTTGATACATATACAAAAATCATGTTTTTGATGCCAAATCACAACAATAGGCCCTATCTAATTTTGGTTCTCACACCAGTCAATAGGTAATATATAGAAATCTCACTTTCGTCGCTCGAATATAAACACTGATGATGAGGCCTCATCATCCGAATCATCTCCGGGCGACTAGAGTGTGATTCTATATCTATCCAATATATTAAAATTTCGATCACACGTTTGCAAGACGTATATGCGAAATCTCTATATACTGGACTGTCCTAATCAATACAAATAAATAATCAAATACGAATAATTGATTTATATTTCAAAACAAGATTTGTTTTCATTTTCAAAAATATACTCTTCACACTCGTTCTAGGATACTACTGATCCTATCTCTAACGAGTCATTCTCGTTGGATATTACTAATCCAATATCTGTTGAATTCTTTCATAGGGTTCTAATGTGTCTTGTTCTCTGAGCTTTGTAAACCAAAGCTCTGATACCACGATGAAACGACCCGAACTCCCCCGGTCTCCGAAGAGAAGAGGAAGAACGAATTGTTTTGAGAACACGACAAATCAGAACGCATACAAAAGAACATTTCATTGTATATTACAACAATGCATCAGATTACAAGAATATACAGAGTATAAACAAATATTACACAGAAATATCAGAGATTTAAATTACATATAAATACATTGCAGCGGAAAATAATACATTACACAACTAGAAGAGATATACGGATACAAAGCTTTCCGGATATCGTTCCAGCTGTAAACCAGGATCCTGTGAATATAAATCTGCAAAACCAAAACTACTAGCTGCCCGTGTCAAAATAGGGGCACCCAGAGTTTAGGTTAAAACAATAAACTCCAGGTCAGTCATGTGACTGGTGTGAGAACTAAAACAGTTGTTAATTCTTTATTTTAAAGTTAGCTAAATCAAGGGACCACGCCGTATAACACGGAACGGGTTTCCTCCCAAGAATACCAGTGCATAAAACAAACAGCGCAATGCTAAATAAAGAAAAATGAAGCTATTATAAGACCCAGGTCCTATCACACAATGCAACGCAAGCCGGGGGATAGGGTTTTTACCTTATAATAGCCAAGAATGCTTGATACGTTTAAAAGAAATCATTTTGATACCATAATAAGTGTGTAGTGTATAAAACAACTTCGAATCATAAGTATCAATCATAGGCGGCATGATTGCCCCATACCACTATGTCGCCATATATAGGTTATACAATCAAAATCACAAAGTCACGTATTTGGAAATTGGGTTTTCGTCTGTGAACCGAGGCTAGGGATCGTCCTCTACCGATTTGAGACTGTCTAGCCCGAGTCTCAAGGACAGAACGCATCGACCCTTGGAGAGACAGGGTCGGTCCACCGATGTGGATTAGACGAAATCCTGAACACTACGTCTCTCCGCCCTTTGGGGCGTAAATGAGCCAACGAATGACTCCATCGGACCCGGATCGTCCGATCAAACCGAGGCGCCTCGCAACAGCAACAACCACACAGGTGAAAAGTATATAAATGTCAGGGCTGGTAGGTCACTGACACCACCCTAGCTAGAAAGAAACGCATGTCCTCCCTGAGGTCCTCTCCCGTTTTTGGTTCACAACCGGGGTGTGAGGCTCGCGAATCAACGCTACACAAAGCTACGCCACAAAGGCCGTGCTTTGATCATCAACCACAAGACTTTGCTTTTCAACAGAAGCCTTGATCATTTGCATCTTAGCATGCCACACAGACAAACCATTCTATGCAACCGATATCAGGCACACAGAATGAAATCTGATGTCAGACACACAGTCCATTTACAAGTCCGTTCTGGGTCTGAACGAAACCGGAGGCACCTAGTACCCCGCATATCCATCGATCTCCAAGTACGTCCGGACGATCACCAATTGTTTCCATCTTCTTGGGTGTACAGCCCAATCAAGATCATCAGTAATCACCCAAACGACGTGAAGACCTCCGGTCTTCGACCATCGTCTTCATCTTCGACTCATCGTCGTATCAGTTATTCAGAATGGGATAAACCCGGTCTTTCCGAATAACTCGCGTATATATATTATAAAAGTGTTACACAAACACAACATACGCCTCATTCCAATTCATCAGTCACTAACCGTAAATTAATCAAGAGCATAATTCCCCAAACATTAACCCTGAAGGCTGAAACCAACATCAGATCAATATCCAGAAAACCATTCTGCTCGGCTAACCGACAGTTAGTTTCTAAATTTCACATTCATAGGGAATGGTTCTCATTAATTTTATCCAAGATAAATTCCTTGAATTTATTCTTTAATCTTCTTTTGAATTTTGATTCAACTAGTCGGGATTAACGAACCTTACCGAAGTAATCATTTGGTTTAATTTCCCAATTCCAACCTATTCATCCCATGAAGTAAAACTGGTAGCACTTCATATCTAACACCACGGTGTTATCGGTAAATTCAATTACCATTTCACGTTCAAATCTAATTAAAGATTTAACTATCGCCTGGAGCAAAACTGGTGATACTCCATTTCGATTATTTCAATCTAATTAAAGATTCATTAAAACTCCACTTAGTTTTAATCGTTAACTGGGTTAAAGAATCAGTGTCACTTAAAACACGGTTCACGATAAACCCAAAATCACATTCATTAATTATCGGGTTGAAGAACAAGTGTCATTTAAAACACTATTCACGATAAACCCAAAAATCAATACTAATTCGATTCCAGTTAAATATTATTTAATTGGTACACTTCATTAAATCTAAATAAAAAGATTTAATCTTTTCTCAACTGGATTCAAGAACAGTGTTAATGAAGACACCATTCACGACAAACCCAAATCACATTTGATATTAAACACAAGGCTCTGAATAGAAAATATACCGGCTTATATTCAATATCAAATTCCACGACTAACAAATATCGTATTGGAAATAACGATATATATATCTATATCTTTCAAATTCCCATAACAATATCTGTATCATCACGAAATCCAACATCGAAATAATCCAAAGACAATTTCGATTCAGATCCATTCCAATATAATTATTGGAAATTCTGGTTATTTTCAAAACCATTTCTAATCCATTTTATTTATTTTAAAAACAAATAGAATTATAATTCTAGTTCAAAACTAGTTCATTTCGATAAAAATCTATTTTTATCTTTTCAAATATGGAGTTTTTCATCCCAATCCTTTCTAAATCATTTCTTATGATTTTACACAAATTATTATTATTTTTAATAATTTTATCAAGGCCCGTACAGTCGATTTCCATCAATGGCCATCGAACTGCACTTACAGCGACCTTTTTCAAATTTGATTTGGACATAATCCCAAATCCAACCATTAGATTTCAAATTTCAAATATCCATTAGAAATCTCTTTTCGATACGAACCCAACGGTTCCGGTTTTAGGAGAATCCGACGGTCGGATCTCCCGCAATATCTGTTCGAAGTCAATGGTCGAAATTCGCGAACTGCCGCGGCGCGGCGCGTTCTATTCAGGCCATTATATTATATATATAATATATATAATATATATATCGTCGATTTCTATTTAAAACGAATTTTATAAATAGTTTTGAATTCGTTTCAAAAACATTTTCAACTTCCATTTCAAATTCAAATCAAAGTTGAATCTTTCCTTATAAATTCGGTTTAAAATTCATTTCTATTCAACTCAAGTTTCAATTCAATTTGAATTCATTTCACTTCGTTTTAACTTCAATTCGAATTCGTTTTCAATTCGATTCAATTCAAAGTGGTTTTCTATTTGATTCAAATTCGTTATATATTTCAATTGAAATCAAATTCGTTTTCTATTCAAATCAAATTCGTTATATATGCAATTGAAATCAAATTCGTTTTCTATTCAAATCAAATTTCAATTTGATTTTATTTCACTTCAATTCATTTTCAATTCGAATTCGTTTTCAATTCAATTCGAATTGGTTTTATATTCAATTCATTTCGAAATCGTTTTATATTCAATTCATTTCAAAATGAATAAAATCGATATAAATATCGTTCACGTCAAAATGGCGTCAATCTAATCAACACGGCTTCATATATTCCTTTATTCTATTCAAAAAATGAATATTTATTTTTGTCAACACACGACTAATCTCAACGAATGAGTACTGTCCACGTGTGACTATTTTTGTTAAATTATTTCGTTCAACACATGACTAATCTCAACGGATGAGTACAGTCAACACATGAACCTTTATTTTATAGTGATAAAGATATAAAATTTTATTATTAAAATATTTCGTTCAACACATGACTAATCTCAACGGATGAGTACAGTCAACACATGAACCTTTATTTTATAGTGATAAAGATATAAAATTTTATTATTAAAATATTTCGTTCAACACATGACTAATCTCAACGGATGAGTACAGTCAACACATGAACCTTTATTTTATAATGTTCTTTATTTTCTAAATTGGAATGAGGCCCAATCAATCACCATATAATGTTAATTATATGGACTTTTCATACATCACACGTATATAATAGCTTTGAAAAATAATCAACCATCAACCAAAGTGCACTACACTGTATAAGCATCAAATATAGATATCTAATGCTTATAACAGCCTGTCAATCAATCGATCGACATATTTAATCAGTCAGGATGAGTGAACTTCAAATTTCATCCCAACACCCATGTGGGGTTTCAAACAATCAAACACAGATTTTATTTGTGCAGTTGGGCGATGTGTAAAATTTATCGACCCAATCAATGTCCTTCAAATAGGTGTACATAAACAAACCGTCCGGTTTGTAAATGAATATTTATTTATTTACATTCACGTTAAAAATTATATTTTTAACGACAAAACATTTTATTTCAACATATGAATTTCTATTCAATTCATTTATTCTATAAAATGATATTGTTATTTTTCTAACTTATTTTAGAAAATTTCGGCGGCATAACGACACGATACTAGAAACGGGACGAGGCCTAGCCTTATCCCCGGTCTAGTGAAGGCCCACGCCATTCACACATCAATCAAATCAATTCATTTCACCACACAATTCAATTCAAACCAAATAATCTAACCAACTACACAACCAAACAATTAAGCAAACAAGTCATCCATGGTCTGTGGATGACGGGTGTCGGGTGCTACTAAACACCGTCTGCATCCTAGTATATATATATAACTAGAAAATTTAAATTGAAAGGTGAGAAGTTCTCACTAATAGCTATCCTAACTCCACGGCACTTCTATTGCAGAAACCTTCGTCGTTATCGCCTTTTTGTCATCTTCGTTGCCCGTAGCCACTACATATATAAAAATCATATTTTTACTTCGCTATTCAATATATAAAAATCGAATTTGTACTATGCTATTCAATATATAAAAACACATTTTTACTTCGATGTTCAATATATAAAAATCACATTTTTACTTCGATGTTCAATATATAAACATCACATTTTTACTTCGCTAATACCTATATATATATATATATATAAACGAATTTTTAATTACATATATACAATCTAATTTTTTTCTATTTGCTACTTATATATAATTAAACTAACTCAGTTTTTATATAAATAAAAAAATTAAGAACAAACTTACTGTATTTCATTTTCCGTCGAACCGGAGCCACTATCGTCGCTGCGCGCTGACTGGAAGGGCTGGTGGTGCTCGCAGGTATGGCAGGTGGTGGCGAAGTCGAAGGGGAGGGGTGCGTGGCGGTTCAGGTGCTGCTGCGGCTAGGGCTTTGGCCGTGGGGCTGCAGGGGGGGTTCGACGGAGGACAGGGAGGCGGTGAAGGAGTTGTCGCTGGCTTGGGGAGGGCGGCGGTCTTTCCTTGGAGGCGGCGGCGAAGTCTGAGCGTGGGCCCAGGGGTGCGACGTCATCGCTCGAAGAAGGGGAGAGAGGAAGAAAGGGGGGCGAGCTGCTGGAGGAGGCGGTGGCTTTGGCAGGCGGAGGCATCGGGGGACGGAGCGGTGGGAGGGGCGGAGGCATCGGGGGACGCCATCGAGATCTGAAGATTTGGATCTTTTTTTTTTAATTCGTTCGATTTGAACGAGAAAAGCAAAGGGGGGGCCAGCGGTTTATAAGGGGAGGAGGGAGAGAAAGTTTTCTTTTTAATTTATTTAATTATTTTATTTTGCAAAAAGTTGACTTTCACATACGACCTCGAAACGAGGCCCACCGCCTGTCGTTCATAGCGTTTTACCCCCATTCCGAACACAATGGGATATGTATCGCAAGCTGATTCGATAGTTACAATCAGTTTCCGTCAAAATCAACATATAACTCTATATATTGAATTTGAATGCGCATTTCAATTTACCGGGGTCACATACTAACTAGAAAAATTCCAGAAAAATATTTTCTAGCTTCGTATTGACGATACGGTCCTAACAAAACTAGTTTCGTCGAATTCTGAGACCGTTTGAAAAATGGCCATTTTCCAGTCGATTAAAATCAACTAAAACTGGTCAAACACGTTTTCCTTTGCCACGCTCACATATTGATTCGAAAAATTATGAAATTTGGAATCTAGCAATAACTTGACATCACGGACCCAACAAAAGTGGTTTCGTCGAAATCCGAGGTCGTTTGCAAAATTCCCATTTTTAAGGGCCTGAATTCCATAGCGACTATTCAGAATTTTCAACTGGACATATCTTTTGATTCCCGTTATGAAATTTCAATTTTTCGGATTCGCTGGAAAGATATCATCAAATTGATCCTAATGTTTTTGGTTTCACTAAAATCCGGATTGTTTTTCACCCGGTATATTCAATTGAAGTTTGAAATCGAATTATCGAACTACCGCGCCATTTTCAATTCCTTTTATAATTATATATAATTATTTATATTCTATCGTCGATCCATATAACTATATACGATTGAATTTTATTCAAAATAAATTTCTTGTCGTTTTTATTTAAAATAATTCATTTTAAATAATCAAAATTCGCTAAAATTGCCGAAATAAAAATTTTAAACTGGCCCAGATTTTCGGGTTGTTACAGTTTAATTTCATCAGTTAAATCAATAAATAAATATATAACTAGTGAACAGTCAACCATAGCAAACAGAGCACACAAAATAAAAACCGAATTTATATAAAATATAAATGGGAAAACTTAGTGAGTTTAACTCACCTTGATTTGATTTATCACTGAAGTGGATCTGTTATAGTTAAATCAAACAGTTGTTTAATTTAACTGTAAATCCCGTTGTCTCCATTTCTATTTAAACTAGCTTCTCCGTGAAGTGTTCGCCTATATGGTTTCCACGTTGTTGGGTTTGTTCCATTCTGTTCACGTATACACAAGTTATATAAATTATAAGTTATATGGTTTTAAATTAAACACTAAATTTCTTGATTAAATTAATCATTTAAATAATTACTTTGATTTACTTCATTCCAAATTTTTTGGCCCAACAAAACTTTCTACTTGAATTAGCAATTAACGGTCCAATTTCAGTTCGATATTTTTTGGTGCAAATTTTGTTCAGATCCATACATAACACTACCCCAAACATCCTTCTTCGTTCCCAGTTGCGCTGCACAGCAACCCGATAGACCCTGCAGCAGTATATTTTAATTGTCACAAAGTAACTAAATCAAATTATGTTTTAATTTAAAACGTGGCCGATCCTATTTGTTTACCCTTTCTGTTGCTTTGTTCCCCATAGATCACGGAGACAGCCTCTACGTTAAAACCAAGTTGCAATAAAGTCCACGGTTTACTAACATATTATAATATAAAAATTAATTCCTGATGATGGTTAAGATTACTAACCACGTTGATAGAATTTGGGTCGATTTGTGTTTTTCCCTTCGATATGCTCGGTTTCAAGCTTCAGATACCCCAAATTAGAATGCTTGAACAAAAATCATAGTTTAAATTAATATTTCCTTAGTTTAAAATAATTTAATAACTAAATCCTTAACCTCCTAATTAGTCAAGCTAATTATATCAATTACGCTTATTTAGTTTAGGCCGAACAGTTCATCCTCTCGTTCCCTTCCAAATGTTGAAAGTAAACCCACGCTCGCCACCAACAATCACTGCCGTACTTCGCTCCATAACTCTGACCACCGATCAGACCTCATCCTCGCAGGCGGCCGAGGCTCCACTTCCGACACCGAAAATATTTCCCAGCTCGACGTTATTCTGTGCTCCCAATTGCCTCCGAACGTTGATCATTTTGAGATAAAAATCCGACCACTACAGTACCCCATACTCGATCTTGACCATCCAAGTTAAAACCCAAGCCTAGCCCTTCAGTTTGGTAGCCGACAATCTCTGGTAAGGAGGGTCGGATTGGAATGATTTTGGGAGAGATGTTTGGAAGATTTTGGTCCATTTATTTCAGTTGTGGTGGCTCCAAATGTTAGTTGACCGCGGTCTCAGAAAATTAGGGTTAGGGGCTGAACATTGGCATATATATAGGGTTTGGAATATTAATATAATAACATAACGAAACTTCATGGAAAAGAAATGCATAAAACTAATCACAAACGAGTTCCGTTTTCTGATAAAAAGGCTAATCCTATCATAGAAAAATATTCCGGACCCAATGGGACAGGTTTCGTCGAATTCCAACATCGTTTGAAAAAAAATTCTTTATAAAACCAGCGAAAAATACGCGTTTAAATTTTCCATTATCACTAAATAAATCCAATCAACTTGAAACTTTGGAATCCTACAATAATTAATTAATACGAACCCAACGGCACCAGTTTCGTCGCATTCTGAGACTGTTTTCCCGGTAGGCTATTTTTATTCGCACCGCAATGCCTTTTGGACACCAAATTATCCGGTCTCCAAAAACAACAAACTATATAGCTATCCTGACTCTAATCGACGATACAAACTCAATGGAACTAGTTTTGTGGCCTGATTCGATCGTATGTTCAAGTTACACTCAAATGTCTCTCTATTGAATTAAATTAATTTAATTACGCACTAAGGAAAATAACTGGGCGTTTACGGCTACCGTGGTCACATACGACATCGGTTTTCCAGGCAATTCAACACCGTACAATAGTTTAATGTTACGGTTCCAATGAAACTGATTTCATCCAAAACAGAGTCCGTTTGCAAAATGACCATTTTAAAGGCCTATATTTTAATAACGATTTTCACAACGACTATTTTAAAATTTAATTTGGCCATAACTAACAATTTATAACACGAAATCTGGATTTTTCTCCTTCATATGAAAATTATAATCAACATGGTTCCAACGTTTCTCGTTTCATAGAAATCCGACTTATATCGGATCCTGTATATCCAGTTGAAGTTCAAAACTCCATATTACGAACTGCTGCTCTATTTCGAGCTCGATTTATATTATATATATATTATAGCGTTCAAACTTCATTTAAATAACAAATTAAATATTAAAATCCATTAATATTACAAATATAATATTTAAAATAATAAATTAAATTAAATATTTGACTGCCAAAAATACGGGACGTTACAATATCGTTCTTAAACCCAATGGAGTTAAGGAAATTAGAAACTAGCTGGAGATTAGCTAAGTTGAATGGTTTCCTGGGTATCGATCTGAGGTTGGTTTCGGCCTTTGGGATTAATAATTAGGGAATTATTCTCTTACTAATTTATGTTTAGAGACTGATGGGATGGGGTCTTCAGTAACACTGTTCTTGAACCCCATGTGAAGAGAATAAATCTTTTAATTAAGATTGTTAGAGTTTCCAATCATATTTAATAATTGGAATAAAATGGAATGTGAATTGGGTTTATCGTGAATAGTGTTTTAACAACATTCGTTCTTTAACCCAATTTACAGTGAAATGTGATTTGGAATTTATAAATCTTTTGTCAAGATTTAAAGGAAATTTTCCAAAGTAAAGTTTTCCAATTTAACATGTTAAATTGGAATTGAATGGAATTCGATTTGGTAATAATCGAAGTGAGCTTCTGTAGAGGAAGACTTTTAACATATATGGAATTTAAAAGGCTTTCCCGTTATTCCGTTTATATTATCGGTTGGATATGGAATTTCATATCGATTATATATATCGATCTATTTTCCATGAAAATTCCATTGTTAATGGAATGATATTTTGGGTTTATCGTGAGATGTGTTTTAAGTGATATTAGTTCTTTAATCCAGTTAAAGATAAGATTAATTTCTTAACTTTGAAGAAAATCATTAACTAATGGTTTTTGGAGATTTAAAACTGAATTAGAGTTTTAATGATCTTTAAATGGATTGAAAGGTGAATTTGATAACTAAAATTATCAAATTCAAGAAATGATCGAGAATGGGGTATCACCGGTTTTGCTCCAAGTGATGGTTAAATCTTTAATTAGATTTGAACGTGAAATGGTAATTAATTTTACTGATAACACCGTGGTGTTAGATATGAAGTATTACCAGTTTTACTTCATGGGATGAATAGGTTGGGATTGGGAAATTAAAAATGATTACTTTGGTAAGGTTCGCTAATCCCGATTAGTTTGGATAAACCTTAATTTGGTTTGAATTGATATCCAAAGGAAGATTAAAGAATAAATTTAAAGAATTTATCTTTGATGAAATTAATGGGAACCTTTCCCAAAGTATAAGAATATTTGAATAAAAGAATATTCTGAATTGGAATGAGGCGTATGTTGTGTTTTTATAGCACTTGTTTATTATATACGCAAGTTATTCGGAAAAACCGGGTTTATCCCATTCTGAATAACTAAATCGGCGAGGAGTCGACGATGAAGACAGTGGTTGAAGACCGGAGGTCTTCACATCGTTTGGATGATTGCTGATGTCATGATTGGACTGTACACCCAAGACAAGGTAATAAGTGGTGATCGTCCAAACGTACTTGGAGATCAACTGGATATGCGAGGGCATCTCTCCTGTATTGGGCATATGGGGACGAGGAATAGGTGCCTCCGGTTTCGTTCAAACCCAGAACGAACTTGTAAATGGATGTGTGTCTGACATTGGATTTTATTCTGTGTTGATTGATTTCTATTAAATATATATCTATTTGGCGGCGGAGAATTTATTCCCTTTCTTAACGCCCTTCTCTGAGACGTACAAGCTCAGAGTTTATATATCAATAGACATCAGTCGCATGGCATGAATTGCCTGTGTGGAATGCGGAGATGCCAATGATCAAGGCTTCTGTTGAAAAGTAGAGTCTTGTGGTTGATGATCAAAGCACGGATTTAATATAGCATAGCTCTGTGTATAGCATTAATTCGCGAGCCTCACACCCCGGTGTGAACCAGAAATGGGAGAGGATCCAGGGAGGACATGCGTTTCCTTATAGCTAGGAGTGGTGTCTGGGTTTTGCACGCCCAAACGTTTTACTTATATGGATAATGGATATTAAGGCGCCTCGGTTATATCGGCCACTGCGGGGGCCGATGGATGGTTTGGTCGTGTACTGACCAATTTTACGCCCCATAGGGCGGGGAAACGTATTATTCATGGATTTTTAATCCACTAACGTAAGTGTGGACATGCCATGTGTCTCCTAAGGGTCGATGCACTCTGACCCTAAGGCTCGGGCTAGAGAGTCTCGAAGAGGTAAGGACGATCCCTTGCCTTGGTTCATGATGGAAATCCAACTTCCAATTTGACATTTGCGGTTTTGATTGTAAACCTATATTGGCGGCATTGTGGCATGGGACGCTCATGGACGATTGATACATTTATATTTGAAGTTGTTTTCATACACTTTACGCTATAATAGTATCGAAATGAATTGTTTTAAACGTACCAAGCATGTTTAGCTATTATAAGGTAAAACTCTATCCTCCGGCTTGCGTTGCATTGTGTGATGGGACCCGAGTCTTATAATAGCTTCATTTTCTTTAATTAGCATCACTACAACAAAAACACCATATTACAACTTTAATTTTACAACGGTGGTAAAATCACCGTTGTAATAAATGTTTTTTTACAACTTTTTTCCAGAAAAGTTGTAATAAACTTATTTTTAACAACTGTGTTATTGTGACAGTTGTAATAAAAGCCTATCACAACTTTTATTTTTTGACTGTTGTAATATATGACTACAATACAACAAAAATACCATATTAATAATTAATAAAAATTCGATAATTACTAAAAATACTAATACTCATTAACTATTGTTTAATAATAATAATAAATAGTTTATTTGAAAATATGTAATAACTAATATTAATAGTTACTTTTCGCTATATAATAATTAATAAATAATAATTATGTATTATTATTAGAAATTAAAAATAAAAAAAATAGTTTTAGTAATGAATAATTAATTTTAGTAATCAATAAATAAGAAGTAAGAATCACTAATTAAGAAGTAATAATTAAATAATTACTTTTAAATATTTTAATAAAAATTTCAAGCAATTTATATAATATTCTATTATATATATATATTACAGCGTGACTTATTATAATATAATGATCCAAATGTCGAAAGTGTTCAACCGATCACTACAATAACTAAGGTTACGTACATTATTAGAAAACAATAAATGTGACACTACAATTATATTTTTTACCAATTGTAATAGATGCTATTACAATCTTTCTTTTTAATTGTAATAATTTTGTACTTTTAACACCTATTTTTTCTATTAACATTATTAGAAAACAATAAATGTGGCACTACAACTATATTTTTTACCAATTGTAATAGATGCTATTACAATCTTTCTTTTTAATTGTAATAAATGCGTATTTTTAATAAATGTGTATAATGATCCAAATGTCGAAAATGTTCAACCGATCACTACAATAACTAATGCTACGTACATTATTAGAAAACAATAAATGTGGCACTACAATTATATTTTTTACCAATTGTAATAGATGTTATTACAATCTTTCTTTTTAATTGTAATAAATGCGTATTTTTAACGCCTATTTTTTCTGTTAGCATTGATAAATTCATATTATATTTAAAATAAAGTTTAACTTATTAATTCTTACTTTAACTCATTAATTCTTACTTATTTTTTTATTTCTTTAAAATTTAGTGAAACTTTACTTGTGACCCCATAGAAAACTGGCGTGGTATTTCAAAATGATGAAAATGAAGGCGGTAAGTTGGAAAATTGGCTCCAAGTAATTCACGTTTCGTATTTCCAGTGCCTTCTGTGGGACCGACCTACCCTATTCTCTTCCGTATGTTTGAGTCGATTCTCATTTCCTCCTTCCTCAGAAAAACTTGCGCCTATGAAGAAAAATGAGATCTGGATTTACGTTTCTTTATCTTGCCTTCCCATCATCTATTTTCGCCTTCAAATCCACTCTCCTTCCTCTTGTATCTCCGGTCCTCTACTTCCCTCACCTGTTTTCCTCGTGAAAAGAGGAGATGCTGCGCTTACCATTGAGGATTTGAAGGTGAATCTTTTATCGCATCTAAGTGTAGCTCCAAATCGATGCAGAAAGGTTTCGGCTACTTGCTTGAGGATTTGAAGGTGAGTCCTTTTTTCGCATCTGTATTATAGTAGCGAATAAGCAGTTTTTACTGCTGCTTCTTTTCAAAATTACATTACATTGGGTGTGTTTGTGTAAAAGCTTGTGGCTTTTCAGAATAACATTGCTGCTGTTTTTTTTTCTTTCCATTTGGTTCTTTTATGAATTACATTTCGTTGTTTCCTTTTGTTTTCTTTTTAAGAATACATCATAGTGATCTATTGGATGTGTAGAATTATAATGGTAAAGGCTGTGATAACGTCCGAGCAGTTGGATGTAATGAAGCTGTCAAAATTTCCTATGGCTTAGATGTTTATGTTGGTTGCATAAGAAGTGTTTGAATAAATACTTATTCAAAAAATCCCCTTTCTATAGCTGGAGATTTTGATTCTTCTTACAATGTCTGATAACTTAGATGTTAATGTAAACAAGTATTGATTCAAAATCTTCAACAATTTGTGGATGTATTTTTAACAGGAAATACATTGTACATGTGAAGGTGAACAACCAAGCATTGACAATGAACCCTTCAAAAAGGTATGCATCTACCTTGTATTACCTATTCACATTGGATTTGTATCTTTCTTGTTAAATATTAAATATCATACCACTGTTCCTGTATATATGGTTTTCTTACATAGATCTGAACTCAATATGATCATTCGAACATGTATTGAGTCACTCTCAGTTTCGTAAATATTAATTAGCAGTTCTGTAACATTTTACAATAATCCTATTCTATATTTTCTGGGTGGCATATAAAATGCACAATTTGTAGAACGATTATTGAGAAGAGATCTTTGTTATGTGCGGTAAACATGCATGTAAACAAACATATCTTATTGTATTAAATTTTGATTTTGTATGTAATTTCAATAGACATAAATTAGAATTATATAACACTACATGTTTGCGTATATATGTTAATTAATTTATAACATTTTGTCTATTTGGACATTCTTTTACATGTTTGGTCTATGCTAATTCCTTCTTGGAAGTGACTTGTTGGAAGATCCCTCTGTTTTTGGATTGTTGACATGTCTGATGTTTAGGCGCTGGGTACATATCTCAGCACGAGTATCCACATGCATAAGTCGACATTTGGTTCCACATGACTTAAAAAAAGTGCATTTCATTGCTGTTGTCAGATTTTAAAAAGGGGCTTTGGACCACATGCAGTTCATGCTATCAGGTACGTTAAGCATTATTGTTAAGTTTTGGTATTGTTGGCTTAAAAAAACACTTTTTGTTCTTTTTTCTAACAACAGACATATTCTTATGTAATAGGTTTGATCACTGCAGTGAACTTGCACCAAAAAGATAAATGGCGTAAAGATTTCCTTGTCTTCGACTAGTGTACTCCCGTAGGATATGCAACTTTTTGTGGATAACTTGTGCTTGTACTAAGTTGCTTTGTAACGGTCAAGTATGTAATAATGTACGAAATATTGTTTAAAACTTATTGTTTGTAATACTGAATATTTGAGTATTATAATAAATTAGTTTGCAAATAACTGTACTATCGGATTTGCTTATGGAGTATTGCTATATTTAGTGTATTGTTCTTTTCAGTTGCAAAAGATGTTTATTTTTTTAAAAACCCAAATATCAATCACAACGGTGCATAACAGTTGTAGTAGATTTTATTATAACGGTGCATAACTGTTGTAATAAAGTTTATTACAACGGTGGAAAAAGTTGTAAAATATACATATTACAACGGTGTTGCAACAGTGCAAAAAAGTTGTAAAAGATATGAGTCTATTACAACTTCTTAATACACGACGGTTTACCCACCGTTGTAAAATGTATATTACAACGGTGTTCCACCGTTGTAATAGGGTCATTTTGTTGTAGTGCATTGCACTGTTTGTTCTATGCACTGGTATTCTTAGGAGGAAACCCGTTCCATGTTATACGGCGTGGTCCCTTGATTTACCTAACTTTAAAATAAAGGTTAATAACTGTTTAGTTCTCACATCAGTCACATGACTGACCTGGAGTTTATTGTTTTAAACCTAAACTCTGGGTGCCCCTATTTTCCACACGGGTAGCTAGTAGTTTTGGTTTTGCAGATTTATATTCACAGGATCCTGGTTTACAGCTGGAATGATATTCGGAAAGCTCTGTATCCATGTATCTCTTTCAGTTGTGTTTTGTATTATTTTCCGCTGCATTGTAATTTGTAAATCTTTGATATTTATCAAATGTATATTATTTGTTTATACTCTGTATATTCTTGTACTCTAATGTATTTGTTGTAATAAGTAATGAAATGTTCTTCTGTTTGTGTTCTGGTTCGTCCTGTCCTCAAAGCAATCTGGGCTTTCCTTTATGGGGAAGTTCGGGTCGTCACAGTTTTCCTTAAAAAACACAAATCTTCCCGACGGTAAAAAGGTTTGTCTCATAAAAATTTTTCTGTGGCCATACCCTCAATATCCTTAAATTTAGAAAGATATCACTCAAAATCATACATACTAGAAGATCTAGCACAAAGATTGAATGACTCTACAACAGAAGAATCGTTTAGATACCTTCACAACACTACCAATATCTTGTTCCATGTAAAGTAAACAATAGCTATAGTATAAATAAGGAAATATTTTAGGAGCACCTAAAATAAGACCCCATTGACGATTAGACATAAAAACTAGAGACCGGTCTTCATTTAGCATTTTATTCAAATGGGACAAAAACCAAGATTAGTTAGATTCGTTTCCATGTGAAACAATACTCATAGTAAGAGGAAAGAAACTTACAAAATAAATAATTAATGACTTCTCAATACAAAGATACATGAACTACAGTAAACATCAAAACTTGAATTAAATGATAGTAATGTATAACATACACAATTGAATTAGACTCAAAATGATATATGTATATCATGTGTAATACATTATTAGTAAAAATCTTGTCGAATAAAAAACCAAAATCTGAGTCGAATATAACAAACCGAGATGTCAGTAAAAACCTAACATTATGAGTGAAATCCAAAAGATAATAGGGAAACTTTAAGTGTTAAACATATATTCAAATTTTCCATACTAATTGACATATCTCATCAGTGTACAATAATCATATATTGTCTGGATAAAAGGCTTCAGTTAATAGTAGGTCTACATTAACATTTCATTTCATATAAATATGAGTGAGGCAAATAAAATAGTTGAATCTCCAAATGACAATAAAGTAATGGTTGTTGAAAAAATTAAAATAAAGAAGCAAGCTTTTACTAGGTCTAATAAAGATGCATAACAATCTCAACAGGAGGTGAACTAGCCTTTAAATCATGGAATGAATGCTCAATTCTAAGTAAGTCGACTTTCAAAGGAGAAACAAATAAAATTCAAGTCATAAACTACTGGTAAAATCTCTATTGCAGCGCTCTCTATATAAAGAAATAATAGTCGAAATGGGCAAGACGTGACATCATTTGAGTTTAAAGCAACAAAAGTAAATTAGACTAGATGATAGTAAACAACAAAACTTGAATTAAATGATAGTAATGTATGATAGACACAGGTGAATTAGACTTAAAATGATGTATGAATATATCATATATTATATAACAGTCTTTTAGTAACTTATTGTCTAAATATTAATACTGCAAACACTTCCAATGTAACCAGTAATAAATAATGCAAACAAATATAGTGTAAGCATTGTTGTATTAAAATTAAATTATGTTTAGAAAATGATAGTTTCATATATCATAACTACAAAAATAAACAAGAAAAATAAAACAAAAGTAAAATGAAACTCATACCTTGGTTACCTTTATTAAAAGTAGCGGCTAACAAAACTCCAAGTCTTCCCTTCAAATGAGCAACATCTAAAAATATTAGTGGTCGACAGTGTTTAAAACCAAGCAAGCAAGCACCAAAACTAGTACAAACTCTCTCAAACTGATTGGTTGAAGAATTAACATCTATGGTCACATAAGTACCAGGACTATACTTTTGCAATGCCTCCAAATACCAACGTAAATCATTATCTAGCATTGCATCATCCACATATATCGCTTTCAATGCCAACAATTTTCCACTATAAGCATAATAATATGAAAGATTGAAATTATACTCTCTTCTAAATTCCTTCATAATATATTTTAGCTTCTTCATAGGAGCATCTCGAATTTGATCCACAATCAAAGATCTAACAAATCTACTTCAAATATTAACTCTATTAACATCTCTAAAACTTGCTCCATGAATGATCAAAATTGTAGGTTCTAATAAAAAACCAAGAGTAAAGGCCCGAACCCGAAGAAGCATTAAGATAAAACTTACAACCATCCTCAATCCAAGGGCAATTAACCGAAATTCTATCTGGAGAGTTTCTAACAAAAATCAAATCGTAACCATTTTTTATTTGATATGCCATTAAAACTCCCTAAAGTCCTCAGCTTCATTAAAACAAAAACCCCAAAAATCCATAATAATTTTTGGAGAACCTTTCTTCAACATATCTTTCAAAGAATGAGATGAATCAGCATGTAACTCTATATTTGTTCCAGAATTACTACCAATTGAAGTGCTTTGCACACTTGCAGAACCCAAACCACAGCCACCAATATTAGCTTCCATAGCACAAACATTTTCCTTAACAATAAACTTAAAATATGGACACTTCTTAAAAATTAGAAAACGCAAAATGCTAAGTAAGTCTGAAATAGTGTCGATAATTATATTCTTATTCTCAAGAACATAAGATGTCTCAATAGAAAAATAAATAAGGTGTGGCTAAACATCACAGATTCCACTCTTAACACCAAATAAAGAAGATGTTGTGGTAAGTCGAGTAGAATAACAATTCTCATTATGTTAAAAAATAACTAGCATACTATTTGCTTCATCATTGACAGTATCAAGACTGCATAAATAAAAAACCAATTAGAATACTTAAATGAACACAACAGCAACAGAAAATGCTAAATTAACATAACATAATAAATGGAAATCAAATTAGTTCTAAATTTAACCAGTATAAATTAATTCAAAAAGCATATGATAAATGAACATAGCACGGTAAGATTAAAACAAAACGTTAATACTATAGTAACGAATTATATAAACATGGCATAAAATAACAAACCATAAATAAGATTCACTAGAATGATCGAATGCAATAAAACTATAAAACAATAAACATTGCTGAAGAAATGTAACAACCCGGAAAATCAGAACCAATTTAAAATTTTATTTTAAGGAAATTTTGTTAGAAAATGCGTCAAAATTTAAAAATTCCATTATTAAATTGAAAAAAAAATTAATAAAATTATGATGTTATTTATAAATGATTTCAAATTTATTTCTAATAAACAATTATTTGTAGTTAGATAAATAGTGATTTATTACAATTGAAATTAGTATCAAATTGTATGTATATGTATTTATTTTATTTACTCTTGCATAAGCATTGAATAGGTTGATTTAAAATAATATGTAGATTCTAAACAAATTATGACAACATGTCATTATGTTATTTAATATTATGTGTTCTAAAATTTAAAAAGGTACATAACTTTCTTATAGTCATCATTAAACAATAAGTTATGCATTCATTACTTTCCGTTATTCTCTTTCCCTATGTAATTTTCTTTTGAATTTTGAATAAGACATAAATGCTGATTAGATTGACATGTTATGTCAACGAATTTATTTCATTTGTAACCTACTACTTATGTATAGAGACAAGTGAGGAATAAACACTACAAGAAAAATACCCTATTACAACTACCTATTTGCAACAGGCGACATATGACAGTTGCAATAAATGATATTTAGCAACAGACCTACTATAGCAGTTGCAATATATGAGATTTAGCAACAGGCCTTTTCTTCCTGTTGCGAAAAGCATATTTTTAGCAACTGCGCTTACCTTCCTGTTGTGAAAACATACTTTTAGCAACAATGCTTGCATAACAGTTGCAACAAACATATTATTTGCAACTACGCTTCCAAGCCAGTTGCGAATAGATATCTTTAGCAACTGTTTTCGCCAGTTGCAATAACTTTATTTTTTTTACAACTGGTAAAGCTAGTTGCGAAAAACATACTATTAAAAATAAGCATAAACATTTAATGATTAACTTTTAGTAATTATTTTAAATATTTACTATTAAATGATTAACTACTAGTAATTATATAATAATTAAGGTTAATATTTAATAACATTAATTAATAATAAAATTTTAGTATTATAAAGTGATATTTATAACTGATATTTAAAAAATAATAATTAATAATTAACAAATAATAATAATTAACATTCAAAAAATAATAAAATAAATAATTATTATTAATAATAAATTAGTAACAAAAAATAATGGATAATAAATAATACTTAATTTGAAGTATGAATATGTTTAAATAATTAATTAATAATTAATAAATTCATAATAAATAAATAAACGATAAATATTGATAATTAATAACTAAGTGAAAATATGGCTATATTGCATCCCAATATTCATAATTAATAGCTAAATAATTAAAAACATTTAATAACAAGTGATAATTAAAAATAATTAAGAATTAATACATTGTAATTAACAAATAATAATTATTAGTAATTAAAAATAATAATAATCAATCGTTAAAAAATAATAAAATAAATAAATAATTATTAAATAATAATTATAAAACTAACGGATAATAGTTAATAATTAATTTGAAATATGAACATGTATGAATAATAAACAATAAAATAATTAGTAAATTCATAATCAATAAATATACGATAATTGATTAATATTACTGTTAGTTATTAATATCAAATAAAATCAATTAAATACTAAATAAAAAACTTATTTTTTGGATTTTTCCTCCTAATTATGATAAAAATATTTTAACTACTGTTTATTTAGCTTATTTTTAATTGAGATCGGTAAGAACTAATTATTTTTAACCGTTATATTTATTTACAATCATAGTCGTACCTTTAAATTTTGAGTTGTCTTGTAACCACTTTCAATTAAACTTTGTTAATCCCAAAAAATAGTCTGATTTAACCTTTATATAACTTGGCCGTTTGAATTGATGTGTTTAACGTGTATGTGGCCAAAGCATAATTACGATATCTTCTTTTAAATAGAACAAAGTGACGAGCTCCACTTTCAATGCACCAAACAGGACACGAACGTTTGTGAGGAAAATATCGCTAAACATTTTGGCTCCAAAACAAATTTTTGGCTCCAAAGTTATAATTTTTGGCCCCATTTTCATAACCGCCTCCTTTATTACTCAGCGTCATCGTTCTCTTTAATCGTAAATCAATTTAATATGAGTCGTCTCCTCTTCCTAAGATATAAACCTAATTGAAGCTATTTATTCTCCTTTCTTTTCTTCTTCGCTTTTTTTTAAGTAAATCAGAAGTTCTATGTGCAATTGAGAATATTTCTGAAAATAACAGGTTGGTGTTCAGATCTAGTCGCTTGTTGTTACTTAGATCTATGCGTGTATCAGTTGGATGGAGTGTAAGGGATTACAGTTCGGATTCGTTGGATCTATGTGTGGATCTTATCGTGGTGAGTTGGGGGTTGCACTTACTTGATTCATGCATGGACTTGTGAATTAAAGAGTTCGCATGAGATGCTACTTCAGCATGGGCAAAAAACAAGGCTGAAATCATTTAAAGGGCTGTGTTGGCATATGCGTAATAGCTAGGAAGGCGACAGACTTGTATCTGAGCAGTGGCTTAATGGATTCTTGGCGATTTAGTTCACCTGGAAGGTATTTATTTTCAAGGTTGTTTCAGAACGTAATTTTTCAAGAATTGCGGTTTCCTTCCCGTTACCAGTTAAGAATTGTTTAAGCTACCTTTTTTATTACTTTACAATCTTCATGATGAAAATCATGCCTTTTCCCGATTGGTTTTTTCAATAATAGAGAACAAAAGGTGAGGATGAAAGGCTGCCTATACATGTATGATTTTGTATCTTGTTCTTATATCTATGTATGATTGGTTTTTTCAATAAAATGAAAGACTGACTTTCCATTTTGAGTGATCTTATAAATTTCGTTGTGTATAATTTACTCAACCTTTGTGTTTTATTATAAAACGAAAAGGTAGTAGTTAATTTACTATAATTTAGATAGATAGAATTAAAGATTCATGTTAGATGGAACGGAGATATGTATAATTTACTGTTTATTTATTTTTTCTTCCCATTATGTTGATTGTTGTCTTAATGACTTAGCTCTTTCTATCAGTTTAATGAAGTATCCAGTTTTGTTTTGTTTTCCTCTAAAATATCTTTTCTTTGTTCAGGTATACATCAAAATGAATAGAATTTCCAACCAGAGTTGATGCTATGAGCATCGCTGTAGAAGACTCTGTTTCAGATAGAGTATACGTAGAATCCCCTTACTGGTCTTAAACCACAGTCAGCAACAATTCATTTTACACAACAAGGCTCGTGTTTAATTTAAGGTACATTTTATTTCTTACTGATTCCTTAAATGTTAAATACTTGGAATTTAAAGAAAATTGATGTGTTAGCCAAGTAGATTCTAAATGCTAACCTTTGCAACTGCAATGTATTGTCTATGTGAATGGAGTCTAACAAGTCCTGAACTCCATAAGGAAATTGATATGTGAATGAAAAAATGCACTACATAAGGTAAATGCATATGGACATGTAATATTTGAACTTGTTGGACTTCCTTGGTGGAAAATTGTTTGGCTGATGGTTTTAATAGTTCAATTTTTTCATATGGACATGTATTTTTTACTTGCATAGAGTAAATGCATATATGTTTTTGTTTTTGTTTAACTGCATATTTTTAATCATTATATATGTTTTTGTTTAACTACATATGTTTAATCAAGGTGCGGAAGCTTTGCTTGGAGGTTTGCTGGTGCTTCTGCGAAGTGCACATTCTTTATGAAAATTATGATCGGTTTGGTTAGCAGCAACATTCTTCTATACCAGATGAAGGACGAGTTTATGTGAATGTTCATGATCGACAACTAACTCGGAGCATGAACTGCAGATTTATTTTAGTGAACTGATGATATTTATTCTCTTGTTATAATATATGTATGATAGAGTAGAAATATGATTAGAAAAACTCTATTCGAAAAAAATGGGTTGTGTGAGAGAAGAAATTGTTATACATGAATGGTGTATGAAAATTATAGAAATTTTTGTTGTAATTGTTTGTACTATTAAAACTTTGTTAAAATAATTTTTTTTTATTTGTTTAATTTATTCTATGATATACACTATTACTAAAATAAATACATTTAATATGTAATATCTGTAAGCTGTAATTTTTTTTATAGATTTATGAATCTATTGCGACGGGCATGTACTGTTGCGGACTTTTAGCAACTTCGGCTATACCAACAGGCGTAGGCCTGTTGCAATTGGTAGTACTACTACAACAGATATCGCCTGTTGCGAAAAGTGTTTTTTGTTGTAGTGAAAGTAAAATACATAACCAAATAAAGAAAAAAAAAAGGGAAAGTCACCTCCTTCATAAAATAAATAAATAAAATTTGAAATCATATTCAACGGAAATTAGAGACATGTCATTCATTGCAAGGAAAAAATAATAATAAATAATACCGTAAAACTTTTAACGTTATCTATGTAATGACAATTTAATACTATATGTTTTGAAATTTGAAAAGTTGCAAACTTTCTAACAATTAGCATTAAAAATTAATCTAGCATTCATTTCTTTTCGTTTATTCTCTCCCTCTCTCATTGTTATTTACTTTTGAAATTTAAATGAAAAGTAAATATTGTCCCATCATGCATAGTCAGCTAATTTAATTTGGTAACCTATTATATATGAAGAGACACATTATGGTAATGAAATAAATGTTGGTTCGTTAAAAATAAAACTTTTAACGTATATATAGAATGGATAAAATGTACATGCTATGGAGAATTAATGGGTTTATTTGCAAAACTAGAAATTTAATTATATTATATTATAAATATATCTTTATAACACAAACCCTAACCCTAAACCTATTAAGTCAGCCATCGCCATTTCTAACATTTCAATGGACGAAATCATTCTTTAGCAATTCCTTAATATCTCCTTTCCCTCTTTGAATCTTAATCCAATATCAAAACAAAAACAGAAGAGCATTCCATCCTCTTCGATTCTATACGGTCGTGATCGGGAATGGTGGACCGACGAGACTGATTTCCCCTCACAAACCGCCGCCGTTTATGGTATTTTTAGGGGCAGAGGCGGCGGCGAGTTCGATGATGGTGGATGGCGAAGGACGGCGGCGTTCGGGGCTGCGTGGTGGTGATAACCGATGGTGGTCCGGTCAGCTATTTTGGAGGCGGCAGTGGCGCAAAGTTTTGGACCATGGGTTTAAGATGTCGGCTCTTGCGAATGAAGGAAGATGAAGTTAGTCAGAGGGTTAAGTGTAAATTAGATCTAATTATTTTATTAATTAATTATCTAAAATTGTTCAAAGTTTAAATTCATCATAACTTATGCAAACGAAAATGAAAATCAAATGATTTCAGGTGCGTTGGAACCACAATGAAAAATATTACGCCATGGAACTGACTGGAACTGGTTTGGAGCTATCTACAAATTCAAAAGGAATAAATATCATGGTGAGATTTCTCGATTTAAATTGAAAATAAAAATTATATATATATATATATATATATATATATGGAAATATATATGTATTTGTATTGACTGTGATTGTATATTTAAATGTATGCGTCGTATAAGATTAAGATTGATGGATTTATTTTGGTTATGATGAATGGTTGGATCAATATATATATTGTTTGTTAAAACTTTGTCTTTAACATTTTAGTTTAGAATAAAAAGATTCATTTGTTAATTATATTTTAAGTAGTTAAAATCGATCACATGCTTAAAATATGATTTTGCTATATTAGAACATTATCATCAATATATTAGTGACATTAGAAAATTGATCATAGGATTAAAAATATGATTTGGTTTGATTAAAACATTATCGTTATTATGTTAGCAAAGTTAGAACAAAATAATATGTCGAAAACATATTTTGCAAAATAAAATATTATTTTGTTATGAAATGTCATATTGGCATAAAAATGTCCTTTTGTTATGAAATATCATATTAACCTGAAAATGTCCTTTTGTTATGATATGTCATATTAGCATGAAAATGTCCTTTTGTTATGAAATGTTATATCAAAATAAAAATATCATATAAAATGTGAGGCTAGAGTAAAAATATCATTTTGTTAGTATCATGTTATGTTGAATAAAATAACATTTTGTTATAAATTGTTACATTAGAATAACATTTTGTTATAAAATGTTACATTAGAATAAAAATAATATTTTGTAATAAAATGTTGCATTAGATTAAAATTTTCATTTTGTTATAAAATGCTTTATTAGATTAAAAATATCATTTATTTAGCTAATGTCATGTTAGATAAAAATATCGTTTATCTAGATAATGTCAAGTTAGATAGAAATATCCTTTTATTGTTCACATATAAATTGTTAGATTTGTTAACATTAAAAATACCCTTTATTTGTTAACATGTAAATTGCTTAAATTTATTAACAATAGAAATATCCTTTTATTGTTCACATATAAATTGTTAGATTTGTTAACAGTAAAAAAATACTCTTTTTATCGTTTGCATGTAATGTTAGAATTGTTAAACATCAAAATAAAATTGTTAAAAACATATACATCATTTTTGTTGTTGTAATAAAATGAGTGAAACAAAAATATATAATTTTTGTTTAAATAAAATTGTCATAGTAGAAAGTGATAACATGTTACAAATAAAAATTACATTTTTATTTTGTATGAATAGAATTACCAAAATTGTCACCTTTGACAAGTTATAAAAGTTGAAAACAAAATTGCCACTTTTGTCAAATTATAATTGTTGAAAACAATAATGAACATTTTTGTCAAAATATAGTGATCAAAATAAAAAGATACATTTTGTTAAAACATAGTTATTGAAATAAAAAGATACATTTTGTCAAAATATAGTTATTGAAATAAAAAGATACATTTTGTCAAAATATAGTTATTGAAATAAAAAGATACATTTTGTCAAAACATAGTTATTGAAATAAAAGGATACATTTTGTCAAAACATAGTTATTGAAATAAAAGGATACATTTTGTCAAAACATAGTTATTGAAATAAAAAGATACATTTTGTCAAAACATAGTTATTGAAATAAAAAGATTCATTTTTGTCAAAATATAGTAATTGAAATAAAAAGATACATTTTGTCAAAACATATGAATTGAAATAAAGGAAATATTTTTGTCAAGGCATAATGGTTAAAACAAAATTGGTCTTTTTGTCAAAATATAATTATTAAATAAAAATATTCATTTTTGTCAAAACAAGATTAGTTGAAAACAAAATATACATTTTTGTCAAATAGTTTAGTTGAAACAAAATGATGCGTTTTGTCAAAATAGATTAGTTGAAACAAAGTATACACTTTTGTTAAAATATAATAATTGAAACAAAAATGTACATTTTGTCAAATGTGATGGTTGAAAACAAAAAAATTACATTTTTGTTAAATAGATTTATGTTGGAGCAAAAATATTAATTTTGTTGAACTAGAATGATCAACAAAAATGAAGAATAACTTTTTGGTCATTTTGTTGAACTAGAATTGTCAACAAAAATGAATAATAATTTTTTAGTTATTTTGTTGAACTAGAATTGTCAACAAAATGAATGTATCATTTTTTATGCATTGGCTGAATTAGAATTTATATGCAAATACAAGAATCATTTTCACGGTCAAAACATACATTAGAATTTATATGCAAATATAAGAATCATTTTTATTTGCAAAACATACATTAGAATGTATACGCAAATATAAGAATCATTTTATTTGTCAAACATACATTAGAATTTGTATGTAAATTAAAGTGACATTTTTATTGTTAAATCATACAACAGAATTTGTATGCGAATCAAAGTGACGTTTGTATTGTCAAATTACACGGTAGATACATGTAGGGAAATTATGCGAGTAAAATACATTTTTATTCGGCATTAGGAATGTAATAACATGTTTTGTTCATTTTTATCAACATGTTAGCGAAATTAAAATTGGTTAAATTCATTTACCAATTATTTATTTAGATGAACTATTGTTGTCTGAAAACCCCACACAGGTATTGGGATACTATCTGACATACACTAGTCCTAATATTTAGTTGAATGTCAATCAATAGATTGACAGACTACGAGGAGCGTTATTTATTCATTTTAATGCTCACACAGTTGTAAATTTCACTCTGGATGTGAATGGATTGTGCAATGATTTTTTATCGTTATTGCCGTATATATGCGATGTATGAAATCCATATAACCGAAATTATATGGTAACTGATTGAGTCGCATTCCGATTCAGAATATCTTTTAAATAAAGAATATTTTAAAATAAAGAACATTGTAAAATAAAGAATATTTTAAAATAAACAATATTGTAGTATTAAGAATATTTTTACATCAAGAATCTTTTTAAATAAAGAATATTTTAAAATATTGAATATTTTAAAATAATATTCAACGAAGAATAAAATGATGATTTCTATGTCCATTTTTGGACGGACACAAAAGATAAAAATATATTTTTATCAAAATGAACTAGTTATTAACTAGAATAAATCTTTTAATTAAGATTATTAGAGTTTCCAATTATAATTATTGATTAGAATAAAATGATACGTGAATTAGGCTTATTGTGAATTGTGTTTTAAACGACATTTGTTCTTTAACCCAATAATAGTGAAAATATGATTTAGAATTTATAAATCTTTTTATTAAGATTTAAAAAGAAATTTTCAAAAGCCAAGTTTTCCAATTTAATATATTAAATTGGAATTGAGTGGAAATTCGATTTGATAATAATCGAGATAGGCTTCTGTAAAAGAAGATTGTTACTATATATGAAATTTAAAAGGCTTTGTTGTTATTCCATTTACATTATTAGTCTGATACGGAAATTTATATCGATTATATATCGATTCAATTTCTGTGGAAATTCCATATTTAATGGAAGATGATTTCGGGTTTATTGTGAACTGTGTTTTAAATGACATTGGTTCTTTAACCCAGTTACGGATAAGATTAATTTCTTAAAAGTTGAATAATCATAAAGTAATGATTTTTGATATTAAAATCAAATTGGAGTTTTAATGAATCTTTAAAAAGAAGATTAAAGAATAAATGTAAAAGAATTTATCTTTGATAAAATTGATGGGAATATTTCCCTTTTAATATGAATATTTTATTAAAAGAATATTCTGACTTGGAATGAGGCGTATGATGTGTATTTATAGCACTTGATTTTTGATTATAAAATATGCGAGTTATTCGGAAAGACCGGGTTTAACCCATTCTGAATAATTACTACAATGATTAAAAGTCGAAGATATTGAAGATGGTGATTGAAGACCGGCGATCTTCACATCGAATAGGCGACTACTGATGCCCTGAACTGGGTCGCTCCTAGAAAAGGGTTAAAGTGGTAGTTGTCCGGACATACTTGTTGATTGTCCGGATATGCGAGCACCTCTCTTCCGTATTGGACATACGGGACAAGGAATAAGGTGTCTCCGGTTTCGTTCTGACCCAGAACGGACTTGTAAATGGATGTGTGTCTGACATTGGATTTCATTTCATGTAAATTGATCTCTATTTAATATATATATATATATCTGTTGGTGGCGGAGAATTTATTCTCTTGCTTAACACCCTTCTCTGAGATGCACAACTTCAGAGGTTATATATTGGTAGTTATCGATCGCATGGCATGAATTGTCAATGTGGCATGCTAAGATGCAAATGATCAAGGCTTTTGTTGAAAAGCAGAGCCTTGTGGTTGATGATCAAAGCACAACCCATTTAGGCATAGCTTTGTGTATAGCATTACTTCGCGAGCCTCACACCCCGGTAAGAGTCAGAAACAGGACAAGGGAACGCAGGGAGTGCACACGTTTCTTTCTAGATAGAAGTGGTATCATGGTTTTGCAAGCCCTGACATTTTACATGTGTGGTTGATGGAATGAGGCGCCTCGGATTCATTGATCGATAGTGACCATTTTATAGGTTCAATAGGACCGGGAAGCATGTGTTCAAGCATAACTAATCCACTAAAGTATTTGTGGACCGGCCCTGCAGGATCCAAGGGTTCGCCAGCATCCGAATCTTGGGACATTGATAGAGTGTCTCGAATCAGTAAGGAGATCGTCCCTAGCCTTGACTCATGATGGAAACCCAGTTTCCAATACGACATTACGGTTTTAATTGTAAACCTATATATGGAGACATAGTAGGACGGGGTACTATGCTGTCTAGGATTGATACATTTACGTTGAAGTATTTTAAAACTGATTAGACACTAATAATAATATTAAAATATTATTTTCTACGTATCAAGCATGTTTGATCATTATAAGATAGAACTCTATCCTTCGGTTTGCGTTGCATTGTGTGATGGGACTTGAGTCTTATAATGGTTTCATTTTTCTAAAAAGCATTGCGTTGTTTTGAATAAAAATTTATATAATTTATACACTGGCAATCCAATGGAGTAAACCCGTTCCGCGTTAGCGGCATGGTCCTATTATTAGCCATATTGTTAGATAAGTTAGGAAAGATTTCTCATACCAGTCCCATGACAGACCTGTAGTTTGTTTCACTTTGCAAACTCGGGAGCCCTCTTTTTCACATGGGCAGTCGAGTAGCTTATTTTGCAGATATATTGAGCAGGATTCTAGATCGAAGCTTAAAGCTGTGTCCAGAGCATTGATAGTCTTCCGCTGTGCTAGTTTATTCATTTCCGCTGCATTGTATTACATTTATTGTAATTTATTCTTCCGCTGTATTATTATTTATTGATGTACTATGATATATTATGTATTCTGATGTTGCATTATTATGATGTAATAAAAAGGCTGCTGTTATTTGTTCTGATGTGTTGTATGCCCAAAGTTAGCATGTTTGGGTTTTTGAACGGTCTTAGTCGATTTTGCGATCGATTAAGTCCGGGAAAAATCCGAATCGTTACAAGAAATATAAAAATAAACATTAAAACTTTACTTTTCCATAGAAACAAAACCAAAATTGAGATCCAAAACTGGAAGAAGAAAAACCATATAACCTGGATGTACAAAAATGTTCTTATTAATTGACAACAATTATATGAAGTAAAAGTAAAAATAATCGAAGAAAATAAATGCAACACACCCAAATTAAGCAAATTGTTTGATGAAGATCGAAATCGCCAATGAAGATCAACAGTAAAGAAAGAAGATCAAGATCAACTGACAATGGAGAAATCAAATACAAAATTATAGAGATGCGCATCTTGAATCGAGAAAGTAGGTGGAATAAGATCGGCAATGAAGTTAAGAAGAAAAAAAAAATCTTCCTAAATATTTTTCCTTAGAACGAAAAGTTAAAGACTGCTTCCTTAAAACGAAAAAAAAAGAGCCGCGTCCGTAGGCCCAAAAAAATGAAAGCACTACGCCAGAAAAGGCCTTTAGCAGCGTTTGAAAAACGCTACCAAAACATTTTGATAGCGTTTTAAAGAACGCTACTACAGGTCCCGCAACTAAAAGTCTTGTTTTTTTGTTGCGTTTTAACAAACGCTACCAAATTTTCTATACAGTTGCGTTTTTCAAACGCTACTGAAGGTTTATACGTCGATCTTTTTTGCTTTTCTGTAGCGTTTATTTTGTGAAACTAACTAATTTTCGTTGCGTTTATATTATGCTACTAAAAATTTGGTTGGTGTATTACATTTGTTTCAGTAGCATTTTTTAAACGCTACTAAAACGTGTTTATTGTTTTGTAGGATATTTTAAATGCTACTATATACTGTTGATGGTTTTCAGCAACCAATTATATAATAGTCATATGAAAATCAGCAACAATCGTATATAAATCAGATTTAAATCAACAGCCAATCAATCATATAATTATCATACTAAAAAAATGAGAATACATTAGCATGTAAGTATTTTCCATAACCATTTAAATAATAGTTATTTGAAAAAAATCAATGAATTCACATATCACAAGCATTCAGAAACAAGTTTACACAATAAGTACTAACAAATATCATAATACATATAATAATTAAAGTCATGTCCATTGTTGTTGATAGTCTTTACTCCAAAAAAGCTAATTAATTACTTGGTTACCAATAATTATTTGTCGCCGATAGTATTCACTTCGAAATAGCTCATTACCTGCAGACGAATTTAACTATCAACAATAAAAATTACAAACCAAAACTAAATGCTAAGTTACTGATCAAATATTATTGCACACTTATCAATCGAGTGTTGGAAAACTAGCACGCACAAAGCCTAGTACACTAATGACTTAAAATTAATTATCAATGAAACAATTGGCAAATGAACCAAGAACGAAGATAATACATTCTATCTCCAGAACTGTGGTCATTTAATTGCGCCAATTTAGGAGTTCTCAAACTCTTCTTGGCCCTTCATTATGTTTTCAATACTCCCAGTGACAAAATCATTTCAAATAGGCATCAAGCAGATGACTGGTTGACTAAATAGAATAGATTGTTGATAATGGTCTTACTGAACTAAATTAGTACTAAGATATAAATTACATGTTGTCTCTGTTTTGCTGCACTAGAGATAACGTTCACTACAGGCGATGAGAAACCTCATTCTTTAGTCTAACCTGATAACTTGCACAATAATTTGTTTAAGTCCTCCCCGTGTTTTTGCTTCTTGCCATTCAGCTCACCTACTAACTGGTCCTTACAAGCTAATAGAACTTTCACCATTGAGACAATATTCTCTATAGTCTAAACATGGATCTATGGTCCTCTATATTCTCATCTGTTTCACGTGGTCCTTCATATTATGAGCATTCATAAAAACCATTCCCAATATCATATTTTTAACTTTCGCAACTACCTCATTATCTGCACAATGAACCACATCAGCGGAGTTATGTGGCAAATTAAAGACCAGGCCTTCATGGTGACATTACCTTTTGCATGACGGAATCCTTATTTTCAACATTCTCTATAATGACATCTACAACAACATCATCAAATCCTTGAGCATCTAGGAACTCCCTAGAATTAGCAGACTCTTTAGGCGCCCAAGTTTTGACCATTGGACACTGAAATTTTAAATGAACAAAACAACCACAATTATCTCATAGAGGGAAAGGATAAATCACCTCTTGCGAATAAATGTTTCCATTTTCATCCATAACTTCAATGTTAATAGTAAAACTGTATTCCGCCTTAGCTTAAAGACGCCTCATCAGCCGAGTTATGTGGATAATATCCAGTTATTGATGCATATATGTTTACACCTCAGCCAACCAAAAAAATGTAAACAGCTACTTTGTAACCATCTGCACATTAACATATGTTTTCCAAGTTTTAAACAGTAAAAGAAATAAAACGTAAAACATACTTTCAAAAAGGATCCTTCAGGGAATTTAACACTCCTCACCTCCTTCCCATCTACACCAAATACCTCAACAACACCATAGCCTTTGACATAAACATCGGTAAGTAGTTCAGATCGATCTAGTTGAGGACATTCCTTGACTTTTGCAATATCATCATCTATCTCTTTTCTAGCTTGTTTCTGAATATCTTTGAGATCAGCAGTTGCAGCTATATCGTGAGAAAGTATAAGTTTCCAAACTCTTTTGATTGGATCACGTTCCTGCCTCACACCACTGATCATACACATTAACATGGTAAATGGCAACTACTCTTTTGATGGAATCTGTCAGCCTTTCACGAGGTAACGAGTGTTCAAATATTTTGAGATCTTTTGACTTCTTATTTGTCTATATTCATAAGAAAATAATATAAAATAAAAATGAGAAGTTTTCACATGAAACATTGTTGATAAAAAGTTAAGTTTCAGTCTTCCATTATTCATTAAACTTCAAATTCCCAATCAATATGAAAAGTAGACCATTCCAACTCTCACCATGCAGTCCTTCAGTATAAACCAACAACCAACTTTAGAAACGTTAGAATATCTTCTGGACACAAAGGTACTTTACTGTATAAAGAAGTCATGTGATTTCTTTCGATGAAAAGAAAAGGTTGAGCGACAGATGGACCAAAATAACAAGAGATTCGTCAGCCAGCAGCATTGAATTTAAAAAAGAAAATAGATATGCACAAGTATAGCTATGCCTACACTAACATATCTATGTGAGAAGACCACATTCATAATCCATTATGATATTCATAGTCTCATTTATGTTTAATAAACATATTTGACATGTGTGAAGTGGTATTATCTATTAGCTAAACTGATCTTGAAACCAGCAAAAACATATGTAAATTATGTTCATAGTCTCATTTGGAGTTCAAAAGGATACGTAAGATTGTTGAAAAGAATAAAGAAGGGTAATGCTACTCATCTGAGGCTGACTAGCAAGGACGCATCGTCCACAAAATCCAAAGTGTAGTTAATTACTATAGTGTAATGCATTGCTGTAACTTGAAAATGGGGGAAACACATAAGCCTTTTTTTAATGTTGTGAAGATTATGGCAGTTGAATTGAGATATTATGAAGTTAAAATTTTTGTACTGTTGAATGAGATGATACAAGTTATGTTTTATCAAGTCTGCCAAAGTATTTTGATCAAAGATTGTCCAAGTGGCATAGCTATAAATCATGGTCATAGTTATGATTGTAAGATGCTACAAATTGAATCATGGAATGGAAATTATCTGTAGCTATGGTCGTATTGCTTAATTTGTTTTGAAACCTTTTTAACATGCAAGCACACACACTTGCTTCAGTAGTTCAGTCAGATAACAAAAGACCAATTTGATCAAAACAATCAGCTGTAAAACAATAAGAAAAACAGAACAGGACTCGCCTGGTTGGACATGTAGCACTTTGAATTCCACCAAGGTTCCCAAGTTCAAATAATAAAATATGTAGAAAGAAATGTTGATAAGTTATGTATACATTTAAGAAGACAAAAATTTACTGGCAAAGTTGACATAAGGCCTTTTTGACACTGAAAGGTCAGCTGGATCATAATAATATAGCATGGCACTCAAACATAAAATGTCCTAGGCTTATAATATCAAAGCTAAGTTGTTTGAACATATGAGTTTAAACTTCAACAAACATGAATTTTTATAACAAAGGTTTGGTTAGCCCGATCACTTTCATTTGCAAAACCTAATTGTTCGTTTTTAACATTCCATACTCTTTATAACATTATGACATCGCTTACAATGTTTAACTGTCAGTGTGACATTCTATATTCCAAAGATTTAATGCTCGGTATCTACATTTCATCCTTATAACAATATTAATAGGACTAACTTCCAGTGATTTACATAGCATATGCACAAAAATAACATTAAGAGTCAAATAGTTACTACTTGACATATCACAGGAGCATACATCCTAATCTGATAAAAAATTCTTGCACTAATGTGCTAGATTATCCCCAACCGACGTGGAATCAAATTGAATATATGAGTATTGATCAAGTGGATTGCCAAAACCAACATAGCAGTGTTCTATTGTTTAAAGTAACAATCTTCAGTGAAACTACCATCCACAAAATTGAAAGAACTATAATATTTAGTATTACATTGAAACTACACCAATTGAGTTTCGGTGTTGGCTGCAGTTCAAACTGCATAGACTCGGTAACACACACACATATCCACCTAATTTGCTATTAGAATACAATGCACTTGAACCTTGTTCACACATATCCACCTAAATTTTGGTTACTTTCAATCACATTGGTGCAAGTAACACACACACACACACACACAGAGATATATATATATATATATATCCATGTATGTGTATGTCTAAGTACTTTTGGAAGTGAGTCACATTGATCATTCTACTTCAGCTAAAAAAGAGGAAACAAGATAAAAGAAAAAAAGGATATATTTCAAAGTTGGTAAGAAATAAAGCCAACCTTGTTCAGCTTGCATGATCTCTCTTTTTTTTTCCACTTCTCATCTGGTGAAGCTCCATGTTTAAACTGGATAAATATAACATCATCATACCGTATTGCTAATTATTCGAAAACCTTAAATGAAACAAAAAGGTCAAGAAGTTCAAAGCACTAATCTCAACAGGTGCTACCTCGCTGTAGTTACATACTCGAGCTAGTTGCATAAGCCAATGAAATGTGGTGATGCCACCTAGTTGCATTCTTTAACTATATGCCTGAACTAGTTCTACAAGAATACATACACATGACCTTTGGTGTATTTGCTAATGACAGATGAAAATACATTAACTGATAATTTTATACTGATGTGGATTTCCTAGCCAGTATAATATTTATCACCTAGCATAGGGGTTCACTTTATGACTCATATCTACAAACCAAAAAAAGCTACTGATATATATACCTTTTGTAGTAGTGGAACAAGGAATTTACCAGCTAAATAAGTAAAAACAATGAATCAATATCAGCATCAGGGAATGTTTTCTGTCATATTGTTGAAGTGAAATCTTACTATAAAACGTCATCTTCTTGCCCGTTGAGCTTCGTAAACAATCAAGGACCTATACTGACCAATCATATCAAAACCTACAAAACAAAATAATGAAAAAATAAGTAGCATAATTTTTGCGACTACAAATACTAAGTTTTTAGACATGGTAAAAAATCAAATTTGGATAGTATTTTATTCTAAGAGGAATTGTGCTAAGTGAAGTTTTTCCTGAAATCAATGAAAAGATTGTATTTTGAATGAGAATGCATGAGAAAATAGAATGTAAAGAGCCGCTCAATCAATTTTATATAAATAATATATTATGTACGGGTAAACTATAAACCAACTTGAAAATGTCCTTTAACAAACTAAATAAACATTACGCATTAATATATCGATCATATAAAAACTTCGCTGAAACCTTATTGAAATAAAAAAGTCCTATGCATTGCAAGGTTGATACTATGGTATGAAAACATTGTACTTTGTTAAACTAAAAACATAAGAATTTAACAGCTTTCGAATGATTTTCTAAGCGAAAAAATAGCTCCTCGTTCTGTTAATAATTCTTAAATTTAAAATGATTTAAAAATTGATGCAATAATACCTCCACACACAACAGAAAAAGAGAAAGAAAGAAAAAAAGCCTACTGTGTTTTCGTATGTTGTGCATTAGACTTCCAAATAATATTTGATGAATTGGTAAAGTATGGAATATTACAAATTCAGCACCTTCCCCTAAAGTGGGAATATCCTAACAGAATCAATCATCGGCATCACAAGATTTACAACCACATCCCAGCCATCAAAGCAATTATTTTATCCCGACATCAATATATTTGCAGGCAATCCACAAGGTATACATCATACTTATGTACTATATAATAGTTACAACACAATATGTCATTATATGCTTATATCAGTTAAAGGTAAATGCAACATTCAAGTTTTCATCTTTTATATAAATTTTGGAATAGCATCCCAAAGATAATATAATAAGAGACTATTTGGTCAAATAACACATGAACAAGAAGAGAGCAATAAAAGAAGCCACATACGTCGCCATTCTCCTGCTAGGTTTTGTTTCGAATACTTGACTACAAAAAAAATAGCTAAAATGATAACAATAATATTACTGTTGTAATTCACTAATTCTATAAAATGAGCAAGAGAGATTTATATGTATGCAACAAATCAGTTTTGAAACTTCTTCATATGTTGGCACGGCATCAATAATTTATACCGATGCAATTTGAAATCAGCAACCAACGGCACGATCGTAAATCGCACCAGCAAAAAAATTGAAAAAGAAATTATAGTGATGCTATCCTAAAAATCAATTCAATGCGAAT
The DNA here is from genome assembly GCA_030737875.1 of Allium sativum. Taxonomy (NCBI): domain Eukaryota; kingdom Viridiplantae; phylum Streptophyta; class Magnoliopsida; order Asparagales; family Amaryllidaceae; genus Allium; species Allium sativum. The sequence continues at coordinate 750,323,098 of CM060915.1, forward strand.
TGAGAAAAGAAATTATGTCGATAAAATTTGACATTCAATCGGTGTAAAAAAAAAGAAACAAACAAACAAACCCTAGCTTCACAACAGCTGTAGAAACAAATCTGTTTCAGTAATTAGTTTCGAAACACACGAGTTTCTATTGTTTTTTGTAATAATAGCTAACTGCACTTACGATGAATAGCCATTTCTTCGAAGCCACCTCTTGATTTTTGCAGTCGATTTTTTCAATTTGTGTTATCCTGCGTAATTTTTTAGAGTAGGCGAATAAGATGGGTATTGAGATTGGAGAAGGAGGAGGAAAGTATTTGGGAAGATGAGAAGAAAAGTTACGTAGGTTTAGCGGCAAAAAATGAAATAGTGGAGGGAAGCGAAACGCATTGGAGGGAAGGGCTAAATGTAATCGGTGTTTTAGCCAAATGTTAAATAAATGTAACCAAAGCACTTAAATACAAAATTAAAAACCACATTGGTTACATTTACATATAAACGCAAGCAATAAATGTAACCGTATGTATATTTTCTTGTAGTGAAGACAAGTTCCTCCAGTCCATTTTCCTAATGTATGAAGGAGGTTATATGGCACATCTCTTTCTTGGCACCCCTTTTGCACCCCAACTGTGGCCACCCATTTATAATAAAATAAGCTAGTGGGGGAGAGAGAATTAGTTGGAGGAGAGAGAAAAATGAATGTGTGATGGAAATCAGGAGGCTATAGGGGTGCTGCACTATTTGCGGGAGCTCTTGATCATATATATATATATATATATATATATATATATATATAAGGGCTCCATGGCACCCCTATTGGGTGCACCCCAAATGCACCACGTTTATGGTCATACATTTATATTAGAAAAAGTTAGTGGGGGAGAGAGAGTTAGTGGGAGCAGTGAGAAACAAAAATGTGTGGTGAAAATCAGGAGGCTAAAGGGTGTTGCACTATTTGGGGTGCTCTTGATCTTATCTCATATATATATATATGTGTGTGTGTGTGTTTGTCTGTGTGTCTGTGTGTGCGCGCGCATGCGCGCATGAGTTGGTGCAGAAGAAGCATCTCTAAACATAGCCTAGGTGCTTCGATGTAAAGTTACTGGTTGTATTTAGTTTGTTCATCAGAACTAATCACATGTGGACCTTAAATTTCAATGGTGCCGTAATATGCCATAGATGGTAAAGGTTTAAAGACATATAAGAGAAGTTGTGAGAGTTGTATGATGTTTCACCATGAATCTGCCTTCCTGCTCATGAGCACTATATATAAGTTATGAAAGCTTAAAGGTTGTCACGGACAATGGTGAAGTTGATGTTGTAGATGGACGAAAGATACTGATTTACTGGTGTTAGCCTACTGCCTACCTGTTGGAGTTGGTAAGAACCCTTCCACCTTGATAGCATCCATCGATGTTAAAATAAAAAAGGTAAAATTTTCATTTTTGATTGTAAATTGTTATTGCAATATTGAGTTGATACAAAAAATAACGAATTTTCGACTTTTTACATCTCCTTACAAACGCAATATGATACAGAAAATAACGATCGGTTCAACTTTTACATCTCCTTACGCACACTATCACACTACGATAACGCAATATTTTCACTTTAAAATATTGGTTTTATTCAATATTTCATATTTTAATATTTACTTACAACCTAATTATTAATTTAAACATTCACTTTAACAATTAAAATTGTTGTTTAGCAATAATTAAAAAAAAAGCTGCACTCTAACAAAATAAATCTTTTAACACATATCTTTATCACAAACACGTATTAAAAGGTTTCCAAAACTTTTTCTCTTATATATTTAAGTTTATTCAACAAACATGTGTTGAACTTAATTTTCTTATCTTATTATTTAAATGGAATTTATCCTCATTTAACATAACTACGTATTGAATCTCCAAATTTCTTCATTTATTTAACTTAAGTGATTATACAAGTTCTCCTATTTGAGTTTATGTTTTGTTCTCTTTACTTTTAATTACAAACCATATCATAATCTGTTTATCCAAGTACCCAAAACTAAGGTTGTTACAGACTCTCCCTTAAAAAAATTACATTCTCGCATGCAATTTCCTTATGATTACACATTATAATATCAATTTCTATGAAACTCTTTACCCTAATTTCAAAGGAATATAGTTTAAATACTTGAATATAAAACTTTCAAAAGTTTAACATCTATCAAAATATATAAAACATTATACTCAACGGATTAAATTATCATATTTCACCTTTTCCATATATAGGTTATATTTTAAATGTACGCACTCCGCTTCTCAATTCTCAATAGGTTAATGACAATGCCTTGCCATCTATCTTTGAAATTAATCACTTGAACAAATGGCTATGATTTTGATTACAAAATCAAAATGGTCTCGCCATTTTTTCCCCGCTTATTATTACGACTCGATGGCTGCATATACCATCTAAATTTTTTGAACTTAAGAGTGCATTTTAAAAAATATTGCCTATGCTTAGGATATTTTCTTTTTAAACCACATTTTCATTTACATGTATATATACATTTATATCTTTTTATTTTACAAAATGCTATTTCACATAAAGCAATTTATTTAACTAATCTCAAAATAATATCAAGCCACTAAATTTTTAACACCCATCACTTGGCTGCAAAGTTGATATAATATCACTATTGCCACGCCATGTTCTCTACTTTTCACAATTTCTTAAATGGATTAACACTATTTTAGTTCATTTTTTTAATTACTACTTTCTCATGTCAAAATATCTCACATGATGTTTTTGAATCTCTATCGATAAAACGGCATCTCATTTGCCGACTAGAATCCTTAAAATGCTAGGACAAGTCAACCCAATAGATAATCACACATTCTCCTTAGTTGTATTTATTTTATTATCATTAACATACACTTATTTTAATTTCAAATAATTATAACTAAATAATTTTATTCCCAGCAATACAGTCATCGTATATCCACCATTCCATTAATTCCATGTGTGAATAACTAATTACCATGCTCAGCCGAAGCTATCTACCAGTTTTGGCTGCGAAATTCTAATCAAATTCTAGCTTATTCATATTAATTATCCCGATATAAGTTTCAATTTATTAATTTGGTTAAAAAAATCATTTTTCCATCTCAATTTAGTTAATGAACTTAACTATCAACCACACAGTAGGAAATAGGATTCCAAGACTCACCAAATTTAGACCCAAGGATATTATAAACTGAAAGGATTTGATAGAGTAGAAATTTTCCATAAAGTTAAACACCGATAATAGTATTCAATATATGGAATACTGGAATTAAATACATTATTATTCTCCCTAAAAACTCAAAAGTCAAGGGGAAACGATTAAGGATGACAACAAAAGAAAGCGAAGATAGGCACAAATGTTACCCTTCGTTGCTATAATATATATACTATTCTATTTCTGTTATATGTTTATCGTGCTTTGTTCTGAATTGCACTTTGATATCATTTTGTGGAGCCCACTCTGATACCCACATTAACAAAGTGTGTTATTATGTAGTACTATCTATTAGTGTAGAGAATAAGGTTGGTTAGAAGCGACTATATGTAAATCTTGTATTAAACAAGTATCGAATATGACTATTGGTGCTCAAATTTCTTTTCTAACCTCATATGGATCAACATGCTCGATTCAAGTCTAATACAAAACTATGATGGCTAAGGATTTATTCAGAAAAACGATAATAATATCACAATCAACAGATCACTAAACATATTATATATTTAGGCAGCGAAAATAGAACATTACATGTGCTACATACATGAATGATTCATAGAAACCATATACAAATACAACATGTTCCTAACAAATGAATATATATAACACATGAATACTCGACTACTCAACTCAGGTACTAGCCTCAATTAGGATAATCCAAGATGAAAACAAAGCAAAACATGAATCTACTGAAAGTGTCTAACCTAAGATAACTCAATCTAATACGAGTACATAAAATTCACGGGTCAGTCTAGCCTAAACAGGAATATTAGAGCATGGTAAGTGAGGTATAATGTCATATAAATAGTAATACTTCTCAGTGTATAAGTTACAATACAAGTTCATAAGATTTAGTATGCATGAGATAGGTTGATCTAAATCAACTAATAAAATCTCATGCATAGGTGATAGCAACAACTCATATTACATTTTTTTTCCATCAAAACAAATTCTCTTAAGCTCCAAGGCCAAGATAAAAGAAATATCAAACACTGTAGAAATAATGAAATGGAATTCACTAAAATATAACAACGTATGGAACTCATGTAGGATTTCTAAGAAACGTAAATGTAATCACCATATATGAAATCACCAATAACTTATAGTTTATGTATATTATTCTTATAAACAACATAATGGTGAAAACATAGAGAATCAACAAATCTATAAATCAAATGATGAAATCTACCGATAATATAAAAAATGGATCCATATGACCAAAAGCAAGCATAAGTTGCACTACATGTGGTTTAACAACAAATGGCCAAAGTCTGCCAAGCACTAATCAATAAATATGGTGCCCAACAAATGATCCGAAGGTCCAACAAATGGCTGAAGCTCAACAAATGACCCCAAGGTCCAGTGCCGACAATAACAAATATTGCGGAGAATTTCAACTCAAGACCGCTCAAATCATAACCCTTAACCCAGCGAAAGATGAGATCGTGGTAAACGTGCAAAAACAACCAATCAATATATCAAAACAATCTCAACCCAATCCAATAATCATTCATAATCTCCAAATAGGAGAAATAAAGGAGAAATAACGAAAAGTAAATCACATAGGGATTTATAGTGGTTCCACTAACATCTTGTTAGTGTACATCCACTTTGAGAGTGAACCTTTTATTAATAACAATAGAAGAGTACAAGAGATTGATTACAATGATCAAATTCACCATAAAAAATGATTTTGTGGAGATGAGAATTGAAGAAGATTAGGATTGCCAAAACCCTAATTATAATAAACCTAGGTTAATCTCTTGATTAATCCCTTTTTCAAGTCATAACCCTTTTGGATATGAAAATAGCTTATATAGGGAGAGAATGGTATGTAGCAATTGCCCAAATTTCCCCTTGAACCTTCATAAATCAGCTTGCCAAGCTTTCAGCCCGAAATTGCTTCAGAAGTCACCTAAGACGTCTGTCATGTTGTGATAGACGTCTGTCACTAACCAGGGAAATATTTCTGTTTCAACACAAACGTCTTTCACTCCTCTACAGATGTCTGTCACTAGCTCATACGTCTGTCCAGAAGTGAAAAACGTCTATCGCAAGTCTCAGGAGAATCCTCCCTGACAACATAGACGTCTGTCATGCTAGCGACAGACGTCTATCGCTGAGTTCAGCTAAAACCAAACACTTCTACTCTTGTAACTTTCTCCTAGCTCCGATTTGTGAACCGTCTTCTCCGACACAAGCTACTTACATCTACTTCAGTTCTACCATATAGTATCGCAAAAATTAACACTCCACCTCGATACTATATCCATCTCCATCACCAATATCGATGGTACCAAACCATCTTTTACCTTCTACCAAATAAGCTTGAATGTTTTTTCAACGAACTTTTATATAGCCACTGCCCATTGCACTCAACCAACGAGTTCAGGCAAAGCCTCCAGCCGCCAATGAAGTGTTGAAAAACACCCAACTTCAAAACTAGTCTCACCAAAAGACAAACATACCAAAAAGATAGAACTTTAACCTCTCACTGATACTCCTCTACATCCATAACCAAGCTTCTCCCTCAACCGTGCCACCTCATGGCACCTAGCACCTCTCCAAGCGAATTAAGTTTGTGCGCTCAAACTTCCCAATCGGCAATGCCTTAGTGAACATATCCTCCGCATTCTTTTTTGTGTGTACTTTACGAATGCATTCTTGCTTGTCTTCGTCCATGGCTACAAGAATTGACTCTCTCACTTCAATATGCTTGGTCTGTGAGCTAAACGCCAAATGTATAGCACTTTGGCTATCACATCGAACATCAATACTATCATGTTCGAACACCAAGTCACACAACAATTGCTTCAAATGGAGTGCTTCCTTTGCCGCCTCCACCTCGGGTATAAACTCCGCCTCCGTAGTGGATAAAGCAACTACGGTTTGCAATCTCGATCTCCAACTTATGGCTCTACCACCAAGAGTGAAGACATATCCGGAAGTTGATTTTCTTTGATCCCTATCACAAGCGCAGTCCGAATCACAGTAACCAAACAACATGCAGCTCTTCTCCTTACTACCCCTAAAAGCAAGACCATGAGATGTTGTACCTTTCAAGTATCTTATGACAAGCTTTGCAACTTCCCAATGTGGTTTCCCTGGATTAGCCATAAATCGACTAACCAACCCGATGACATTTGCAGTATCAGGTCTTGTACACACCATGACATACATCAAACCCCCAATAGCACTAGCATATGGAATTGTCATATAAGCCTTGACTTTCTCCTTGATAGGTGATCCCTTACTCGAAAGCTTTACATGCAAAGGTAAATGTGTATTTGACGCCTTTGCATCCACCATGCTAAATCGGCAAAGCACTTTTCTGAAGTATTCATTTTGAGTCAATTTTAACTCAAAACGCTTTCAATCCCTTTCGATTACTATGCCCAAAATCTTCTTTGTTTCTCCCAGGTCTTTCTTCTCGAATTCTTCTTTTAATCTCAATTTCAACTTGTTTATTTCTTACTTGTCCTTAGAAGCAATGAGCATATCATCCATATACAAGAGTAAATACACCCAACAATCATTTTTAAACTTCTTGAAATAAACACAAGCACCTTTGATGCTTCTTTCAAAATCATTTTCAAGCATAAAATGATCAAATCTCCTGTACCATTGCCTAGGTGATTCCTCTAAACCATATAGTGATTTCTTCAAATTGCAAACCAACTTACCATCTACAACAAACCCTTCTGGTTGATCCATGTAGATGTGTAACACCCCACCTCCGCCAATGCCACTCTTGCAAGCACACTAGCTTTGGAGGGGCGTTAAACAAGGTAAACATGCATGCAGATATCACAAGATAGAACATATAAGTAAAACAGAGTAAATAAAGCAGCGGATAAAACTAACATTTCAAAACCATAGTCAAGTTACATCAAAGTACTTGGTCATTATTTTCCACAAAACATAGTCTAGAAACATAAACTGAAAACTGGAAATAACATAAAGTAACTATCCCCAAGGTAGAATAAAGCCATAGCGAGCTCAAGTCCAAACCGTACATGAGCTATCCAGAAAAGCAGCTAAAGATCCAAGCTAGGTACTAGTGTTCCCACCCTGTAAACCTGGGGGGGGGGAAACGGAAGAAAAGAGGCGAAAGAAAACGGGTCAGTCAAAAGACTGGTAAGTCCTATCTACAATCAGTATAAAAACTAATAAAGTTAACTGGACATGTAAAGCAGAGATGAAACATAGGGTGATAACTGGCATGGTGAAAAGTTAACAAGATAGATCAAGTGTGGCATCGCATATTCAAGGTTAAGTTGCACCCGGTGTGTACTAGTATTCCAATCCATGTCAAGTATAAACAAGAAATGATCCCTTAGCCCAATGTTGGTTAAACCCATGAGATGACCTAAATCAAGGTCCAACTACTCGGTCTAGTCGATCGGCTCCCTATAAGCCTAACTCGTCGTGTATCGGTGTCATACGGCTTAATCATGGAATGTAGTTAACTGTGCAAGGTCCACCCTAGGGTGTATCCAGCCCTAAGGTGTAAACCACAGATACAATTCAAGTATGCACAGTCTAAACCTACTGGTGCCCATGTTCAACTCCGGACTTAATGTGCACGACCATGGTCCGCCTGAACAACCGGTGCACCATTCAGCCGTCTCTTTTGGTCTCTTACAATCAGTCAGTAATCGTGCCCCACCCTAGCCTAGTCCAGGGTATCCAGATACTCCCGAGTTGGTTACTGCTGAAAAGGACCACGTAACTAGGGTTTTAAACGGGTTAAGTGTGGTTAACCCTATCCTAACCATGTATTGAGTCGGTCAAGTGTGTCCAAGCAGTTCATGACTTAACTCTATCAATACATCGTGTTCAACTGGTTAAGTATATTCAAGTAGTCCATGACTTAACCCTACCAATCCATCGTGTTTAATTGGTTAAGTATTCAAGTAGTCCATGACTTAACCCTACCATGTGGCATTAATTAACTTAATGCACCCCAACCTCTCACATTAGACTTTGTTGTGGTTACTAGTTAAGCCGGGCGGGTCCGGGTAGCATTACACCACAACCTAGTCTAACCTCGGGTTTTAAGTGCGATATGACCAACTACTCACATTGAGTCCTATTATTTGTAGCCACTAGTCAAGCCGGTCGGTTCCGGGTAGATTTATGCTACAAACTCAACTCAACCTCAAGTTGGCCACTTTCATGTTTTCTACGTGTCATGTCCACGTTCATGTTTCAAGCATAAACACATGTCAAACTTTCATGTCATATTTTCAAGTCATGCTTTCATGTTATTTAAGTTTGCCCAACTACCCATAACGTATTCCCATCGTACGTAAATTCGCATCAACGCAAATAGATTAAAGAGTGAACATAACAGTATGACAAGGTGGGCGTAAGGTGGTAAAGTCTATCACAAATTAAACATGGTGATATTTGAGGCAAAGGTGTTTAACATACTAGAATATGGCCTCAACATGTATGATGGCATAAAAGGTGACTTGGCCTCATACATATCAAATAGCATAAGGGTGATTTGGCCACAAGCATGCGTAATAGCATAAGGGTGCTTTGGCCACAAGTTAAACATGGTGGCATATGAGGCAAATGTGTTCATAAACTTGCATATTACATTATAAGCCTCAAAACATGCATGATATCAAACTTTAGCAAATAGGTGAAACATGATCATAAATGACATAGGATGATAGCTAGTGATTCGCATATAACATCATATGCAAGATAACATAAGGTTTATGAGAGATCATAAACTTGCATATTACATTATAAGCCTCAAAACATGCATAACATTCAAACTTAGCGAATAGGTGATACATGGTCCTAGATGACATAGAATGATGACTAGAAGTTCGCATATAACATTATATGCAAGTTATCATAAAGGTTATGAGAGTTCTCATGTTGCATAATGCAACATTTCAACATAAAGCTTTTAGCTTTTAGCCCACAAGGTCAAGGTGATAGCTTTACAAACATGCATAGAATAAATCTATGCATAACATGATAGAATCAAAGCACATATCATACTTAGGCCCAAACTCAAACTTGCAACATGTCATATTTAACTTCATAGTTAGAATCTAAGAGTAGTATAGGGCTTACAATGCTATGAAGACTAGAATAAATATAAAATAAGATTGAGACGAAGCCACAATAGCAAATCCGCAACCAAAGACGATAAACTCCACTTCAAGACTTGAGAACAAGAAGGAATAACCCCAAAGACAAAGAAAGATGGCTCTTTTACTTAAGAAAGATGGCTCCTTTATGACATAGATTGATTTGAGACACTCATGCTCTCATGAAGAAGGTGGAGGCCATGATTAGTGAACATTTGGGCAGCATTTAGTTGTAGGAATGATTAATGAAGGTTTAGGCTAGGTCTAGGGGTCTTTTTATAGAGATTAGGGGTAGTTTAGACCATAGGATTAACCCTAAAACGAATCTGGACCATTAAATCCCGTCAGAAACCAACAAAAGAGGACCCAACATGCCGAAATGGTGCACCAGAAAAATTGGTCCGACCGGGGGGGTCGACCCCTGGGTCGACATGGGTGTCGACCCCTGGGTCGACATGGGTGTCGACCCATTGGGGGGGGGTCGACACTGGTGTCGACACTGGTGTCGACACCTATGTCGACCCTGCCTGGGAGGGAAAATTCCCGCCCAGTCTGTTTTGGCTGAAATTCGATTCTGAATTCGAATTTGAACTGTTTTCGGGCTTAGAATTTTCTGAAAACTTCATTGGGCCATAACTTGGTCATACGGACTCCGTTTTTCGAAAACTCGGACTCTATTTCGCATATTTTTCCGAGATGAACGCAATGGCACAGCCCGTTTCCCTTGATTCAGATTTTAGAATTTAATTCCGCCTTGATTACATTATAACATGTTATTAAAAATACGGGTTGTTACATTCTCCCCTCCTTAAAGGATTTCGTCCCCGAAATCTCCAAGTTAGGAAGAACGTATCCTACCATCCATCATCCATCTACTCAAAACATCATCCACAAGTAACCATTGTCCTTAAAAAGATTCTAAATGCTGTATGAACATATGCAAAAGGTGTGTGTATATGTACTTATCTAATGCAAAAATCAGGCGGTTACTGATTCAGTAAACCTCCTTAATGCAAAGTATGTTAGTGAAATGAGTCCATATGTATGCAAATTCCTAACATAATTTATAATCTCTACATGAGTGCACATAACATTCATTCATATGCAACATCCACGTGATAACACAACAAGTTTCATCCATGAATAAGCATAAACACTCATGCATATGCAACATGAAAGTGTGTGAGCCGATCTTAGTGCCTAATGTGTATCATGCATCCACGAGTATCCACTTGCAAACACTTGCAACCACTTGCAACCATCAAGCATAACATGTTTCAAATACATGTTTCATCCAAAGGGTTTCTACCTAAGGTTCTCATGACACGATTACGAGATAACAAGATAAACAAGATAAACAAGGTAAACATGAATAGCAAAAGAAAGATATGCTAATTAGGAAAAGAGATTGAGAAGATAGTATACAAGTAAGCTCCACGGAAAAACAGGGATCAAGGATATACTCCTAAAAAGATATATGATGCGCGTATCTAGTCTTCAACCTTCTAAGCCGCATTTCCTTGAACTTAATTCCATTGTGCTTTGACCGTTTTTAACCTTTCAATTCCGTAGCTTCTTAATTCCTACTTCAGAAATGTGAGTTGGAACTCATTTCACTGTCGCTTCTCATTTCATTTTCACTTTTTTTTTCTAGCATACTCGGTTCTTAACTTAACTGTATACTCATGACTTCATGCAAGCTTTCCCAAAATTCACTATAAGGTATTCCACGTAGAAGAACTTTCCTTTGAAAATAAATACCAATCCATGTGGCCAAATGCACTTATTAACATGATTTCTATGAACCATCCGCGAACACTAATCGAATAGATCATTAATTTCCAATAAATGGGTCAAAAGATTCTAGGTAACTAATCCTGACAGAACTCTAAAGGTTACGCGAGACTTCGAGGGTATTACCAAGGCAAGTCAAGAGTCTAACTACCCTTCTTTCAAAACCGAGGATGGTACCCTTACTGGATAACCACTTCATCCCTAGAATCAACCCAAAGCCCAAAAACATAATCCCTACTTCCAAACTCAACACTTAACATAGACATCCTTTTGCGAGAAGAGATACTTGAGCGACTTGTGATCCGTATATAACTCGAATCTCTTGCCCAAAAGATAATGGTGCCATGATTTAAGTGCAAAGACAATCGCCGCAGACTCCAAATCATGCGTGGTGTAGTTCTTCTCATAAACTTTGAGTTGCCTAACCCCATAACATATTACTCTTTCTTCTTACATCAGGACCGCGCCTAATCCCATGTCACGTGCATTGGTGTTCACGGCAAACATCTTCCCTCCATCGGGTAAAGCTAAAACTGGTGTTGTGGTAAGAGTCCTCTTAAGCCTTTGAAAAGAAGGCTCACACTCCAATTCCCATTCAAAGGCTAAGTCCTTTTTCGTCAACTTAGTAAGAGGAGCTGAAATCTTAGCGAAGTCCTTGATGAACTTCCTATAAAACCTTGCAAGACCGAGAAAGCTTCTTACTTCGGTTGCGTTCCTAGGAGCTTTCCAGTCTTGAACTACAACCACTTTCGCGGGATCCACAGCTATACTTTGCTTAGGAACTATGTGCCCAAGTAACCGAGCTTTCTTTCTCCAAAAATGACATTTTGAGAACTTGGCTTTCAACTGGTGAGCTCTAAGCATATCCCTAACTTCCTTGAGATGTGCAGCATGCTCTTCCTCGTCTTTTGAGAAGATCAGAATATCATCCACGAAAACGACCACAAACTTGTTAAGGAACTCCCGAAACACCCTACTCATCAAGTCCACGAAGTATGCGGGTGTATTAGTCAAACCGAATGGCATAACAAGCCATTCAAAGAATCCATCTGGAGTCCTAAACGCAGTCTTATCAATACTATCCTCAGCCACTCTAAGCTGATGGAAACGGTGGCTAGATCGAGTTGAGAGAAAGCAGAAGCACCTACAAGCTGGTCAAAGAGATCATCAATCCTCGGTAATGGGTGCCTATTCTTCTTTGTCAGCTTGTTTAACTCACGATAATCAACACACAGACGAAGCGAATACCACTGGAGCATCCCATTCAGAAATGCTTCGCCTAATAAAATTTTCTCAAGCAACTCCTTGACTTGCTTACTAAGCTCTCTTCTTTCACGAGGGGCCATGTGCCTAACTGGAAATGAAACTGACTTGGCATCAACAAGATAAATACGGAAGTCTATCTCGCGTTTAGGGGGTAACCCCTTCACCTCATCGAAGACATCAGGATATTCTCGGACCACCCTCACAGATTCAAGATTGTCAAAAGACGAGTCGAGGGATTCAAGAAAACATAACATGACGGGACCCATTAGGGTTACAAGAAATCTCTAGGGTATTATCAAGGCGAGTCATAAGCCTCACTACCCTATGCCTACAATCGAGAATGGCTCCCTAACTGGACAACCAATCCATGCCTAAAATCAACCCGTATCCCATGAACCCGAGAACATAAGCATTACCCATGAATTCTACGCTAAAGATAGAAATCCTCAAATCCACACAAATCATAGATAAATGGGCGAAACCCCCAATTGGATTTGAAACACAAACGGGATCCTCAACTAGACTAGTACTAAGGTGCAAACTTTCAACAAGATCAGAAGAAATAAAACTATGCGATGCACTAGAACCAAATAAAGTGCGAATAGGAAAATCAGAAATGTAAACAAGGCTTTCTACAGAAACACTACCTCGATCAAGAGATGGAAGAGCGAGGAGAGCCTGCAACTTCCCTCCAGAGGGTCCTGCTTGCTGAGTTTGTCCTTGCCCCTGTCCTTGCTTCTTCGGGCAATCCTTGCTAAAATGTCCAGACTCTCCGCAATGAAAACACTCGCCTAACTTCCTCTTCTTCTTCCTGCAATCCTTGGCCAGATGCCCCTTGATCCCACAAAAGTTGCATTTCCTCTTCTTACTTGACGTGTTGTCGTTCTTTCCTCCTTTCCCGGAGTCTATCTTCTTGCCTTGAGACTTATTTGCCTTGACCTTCTTCTTGTCACTCTTATCTTCCTCTTGAAGTAGGGCCGTATTCACCAAATTTTCGAAGGTCGCCCCCATGGGTATATGAGTCATGGCCAAACTGCGCAATGGCTCGTTCAATCCTAGAGCAAAGTATAGGGCCTTCTTCTGAGCTGTGTTAACCAAGTCTAAACCGAACCGAGCAAGTTGATTAAACTTATCCACATATTCCCTAACGGTCATGTCCCCTTGTTTTAGTGATAGGAACCTCTCCAGCTGAAGGTTCTCTTCTGCTGATGATAAAAACCTTAGTCCAAACCTTCTCCTAAACTCATCCCAAGTCTCAATTGGTCTAGTAGTGGTGGTGACTACCCACCAATAAGCAGCTTCCCCTTTCAATAGCCATACCGCCAACAGAACTTTCCTACGATCTTCCACATCAAAGATAGCAAAGAGGTCTTCAGTTTCCTTTAACCAGTTTCTTTCCTCCACAGAAGTCTCCGTTCCGACAAAATTCTTGCAACCCATCGCCTTAAAGTCTTTGCAAAGCTCCGCGAAATCCGCTTGTGTATGCTGAGGAGGAGGAGGAATATCCGCGGGGCCGGCTTCATTCGCCTTTGCCTCCATGTACCTTCTAAACCAAATAGGTACTGGTACACCCTCCGGGATGGCAAAATTATCGGCCATACTGAAACGAAGGAAAAAGATGGATAGATTCAGAACGAAGAAACGAAGGATAGAGCTAATGGCTTTTGGGGAATAGCCTTTTAAAATAAACTAGACTTTTTATTGGAAAAATACTTCTTTAAAATCGGTTTTGAAAATAGTTTTTCAAAAGGTTTTAAATCTTTTCTTGAAAACTTTTGCCCAATCTTGTAAACCTTATGCTCTGATACCAAATGTAACACCCCACCTCCGCCAATGCCACTCTTGCAAGCACACTAGCTTTGGAGGGGCGTTAAACAAGGTAAACATGCATGCAGATATCACAAGACAGAACATATAAGTAAAACAGAGTAAATAAAGCAGCGAATAAAACTAACATTTCAAAACCATAGTCAAGTTACATCAAAGTACTTGGTCATTATTTTCCACAAAACATAGTCTAGAAACATAAACTGAAAACTGGAAATAACATAAAGTAACTATCCCCAAGGTAGAATAAAGCCATAGCGAGCTCAAGTCCAAACCGTACATGAGCTATCCAGAAAAGCAGCTAAAGATCCAAGCTAGGTACTAGTGTTCCCACCCTGTAAACCTGGGGGGGGGGAAACGGAAGAAAAGAGGCGAAAGAAAACGGGTCAGTCAAAAGACTGGTAAGTCCTATCTACTATCAGTATAAAAACTAATAAAGTTAACTGGACATGTAAAGCAGAGATGAAACATAGGGTGATAACTGGCATGGTGAAAAGTTAACAAGATAGATCAAGTGTGGCATTGCATATTCAAGGTTAAGTTGCACCCGGTGTGTACTAGTATTCCAATCCCTGTCAAGTATAAACAAGAAATGATCCCTTAGCCCAATGTTGGCCCAAACCCATGAGATGACCTAAATCAAGGTCCAACTACTCGGTCTAGTCGATCGGCTCCCTATAAGCCTAACTCGTCGTGTATCGGTGTCATACGGCTTAATCATGGAATGTAGTTAACTGTGCAAGGTCCACCCTAGGGTGTATCCAACCCTAAGGTGTAAACCACAGACACAATTCAAGTATGCACAGTCTAAACCTACCGGTGCCCATGTTCAACTACGGACTTAATGTGCACGACCATGGTCCGCCTGAACAACCGGTGCACCATTCAGCCGTCTCTTTTGGTCTCTTACAATCAGTCAGTAATCGTGCCCCACCCTAGCCTAGTCCAGGGTATCCAGATACTCCCGAGTTGGTTACTGCTGAAAAGGACCACGTAACTAGGGTTTTAAACGGGTTAAGTGTGGTTAACCCTATCCTAACCATGTATTGAGTCGGTCAAGTGTGTCCAAGTAGTTCATGACTTAACCCTATCAATACATCGTGTTCAACTGGTTAAGTATATTCAAGTAGTCCATGACTTAACCCTACCAATCCATCGTGTTTAATTGGTTAAGTATTCAAGTAGTCCATGACTTAACCCTACCATGTGGCATTAATTAACTTAATGCACCCCAACCTCTCACATTAGACTTTGTTGTGGTTACTAGTTAAGCCGGGCGGGTCCGGGTAGCTTTACACCACAACCTAGTCTAACCTCGGGTTTTAAGTGCGATATGACCAACTACTCACATTGAGTCCTATTATTTGTAGCCACTAGTCAAGCCGGTCGGTTCCAGGTAGATTTATGCTACAAACTCAACTCAACCTCGAGTTGGCCACTTTCATGTTTTCTACATGTCATGTCCACGTTCATGTTTCAAGCATAAACACATGTCAAACATTCATGTCATATTTTCAAGTCATGCTTTCATGTTATTTAAGTTTGCCCAACTACCCATAACGTATTCCCATCGTACGTAAATTCGCATCAACGCAAATAGATTAAAGAGGGAACATAACGGTATGACAAGGTGGGCGTAAGGTGGTAAAGTCTATCACAAATTAAACATGGTGATATTTGAGGCAAAGGTGTTCAACATACTAGCATATGGCCTCAACATGTATGATGGCATAAAAGATGACTTGGCCTCATACATATCAAATAGCATAAGGGTGATTTGGCCACAAGCATGCATAATAGCATAAGGGTGCTTTGGCCACAAGTTAAACATGGTGGCATATGAGGCAAATGTGTTCATAAACTTGCATATTACATTATAAGCCTCAAAACATGCATGATATCAAACTTTAGCAAATAGGTGAAACATGATCATAAATGACATAGGATGATAGCTAGTGATTCGCATATAACATCATATGCAAGATAACATAAGGTTTATGAGAGATCATAAACTTGCATATTACATTATAAGCCTCAAAACATGCATAACATTCAAACTTAGCGAATAGGTGATACATGGTCCTAGATGACATAGAATGATGACTAGAAGTTCGCATATAACATTATATGCAAGTTATCATAAAGGTTATGAGAGTTCTCATGTTGCATAATGCAACATTTCAACATAAAGCTTTTAGCTTTTAGCCCACAAGGTCAAGGTGATAGCTTTACAAACATGCATAGAATAAATCTATGCATAACATGATAGAATCAAAGCACATATCATACTTAGGCCCAAACTCAAACTTGCAACATGTCATATTTAACTTCATAGTTAGAATCTAAGAGTAGTATAGGGCTTACAATGCTATGAAGACTAGAATAAATATAAAATAAGATTGAGACGAAGCCACACTAGCAAATCCGCAACCAAAGACGATAAACTCCACTTCAAGACTTGAGAACAAGAAGGAATAACCCCAAAGACAAAGAAAGATGGCTCTTTTACTTAAGAAAGATGGATCCTTTATGACATAGATTGATTTGAGACACTCATGCTCTCATGAAGAAGGTGGAGGCCATGATTAGTGAACATTTGGGCAGCATTTAGTTGTAGGAATGATTAATGAAGGTTTAGGCTAGGTCTAGGGGTCTTTTTATAGAGATTAGGGGTAGTTTAGACCATAGGATTAACCCTAAAACGAATCTAGACCATTAACACCCGTCAGAAACCAACAAAAGAGGACCCAACATGCCGAAATGGTGCACCAGAAAAATTGGTCCGACCGGGGGGGGGGGGGGTCGACATGGGTGTCGACCCCTGGGTCGACATGGGTGTCGACCCATTGGGGGGGGTCGACACTGGTGTCGACACCTATGTCGACCCTGCCTGGGCGGGAAAATTCCCGCCCAGTCTGTTTTGGCTGAAATTCGATTCCGAATTCGAATTTGAACTGTTTTCGGGCTTAGAATTTTCTGAAAACTTCATTGGGCCATAACTTGGTCATACGGACTCCGTTTTTTGAAAACTCGGACTCTATTTCGCGTATTTTTCCGAGACGAACGCAATGGCACAGCCCGTTTCCCTTGATTCAGATTTTAGAATTTAATTCCGCCTTGATTTACATTATAACATGTTATTAAAAATACGGGTTGTTACAAGATGTCTTCATCCAAGTCACCATGCAAGAAGGCGGTTTTCACATCAAGTCGCTCTAACTCCAAGTCATGAATAGCAATTATGGCAAGTAATATCTAGACAGAAGTATGCCTCACAACTGATGCGAAGATCTCATCATACTATTTTCCTCTATGCAAACCTCTTAGCCACTAGCTTAGCTTTGTATCTTCCATCGTCCTTCACCTTGTTTATCCATTTGCACCCAATAGCACGGTTTCCTTTAGGAAGTGGAACCAACTCCCAAGTCTGGTTCTTCATCAACGATTGCATCTCTTCCTCCATGGCATAAATCCACTTCGATCTATCACTCAAATCCATGACACCATCGAGGTCCATCGACTCATCTTTGTCTACATGAAGCGCATAGTCCAAATTCTCACAAAAGCTAAGATAGTTCCAATCACCATATTTTTTGGGTGGCCTTATAGCATGATGACGAACCCAAGTAGCATTTCCATTACTCGGTCTTCCTTCAGCTCCAGCTTGAATGAATCTTCATTAGAATCGTGCACATCACCAATACTACTAGAGGAACCTTGTAGACTATGAGATGTAACATCAACCGTTTTCACTTCGCAAGCACCTCCAACAACTCTACTCTCTCTAGGCCTGAAAGTGGGAATAACTTCCTCCTCCTTTGATTCACCATGAACCAAAACCGGAACATCCGATGATCTGTAACGGCGGGATTTTCGACCCAGAAAATCAACATAAAAACACACTGTTGACTATTCAAGCATCGAAAACACCAGGACATTAATAGAAGAATTTAGAGGGTGAGAAAGAAAAGATAGAACTAATAGAATAGAAGAAGAAGAAGATCACAACTGAACAGAATCAGAGTAACACGAAACTCGCAGCGGAACAAAATAAGATGTATTATATAACATAACTTTGAATACAAAACTGTATTGTATATACATACCATTATCAGAGTACAATACATCATATCACAGCGGAAATAACTCTACATAACTAATGGTGAAGCTTCCTGCTTTTGAGCTCCTCCAAGTGAATCTGCAAAGCCTGAAACACTTGACTGCCCGTACAAATTTGGGCACCCAAGAGTTTAGGGAAAACAAACAAAATAAACTCTGGGTCAGTCATGGGACTGGTGTGAGTAAATTCCAACCATACTGTTTAACTTTGAAAATCCTTTTCCAAACAAGAAGGTAATAGTAAGACCAACCCACACATAAACATGGACGGTTTTTACCTTACTATAACCCAACATATTTTTATATCAAACTTCAGTGATATTATAATAATGTCTACTCAATTAAATCATCAAGTAGCAGAACGCTTGCATCTCACGCTCCACATATATATATAGTATAAAATCATAAACCGCAGGGCACTTAATGGAGATTGAATTTCAACAAACAAGGTATGGGAGAACCTTCTGAATAGTGTACTCTAGAGGGGATACACTCAGGGTTCAACAAGAACGTCTTGCAACCCGGCCACACATGACCGCTCACTCATTTAGCTTGAGTGTCGCGAATATATTTCCACCACGGTTGCAGGCCATCCAACCGTCATCCGAAGATACAGAATCGAAAAGAAGTATAAATATGAATTTTCTCTAGATCGGTGACAATACACCCTGCTTGGGGATGACCCAACTAGCCATGCTGCCTAGCCCAACTTTTGTTACTTTCTGGTTGTGAGGCTAGAGGCTACGTCTATCTTCAGAACATCTGATCACCATTCACTTTGAATGCCACATCGTCAAATCCGTAATCACACATTGATTACACAAATGCACACTGGGTGTAGAATAAAGAGAAGTTGCCTTCTCCCCACCAACTTGGTATATTCGTAAAATCAACGGCGTGACCGTTGAAAATACTCTGTCAGACACTCGTCCATACAAGTTGTCCTGGGACTGGACAAACAAAGACACACCATTCTATAACTGGACGATCCTTGCATTTAACTCCGTCTTCAATTATCTTCAGCATATCTAATTCGCAACGATTATGCCTATACGGAGTGGTTTCGGATAACGTATCCAACCGGTCTCTCCATATCGACAACGATGGTCAAACACTTCGATAGTCGGTTATTTAACTATCGAAGTAAAAACAACATTCATTCTAATGTATAATTAACATCACCCAACCACGGGTATTTTTAAATTTTAACATTCGACTTTATTATTCGAATTCTCATATCTTACCAGATATTTCTCAAATCCCGTTTTAGCCTTTCCATACTTCTTGGAAAACATCTCCAGTTATTATAAACTCTTATTCTTTCATATTCCAGAAAACATACGTTATTAACGTTCGAACTATTTTCATTAATTTCACATTCTTTATTTTCTACCCTATTTGCATTGGAAAATACTTCCAATTTCATTTTAACCTTTTAATCGACCCAACGTTCACTTTTAAAACATTATTCACTTTGAAATGTGAATATCATTTCTATTATAGAAATCTGAACATCTTTATCAAATAAATCAATACCATGATCCCGTTTATCGAAATCTCTTTCATACTTTATATATTCCTATTCCACTTTGTAAACTCTGTTTCTAAGTCAACTTCTTATCACATCGATATCAAGTTTAAACTAAGTACTGACTCCTATCCTCTTTAACATTTATTTGTTTACAACTAAATGTTAATTATTATATCAGATTATAATCCCTAAAAATAGTTTACTTTTAATACATTCGACATCGTCGAATTCTAGTTACAAATCCTAATGGTTTAATTCTAATCACATTTCGAACATCGAAATGCTGTCATCGGTTTCTAATACGATTCCCCAATTCTTTTTCTAAACTCTTTCTTATATTTCTTTGAACAAACGTCGTTACTTATTACTCTAGAATAATTGGATTTCAAACCAAACTGTTACATTTCCTAGGAAGTGCTGTTATATATAAAAGTCATGCTTAAGTCAAATCAACAGCAGTTAATTTGTCGCTATAGTTCTAACTTGTCATACGCTGTAATATTCTCCTTATAACTAATTACAGTCACACTTACCTTATCAACAGCGTTATTTTATTGCTATAGTTCAACTTGTCATACGCTGTAATATTCTTTGTTATAACCAATCTTGACATAACAGTCACACTTATCTTATCAACAGCGTTATTTTATCGCTATAATTCTAAGACTTGCATATGCTTCCATATTCCTTTTATACAAAAATCTTGACATCTCTTTCCGTTACAAAAATCTTGACCTCTCTTTCTGTTACAAAAATCTTGACATCTTTTTCTGTTACAAAAATCTTGACATCTCTTTCCGTTACAAACTGATATCGTTCCTCGGTAATAGCGAAGCCGTTCAAGTTGGGGTATTTTGTTTACCTCTCAGACCTTGATCGACAACGTTCTTACCTTAGAACCGATACAAGTCTGTATTCAAATTCCTTATTACTTAATATATTTATTAAACCGTATTTCCTTGTTGTATTTTGGAATAGGGTTTTACAACACCATATTCTTACTTTGGAATCTCTGTGGTTTATGAATATTTAATTTAAACATTAACTCTTTGCTTTCTCCATTCCCCAGTTCTTATCTATAACTTCTTAAATGGTAATTAACTCTCATTAATTTCGATAAACTTATTTCTAACCTGTTTTCATTAGATTAATTAAAGACCAATTAATCTAATAATCATGTTCCCAAATAACAGTTGATTAAATCAACTTATTTCCATCAGTAAATTCGTTAACTGATTTTCATTACTTCTTAACATTAGATAAATCAAATTAATCTAATGATACCTCTAAATTATTTATCTTAAATATAATTATCCAAATATTTAATCGTCGGATAGTTTTTACTTTATAAACTTGTTTAAATATCAACAATCGCTTTTATTTGCTTTATAAAAACGAACTCTAAAATACTGGTTTATAATAGAATTTCTATTATAATTTAAAACTTCACTTTAATTATAAAAATATAATTTCTATAATTAACTTCATTGATTTGCCTGACGGTAAATCAGTTTCTTAACAAAACGATGGTTTTACGGTCGACTGTTAACATTTTCTAAATCGATATCATTTATTTATTTAATCTAAACAAATGTTGAATTTCCATTCAACATCAATATACACACCGGGTTTTAAATATAATTCGGGTTCAAACAAAACAAACAGTACATATAATTATCAAGGAATCCGGTCGGATTCCTCCAACCGGTTTCCGCATCCACAGATGTCAGTCAACACAATTTACACTAACTCTATACTAGGGGATATTCTAATCGATGGAATCAGTGTCCAACCGATGATGTGTGCATATGTAACGATATATAATATTTAACCAGTTTAACTGTAATCTACCTAATCGACCATCACACAACATTCAAACAACATTAAAATATAATTAAAATATTTTAAAAAGATCAGAGTGAGTGAATTTACTCACTTTGCGCGTTAACCGTTAAATAACGATTTGCGTCGGTACACTGGATCAGAAGTTATAATTCCCAATGAGCTTCCAATGGTTTCAAACTAGTTCCAGAACAGCTTTACTCTAATTTTCTTTTCACTTTCACCTGGGCCTCCTTACTTGAAAATCAGTCCAATATAACTCCACCCGTTAACTCAGTGACACCTTCTCCATCCACCAAGCCCGATACCCCGGCTCGCAACCGCCACGCGTACTGCGTTCATAAGCTTCGTCAGCGCAAGTGTGGACCAATGCGATGGTTTCTCGGCGTCAGTCCCCACCATGTTTCTCAAACACCATCTACATCTCCTTGTTCTTCTGCAAATGCCATTTCCGATATCTACAGGCCACTTCCCTTCCGTGATCACTCCTGCATCTCCAGTATAATACCCCTACGTTCCAACTTCTTTAATTCCGCAAGTACCTCCTTTCTCCACGCCAATGTCCTTCAGTGCTTCCTTGCTTCACCTTTACCGTTTCACTATCCCTCCCCGCTTCAGCTACTTTCACCAACGCTTGGCAACATCACCATCCCTTAATGATCCACTCCAAACTAGCTGCTCCATCAGACCCGTCTTTCCCAAACAAGATGCACGAACTGCTATACTCCCATTCATATACATGCTTCTTGTTTATATGGTTATAAACAGGCGCATTTTTCATATATATTTTTCTTTTTCACCAATCTTGAATACGACATCCTTCCAGAAAACATTATATATTCTCTTAGTCTTCTTTGTGTTTAAATATAAACACTGCTTTCTAGGCTTACGAACAAGCCATCCCACGTTCTGACCTTTCTTCAATCTCACCAATCTCTTTTTTTTTTATATTTAAAACCCCGCAAATTTCAAGAAAACACCTGAAGCTCCTACACAACTTACGTATAAACCTTCCCAGTATTTAACACGTGTATCCAGAAAAGTAACCCTGATCAATATTTACATCATCTCCTTTATTCTTCATCCACCTGTTATTGTTTTCACAAACCCTTCCTTTGTCAACATTTCGCTTCATGCAGCAAACACTCACGAGCCCCCGCGTATAATACTCACCAAAGCTCACTTCGGGTTCGGCCACCATCATATCCCACACGCATCAAACTCGGCCTTCTCCCCTCGTTCTTCTTTGTACTTCACGGAAAAGCTTCATACAGTACCTTCTCACGTTACTTCTTCCTCACATGCATGCGCCCTCCACCAACCAGAAAGGACACACGCCACATCTCCTTGCCATTTTGACAGAACGCAGCACCCATTAATAATTCCACTCCAGTGAACCAACGCCTCACTTCCTCTCCTTTTTGAAAACATGGCCACTACGTTTCACTATAGTAAACTACACCCACTAAGCATGCATAGCCCTCTCATCCTCACGTATATACACTTCCATCATCAACACATACACCACCTAAAACTAAAACAAGTAAAAACAATCTGTATCCGCTCCTGTAGGCTCTCGACTGTTGTTCGTGAAGAGAAAAAAAGGAAGTGACTGCTAACGTTTTGCCCTTGTTTATTTATATATTGGCGATGGAGTGTAGATAATAACAATGTCAATTCATTGGTGGACATTAGGATGTGCGCAGTATGGTTCATTTATTAGCACCTTACCCTCATTTATTAGCACCTTACCTCATTTATTAGCATGAACGTACGTGAGACTTTGATGACTAAAGGACGAAGTGATAGGGTATGGATTAGTCTCTTAGGGGAATGTCTAAAATGTACGTTCTGTTGGGTATTTCTTTTATTTCAGAAGCTTCAATATAAAGTTGGCTGCTCATGTATATTATGTACAAGAAAGAAGAATTGGAAGATTTAAAAACACTGTCAATTCATACGTACACACTAGGCAAAGATATTTTCAAAGCTAGCAACGTGTTTCCCTCATCTAAGCACACGCCTTCATTAAATTTGAAAACGACTTCACATGGTTTGAATCATTTTATTTAAATGTTTTGGTAGCTTTGTTTCCATACTTCACATGGAAGAAAACCGATTTATATAACATATATATATATATACACACATATATATGTTTACGTTATAAATACGCGTACTCCGTTATTTAGATTTTCGTTCATGCCGGAGCTGCTACAGACAGAAGTAAGAGTACAGTTATGCTCAGTGAGGTGTCACGATCCCAGAAATATAATAATACCGGTAGATTGATTCATATTTTGAAACCCCAAAATACTGATACAGGGTGCAAAATACTTCAAATAAAAAGTTGCATATTTAATTAATTAAAAATTACAGAAAAATTCTAAAAATTAAATTATCGCTGCGCCTCAAAAGAACCTTGTCCCGATTTGCACCCGATATCAAGTTATATTCAAATAACTGTTACGGTCGATATATGATATCACAGCGACTTTTCGAATATTTGATTTGGACATATCTTGCAGTATATACGACAAAATATTCATTTTCCACTTCTGTTAACAAGATACAGTTCAACAGATTTCAACGCTTCTTCTTTCGAATAAATCTGATTCAAAACGAGTCATGTACACTCAGTTGAAGTTCAGAACGTTAAATTACGAACTGCAGGGTTGTTCTGAGCTCGATTATGATTAATATATATTTATATACGTTCAAATTCTTTTTAATTAATATATAAATCCACTTATATTACAAATTCAATATTTAAACTGATTTAAATATTCAAATACCAACCGACAAAAATGCGAGACGTTACAGACCTTCCCCCTTAAAATAATTTCGTCCTCGAAATTGCTAAGATAGGGAAAATGCTAGAATCTCTGTTATAACATGGTTAAAAATCTTTTTGGTTTACTTCATAATTCCAGTTTCCACTGAACTGATTATTTCCAATTAAAATATTAATTCCTTATTATTTCGAATATTTTCAAAATTTCTGAATATTTCCTAACAGCTTAAATTTTCGGAGAATCTCGCCAGCATCTACTCTGCACGGCTCACTCGGTACTACAACAACTTGCCACTCCGGGCCTTCTCCAATCCAAAAGAAAATCAAACAGCCAAATGGCTTGCCCAAACTGACTCATAAAAAATCTCATACTCGTATATAAACGTGTACCTTCTCTGTTGGGCATTTAACTCTATCTCTGCAATCTGCTATCAAACCAGCATATCCAAGCATCCTTGGTAGATCTCCCATCAATCCGTTCTCAAACCAGTCTTTCGCTTTTACTAAGCCAAATTTCTATTTCAACTCCGATTCCACTCTCAGTTCTTAACCTTGTCAAGTTTTATTACGACATTCCATTTACTGATTTATTTCTCAAATCAGTTATCTCCATCTCTAATTCAAAATTCGATTCTTATTCTCCAAGAATCAATTCATTTTTAATAACTCGAATCTCAAATATTTTTTCCTTTTATAATTTTCATTCTGGATCTTTCCAAATTCAGTCTAATTTCGTTATCTTTGTTTAAATTCCATTTTTACCATTTTAACTCCATAAGTTAAATTTTTATTTCAGAATTCAAATTCCTGGGATTTATTTCAAATCAGTTTGAAATCATATATAATTCAAAACATTTGAATTTCTGACAACTTGTTTCTCAAACAATACAAAACAAATCTTTGGTAGTAATCTGTCACTTACCAGCTCGAAGATGAACACCGATAATGTCGCGATCATCATCGGAATTTATTTTCCAACCATCGAAGTGAGTTCAATACTTTATTGCTTTAAAAACTCATTTATAATCACTCTATTTTTGAAATTACTTCAAAATATCTTTCATAGCACTTGGAAAACAAATTTTCAAATCTCCCAGGATTTTAAAATTCCCTTATATTTAATTCAATTTCAATTCTTTTCCAAGTTTCTAGAGTTTTATTTCAATTCTGGTTTTTAATTCAGATTCAGCTCATCTGATTTTGCATATCATACTTATATAATATTTCGATTGGTAATTTATATAACCAACTCAATTTAAATCTTATTCGATCATAATAATGATCACATATCCAATATATTATATTAATATCAAGATATACACTTCTTTTTATATCAAAATATACTTTGGGTAAAATTATTTCATTTACCCTCTTTCAAAACAATATCATGTCGAATTACTCTGTTCAAGAGTTTAGAAACACCTATCGATCCAGTTTGCATTACTGTTTCGACCAGAATTCATAAACCACTCGACTGACCAGTCAACACAATATAAAACAGTTTTTATTTTAATTACAAATACGTTCACTCGTATATGTACACTCAAACTCAATCTAGAGTATTACTAACTCCATCACTATTGAGTTACGCCACAGAGCCAAGGTAATCACTTAACCTTATGCTCTGATACCATCTGTAACGGCGGGATTTTCGACCCAGAAAATCAACATAAAAACACACTGTTGACTATTCAAGCATCGAAAACACCAGGACATTAATAGAAGAATTTAGAGGGTGAGAAAGAAAAGATAGAACTAATAGAATAGAAGAAGAAGAAGATCACAACTGAACAGAATCAGAGTAACACGAAACTCGCAGCGGAACAAAATAAGATGTATTATATAACATAACTTTGAATACAAAACTGTATTGTATATACATACCATTATCAGAGTACAATACATCATATCACAGCGGAAATAACTCTACATAACTAATGGTGAAGCTTCCTGCTTTTGAGCTCCTCC
This sequence comes from Allium sativum, assembly GCA_030737875.1. Lineage (NCBI taxonomy): Eukaryota > Viridiplantae > Streptophyta > Magnoliopsida > Asparagales > Amaryllidaceae > Allium > Allium sativum. The sequence goes on from CM060915.1 coordinate 750,349,593, forward strand.
AAGTGAATCTGCAAAGCCTGAAACACTTGACTGCCCGTACAAATTTGGGCACCCAAGAGTTTAGGGAAAACAAACAAAATAAACTCTGGGTCAGTCATGGGACTGGTGTGAGTAAATTCCAACCATACTGTTTAACTTTGAAAATCCTTTTCCAAACAAGAAGGTAATAGTAAGACCAACCCACACATAAACATGGACGGTTTTTACCTTACTATAACCCAACATATTTTTATATCAAACTTCAGTGATATTATAATAATGTCTACTCAATTAAATCATCAAGTAGCAGAACGCTTGCATCTCACGCTCCACATATATATATAGTATAAAATCATAAACCGCAGGGCACTTAATGGAGATTGAATTTCAACAAACAAGGTATGGGAGCACCTTCTGAATAGTGTACTCTAGAGGGGATACACTCAGGGTTCAACAAGAACGTCTTGCAACCCGGCCACACATGACCGCTCACTCATTTAGCTTGAGTGTCGCGAATATATTTCCACCACGGTTGCAGGCCATCCAACCGTCATCCGAAGATACAGAATCGAAAAGAAGTATAAATATGAATTTTCTCTAGATCGGTGACAATACACCCTGCTTGGGGATGACCCAACTAGCCATGCTGCCTAGCCCAACTTTTGTTACTTTCTGGTTGTGAGGCTAGAGGCTACGTCTATCTTCAGAACATCTGATCACCATTCACTTTGAATGCCACATCGTCAAATCCGTAATCACACATTGATTACACAAATGCACACTGGGTGTAGAATAAAGAGAAGTTGCCTTCTCCCCACCAACTTGGTATATTCGTAAAATCAACGGCGTGACCGTTGAAAATACTCTGTCAGACACTCGTCCATACAAGTTGTCCTGGGACTGGACAAACAAAGACACACCATTCTATAACTGGACGATCCTTGCATTTAACTCCGTCTTCAATTATCTTCAGCATATCTAATTCGCAACGATTATGCCTATACGGAGTGGTTTCGGATAACGTATCCAACCGGTCTCTCCATATCGACAACGATGGTCAAACACTTCGATAGTCGGTTATTTAACTATCGAAGTAAAAACAACATTCATTCTAATGTATAATTAACATCACCCAACCACGGGTATTTTTAAATTTTAACATTCGACTTTATTATTCGAATTCTCATATCTTACCAGATATTTCTCAAATCCCGTTTTAGCCTTTCCATACTTCTTGGAAAACATCTCCAGTTATTATAAACTCTTATTCTTTCATGTTCCAGAAAACATACGTTATTAACGTTCGAACTATTTTCATTAATTTCACATTCTTTATTTTCTACCCTATTTGCATTGGAAAATACTTCCAATTTCATTTTAACCTTTTAATCGACCCAACGTTCACTTTTAAAACATTATTCACTTTGAAATGTGAATATCATTTCTATTATAGAAATCTGAACATCTTTATCAAATAAATCAATACCATGATCCCGTTTATCGAAATCTCTTTCATACTTTATATATTCCTATTCCACTTTGTAAACTCTGTTTCTAAGTCAACTTCTTATCACATCGATATCAAGTTTAAACTAAGTACTGACTCCTATCCTCTTTAACATTTATTTGTTTACAACTAAATGTTAATTATTATATCAGATTATAATCCCTAAAAATAGTTTACTTTTAATACATTCGACATCGTCGAATTCTAGTTACAAATCCTAATGGTTTAATTCTAATCACATTTCGAACATCGAAATGCTGTCATCGGTTTCTAATACGATTCCCCAATTCTTTTTCTAAACTCTTTCTTATATTTCTTTGAACAAACGTCGTTACTTATTACTCTAGAATAATTGGATTTCAAACCAAACTGTTACATTTCCTAGGAAGTGCTGTTATATATAAAAGTCATGCTTAAGTCAAATCAACAGCAGTTAATTTGTCGCTATAGTTCTAACTTGTCATACGCTGTAATATTCTCCTTATAACTAATTACAGTCACACTTACCTTATCAACAGCGTTATTTTATTGCTATAGTTCAACTTGTCATACGCTGTAATATTCTTTGTTATAACTAATCTTGACATAACAGTCACACTTATCTTATCAACAGCGTTATTTTATCGCTATAATTCTAAGACTTGCATATGCTTCCATATTCCTTTTATACAAAAATCTTGACATCTCTTTCCGTTACAAAAATCTTGACCTCTCTTTCTGTTACAAAAATCTTGACATCTTTTTCTGTTACAAAAATCTTGACATCTCTTTCCGTTACAAACTGATATCGTTCCTCGGTAATAGCGAAGCCGTTCAAGTTGGGGTATTTTGTTTACCTCTCAGACCTTGATCGACAACGTTCTTACCTTAGAACCGATACAAGTCTGTATTCAAATTCCTTATTACTTAATATATTTATTAAACCGTATTTCCTTGTTGTATTTTGGAATAGGGTTTTACAACACCATATTCTTACTTTGGAATCTCTGTGGTTTATGAATATTTAATTTAAACATTAACTCTTTGCTTTCTCCATTCCCCAGTTCTTATCTATAACTTCTTAAATGGTAATTAACTCTCATTAATTTCGATAAACTTATTTCTAACCTGTTTTCATTAGATTAATTAAAGACCAATTAATCTAATAATCATGTTCCCAAATAACAGTTGATTAAATCAACTTATTTCCATCAGTAAATTCGTTAACTGATTTTCATTACTTCTTAACATTAGATAAATCAAATTAATCTAATGATACCTCTAAATTATTTATCTTAAATATAATTATCCAAATATTTAATCGTCGGATAGTTTTTACTTTATAAACTTGTTTAAATATCAACAATCGCTTTTATTTGCTTTATAAAAACGAACTCTAAAATACTGGTTTATAATAGAATTTCTATTATAATTTAAAACTTCACTTTAATTATAAAAATATAATTTCTATAATTAACTTCATTGATTTGCCTGACGGTAAATCAGTTTCTTAACAAAACGATGGTTTTACGGTCGACTGTTAACATTTTCTAAATCGATATCATTTATTTATTTAATCTAAACAAATGTTGAATTTCCATTCAACATCAATATACACACCGGGTTTTAAATATAATTCGGGTTCAAACAAAACAAACAGTACATATAATTATCAAGGAATCCGGTCGGATTCCTCCAACCGGTTTCCGCATCCACAGATGTCAGTCAACACAATTTACACTAACTCTATACTAGGGGATATTCTAATCGATGGAATCAGTGTCCAACCGATGATGTGTGCATATGTAACGATATATAATATTTAACCAGTTTAACTGTAATCTACCTAATCGACCATCACACAACATTCAAACAACATTAAAATATAATTAAAATATTTTAAAAAGATCAGAGTGAGTGAATTTACTCACTTTGCGCGTTAACCGTTAAATAACGATTTGCGTCGGTACACTGGATCAGAAGTTATAATTCCCAATGAGCTTCCAATGGTTTCAAACTAGTTCCAGAACAGCTTTACTCTAATTTTCTTTTCACTTTCACCTGGGCCTCCTTACTTGAAAATCAGTCCAATATAACTCCACCCGTTAACTCAGTGACACCTTCTCCATCCACCAAGCCCGATACCCCGGCTCGCAACCGCCACGCGTACTGCGTTCATAAGCTTCGTCAGCGCAAGTGTGGACCAATGCGATGGTTTCTCGGCGTCAGTCCCCACCATGTTTCTCAAACACCATCTACATCTCCTTGTTCTTCTGCAAATGCCATTTCCGATATCTACAGGCCACTTCCCTTCCGTGATCACTCCTGCATCTCCAGTATAATACCCCTACGTTCCAACTTCTTTAATTCCGCAAGTACCTCCTTTCTCCACGCCAATGTCCTTCAGTGCTTCCTTGCTTCACCTTTACCGTTTCACTATCCCTCCCCGCTTCAGCTACTTTCACCAACGCTTGGCAACATCACCATCCCTTAATGATCCACTCCAAACTAGCTGCTCCATCAGACCCGTCTTTCCCAAACAAGATGCACGAACTGCTATACTCCCATTCATATACATGCTTCTTGTTTATATGGTTATAAACAGGCGCATTTTTCATATATATTTTTCTTTTTCACCAATCTTGAATACGACATCCTTCCAGAAAACATTATATATTCTCTTAGTCTTCTTTGTGTTTAAATATAAACACTGCTTTCTAGGCTTACGAACAAGCCATCCCACGTTCTGACCTTTCTTCAATCTCACCAATCTCTTTTTTTTTTATATTTAAAACCCCGCAAATTTCAAGAAAACACCTGAAGCTCCTACACAACTTACGTATAAACCTTCCCAGTATTTAACACGTGTATCCAGAAAAGTAACCCTGATCAATATTTACATCATCTCCTTTATTCTTCATCCACCTGTTATTGTTTTCACAAACCCTTCCTTTGTCAACATTTCGCTTCATGCAGCAAACACTCACGAGCCCCCGCGTATAATACTCACCAAAGCTCACTTCGGGTTCGGCCACCATCATATCCCACACGCATCAAACTCGGCCTTCTCCCCTCGTTCTTCTTTGTACTTCACGGAAAAGCTTCATACAGTACCTTCTCACGTTACTTCTTCCTCACATGCATGCGCCCTCCACCAACCAGAAAGGACACACGCCACATCTCCTTGCCATTTTGACAGAACGCAGCACCCATTAATAATTCCACTCCAGTGAACCAACGCCTCACTTCCTCTCCTTTTTGAAAACATGGCCACTACGTTTCACTATAGTAAACTACACCCACTAAGCATGCATAGCCCTCTCATCCTCACGTATGTACACTTCCATCATCAACACATACACCACCTAAAACTAAAACAAGTAAAAACAATCTGTATCCGCTCCTGTAGGCTCTCGACTGTTGTTCGTGAAGAGAAAAAAAGGAAGTGACTGCTAACGTTTTGCCCTTGTTTATTTATATATTGGCGATGGAGTGTAGATAATAACAATGTCAATTCATTGGTGGACATTAGGATGTGCGCAGTATGGTTCATTTATTAGCACCTTACCCTCATTTATTAGCACCTTACCTCATTTATTAGCATGAACGTACGTGAGACTTTGATGACTAAAGGACGAAGTGATAGGGTATGGATTAGTCTCTTAGGGGAATGTCTAAAATGTACGTTCTGTTGGGTATTTCTTTTATTTCAGAAGCTTCAATATAAAGTTGGCTGCTCATGTATATTATGTACAAGAAAGAAGAATTGGAAGATTTAAAAACACTGTCAATTCATACGTACACACTAGGCAAAGATATTTTCAAAGCTAGCAACGTGTTTCCCTCATCTAAGCACACGCCTTCATTAAATTTGAAAACGACTTCACATGGTTTGAATCATTTTATTTAAATGTTTTGGTAGCTTTGTTTCCATACTTCACATGGAAGAAAACCGATTTATATAACATATATATATATATACACATATATATGTTTACGTTATAAATACGCGTACTCCGTTATTTAGATTTTCGTTCATGCCGGAGCTGCTACAGACAGAAGTAAGAGTACAGTTATGCTCAGTGAGGTGTCACGATCCCAGAAATATAATAATACCGGTAGATTGATTCATATTTTGAAACCCCAAAATACTGATACAGGGTGCAAAATACTTCAAATAAAAAGTTGCATATTTAATTAATTAAAAATTACAGAAAAATTCTAAAAATTAAATTATCGCTGCGCCTCAAAAGAACCTTGTCCCGATTTGCACCCGATATCAAGTTATATTCAAATAACTGTTACGGTCGATATATGATATCACAGCGACTTTTCGAATATTTGATTTGGACATATCTTGCAGTATATACGACAAAATATTCATTTTCCACTTCTGTTAACAAGATACAGTTCAACAGATTTCAACGCTTCTTCTTTCGAATAAATCCGATTCAAAACGAGTCATGTACACTCAGTTGAAGTTCAGAACGTTAAATTACGAACTGCAGGGTTGTTCTGAGCTCGATTATGATTAATATATATTTATATACGTTCAAATTCTTTTTAATTAATATATAAATCCACTTATATTACAAATTCAATATTTAAACTGATTTAAATATTCAAATACCAACCGACAAAAATGCGAGACGTTACATGATCCCTCATTCTCCTTGAACATAGCCGACTCATAAAAAGTAACATGACGAGAATTCACAACCTTTTTCGTTTTCGGATTCCAAATCCGATAGCCTTTAACTCCGTCCGTGTAGCCAAGCAAAATACCCTTGAAAGCTCTAGGCGCAGACTTATCACTCCACGGATCATACACATAAACTGGACTGCCAAATACATGAAGATAACTCAAGTGAATGCTCTTTCCCTTCCACACTTCCTCCGGAATTTTTTTATCAATAGCCGAACACGAAATTCGATTAGTAATATGCATTGAGTTGACAACACTTCGGCCCAAAGTCCCTTAGACAATCCCGATGCTAATTTCAAGCATCGAGCTTTCTCCAGTAGAGTCCGGTTCATTCTCTCTGGTACTCCATTAGATTGCAGATCCCCAGGTGTAGTAAAATGCCTTCAAATACCATAATGCTTGCAAAATTTCAGAAAGTATCCGGAAACATACTCCCAGCTATTGTCAGACCTAAGAACCTTCAAAGTCTTTCCACTCTCATTCTCAGAAAGAGCCTTCCATTCTTTGAACCTTGTAAATGCCTCTGACTTGGCCTTCATTACATACACCCAAACCTTTTGAGAAAAATCATCATTAAAAAAATATAATAACTTGCTCCTCCCAAAGAAGCTACTGGTGCTGGTCCCCAAACATCCATGTGCACATACTCAAGAATCCCTCTTGAATCATGTTTTCCTTCACCGAATGATACTCTAATTTACTTCCCTATGACACATTCCTTGCAAAAATCCAACTTGTTGAAACTTTCTCCATCAATCATCTTTCTTCTACAAAGAACATCCAAACTCTTCTCCGAGACATGACCCAATCTCAAATTCCACAACCGTGTCGCATCTAAGCCATGAGAGCTATCAACACCAACACAAGTTTCACCATCCACAGTCACTCCTTGAAGCGCATAAACTCCATGAGTCCTAGCACCCTTCATAACCACAAGCACACCCTTCGAAACCCTCAAGCTATCACTCTCAATAGTGATCTTGCATCCTAGAGAACCCAGCTGTCCCAAAGAGATAAGAGACTTCCGTAGTCCCGGAACATAGAGCACATTAGTGAGAGTATGAACAACTCCGTCAAACATCTGAATTTGCACGGATCTAATACGCTTCGACTTGCAAAGTGCACCATTTCTCATAACTACTGAATTTCCTTCTCGATCAGCATAAGAAGAAAAACAATTCCTATTAGGCGTCGAGTGATATGATGCCACTGAATAAAGCAACCATTTGCTGCTCAAAACATCCGATGCTACAGCTAACAAAACATCTACGTCTCCCTCACCAACACCTCTCTTCACCGCAACTGATGAACCTGCTACTTTCTTCTTCCACTTGTCTGGACAATCATTCTTCTAATAACCAGGTTTCTTACATATAAAGCATTTGCTATTTCTTTCCTTCGATTTTCCTATCCAACCGGGCTTTCTAGACTTAAAGCACCCCCGTTTCTCTTCTTCACAAATAAACCGTGAACATTTCCTGCACCACAACTTCCAACGTTCAACTCTTTCATCTGATCTTGAAACTCCTAAGAAGATCCGTCTTGACGTCATCAAGAGTCAATGTATCTCGGCATAGATCAAACTATTTGAGAAAAAATATAGCGTTCAAGCAACGAATATAATAATATCAATGCCTTCTGATCCTCCTCAATCTTCAAATCTACCGCCTTCATCTTTATTGGCAAATCATCAAACACATTCAAGTGTGCATTTTGTGGAGTTCCATCCTTCATTTTGTAGGTAAAGAGAGTTAGCAACAAGATCAGTCAATTTGTGAGTGACTTCTTCATGTACAACTCCTCCAACTTGTCCCAAATACCTTTAGCAGTCGCCTCACTACTAATTTCGGAGATAACATTCTCCCCTATGGCAAGTTGAAGTGTAGTGAATGCCCAATCTTCCATTTCCTCTCTTTCCACATTGAGATGTCCACTGGCAATAAATGTGTATCAAACACTACCCGATGTACTCGATTCTGCCTAGGAACCGTTTTCATCTTTTATTGTCATTTTTCAAAATCATTATCACGGTTCCACTTGTCAATAACAAATTGTGAACTGGAAGCTGCATACGAACCATGTACATAAGGAGCTACACTATTTGGACCTGTTGATGCACTATTTGAGTATGATTCCAGCATTTCTCCAACTATCTACCAACACCAAAGCTCCAAAACCAAATGTTGTGGATAATTTTGACTCAAGATCGCTCAAATCAAAACCCCCAACCCAGCGGAAGACGAGATCGTGGTAAACATGCAAAAACCACCAATCAATATATCAAAATAATCTCAACCCAATCCAATAATCAATCACAATCTCCAAACAAGAGAAATAAGGAGCAATAACGAAAAGTAAATCACACAGGGATTTATAGTGGTCCCACTAACGTCTTGTTAGTGTACATCCACTTTGAGAGAGAACCTTTTATTTATACCAATTGAAGAGTACAAGAGACTGATTACAATGATCAAATTCACCATAAAAATTTGATTTTTTGCAGATGAGAATTTAAGAATATTAGGATTACCAAAACCCTAATTCGAATAAACCTAGGTTAATATCCTAATTAATCCTTTTTTCATGTCATAACCCTTTTGGATCTGAGAATAGCTTATATAAGGAGAGAATAGAATGTAGAACTTGCCCAAATTTCCCCTTGAACCTTCACAAATCAGCCTGCTAAGCTTTCAGCTTGAAATTGCTCCAAAAGTCGCCTCAGATGTCTGTCATATGAAAATATTTTGGTTTTAGCACAAACGTCTAATACTCCTCCATAGACGTCTGTCACCAGTTCAGACGTCCGCCCAAAAGTGACAGACGTCTGTCGCAAGTCTCGGGAAAATCCTCGCTGACAACACAGACCTCTTTCATGCTAGCGACGGATGTCTGCGCTAAGTCCAGCTAAAACCAAACATTTATACACTTGTAACTTTCTCCTGCGAGCTCGGATTTGCGAACCGTCTTCTCCGACACGAAGCTACTTCCATCTACTTCAATTCTACCATATAGTATCGCAAAATTTAACATAAAAAATGCCTGAAAGTCAATAAAATATGTCACAAACATCCTAATAGTAACCCAAATAGTGACAACAATAAGTCCCACACTGCACATCTCACTTATTGGCTTACTATAAGTCAGTCAATTCCATACCCATGTAGCTTCAATTGAACAAGCCTGGAATTAACCAATATAATTAACTATGTGTTCCATACTACATGGTTTACCATATTGTTTAAGTCGCATTCTCTTTCTTTTAAAGAATGCAGAAACATGTGGTTTAATATAGAAAATATATTTAGAGAAAATGAGTTTTTAAAATGATTTCTGAAAACTATTTAGAAATTGTTTCTTTTAAAATCTCTTTATACTAGAGAATATTTATAGATAGCTTCGAAATAATTATATTTATATATCAATTATGAAATACTTTTTTGGAAATTTTGTTTAAGATTGAAAATTCATTTGAAATCGATTCAGAAGACATGTTTACGAAATCAATAGAATCACAGAAATCTCATTGCAATCAACATACAATAAAACTTAACTAAAATTGTCAATCCATGAAACAAATCGACGTATTATCAGCTTTCTTATTAATAGGAATAATCCATTTGAAATCAGTGTAAAAAAACACCAAGAATCATCATAAAATTCAGTAGGAAATGCAAGAATTTATAACACTAAAACTTTATAAATTAATGAAGTAGGATGTAGGAACAAACAGCTCGTCATGGAACAAATTTTCACATGCCAAGTCGATCTGACCTCACATAGGGTCGACCTATAGATCGAGCCTTTCATAATTTTGGCCGAGTTGATGGTTACAATCTATATAGGTACAAAAATTTGCTTCATACCAATTTTTGAAGCATGGTTTCACATATTTTTAAGTAGTATTTTATGATGAAATTTTCACAAATACAAGGAGCAACAACCAGACAACGATTGGGGAAAATATTGATATGAATTCAAGGTAAATTTGTGGTTCAAACAAGCACGCTGAGATAGACACAGAACATGCATATATTGATGCGTAGGTATGATTTTTTTTACAGTAAATGATTTCAACACTCAATTCCAATAATATACTGATGCAAATGTTTAAACTAGAAACTGTGAGATAAACTCACCTTTTTGGTGATTTTGCGAATTACAATAGAGATTTATACGAAATTTGATGGCTTTTGACATTGAAATGGTTTGAGAGTGACTTTAAGAACCTATAGATTCAAAAGTATAGACATGCAACACAAAATGTACCTAAAACGTAAATGTCCCACTTAAATTTGAGAAATTGCACAACTTAATTTTTGGGTTTTTGGGATTATCTATAGAATAGAGATTGGAAAGATTTTTGCTTTAATTTTGATTCAATTGGAAATTGGATTTTGAAATTTTTGGAGAGGAGACGCAAATTTCTTTTACAGGCTTTGAAAAATATGAAAAAGAAGAAGAGGACTGAAAGAGAAAATACATACTTCTTTTTTCCTTTTCCTGCCTAATCAAAAATGGATATTTGGGTTTGGTTTTTGGACCTAAAATTAACTTAATTACCCATGTGTTATTAATTTTTTCTTAATTAGACTTCAACTTACAACCTAACTCAAGTTTGCACCTCTTTACATATTTAACATGAAAGTGTATTACATTTTCATTTGTTTCTAATTTACAAATAGTCATCAGCAAGTTTAAAACTATTTTAAACAATCTAAATGCAATTTTCTAACATATTTAATATAATATATATTTTTTGAAAAAGCTCATTTTTCATTTATATTTGAAATTAATATTTTAAATATCAAAATTTACAAAACATTCTTTATTTTTCCTAGCACACTTAATAACCCATATTAAAAATATTTTCAGACTTAAATATTGATTTTAATCAATATCTCATATTTTAATATTCATTTACAACTCAGTTTTTAATTCAGTCATTCGCTTTAACAATCAAATTGTTGTCTAGCAATAATTTACAAAACTATTGCACTTTGACAAAATAAGTCTTTTAATATATATCTTTATCACAAACACGTATTATAGTTCCAGAACTTCATTTCTCCATATTTAAGTTTACTCCACAAACGTATGTGGAATTTAATTTTCTTATCTCATTATTTAAATACAGTTTATCCTAAATTCAACAAAATTACTCATTAAATCCCTATGATTCTTCATTTATTTAACTTAAATGATTATACGAATTATCCTCTTTGAGTTCGTATTTTGTTTTCTCTTTTTTAAGTTACAAACCATATTATAATCTGTTTACATAGGTACCTAAAACTAGGGTTGTTACAAACTGCCATATTAAACCTTGTTGGAAAGATTTTGAACGACTCTTTGCCCTTTGATTCTCGGTTGATAATGTCATCATAATCTTGGTTTGTGAGATATAGACCCGAAACTATTTCATAAACATATCCACTAATTCAGTCTACATGTTTATGAAGCCATTCTCCAGGTGTATGAATCATGTGCTGCTAAGTCCATCGGATACAAAGGAAAACACCATCCAATTGCATCTTTAGATGCCCCCAGCACCTCTATGCACCAGATATACTCCATTAAGTGAATTGTATGATCTTACTTTCCATCATATGTACCCAATGTTGTTAGTTTGAATTTCGGTGCATTCCTAGAGTGCCATATGTTTGGAGTTAATAAATTCTTATTCACGTCTTTCGAGCTCCGATTAGGCAATCTTCCTTTCTCATCTCATCTTATCATCTTGGCAAATCTATCGTTATCATCTAAAGTTAGTATCCGATTTGCATTTCCAGCCTTCCCCCTGACTTTGCGAGGGAATTCTAGCACATAATCTTCCATTCATGCTACTATGTTATGATTGGCATAAGCACACAAACAACACCATTCCTAGGACTTGCAATGTCTCCCCAAGGTTGACACATTCGATGCCACCGAGCAATTGGGGATCATCACAGAACCGTTATTGATCGGTACTCCATAACATTCGCTTGCTGTTTTCTACGGTTTTTCCACTCTGCTTCCTTGCATATTTGTTCATATTTCATGCCATTTATCTTAATTCCCCGGAACTTCGGTTATTCTTGTTTGTTTTATCCTTCTGAAGAAGTTCTCCACCATTTCTTCCTGACATGCAATTATCCTTGCTTGCAACTCGTTCATCATTGTCTCAGTTTATCTTTGATTATATAAATGGATGGAGGGTTAGCTCCTACGGATGCCTCTTGCATGTTGCTTGGTTGATTCCTTGTGGTAATAGCTCTAATAGTTGATTGGATAGCCATCTTCAATCTCCAGACTCTCAAATCAACGAATTCAGGTAGTTCCTCAATGAAAGCACCAAAATGTTGGTGTCAAAACGACCAAGAAGTAGACACATGAAGATTTGTAGTGGTTCAGTGTACTCTACCCTACATCCAGTTCAAGAAATCTTTTATTATATTTTAGTTTTACAAACAAATTTAATAGAAATCGATATAATTCCATAGGAATACTAAAAATTCTAGAAAATAGTGAAGATTAAAAAAAACCTAAAGTGAAACCTTACCTTCCTATTTATAGTAGTAGGAAGGCAAATATCTTGCCGGAAAATCTCCATTAGAGTCTCTTTGCATAAACCAAGCTTTATAAGAAAAACTGTTAACTACTCATTAGAATCGAAATCGAGCCCTGAGTGCAAGATCAGTACTAATCCCTAGTGGGCCTACTGACTTGCATGCCTGGGTTCATCACCGTAGCTTAACGATTACATGGTTGTCTGCATCGTTATTATCTTATTTCTGAGTCCAAACGATGAATCTATGAAATAATTGACTCACTAATTCTAGTGCTCGTGATGATCGATAAAGAATTGCATGGAATCATTAGAATCTAACTTGAAATAGGCTCTTGACATTATCAGAAGTGAGTGGAAGAAGCGAAAGCCGGTTTAAATGAAAATAGGGGATCGATAACAAGCCCTACATGTGGGATCGATATCGATCCCACACTACATGGAATTCAGCATGACAGCTCTGTTTGCACTTGGTTCTTAATAAAATTGAAGGATCCACAATAATCCAAGATGATAGATAATGATCACACAATTAGTGAAAGACGAATTAACGATGATATTACACTTAATGCAAGATGAATCGGTAATGATCCAAGATGGAGCTATGATGATCCAATATGGATCAGTGATGATCCTACACTTAGTGCAAAATGGATAGATAATGATTCACGATGGATCGTGATGATCTCACGCTTAGTTATTTTCTAACTTTTGGAATTATTTTTAGAGGTTTGCCTCCACTTTGTGGTTTGATCGTACTTGAGTTTTAGGCTTTGTAGTTATCTCTTTTGCTTTCATGCCTTGATAACTTTCGATTTTAGTTCATCCAATCTATCAAAATAATGGCTGGTCGAAAAGATGGATAACACATTACAAAAGATCCGACATTTTTTCTTTTACTTTTTTATGGAATATTTTCTTAACAACGAATGTATTCCTGTTTTTTAATCATTAACCGAATCATATTTAATAGTATTATTATTCCTAATAAACATGACATCACTCAAGAAACAGAATATTTTGACGAAGAGATCTTAGTAGATATTTGTTTTATAGTTTTATAGCACTAATAAACTACCATCTATTGACTTAGATATGTTTATTTGGTTATAGCTTGTTTTGATTTTATACCTTTCAGTGTTTACAACTAAGATTTGTAGAAAAATATTTTGACCGATGAAAATTGATAGCTATAGTGAGCTATGTATTTATTGTATATATATTTCAGGTTAATTCAAGGAGTTTTCATGCAATCTTTATCATATTACAAAATTTTGAAAGTCGTTACAAAGATTGATGCTAGTATATTTTCCTTGGAGTTTGCTAATCATAAAACATTAATTCATAAAAATTAATAGTATTGTTATTATCCATTCATATTGTTTTCCCCACCTGTATTTTCTCCCCCTCCCCTCCGTTTCCGCCACTGACCCTCTCTCGCACCCATCCTTTTTTGTATCTACTGCCATAATGCGTAAAACCAAGAAATCTCACCCTCCTCGATCGACCTATATGTTTCAACCGCGATCTTAATTGGGGAGCTCAGTATGTCAAACTCGTAGCTCTCAATCTGAATTCACTGCTCTTGGGAAAGAATTGCTTCCAGCCCCTACTTTGATTGGATCTGAGCCCACCAAAAATACTATTGGGTTCTTCAGAAGAAATGTTGTGTGAATGCGATACTTTGAAACGTGGCAGTGCACATGTTGAGCATCGTTGCAATGCTGTGTAAGCCCAGTCTGAATGTGGAGGTTTTGCAGCGAAATTCCTAATTTATCTTTAGGCACACAAGGTGTTCGTCAAAATGCCTACATGACCTCTGCCCAGCAAGTCTGCAGTCTAGATTAATATGTCAGCTATGCACCCGAAGCAATGGTCATCACTTTTCTCTTCATTGTCGGGGAATGTTGTGACCACTGTCCTATCTACTTTTAACTAAAAATGTTTAATGATGTGTCACAGCTGGCTCTTTAGATTTAATCTGTCAAAATGCCCACAAGACCTCTGCCTAGCTTGTATTAGTCTGCCAGTTATGCATCTGATGCAAGGGTCATCACTTTTCTCTTCATTGCCGGGGAACGCTGGTGACTGTTGTCCCATCAACTTTGAACTAAAAGTGGTTAACGGTGTGTCGCAACCGACTCCTGATATCGTTGAAGCTGGAGAGAGTTTCCGGTCGGAATATGTATCAGGCTTTTTCTGGATTTGTTGCAGTGTATTCATGATCCAAGGACCATATGTAGACGTCTTTGAAAGCTCAGAGGTGATATTAAAGTTATCTATCTTGATTCGATGTATTATTTAAAATTCACTTCTTTTGAAAAACGTCTATGAGTTTTGCAATCTGAGTCATCCTTCATTGAAGGCGAACCTTTCATTGTCTCCAAATGGACTCCATCGATTTCTAGTTCTAGAGAGAAGGTTTTGTCGATCCCTATCTGGATCTTAAATCTCATTTTTATTCAACCTATGATCGGTTCGAATTGGTTTTCCTACCACATCGGTAATTTTGAGATGTTTTGATGCTAGTATGACTACCTGTGACAGACTTGTTTATGCTAAAGCTCTTATAGATATTTCCCCGAATAAGCCTTTTCCCTCTTCTATTAAGGTCCAGCTAACAACCGATTCTTCTGTGGAAGTCATAGTTTGTTATGGATGAACCCCAGATATCTGTTCCACATGCCACTCCTTCGGTCATGCAATTTCCTCTTAGAAGCACCCTCCCACTGTTGGGAAATTATGCAAATTTCCTTATAATTAGATTTGTGGAGAAAAGAAATGAAATGTAGAATGATAAGAGACACACAAACTTGATAACAGAGTTCGACCAACTATGCCTACGTGTCCGGGCTGCTGCAGATCTTTTATTTCAGAGAATAATACAAAGTGATTACATAAAAACACTTTATACTCAACACTCGATCTTACCTTCTTCTTGCTCTCTTTTTCTTCTTATTGGATTTTGGAATGAGATATAAACTATGAGGAATAAGGGTGTATTTAAAAGATAAGAGTATGGTTGGTGACACGGTTGGTGGCGCGGTTGGTAGGCAGCCTATATTTAACACATGGGTGGCTGAAAGGGGCTGCTGTGAGCAACAGTTGTATGCAGCATTCCAACAATCTCCCACTTGAAGACTGATTTCAATCCATCTTCACACATTGATCAATGCAACAGTCATTCTGCTCTTTTTACTATAGCAGACCAACTGAAGTTGAACATAACTTCAGTTTATCGATAGCTACCGTATTTGTCAACATATCTGTTGGATTCTTTCTTCCTTCGATCTTCTGTTGGAATCTTTTGACAACTAGTCTATCTTTGTATCTGTTGGAACCATCATGCTTCTTTTTCACCCGATACACCCATTTATTATGAAGTGTCTTCTTTTCTATGGGTAAGAAGGCTGGTTCCCATGTCTGGTTAGAGATAAGAGACTTCATCTCATCTTTCATGGAAAGCTCCCAGTAACTAGCATCTTCAGTCTGAGAAGCTTCATCATAGCTTTCAGGTTCCGCTGCATCAGTCAGCAACAAATAGTTCATGTATCTTTTGTTAGGTACATGAGGTCGAGTAGACCTCAATACAGGAGTTGGAGTAGGATGTTGTGGTGTGTTAGACTAGTCCACACTGCTTAAATCAACAATTTCATTAGGCTGTGCACTTTCTATAGTTTGTTCTGTGATGAGACTATCTGGAATATCGTTTGCATCTGCAAATACTGGCTCACTCTGCTTTGAGTCATTGACTTCTGTTTTATGTCTGTCTTTGTACATTACTCTCTCGTTAAAAATCACATCTCGGCTACGGATCACCTTCTTGTTTTCATCATCCCAAATGCGGTAGCTAAACTCATTTTCGCCATAGCCGACGAGAGTGCATTTCTTGGATTTGGGATCAAGTTATTCCTGCTTTGATCACTAATATGCACATATGCTATGCAACCAAATTTTTTAAATGTGATAGTTTCACCTCTTTTCCACTCCATAACTCCTCCGGTATTTTGTGCTCTAATGGAACTGAAGGACCTCTGTTGATCAAATAAGTTGCTGTGTTGACTCCCAGAACTGCTTTGGTAGACAAGATTGTATACAAATGCTTCTGGCTCTTTCTGTCAACGTTCGATTCATACGCTCAGCTACACCATTGTGTTGAGGCGTACCCGACACGGTTCTCTGTATTTTGATCGCATGCTCATAACAGAACTGTTTGAATCTGGTATCTTCATATTCACCTCCATTGTCAGTTCTAAGCTTTTTGATCTTTAGATTTGTCTCATTTTCAACCATAGCTTTCCATATCGTGCAAGCCTCGAACACTTCAGATTTATTCCTTAAAAAATAAACCCATACCTTTCGCGAGTGATCATCGATGAAAGTAACGAAGTAATGTTTTCCACTAATGGATGAGACGGTCGTCGGCCCCCAAACATCAGAATGAACATCTCCAGCTTTTCCTTCTTTGGGGTTTTACCATTTATTTGAAAGCTGACTCTCTTCTGCTTTCCAAATATGCAATTTTAGCACATGTCTGTTTCCACTGACTGTAGACCTGGAAGTCTTCCCTTCGAGTGCATAATCTTCATTCCCTTTTCACTTATATGGCCTAGCCTCTGGTGCCATATGTCAGAATTTTTGTTGCTAGCTGCAACAGTGATCGAACATCGTGCTCCTGATGTCATGTAAAGAGTACCACTCTTCTTGCCTTGAGCAATCGTCATTGCACCGTTCGAAATTTTCCAGTCATCACCATGGAAAGTCATAGTATAGCCTTCACTAGCTAATTGTCCTACGGAAATCAAATTCTTCCTCAAATCAGGTATGTGCCTGACATCCTTTAGCTCCCAAACTAACGCATTTAGCTTAATCTTCATAGCACCTTTACCAATGATATCACAAGGTTGATCTTCACCAAGATATATCTTTCCAAGATTTCCAAAGACATACCTTTCGAAGAATTCTTTCTGCAAAGTGGCATGAAACAATGCTCCAGAGTCTAGCACCCAAGACTCTTCCTTGCTCTCCAAAGAGCATATCAACGCTTCATCTCCTCCTGAGGTAGAAGTAATATTTGCCTCTGCCTTCGCCTCCTGGTTCTTTGGTGCACTTTTGCACTGATTTTTGTAGTGTCCGGTCTTTCCAGAGTTCCAACACTCAATGATCTTTGAGTTGTGGGAATTGTTGGGATTTCTGGATTTAGATCTCCAGTCCTTCGACCTACCTCGGTAGTTCGATTTGTTATGTCCATTTCCTCGTGTTGAATTTCTTCCTCTTGATTGTGTATGCAAGATTGAAAAATTTGACGACTCACCAGAATCTCTTCGTCGGATCTCTTCATTGAGAACCATATCACGATTATCATCAAATTTTAACTTATAGCCTCCCGATGAGCTACTCACTGCTGTGACAGTAGCATTCCAACTTTCTGGCAGGGAAGACAAAAGTTCAACGCTCGTACTTCTTTATCAAATTCAATTTCAACTGAACTTAGCTGAGAAGTAATTGTATTCAACTCATTGAGATGTTGGGCTACCGATGCACCTTCTGTGATCCGCAAATTGAACAATCGCATCATCAAATGAACTTTGTTAGAGGACGATGGCTTCTCATACATACTAGAGAGAGCCACCATAAGACCTGTCGTGGTCTTTTCCTTTGCTATGCTGAAAGCAACATTGCGAGATAACGTCAATCAGATAACTTCAAGAGCTTGTCTATCAAGAAGAAACCAGTCTTCATCATTCATATTCTCCGGCTTCTTTTCTGAAAGAGGTTGATAAAGCTTTTTCTGATATAGATAATCTTCATTTTGCATTTTCCAAAAGCCAAAGTCTGCTCCATCAAACTTCTCGATTTTCACCCTTCCTTCATCTCCCGCCATCGCTCCTACTCGAATTTGATTTCCTTTCTAAAAAATTATGGCTCTGATATCAGTTGCTGGGAAATTATGCAAATTTCCTTATAATTAGATTTGTGGAGAAAAGAAATGAAATGAAATGTAGAATGGTAAGAGACACACAAACTTGATAACGGAGTTCGGCCCATTATGCCTACCTCTCCGGGCTGCTGAAGATCTTTTATTTCAAAGAATAATACAAAGTGATTACACAAAAACACTTTTTACTCACCACTCGATCTCACTTTCTTCTTGCTCTCCTTTTCTTCTTATTGGATTTTTGAATGAGATATAAACTATGAAGAACAAGGGTGTATTTATAAGATGAGAGTATGGTTGGTGGGGGTTGGTGGCGCGGTTGGTGGGCAGCCAATGTTTAACACATGGGTGGCTAAAAGGGGCTGCTGAGAGTAGCAGCTGTATGCAGCATTCCAAAAGATATTTGTTCCACATGCCACTCCTTCGGTCATGCAATCTCCTCTTAGAAGCACCCTCCCACTGCTCCACCTCGTACAAAGGTGCCTTTGCCTAAGCCTCCATCATGTTGTTGGGTTCCGAAGGGTGTTCCTTCTGTTGCAGCTTTCCTGCCTCCTGCAGCCTCTGAAACTATCTCCATATCCCTTAGGCCATCTATTCCTCCCCCCGCTTCTTCCCAAGAGCTAGATACTTCTGTCTGTATGCCTCTAGCTACTGAGTTCCTAATCATTCCTGAAGCAACTTGTCCTATATTTTCCTGGATCCCTGAAGAGAAATCCCAGGTGCATTTTATTATTGACATTCGATATAATCCTGAGCAGAAACCTTTCTTTACCTTCGTATTTGATGAAGCTGGAGAGCAACACAAATTATATTATTTGGTCCTGGATGGTGAGTTTTCTGTAGCTCTAGATGGCCTCCTAGGTGACTGGTATCGGCGTATTCTAGATGACTCCTCTTGGGATAGGTCTATCACATATTCATATGAGAATGCTCACTATGTCGCGGGGCTCACCTCCTCATTTGCTAATTTTGATAATTTTGATGCTTATGTGAAACCTCATGTTGATGGTCACGACTCCTTGTTAAGAAATGATATTTCATCCCTTTGTCCTGTAGACAAGTCAGCTTCCCTTGTCGAGTTGTTATGTATTGAGTTGTTTTGACGCTTTGAAGCGCTTCACATCTATTTTTTTAGCTTTTTAGTAGTTAGGACGCTACAAATCCAGCACAGCTGTTCTATGCATATGCAAAGCATATGTTATCCATTCTTTATACATAGTGATACGATCACTATAAAACTGATCGACTTTGCAAAAAAAAAAAAATTTGCTATTACATTGATGTCATACAACATATATACATGTACAAATCTACACCCATATGTGTAATGATCCGCATTCTACGCATCGGGAGATCGTAGAATATTTATTTCTTTCCCATGTGAAGCCGTATGGTCATGTAACTTTGGGAAACATCTATTAGAGTCATTTCTCATGTTCACGATTTTTGTCGATTTTTAAATGACCATTTTGCCCCTAGTTGGTACTGTTTTGGCCATAACTTTTGATTGGAAAGGAATTTTGACCTGAAACCACTTCCATTAGATTCGTTTGATGGTTTACCTTTCCGTAGAGTGGTCATAATAGTCAAACGGACTTACCGTTTGGGAGATATGGCTGAAATAAGGTTTGGAGGGTGAAAAACTGCTTAACCGGGCCAAATCGGGTGATTAGTGGATAGGCCCATAACCCATTTCGGGATTAGGGTTATGGGGAGGCTGAAATGAGTTAGAGAATCATTCCATTTCAGTTTTCTAGCCTCCACTTATCACCAAGGAACCCTAAAAATGGTCTCCAACCTCTAAATCACCTCTAAATCACCTTTTGGTCAAGGATTTGGCTTAGCAACCTCTAATCAAGGAAGATCTACACCAAAGCAACATTGGAGCTGCTGTTTAGCATTGGGATTCACATCAAATCAGAGATTTATTTCAGATCTTAGTTTATTTTGTGGCTAAGGTGAGTGATTTGCATAGTTTTGCACTAATTATGGCTATTAGGGATGATTAGTGTTAATTAGTGAATTTAAACATGATAAAATTCTGGAAAAATGTTTATAAAATTCGGAATGATGTTTTAGGCCTCTGATATGAATTTGGGTTAATTTGGTTAAGTTTTGCTAATCTTATCATAAGTTTCACCTAAACATGCTTAAGGGAAAATAAGGGGTTTTGGCTATGTTTGATCCATTTTAACCTATCATATTGTTGTTTTGATGTTTGTGGTTGACTATATATGTTTCTATGACTGTATGATATGCTTTGTGACTGATTAGAATAGTTGGAATGGTCGAAAACGCTGTCGAGGGGCGTAAACAACTCGTTGGACAAGGTGCAGGAGTTCGGATCGGATGGGGATTGAGGGTCGATCGGATCGCCCTATGGGATCGTGGGACATCACCACGAGTCAAGTCATCTCCTCCGAGCCGAACCATCTGCGCAAGGTCCACGAACACCAACCGTGAACTGCTACCCGATCCGATCCACTCGTGCTTCGTATCACGATCCGACTAGAGGAAAGCAGCATCGACGATCCGATGCACTACGAGACGCCGATCCGAACCAGGGGGAGCCACGAGCTGGAGGAGCGCGATCCGACCCGTATGGGGTATTCCGATCCGAACCGAGGAGAGGAGCACGATCTGAAGCAAAGAGAAAGAGGACCGCGATGACGATCCGAACCGTGGCGTGCTAAAGAGCAGATCTGATCCAAATGGGGTATGGAAGGCCGAACCGAACCAATGAAGACTGATAACCCGAGATGCAAAGGTAGTCCAAATGAAGGGTATTGACTCAGGATCCAGATAGGAACCAATGAGTGGACTTCATGAGTTGGACTTTGCTGCGGGACGTGTGCTAAGGAGTTGTCGACGTTCATAACTTCGATTCATCACTGAAAAGGAATGATGGGCTACTTATCAGTGCAGTATGGTCATTATGACCTGAGGGGCAAGGTGATGGTAGCAAGACTACGTTGTCAGTGCAGTAGGGTCATTATGACCCGAGGGGCAAGGTGATGCGTAGTAAGACTATGGGCCAGTGCAGTGGGGTCATTGCGACTCCATGGGGCAGAGTGGACATAGTAAGGGTTAGTAAGGCTATGAGCCAGTGCAGTGGTGTTTTTGTGACTCCATGGGGCAAAGTGGACATAGCGAAGGATTTGTGGCTACGTTATCAGTGCAGTGAAGCCATTTATGACTTCATGGGGCATAGTGATCGTAGCAAGGTATGTTGGATGATCGAAGTGGTGAATATCGTATGCTTTACGCACTGAGTGAGAGATGTGAGGATGGATGCTATGTTTGATTGTTTGCCATCATTATGACATGCACACCTCCCCCACCTCCATATCTTTATACTGTTTGATATGGTACCTTAGAGTGTTGTACAGTATGTAGTGCTAACTCTTTGGTTGCAGGTCCAGGTTCAGGTATGTTTTAGTCTACCTGTTATTGTTCACTTTAGATGCTTATCGCTCATACCAGGCTTTATGTCTGACCCAGAGTTTTATGTCTCCTCTTATTACTCTGGGTGCTCACACGAGCAGACTAGAGACAGGTTAGCTGGTGATGCGCGAGTAGCTGATTCGGAGGCGGGCAGGAGGCTTCCACGTATGATATATATATATACACATTCTCTTTGTGTCGTTGGTGGTCGCTACTTGGGCATTAGTAGTGTACCTCCCTTATCTTGCTTTTGCTTTGAGACAGTTTGAAAGTTGTAATAAGCTGTATTTTAGATTTCCGCTGCTATGATGTTTAGTTCTGATTTTCAGCTTATGCACTGTCTCTCCTGTTTTATGTCAAGTATGTTATTACTATATTTTATTCTATGCGCTGTGAGACATTCTACAGGTTCTTTGTATGTTCATTTCTTTTTTCCTTTTTCCTTCTGACGACCCATTCCGTGCTAACTGGACATGTGTACAGCGCACCTTTGGAGTAAATGTCAGTTGGTGCGGGGCGGGCCGTCACACTTGGTATCAGAGCTATAGGTTGCGTAGTTAACCTAGGGAAAGACACCAGGGAGAGATAGTACGTATATGAGAGCGCGTATTTGTGATTACTTTGGTTTTCAAAGCTATATATATACTATTAGTAGTATAAAGATGAAGTCGCATTGCACTAGCACCACTATGGGGTCGTTAATTGTTTCCCTTTTTCAGATTGACGATGAGCCGAGACACGAGGGGTGCTGGTAGAGGGATCAACCATGGGAATGCCGCTGACATGAGGGCGATGTTTACTAACCTCATGAGAGACATGCTTAGAGAAGTGCAAGGGGCAGTTCCCAATCCCGGAGTTGGTATTGGCCCAGTAGTGCAGGCGCCTAGGGTCGATTTCGCCAAGTTGTGCAAGGATTACACTAATCTTGGTGGAAAGCCGTTCCACGGAACGGAGTCGGCCACAGATGTTCAAGATTGGATGGATAGCTGTGACCGTATCTTCGATGACTTGGGTCTTGAGGATGCGATGAAGAGAAGGCTAGCGTCTCGTCAGCTGCAAGGGCGAGCGATGAATTGGTGGAATGCCATTAGAACAGCTACTCCAGAGGACCAGGTTACTTGGGATCAGTTCAAGGCTCGCTTTAGCGAGAAGTTTATTCCAGCTGCCCAGAAGTCAGTATTGTTCAAGAGGTTCTTGGAACTCAAGCAGAACGGAAGGGCAGTTTCTGATTATATTGCTGAGTTCGACACTTTGTCGAAGTATGGACTATCTCTTATCGATACTCCTGAGAAGAAGAACGAGAAGTTCATTACTGGTTTGGATGGATACTTGGGGGAAAGGCTTATCAACCACATCGATGAGACTTTTGAATCGATCGTGGGGAAAGCTTTGAGATCAGAGAGCCTTTACCCTAAGTCAAAGACTGAGGCTGCATCTGCAGAAGGGCCAAAGTCGCAAGCTGGCGGTGGAGGCAAAAATAACTCTCAGAATAAGAGGAAGCAGGACCAATCTAAAGGTGGCCAGTAAAAGAGCAAGAAGGATGTTGAGTGCTTCAGCTGTGGTAAGAAGGGCCATTATGCTAAAGAATGTCGGGCCAAGCCAGCGGAAAGGAAGTGCTACAACTGTGGTCAAGTGGGACATCATAAGGATAAGTGTCCGCAACCTCTTAAGGAGAAACAGATTGTGAAAGCATATGCTATTGATGCTGTTCCTTCTTCGTCAAATGCCCCAACTGCGGCGGAGAAAGGAAAGAATGTTGTTATTCAAGGTATGCTTTCTATTTATGATGTACCAGTTCGAGTTTTGTTTGATACTGGGGCTTCCTGTTCCTTCATATCTAGTGACCTGGTAGATAGGTTGGGACTGGAACCCGAGATAGTCGATAGACCATTGTTTGTGACGAACCCGATTGGTGGTTCGACTAGCCTTAGTATGATTTGCAGGAATTTGGTCTTATTGAAACGACCCGCAAATCCGAGCTACCTGAGTTGACTAAATACACCACAAGTCCAACCCAAATAACACAGAAATACGACTCATTATTAGAAAGAAGTTAGAGGGTGAGAATAGATAAGATAGAAAACTTAGAATAGAAGAAAAACGAAGATCACAAACTCACAGCGGAACGAATAAAATATATTATATAACATAACTTTTGAAATACAAATCTGTTTTGTACATATACACATACCATCATCAGAGTACACACAACATTTGATCCAGCGGAAGTAACTCTAAATAACTAACGTTGAAGCCTCCTGCTTCAAGCTCCTCCAAGTGTATCTGTAAAAGCCTGAAACACTTGACTGCCCGTACAAATTTGGGCACCCAAGAGTTTAGGGAAAACAAAACAAAATAAACTCTGGGTCAGTCATGGGACTGGTGTGAGTAAACTCCAACCATTTGTTTAACTTCCAAAACTCTTTTCGAAAGAAAAGATAATAGTAAGACCAGCCCACACATAAACATGGATGGTTTTTACCTTACTATAACCCAAAACACTTTGATATCAAATCCAATGATATTATAATAATGTCTACATCAAGTAAATAACCAAATAGCAGAACGCTTGCATCTCACGCTCCACATATATATTATAAACTCAAAAACCGCATGGCGCTTATTGGAGATTGGATTTCCAACATGACAAGGTATGGGACCACCTTCCGATGATGTATCTCTAGAGACGAATACACCTGGGTTCAACAAGAACGTCTTGCAACCCGGCCCACACATGACCGACCACTCATTTCGCTTGAGTGTATCGAATGTATATCACCAACGGTTGGACTCAAACCACCGTTTCCCGAATGGGCAGAATCGATAGATTTAGAAACAAAAGGAATTTCTCTAGATAGGTGATTATACACCCTAATGGGTGCGACCCACATAGCCATGCTGCCTGCCCGATTTTTGTCCTTTCCCGGTTGTTGAGGCCTGAGGCTACGAATACTTACCATTCATTGATAACACAATCACTTTGAATGCCACATCGTCAGATCCGTTAATCACTAGTTGAGTTTGCACAAATATTCTGGATATTATGCTAAGGGATAAATCCGTTGCAACCATATATATTCATACAGACCAACCCATTTGATCATTGGAAATACTCTGTCATACATTCGTCCATTTACGTTCGTTCTGGGATTGAACGAAACCGAAGGCACTATTTCTATTACTAGAAAAGCCCTTGCACTTTACTCCGTCTTCAATATATTCAGCATACTTGGTTCGCAACGCTTATGCCGATACGGAGTGGTTCTTAGGATAATAATCCAACCGGTCTCTCCATATTGACAACGATGGTCAAAAACTTCGATAGTCTGTGATTTAACTATCGAATAAAAACAAGTGTTCAATCAACATATCAAACAAATCACTGGGCCCTTTAATTAATATTTCATTAATTAAATCTCTTCTCCATTTCCTCTATCAATATTTGTTAACCAAATATTTCAATAACCATATTGGCCCTTTTTGCTATTTTTGATTTCGTTTCCTTATCGAATTCTATATATATCAATATATAGATTTCTAATTGTCAAATTTCTTAAAAATATTCTAACTCCTTAAATTTCCGGAAAAAATCGCCATAACCTCCCCTGTATCGGGAGCATCGGGAAATTTCAAATAGCTTCCCGGTATCTTCCTCAATCAAAAAGAAAAAGGAAAAGCCAAGCGGCTTGCCGATACGGCGCATAAAATCTCATATATGAATTAAACATGTACCTTTTTGTCGAGCACATAAATTTAAATCTTCATATACTTCCTCCCATACCTGTTCAACAACTGTTCACCTGTTTCCAATTCAATTCAATACCATCTAATCGTTTGAATTCAGTTTCGCCCATTTATTCTTTAATTAATCATTTCGCCTATTTCACTTCTTTGTCGAACATAACATGTTCAAACAAAATATTTAACTCGTTCATAACCAAATTGAATTTCAATTTCAATTCTAGTTTTCCTTTTGATTTCGAATATAAATTTTCAATTGAATTTACTTATCCAAATCCCAATATTCATTCGAAATTTCATTAACTAATTTCTATTCAATTTAGTTGATTCTATTCAATAAATCAAAAATCTGGTTTCTGTTTCAAAATTATATTCATTTTTCACAACTTGAATTCGCATATATTTTACAACTCAACTCTGAAATTTTTCTAAATAGAACTTCGGATTTTTCCGCTTAAAAATCCTTTTTGTAACATTAATTAAACCATTATGGTTTTAAACGATTCTGGCGCTGCTTTTCTGAAAAATTGATTTTGACATAACTCAAAATCTATACGACGAAATTCATATTTTTCTCTTTCATTAGAAAGCTATTATCAAATCGGTCCTGACGTTTCTTGTTTCGAAGAATTCCGACTCAAATTGAGTTCTGTATACTCAATTGAAGTTCGAATTGCCAATTTTACGAACTGCAGCGCTGCGGCGAGTTCGTTTTAATTATATTTATATCTATAAACTTTTAAACTTCGTTTATATAAATTCAACTCTATTCTGATATATATATATAGATATATATTCCAAATTCCATTTGAATCTTTACATTTCAAATTCCATAGTTTTAAATCCTGTATTCAAATCCCATTTGAAATCCTTTATTCGAATTCCATTGCAAATTCTTTATTCGAATTTCATTTCAAATTCTTTATTCGAATTCCCATTTCAAATCCAACTCCCTTTTTGAATTTCTATATTTGAAATTCATACTTGAATTTAAATATCCAAACTCCATTTAAATTTCTATTTGAAATTCTAAATGTTTCAAATCCCATTTGAACTTCTATATTCCAATTTCTATATTTGAATTTTATTGAAATTCAAATATTCAAACTCCTTTTTAAATTATATATTCAAAATTCCATAGTTAAAACCCATTTGAATTTCATATTCAAATCCCATAGATCAAATCCTATTTGAATTCAATTTGAAGCTCTTATATTCAAATTTCATTTTCCATTTGAATTTTAATATTCAAATTCATTTCCAGCCCCATTTGAATTCTAATATTCAAATTTATTTTTAACACCATTTGAATTTCTTCACTCAAATCCATTTGAATTCCCCTGAATTCAAATCCCATTTTCAAAACCATTTGGATTTTCTATTTGAAATCTTATTGTTGAAATTCCATTTCCCATTCTACTTTGAAATCTTATTTTCAAAGTTTATTTCAATTTCTATTTTGAAAATTCATATTCAAATTTCTACTTGAATTTCTGTATTCAATTCCATGTTCAAATTCAATACTTGAATTTCTATTTCAAATCTCAATTCAAATTTCATATTTGAATTCCATTTCAAATCTCTATTCAAATTTCACATTTGAATTCTATTTCTGAATTATCAACGATAATTCTTTTCTCTTCATTTTATAATCTCGTTATAAAAGAACTATTTATAAACTTCGTTTATAAAGGAACTACTTGTTATATTTTTCAAAAACAAGTTTTATATTTTTATTCCATTTAAAAATTCAAACTTTATTTAAAAATAGAAATTTCCCTTTTAAAATCTCCAATATCCTTTTTTACGATATTTTTAAATATCATTACTTAAGCCCAGTGATAAAACACACAAAGCAACCAATTATTTATTTTTCTAACACATCATATATAACAATATATATATGCAAACAAATAAACAAACAGATAATATATTTTTGAGGAATCCAGTTGGATTCCTCCAACCTGTTTTCCTGCATCCACAGATGTTAGCACATAAATAATACCCATTCTGCTTCGTGGCAGAATATCGCGGTATAGAAGGTCATCCACTAATCATAGCGTGGGGCGTATAGGGTAATCATCCGCTATGAAACTGCGGGCATCCGCTAATGAGACTGCGGGAATCCAACCAATCAATCAACCCAATATGTATATATAATAGCCTAAATAACTAATATATATAAAGCAACCAGAAATCATTCACACAAGCAACAAACAATTATTTTTAATGGAATAAAAATAATTCTAAAGGTGAGTGAGATTTACTCACCAGGGATTTTTATTTGCTGAGTATTTAAAATTCCATAACTGTGTCTATGTATCACTTGATGGGTCTCGAATTTTATCAAGCTCCTACGATCATTTATTCATTGATTAGCAATTTATTTAAATTAACTACTTACCAAATAAATTCAAACTAATTTATTTTAATATATAGAAATTTCTAAATCTAATAAAATTTACCTTATCCTTGTTTTAAATCCTTCTTCCCGGTTTTGAGTTCTCTTTGAGTCATTAAATCGAACACCTAGTGCTGCTTAAAAACGAGCTACCTTCGAACCCTTGCTGACTCGCTGCCTTGGTTATGGCGAACTAGGCCCCTCCTCGATCACTATCAAGGAAAATTAGATACCCCTTTTTCGACTTCACCATACTGCACTCGCCTCGGCATCTCGAACCCCAAATCCACGCATTACCCTAAATCGCGACTGAAATCCGTTGAGCTCCACAGCTATCACCACCACTACACCATAATGGCCATTTGGCAACACTTATTTTTTTCAACTGCTAACACTTATATGTGTTGTAGACTAGTGACACTAATATGTGTTGTTATAGTAAAAATGTGTCACCAAAAATATGCCAACACTTATTTGTGTTGATATGCTTGGTCAACCCTTATTTTCTGAGGGCAAAATGGTAAGTGCTCACCCATTAACCTAATCGCTGCCTCAGTGCTTTCTCCCCAACGCTTATTCCTCTGAAGGCCGCGTCCATAGCAAATACGAAAAATAAACTTTCTCCCTAACGCATGCCTCAATCCTCTCTCTAATCGATTATATTATCAGCGATAATTTTTTATTTCTCAAATCGGTATTAGTCTCTCAAATTTCTCTAATCGATTCTGTTATCCTCTCTTTACCATTTTTGATTTCTGCATCAACTTGTGTAGGCCACGACTTCGAATTGGGGCTTCTAGGGTTCACGACTTCTGGGAATCACGGCTTCTAGGAATCACGATAATAGGTAAAAAATTCGATTTCACTTTCTTTGTCTTTGGACTAAGATATGAAATTTTGCTATAGATTTCTAAAATAAAATAGATATAGCCTTACTAAATGTACAATAAATATATTATTATACTTTATATATCAGATTTGATGTCAACCTGTAAGATATTATGAGACAGTTATCAACATTGGTGGGAACTTATTATTATGTTGTATGTGTGAGCTCTGTTTCGTTCTATTACAGTCAGATACTATAGGTGACCTTCCAGCTGTTGGAAATGGAGCATCCAAAGCCTTCAATTGATGTATTATATTTCTCTCATATCACATATTTTGGTTTAAGTAAATATCCTTTGTTATTTCTTTTCTTTTTAAAACGTTAACAGGTGAAAGTACTTGCACTATGGTTTCGCCGAAGTGATACTGTTGTTAAGATGGTTAAGTTGGGTATACTATCTATATTTTATAAATTTACAGCACACATGAATGCTTTTAGTAAAATATTACTGGGTACATTTCAATTTGTTAAACTAGAATGAACCATTGTGCTATAGTTTATTCCTACCAATTTCTTCGACAAAGAAATGTATTTTAGCTGGTCTTGACGTATTGAACTCCTGTTGGTGATTGTTACTGATATCCACGTACTGATTATTTGAACCTATTTAGCTTAAAATCATAGACACCATATTCATTGTTAGGCCGTGAATATTCAAGTTCCTGCGACAGCTTATTATTATGAGTTTACAATGTTAATGTGGGCCGTGAATACATGAAACTCTATTTAGATTACAATAACATTGGTGGGATTAAACTTGCATTAATGTTTGTTGCAATCAACATGAGGATTTAGAAGTCTGTAATTATTTTTTATGTTTAATAAGCACGAAGACTTTCAGTAAAACCAACAATCTCGAATACCTGATATTTGGTTATAACTTTTTTGAATTACATTAATTAGTAGTTTTAAGTTTTAACTTCCAACTTTTTATATGGCAATAAGTATTGAATGACGATAAGCAAATTACTAACTGATTAAAGTTTGGTGGCTTTCGACAGATTGTGCTTCAAATCTTAATATATTTCATAAATTTGTCGTTATACCCTTCTCCCTTCTACAAATGTCCAACTCAGCCAGTGAATTCATAATTGCTGAGAATAAAATGGAAAAATCTTTAAACACTTCTTAACTAGAAGAACTCTCCTCTGCTTTTCTTTTTCAATTAGAAAGTAATGGCCTCTGCATCGTGTTTGTCAACTGTAGGAGGATCAGGAAATAATACTTGCTGGATTCCTCTTGATATTAAAATGATGGTTATTGATGAAGATCCTACTTGCCTCTCTTTTTTGGCAAAGCTGCTTGAAACATGTCATTATATAGGTAAATATTACTTGCATTTCTCGTTAACATTGAATATTCAAGGCAATTTACCTTATACTAGATATTGAATATTCAAGGCAATTTACTGAAATGTATATGGTATATAGAGTTTACAATAACATTGGCCCTTGTAAGATATCAAATGGGATTTTCATGTTAATTACTTGGCCTCTTATTATTATGAGTTGGCCATTTCGTTTTACTTCATTGCTTACATGTTTTTAATCTTTCTTTTCACCATCCAGGCTCTTAAACTGAGCGATGAACTCCTTCAAAATAAAACTGAGATGCAAACTCAGTTTGCACAACTGAGATGCAAACTCAGCTTGCAGAACTGAGTTGCAATTCAGTTTCACAAACTAAATTTGCAACTCAGTTTTGCAAATTGAGTCGACTCAGTTTTCAACTCATCCAATTATTATGTATCTACATCCTTGAACTAAGCACACACAAAAGTAACAAGATATGCTCCATTACGGATCATTGTATGAAGCTTAAGTTTTTGATTCAACTATTTTATTTAATCAATACTCTGCGACATAAATATTGACATTATTAATTATCCACCACATTACTTAATAGTGTTAATGATGCATAATAGACGAAAATATGCGTCCTAATTTTGCAGATCATTGTTTGCATCTCATTTTTGCATGGGTTTTAACTTTGAGTGTTTATACTAATGCAAGCACTTATAGATGAATGCTTTGAATTCTCGTGCAGGACTTTGAAAAATATGCAAAACGGATATTACAAGCTTTGTGAATTTTCGGATGGAGGCTTTGTGATATGGTCCACGTTTCGCCTTCGCAATATCTTAAGTTCTATGTATCTCTAGTAAAACTTGGTATTGCTTTTTATAATTTGAACTTGATATTATTGTATTTTGAAATTTGAAGCATGTAACAAATATTTTAGAATTATGCGGATGTGACATTGTTGAATATGAAATATGGAAGTGTACCAAATCTTATGTTGAATTGATATGTTGAATTATACATGTGATTGGAAATCATAAAGACATGTTATACTCATTCATAAGTGTTGCAATTTATGTATGCCAACATTTATAAGTGTTAGTAGCATTATGATACTGACATTTATAAGTGTTATTATATCTTATGGTTCCAACATTTATAAGTGTTAGCAATGAATATGTTTGTAACTCTTATAAGTGTTACCATATCTTATGCTTCCAACATTTATAAGTGTTAGCAATGAATATGTTTGTAACTCTTATAAGTGTTACCCTATCTTATTGTTCCAACATCTATAAGTGTTAGCAATGAATACGTTTGTAACACTTATAAGTGTTAGCAATGAATATGTTTGTAACACTTATAAGTGTTAGCAGTTACTTTGTTTGTAACACTTATAAGTGTTACAGGAAATTCCTCACAGGCCGTTGGTGACACTTAAAAGTGTTACAGAAATTATTTGTAACACTTATACTTGTTGGGAATCCCCTGTTTTGGTGTAGTGCACCGCAACCCAACGTTCCTGATCGCACCTCCCATTCGACATCGCGAACCACTCCCGTGACTTCTAGGTTTGAAATCGAGCTCCTCCTAACGCGTGTGGTCTCGATGTCGAGGTTCAGAGAACCAGAGTCTTCGATCGCGATTCCCATCCTCAGTGCCTACGGGCTCCAGTCCTTAAACCGATTTCGATTTCGATTTTTGAGGAGTTCGGTATTCAAATGGATAGGAGCGGTTATTGATTGAAAAAAAAACGAGAAGAAAGACTTGGTGTTTCAGAAGGAAAGCTCGGTTCGTTTATATATAGATGGAGGGGGAACCACCGTACTTGCCATTACATCTTGTTTCCTTGATAACGAAGGAGGCAGACACTTTAAACAGCTCGAGGAAGGAAGTAGGTCTGCGCTGTTAATGAATATAGGTCGGCCCATTAAATTTTTTTTTTGAAAAGATCTGAAATGAATTAATTAATTTAATAATCAAGATATCTCGCGGTCTTTAAGTTGAAAACCTGAACCGCTATTTTACATAATGACTGATGTTTTCAGATTATAACGTTATTTTGACTCCACAGAACTGATTCTGGAATTAAATTTGACCGTATAGAAGAGATAACAGCTTAAATTAACGATTAAAATTAAATTCAATCTAAAATATAAATTGATTCAAACAATTAAATTCATCGATAATAAATTATTATTATCGTCCCATTTCAAACAGAATTTATATTAGTCGACTGTATCGTTTCGATTCAGTTTTAAATCTGGATTATATCCTATATCGATTATTTAATCGATAAATTTAATATAAAAATTCTTTTATATTATCAACACAATATTTAAAACGATATTAAATATTTAAAATAAATTATTCAAAAATCTGGGTCGTTACATTCTTCCCCCCTTAAAATAATTTCGTCCTCGAAATTGCTAAGATAGGAAAAGTGGTACAAATCTATTATCTTTCAAAAAACTTCACTTATGTTGAAACTCAACTCCTTATATTTCTATGACTTTAATTTCAACCAAAACTTTTGGTTTCCATTCATATTGAATATCACACACTATACATGCTTTCATTCATTTAACTCTGAATGATTTGCAATTAAGTTATTCATCTCCAACTCATATTCTATTCATATTGGTTTAACACCAATTTATCCAAATTGATTCTAGTCAATTGATTCACTTCGACCCATTTAACTAGCTTAAATTTCAATTCCAGAATTCAAATCCCTGGGTTTTCTTTTCAAATTCTTTTGAAATCCCATAAATATATACATATATTTATTTTCATTTCAAATTCAAAACATTTGAATTCTTCCCAAAATAACTTGTTTTCTTTCAAACAAATTTCCAACAAAACTTTCCAAGTAGCAATCCATCACTTAGAAACTCGGAAATGAACACTGATGATGTTGCAATCATCATCAGAATTATTTTCCAGCCACTGAAGTGAGTTTAGTGCTTTATTATTTCAAAATCCATGATTTTCTTTCAAATCTTTTAAAAAAATATTTTCAAACTTCCCAGGATTTTTGAATTCTCAATTCTGGTTTGAATTTTATTTTAATTCATCTCATTTGTATATTTAATTTCATATACAAATTTTATTCGGTTATAAATAACCATTCTAATGTTATAATCTCGTTTGATTATAATCCTAACAATCAACACATCCATATATTATAATAATTTCAGAAAATTATTCTTTCTATATCAAAATATAACTTTTGGGTAAAATTATTTCATTTACCCATTTAAAACAATATTATGTCGAATTTCTCTGTTCAAGTGTTTAGAAATCCCTATCGACTTCGTGGCGTCCCACGATTCGACCAGAATTTATAAACCACTCAACAGACAAGCCAACACAATATAAAACAACTTTTATATCAAATTACAAATACGCTCTCTCATATATACACTCAACTCATTCTAGGGTACTACTGACCCTATCTCTAATGAGCACATGCCACACAAGCCTGGGTATTTACTCAACCTAAGCTCTGATACCAACTGAAACGACCCGCAAATCCGAGCTACCTGAGTTGACTAAATACACCACAAGTCCAACCCAAATAACACAGAAATACGACTCATTATTAGAAAGAAGTTAGAGGGTGAGAATAGATAAGATAGAAAACTTAGAATAGAAGAAAAACGAAGATCACAAACTCACAGCGGAACGAATAAAATATATTATATAACATAACTTTTGAAATACAAATCTGTTTTGTACATATACACATACCATCATCAGAGTACACACAACATTTGATCCAGCGGAAGTAACTCTAAATAACTAACGTTGAAGCCTCCTGCTTCAAGCTCCTCCAAGTGTATCTGTAAAAGCCTGAAACACTTGACTGCCCGTACAAATTTGGGCACCCAAGAGTTTAGGGAAAACAAAACAAAATAAACTCTGGGTCAGTCATGGGACTGGTGTGAGTAAACTCCAACCATTTGTTTAACTTCCAAAACTCTTTTCGAAAGAAAAGATAATAGTAAGACCAGCCCACACATAAACATGGATGGTTTTTACCTTACTATAACCCAAAACACTTTGATATCAAATCCAATGATATTATAATAATGTCTACATCAAGTAAATAACCAAATAGCAGAACGCTTGCATCTCACGCTCCACATATATATTATAAACTCAAAAACCGCATGGCGCTTATTGGAGATTGGATTTCCAACATGACAAGGTATGGGACCACCTTCCGATGATGTATCTCTAGAGACGAATACACCTGGGTTCAACAAGAACGTCTTGCAACCCGGCCCACACATGACCGACCACTCATTTCGCTTGAGTGTATCGAATGTATATCACCAACGGTTGGACTCAAACCACCGTTTCCCGAATGGGCAGAATCGATAGATTTAGAAACAAAAGGAATTTCTCTAGATAGGTGATTATACACCCTAATGGGTGCGACCCACATAGCCATGCTGCCTGCCCGATTTTTGTCCTTTCCCGGTTGTTGAGGCCTGAGGCTACGAATACTTACCATTCATTGATAACACAATCACTTTGAATGCCACATCGTCAGATCCGTTAATCACTAGTTGAGTTTGCACAAATATTCTGGATATTATGCTAAGGGATAAATCCGTTGCAACCATATATATTCATACAGACCAACCCATTTGATCATTGGAAATACTCTGTCAGACATTCGTCCATTTACGTTCGTTCTGGGATTGAACGAAACCGAAGGCACTATTTCTATTACTAGAAAAGCCCTTGCACTTTACTCCGTCTTCAATATATTCAGCATACTTGGTTCGCAACGCTTATGCCGATACGGAGTGGTTCTTAGGATAATAATCCAACCGGTCTCTCCATATTGACAACGATGGTCAAAAACTTCGATAGTCTGTGATTTAACTATCGAATAAAAACAAGTGTTCAATCAACATATCAAACAAATCACTGGGCCCTTTAATTAATATTTCATTAATTAAATCTCTTCTCCATTTCCTCTATCAATATTTGTTAACCAAATATTTCAATAACCATATTGGCCCTTTTTGCTATTTTTGATTTCGTTTCCTTATCGAATTCTATATATATCAATATATAGATTTCTAATTGTCAAATTTCTTAAAAATATTCTAACTCCTTAAATTTCCGGAAAAATTCGCCATAACCTCCCCTGTATCGGGAGCATCGGGAAATTTCAAATAGCTTCCCGGTATCTTCCTCAATCAAAAAGAAAAAGGAAAAGCCAAGCGGCTTGCCGATACGGCGCATAAAATCTCATATATGAATTAAACATGTACCTTTTTGTCGAGCACATAAATTTAAATCTTCATATACTTCCTCCCATACCTGTTCAACAACTGTTCACCTGTTTCCAATTCAATTCAATACCATCTAATCGTTTGAATTCAGTTTCGCCCATTTATTCTTTAATTAATCATTTCGCCTATTTCACTTCTTTGTCGAACATAACATGTTCAAACAAAATATTTAACTCGTTCATAACCAAATTGAATTTCAATTTCAATTCTAGTTTTCCTTTTGATTTCGAATATAAATTTTCAATTGAATTTACTTATCCAAATCCCAATATTCATTCGAAATTTCATTAACTAATTTCTATTCAATTTAGTTGATTCTATTCAATAAATCAAAAATCTGGTTTCTGTTTCAAAATTATATTCATTTTTCACAACTTGAATTCGCATATATTTTACAACTCAACTCTGAAATTTTTCTAAATAGAACTTCGGATTTTTCCGCTTAAAAATCCTTTTTGTAACATTAATTAAACCATTATGGTTTTAAACGATTCTGGCGCTGCTTTTCTGAAAAATTGATTTTGACATAACTCAAAATCTATACGACGAAATTCATATTTTTCTCTTTCATTAGAAAGCTATTATCAAATCGGTCCTGACGTTTCTTGTTTCGAAGAATTCCGACTCAAATTGAGTTCTGTATACTCAATTGAAGTTCGAATTGCCAATTTTACGAACTGCAGCGCTGCGGCGAGTTCGTTTTAATTATATTTATATCTATAAACTTTTAAACTTCGTTTATATAAATTCAACTCTATTCTGATATATATATATAGATATATATTCCAAATTCCATTTGAATCTTTACATTTCAAATTCCATAGTTTTAAATCCTGTATTCAAATCCCATTTGAAATCCTTTATTCGAATTCCATTGCAAATTCTTTATTCGAATTTCATTTCAAATTCTTTATTCGAATTCCCATTTCAAATCCAACTCCCTTTTTGAATTTCTATATTTGAAATTCATACTTGAATTTAAATATCCAAACTCCATTTAAATTTCTATTTGAAATTCTAAATGTTTCAAATCCCATTTGAACTTCTATATTCCAATTTCTATATTTGAATTTTATTGAAATTCAAATATTCAAACTCCTTTTTAAATTATATATTCAAAATTCCATAGTTAAAACCCATTTGAATTTCATATTCAAATCCCATAGATCAAATCCTATTTGAATTCAATTTGAAGCTCTTATATTCAAATTTCATTTTCCATTTGAATTTTAATATTCAAATTCATTTCCAGCCCCATTTGAATTCTAATATTCAAATTTATTTTTAACACCATTTGAATTTCTTCACTCAAATCCATTTGAATTCCCCTGAATTCAAATCCCATTTTCAAAACCATTTGGATTTTCTATTTGAAATCTTATTGTTGAAATTCCATTTCCCATTCTACTTTGAAATCTTATTTTCAAAGTTTATTTCAATTTCTATTTTGAAAA
The DNA here is from genome assembly GCA_030737875.1 of Allium sativum. Classification (NCBI taxonomy): domain Eukaryota; kingdom Viridiplantae; phylum Streptophyta; class Magnoliopsida; order Asparagales; family Amaryllidaceae; genus Allium; species Allium sativum. The sequence continues at coordinate 750,386,793 of CM060915.1, forward strand.
TTCATATTCAAATTTCTACTTGAATTTCTGTATTCAATTCCATGTTCAAATTCAATACTTGAATTTCTATTTCAAATCTCAATTCAAATTTCATATTTGAATTCCATTTCAAATCTCTATTCAAATTTCACATTTGAATTCTATTTCTGAATTATCAACGATAATTCTTTTCTCTTCATTTTATAATCTCGTTATAAAAGAACTATTTATAAACTTCGTTTATAAAGGAACTACTTGTTATATTTTTCAAAAACAAGTTTTATATTTTTATTCCATTTAAAAATTCAAACTTTATTTAAAAATAGAAATTTCCCTTTTAAAATCTCCAATATCCTTTTTTACGATATTTTTAAATATCATTACTTAAGCCCAGTGATAAAACACACAAAGCAACCAATTATTTATTTTTCTAACACATCATATATAACAATATATATATGCAAACAAATAAACAAACAGATAATATATTTTTGAGGAATCCAGTTGGATTCCTCCAACCTGTTTTCCTGCATCCACAGATGTTAGCACATAAATAATACCCATTCTGCTTCGTGGCAGAATATCGCGGTATAGAAGGTCATCCACTAATCATAGCGTGGGGCGTATAGGGTAATCATCCGCTATGAAACTGCGGGCATCCGCTAATGAGACTGCGGGAATCCAACCAATCAATCAACCCAATATGTATATATAATAGCCTAAATAACTAATATATATAAAGCAACCAGAAATCATTCACACAAGCAACAAACAATTATTTTTAATGGAATAAAAATAATTCTAAAGGTGAGTGAGATTTACTCACCAGGGATTTTTATTTGCTGAGTATTTAAAATTCCATAACTGTGTCTATGTATCACTTGATGGGTCTCGAATTTTATCAAGCTCCTACGATCATTTATTCATTGATTAGCAATTTATTTAAATTAACTACTTACCAAATAAATTCAAACTAAATTATTTTAATATATAGAAATTTCTAAATCTAATAAAATTTACCTTATCCTTGTTTTAAATCCTTCTTCCCGGTTTTGAGTTCTCTTTGAGTCATTAAATCGAACACCTAGTGCTGCTTAAAAACGAGCTACCTTCGAACCCTTGCTGACTCGCTGCCTTGGTTATGGCGAACTAGGCCCCTCCTCGATCACTATCAAGGAAAATTAGATACCCCTTTTTCGACTTCACCATACTGCACTCGCCTCGGCATCTCGAACCCCAAATCCACGCATTACCCTAAATCGCGACTGAAATCCGTTGAGCTCCACAGCTATCACCACCGCAACCCAACGTTCCTGATCGCACCTCCCATTCGACATCGCGAACCACTCCCGTGACTTCTAGGTTTGAAATCGAGCTCCTCCTAACGCGTGTGGTCTCGATGTCGAGGTTCAGAGAACCAGAGTCTTCGATCGCGATTCCCATCCTCAGTGCCTACGGGCTCCAGTCCTTAAACCGATTTCGATTTCGATTTTTGAGGAGTTCGGTATTCAAATGGATAGGAGCGGTTATTGATTGAAAAAAAAACGAGAAGAAAGACTTGGTGTTTCAGAAGGAAAGCTCGGTTCGTTTATATATAGATGGAGGGGGAACCACCGTACTTGCCATTACATCTTGTTTCCTTGATAACGAAGGAGGCAGACACTTTAAACAGCTCGAGGAAGGAAGTAGGTCTGCGCTGTTAATGAATATAGGTCGGCCCATTAATTTTTTTTTTGAAAAGATCTGAAATGAATTAATTAATTTAATAATCAAGATATCTCGCGGTCTTTAAGTTGAAAACCTGAACCGCTATTTTACATAATGACTGATGTTTTCAGATTATAACGTTATTTTGACTCCACAGAACTGATTCTGGAATTAAATTTGACCGTATAGAAGAGATAACAGCTTAAATTAACGATTAAAATTAAATTCAATCTAAAATATAAATTGATTCAAACAATTAAATTCATCGATAATAAATTATTATTATCGTCCCATTTCAAACAGAATTTATATTAGTCGACTGTATCGTTTCGATTCAGTTTTAAATCTGAATTATATCCTATATCGATTATTTAATCGATAAATTTAATATAAAAATTCTTTTATATTATCAACACAATATTTAAAACGATATTAAATATTTAAAATAAATTATTCAAAAATCTGGGTCGTTACACTTATCGAGTCATGGATGTATGTTTGTATGTGATTGCTTTGTTTTGGGCTTTACTGGGTATGACATTATATTGGGAGTCGATTGGCTCCAAAGATACGGGGTGGTGGTAGACTGTGAGGGATTTTTGGTGACAGTGAGGGCGGATGATGGGCGGAGGGTAGTGTTTGGTAGTCTACCTAGTGATGGGGTTATGGCTAGTTTTGTAAATTCCCTCGACATCCCGCAGGATGAGTTGTCAGATGTGCCCGTGGTTGGCCAGTATCCGGACGTCTTCGAGGAGGTGACCGGGCTTCCACCACACCGAGAGATTGAGTTCCGTATTGATTTAGTGAAAGATGCCAGACCTATAGTGATGTCACTTCGTCGTATGGCACCAAGGGAGCAGCGAGAGCTCGGGGTGCAAGTCAGCAATCTTTTGAAGAAGGGATTTATTAGAAGGAGTGTCTCCGAGTGGGGAGCACCAGTTGTGTTTGCCACTAAGGCAGACGGTTCCCTTCGTTTGTGTGTGGACTATCGCGAGTTGAACAAGGTGACGAGGAAGAATAAGTATCCTCTACCGCGGATAGATGATTTGTTTGATCAACTGGAAGGAGCAAGAGTGTTCTCCCAGTTGGACCTCGCGACAGGATTTCATCAGCTTCGAGTAGCAGATGAGAGTGTTCCGAAAACGGCATTTAGGACGCCGTCTGGATTTTATGAGTGGTTGGTCATGCCATTTGGGTTGACCAATGCACCAGCCTATTTTGTGGATCTTATGAATCGAGTATTCAAAGATCAGTTGAATAAGTTTGTTCTTGTGTTCGTGGACGATATCCTTGTTTACTCCAGGACAGAGGAGGAACCACAAGGGACACTTGAGGATAGTGATGGAGGTGTTGAGGAAACACCAATTGAAAGCGAAATTCTCTAAGTGTCATTTTTGGAGAAGGGAAGTGAGGTTCTTGGGTCATGTTGTTTCAGAGAGTGGTATTGCTGTGGACCCTGCGAAGGTGGCTACGGTACAGGATTGGCCTACGCCCAAGAATGCAACAGATGTAAGAAGTTTCTTGGGATTAGCTGGATATTATCGTAAGTTTATCCAGGACTTCTCCAAGATAGCAACACCGTTGACTCAATTGACTAAGAAGAATCAGTCCTTCGTCTGGGACGGAGTGTGTGAGGATGCCTTCAAGAGTCTAAAGGAGAAGTTGACGCGTGCGCCAGTGTTAGTCATTCCTAAAGGGAATGAAGAGATGACGGTATACACGGACGCTTGTGGTACCGGACTGGGTGCTGTATTGATGCAAAGAGGTAGGGTTGTAGCTTATACTAGTCGACAGCTAAAGCCGCATGAGAAGAAGTATCCTACCCATGATTTGGAATTGGCAGCGATTGTATTTGCGCTGAAGATGTGGAGACACTATCTCTTGGGAGAAAGATTTGAGTTGTTCACCGATCATAAATCGTTAAAGTATCTTTTCTCTCAGAAGGATCTGAATCTCCGTCAGCAGAGATGGTTAGAGTTCTTGGCTTCGTATGATTTTGATATCGCATATACACCTGGGAAAGGTAATGCGGTAGCCGATGCCTTGAGTAGGAGACATGCCAGTTTAGGGGCTATGTTTCTTGAGTGGAAGTAACTGGAGTATATCGCGGGGTTTGATTTCAGACCAAAGTGCGAATTGGATCCAGTTATGCTAGCTAGTTTGGCGATCAGACCCACTTTGATAGAGCGGATTGGTTCCAGCCAGAGGGACGATCCTAATCTATTGGAAATCATCTCCAAGTTAGAGATGAACATCGACGGTGAGGAGATGAATGTGTATGGGCTTGATCGAGATGGATGGCTTCGGAAGAATGGAAGGCTAGTTGTGCCCAACGTGAATGGTTTGAGAGATGAAGTGCTTAGAGAATGTCACCACTCAAAACTGACTATACATCCCGGTGGTAATAAGATGTATCGAGACATGAAGCAGACTTACTACTGGGAAGGGATGAAAAGAGACGTTGGGAAGTTTATATCCAAATGCATGAATTGCCAGCTCGTTAAAGCCGAGCAAAAGAAGCCTAGTGGGTTGTTGCAACCATTAGAAATTCCCGAATGGAAATGGGAGCAAGTCTCGATGGATTTCATCGATGGTTTACCAAGGACTAGATCGGGATATGATAGCATTTGGGTAATTGTGGATCGATTGACTAAAAGTGCAAGATTTATACCAGTCAAATCGATCAGAACGGCAGCCAAGTTGGCAGAATTGTATATGAAGTGGGTAGTGAGATTTCATGGAGTACCCAAAAGCATTGTGAGTGACCGAGACCCGTTGTTCACTAGTGGGTTTTGAAAGAGCTTACAAGAGGCTCTAGGGTCAGGATTACATCTCAGTACCGCATATCATCCTCAGACCGACGGTCAGACGGAGAGGGTGAATCGTATATTGGAAGATCTCTTGAGAGCTTGTATATTGGATTTTGGTGGATCATGGGATGACCATTTGCATCTAGTAGAGTTTGCATATAATAATAGCTACCAATCCAGTATCGGTATGGCTCCATATGAAGCTTTGTACGGAAGACCGTGCAACTCACCATCATGTTGGATAGAGACTGGCGAGAAGTTTGTGCTTGGACCAGATGTAGTGAGAGAAACTTCGGATAAGATTAAGATCATTCAGCAACGAATGAAAGCTGCCCAAGATAGGCAGAAGAGTTATGCTGATAAGAGGAGAAGAGACTTGAAATTCTCCGTTGGTGACTTGGTGTTTGTCAAGATCTCTCCGTTGAAGAGCGTGATACGATTTGGCAGGAGAGGCAAGTTGGCACCAAGATTTGTTGGCCCATTCCCTGTTCTTGAATTAGTCGGGAATTTGGCATATAGAATTGGCTTACCAGAGAAAATGGCGGGAGTTCACAATGTGTTTCATGTTTCCCAATTAAGGAAGTTCGTTCACGACTCAGATATGACTATTTCACCTGATCAGTTAGAGGACTTCGAAGTAGAACCCGAGGCGGTCGGGAATCGCAAGCCGATTTGTATTGTGGGGCACGATACGAAGCAACTTCGAAGGAAGGCGGTGAAGCTAGTCAAGGTTCAGTGGGGCGAGGACGAGAATGATTGTACTTGGGAGATAGAGGAGAGCATTAGGAAGGCATATCCAGAACTCTTTGCCTGGTAAGATCTACTTTGCGATTTAGTTATTCCGCATGCTAGGGTAGACTTATTTTACTTGTTTTGCATGTTTGATTGATGTTCTATGATTGCTAGGCATGCGGGACCTTTGTGTGTGTTTTGATTAGGGAATTTCGGGGGCGAAATTTCTTAAGGGGGGGAGAGTGTAATGACCTGCATTCTACGCATCGGGGGAATCGTAGAATATTTATTTCTTTCCCATGTGAAGTCGTATGGTCATGTAACTTTGGGAAACATCTATTAGAGTCATTTCCCATGTTCATGATTTTTGTCGATTTTTAAATGACCATTTTGTCCCTAGTTGGTACTGTTTTGGCCATAACTTTTGATTGGAAAGGAATTTTGACCTGAAACTACTTCCATTAGATTCGTTTGATGGTTTACCTTTCCGTAGAGTGGTCATAATAGTCAAACGGACTTACCGTTTGGGAGATATGGCTGAAATAAGGTTTGAAGGGTGAAAAACTGCTTAACCGGGCCAAATCGGGTGATTAGTGGATAGGCCCATAACCCATTTCGGGATTAGGGTTATGGGAAGGCTGAAATGAGTTAGAGAATCATTCCATTTCAGTTTTCTAGCCTCCACTTATCACCAACGAACCCTAAAAATGGCCTTCAACCTCTAAATCACCTCCAAATCACCTTTTGGTCAAGTATTTGGCTTAGCAACCTCTAATCAAGGAAGATCTACACCAAAGCAACATTGGAGCTGCTGTTTAGCATTGGGATTCACATCAAATCAGAGATTTATTTCAGATCTTAGTTTATTTTGTGGCTAAGGTGAGTGATTTGCATAGTTTTGCACTAATTATGGCTATTAGGGATGATTAGTGTTAATTAGCGAATTTAAACATGATAAAATTCTGGAAAAATGTTTATAAAATTCGGAATGATGTTTTAGGCCTCTGATATGAATTTGGGTTAATTTGGTTAAGTTTTGCTAATCTTATCATAAGTTTCACCTAAACATGCTTAAGGGAAAATAAGGGGTTTTGGCTATGTTTGATCCATTTTAACCTATCATATTGTTGTTTTGATGTTTGTGGTTGACTATATATGTTTCTATGACTGTATGGTATGCTTTGTGACTGATTAGAATAGTTGGAATGGTCGAAAACGCTGTCGAGGGGCGTAAACAACTCGCTGGACAAGGTGCAGGAGTTCGGATCGGATGGGGATTGAGGGTCGATCGGATCGCCCTATGGGATCGTGGGACATCACCACGAGTCAAGTCATCTCCTCCGAGCCGAACCATCTACGCAAGGTCCACGAACACCAACCGTGAACTGCTACCCGATCCGATCCACTCGTGCTTCGTATCACGATCCGACTAGAGGAAAGCAACATCGACGATCCGATGCACTACGAGACGCCGATCCGAACCAGGGGGAGCCACGAGCTGGAGGAGCGCGATCCGACCCGTATGGGGTATTCCGATCCGAACCGAGGAGAGGAGTACGATCTGAAGCAAAGAGAAAGAGGACCGCGATGACGATCCGAACCGTGGCGTGCTGAAGAGCAGATCTGATCCAAATGGGGTATGGAAGGCCGAACCGAACCAATGAAGACTGATAACCCGAGATGCAAAGGTAGTCCAAATGAAGGGTATTGACTCAGGATCCAGATAGGAACCAATGAGTGGACTTCATGAGTTGGACTTTGCTGCGGGACGTGTGCTAAGGAGTTGTCGACGTTCATAACTTCGATTCACCACTGAAAAGGAATGATGGGCTACTTATCAGTGCAGTATGGTCATTATGACCTGAGGGGCAAGGTGATGGTAGCAAGACTACGTTATCAGTGCAGTAGGGTCATTATGACCCGAGGGGCAAGGTGATGCGTAGTAAGACTATGAGCCAGTGCAGTGGGGTCATTGCGACTCCATGGAGCAGAGTGGACATAGTAAGGGTTAGTAAGGCTATGAGCCAGTGCAGTGGTGTTTTTGTGACTCCATGGGGCAAAGTGGACATAGCGAAGGATTTGTGGCTACGTTATCAGTGCAGTGAAGCCATTTATGACTTCATGGCGCAGAGTGATCGTAGCAAGGTATGTTGGGTGATCGAAGTGGTGAATATCGTATGCTTTACGCACTGAGTGAGAGATGTGAGGATGGATGCTATGTTTGATTGTTTGCCATCATTATGACATGCACACCTCCCCCACCTCCGTATATTTATACTGTTTGATATGGTACCTTAGAGTGTTGTACAGTATGTAGTGCTAACTCTTTGATTGCAGGTCCAGGTTCAGGTATGTTTTAGTCTACCTGTTATTGTTCACTTTAGATGCTTATCGCTCATACTAGGCTTTATGTCTGACCCAGAGTTTTATGTCTCCTCTTATTACTCTGGGTGCGCACACGAGCAGACTAGAGACAGGTTAGCTGGTGATGCGCGAGTAGCTGATTCGGAGGCGGGCAGGAGGCTTCTACGTATGATATATATATATATATATATATATATATATATATATATATATATATATACACACACACACACATTCTCTCTGTGTCGTTGGTGGTCGCTACTTGGGCATTAGTAGTGTACCTCCCTTATCTTGCTTTTGCTTTAAGACAGTTTGAAAGTTGAAATAAGCTGTATTTTGGATTTCCGCTGCTATGATGTTTAGTTCTGATTTTCAGCTTATGCACTGTCTCTCCTGTTTTATGTCAAGTATGTTATTACTATATTTTATTCTATGCGCTGTGAGACATTCTACAGGTTCTTTGTATGTTCATTTCTTTCTTCCTTTTTCCTTCTGACGACCCGTTCCGTGCTAACTGGACATGTGTACAGCGCACCTTTGGAGTAAATGTCGGTTGGTGCGGGGCGGACCGTCACAATATGCATACATGCACATCTATATTCAGACTTCATTTTATGTCATTTTGTTCCCTGTAATACATTTTCTTTAATATTTTTTATTTTGTTACTAATAATACAAATTAGATTTTGTTTTTTAAAATGTTACGGCGTATTTAATTGAAATTAACGTAAAATCACAATATATTTTTTAAATTACACAATTAAAGGATGAACCGTTGTACTGTAAAAAACTATTACCCATATTAGAGCACAATAATATGCTAAACAAAAAAACTATTACTCATTGTCCATATTAGAGCACGTTAATATGCTAAACAATATCCACATGGTGTATATGAGTCATACTTTCAGTTAACATATTGAACATTAAGTTCGCTATTTAATGATCAACATATTTGATTTTTAAGGTCTAGCCTTGACCTTTTCATTAAGACTTGCCCATCCCTAACTTTCAAATTATCGTAGCCAAGATTTTATGACCACCTTAAATAGTATACCCATAGCAATAATTTTTCTAAACGATTCGATTTTGATTCAAATTAATATAATGGGAATAAAGACTCCATCCTAATTTTCAAATTCAATACCTAAAAATTTATTTTCAAAAATAAATTTTCATCCAACGCATCATCGAAGTTCTTAAGAAAAATATGTATTTTTATTATGCACATTTACTGTTAGAACAACAAATATTTACAGTCTAATATTTAAATATTTGTAAATTATCTACAATACTAACTACAAACGTTTAAAGTGCAAAATATGTATTAATTTATAGGAGATTTTATTGTAAAAGACAAACTTCATAATTTTGTTATCCTTAAGGACGAGCTCTTTAAAATTTAGTCATAAGGACAACATAATAAAATGAAACTATACAGTATCAATATATGAAAATATTTTGCAAAACTGATACCATGCACATTGTCCTCTCACCTATTTTTTAATCCTTATGGTATATTTAGTTGAAAAGTTTATCCTTCTCACTAAAAAATTAAGAACATGTCTTTAAAGCTAAAAAAATGATAAAATTTATTTTTCACACCATTTTCTTGTATTTTATAAAAGGTGTACAATTAAAACCGTAAACATTTGTGGTGTAAAATGCATATTTTGTCGGATTTAATTATAAGTAAATGTAAAGTGTGTATTTCTATTGAAATGGTGGAAGGGATTTCAAAGAATCGATTTTCTACAGATATGAGAATGAATCTTAAAACCTTCAAAGGAGGTTTGGAAAAAAACTCTCCTTTTAATGTACTATTTTTTTAGCATATACATATATATACACACACACACACCCAAAAATGAGAAAATAGCCATTCTTCGGTGGCTCACAACAGCAGTTAAGTAGTACAAACAGTACCACCTAAACTGTAAAATACAGGATCAAACAAAACAAAAGAGATCCTCTGCAAAGAACCAAAACAGACAACTCCTCACAACCAAAAAGGGTTATATAAAAAAAAAACAGGAGACATCAAAATGCAATAACCGAAAACCATAAGGAGAGGACCAAAAGAAATCCAAGAAGCTAGCACTGCAACACCACCGAAGCAAATGCCTGCTCCAACCAGTCCAGAAGCAACCACAGTAGCTATCAAAAGGCGGAGCAAGGTCGGTCAGTGACAAGCGAAAGCGTAAACTCAACTGCAGATGAATCCTCTCGACCTAGCTCCTAACCTGAAAATAATAATTAAAAAAAAGGTTAAAAGGGGCGGGTGAAGGAAGAAGCAAGAAGAAACACTATCACTCACACACACCACACCCCCAAACAAAACACGAAACAAAACTCACCCAACACCCGCATAGGGAAAAGGACCATAGGAAACATTGAAAAACCAAGAAAAAGCTAAATATTGAGACCTAATAACACCCAAGAAAGGACGACCACGAAATGCAATAAAAACATCATCCTTAACTCGACGGATGATAGACGAAGACGACATGGGTACCTCATCGAAAACAGCCTTGTTACGAGAGCACCAAAGATGCAAACAAATCAGACACGTAATAAGACGAAAGAGGATAGAACAGAGAGACTTACCGAAGTTCCTTCCCACCAGAGGCATAGTAAGTCCAGAAAGGAAGAAGCGTTGCCCAGTAAAGCAACCTGGGCCCTGAAGAAAGACCAGATACAACAAGCACACTAACCCGAGAAAAACAAATGAGTAGACGTTTCCCCATCTTTTGCCCTGCAACACCTACATCGAGACACGATAGAGATTCTAATCCTCATAATATTTTCATCTAGAGGTAAGCCATTATGCAGAATCTTCCACATAAGAATGGAAACCCTAGGGGAAATGTGATCGTCCTAAATGAAAGAGAAATCGAGGTTTCTAGGAACACGACACCTAGCAGAATCTCATGCAGCCTTCAAGAAGGAAGAACCACCATTCCAACCTACACCACCGCCGTGAGAGTTGGAAAAGGCCTTCATGGATTTCATACGCTTCCACGTCTCACTAGCATTAGACGGAGTTCCGTTGAAATATGACACGAAAGACGCTAGTACTTAGCGTGGATCAGGAACAACGCCCATAGAGAGTCGTGCGAACGAAATCTAACCCAAAGCTCACACGCGTAAGTCGTGCAAATATCTTTCGGGTCCTGGAGACCAAAACCACCGTCTCTTTTGGGATGGCAAATGACTCCCAAGAAACCCAATGGTGCCTCCTAGTATTGTCCTTGTTTCCCCAGAAAAAGGACGCGGCCAAAGAGCAAAAAGAACGCAAAAACGAAGAGGTGTGAGTCATGCCTGTGAAAACGTGAGACCAAATAGAATCAAGCACTGACTTTATGAGAACAAGTCTACCAGCCTGGGAAAGGAGATAAGAGTTCCAACAAATAATTTTACCCCTTGTTTTATACGTCAAAGGATTAAAGATCGCATTGAGCTTGTGACCTCTATAAAGAACAATACTAAGGTAAGGCAAAGGGAGAGAAGCGGCCTTGAAACCAGAGAAGGTTTCAATCCAAGAGACCCTTTCTGAAGTCATCGACCTAGCAGGAATGAAACAACTTTTAGAAGAGTTGACGAGTTATTAACCTGAACACCTCTCGTAAACCTGAATAAAACCGAGAAGGCGATGAATGGAACGTCGGTTCCCGTTAGTGAAAATAATGATGTCATCCGCAAAAGATAAGGGCGAAATAATTGGGCAACCTCTTGGGATACTGAATTGATGAATCCACCCTACAATCATAAGCGAATGCACACCACGAACAAACGCTTCTATGACGATGATAAAAAGCATCGGAGAGAGGGGATCATCTTGCCGTAATCCCCTACCCGATTGGAAAAAATCATTGGTTGTACCGTTAACGAGAACGGAAAACCAGCAATTCGAGATGAGCCTCCAAACAATATCGATAAGAGTCTCGAATGATGAAAAACTAAGACATACGATCATAAGCTTTCGCCATGTCGAGCTTGATAACCACATTGGATCCCCTGAACTTTCGATCAATTTGAGAAATGAGCTCTTGAGCCAAAAGGACATTGTCAGCAATAAGGCGCCCTTTAACGAAACCAGCTTGAGAAGACGAAATAACACGATCAAGAATAGGTGTTAGCCTAGAAGATAACACCTTATAGATTACTTTGTTAGAAAAGTAACACATACTAATAGGACAGACATCCGAACACGAGGGGGGATTCTTGCATTTAGAGATAAGAACCAGACCGGTGAAAGTTCATCCCTTAGGAAGCTCACCACTCAAGAAGAAATATTGCATAGCCAAATAAAAGTCAAGATGAATAATCAGCTAGACATTTCGGTAAAAAAAACCATTGGATTTGTCCGGAGCACCGGCATTATCCTTGCTTAGCGAAAACACACAGGAACGAATTTTCTCACAATTCTCACAAGACGGAGGGCAGAAAAGCCCATCACACTCCTCGGGAAGAACCAGTCTAGGGATAAAAGCCATCTTGTCCGAACTAGAAAAGAAAACGATGGGCAACTCGAGAAAAAATGAAAGCGAGAAAAGATGGTCTTTTTGACTTCCACGGGAGAAGAAGCCAAGGAAAGATCTAGGTGAAGAATTTGGTGAATAGCTAAATGAATATTCTTCTTTCTAATAGAAGAATGAAAGAATTTGGAATTTGAATCGCGATTGACGATCCATTTGATCCTAGCTTCTTAGCGATGGAAGTCATTCTCAACGCACGGTTCGGAAGAAAAGGTGAGGAGTTGTGCCTGAGCCCACCTCTCCTTGTTAAAAGCAGAAGGAACATCATCATAAGGAGACTCCGCTAAGATAAGAGCCTTTTCAGCCGCTCTAACACGGTCAAATATATTCTTGAAAACCTGCATTCTCCAAACCTTAAGACAAGCTTTGAGATGTTTAAGTTTGAGAGAAAACACAGCGATAGGGCTGCCAGAAGCAGGAGAGGACCAGGATGCCTACACAACTTGGTGGAAGGAGTGATGGGATCTCCAATGGACTGAAACCGGAACGAAGGTCCCAATAAGGCAAAAGGCGTACAACGAAGAATCTTCGGAGCGTGGTCCGAGTTAGTACGGTGAAAAAGAATAATCGAGAAAGTGAAAGGGAGGTTAAACCACTTCTCAAATCCGAAGACCCGGTCGAGACGAGAAAGGATCCGGCTAAGACCATCTTGGTTAGTACACCAAGTAAAAGCCGATCAAACAAAAGACACATCTGAGAAACCAGATTCAGCAATGAAAGAACTAAAATTATCAACTACTGCACGGTTAGTAGAGGATCCCCCACGCTTCTCGACCTGGCAGGAAACGATGTTGAAATCACCCATATGACTGAGGCCACAAAGCTGGTGGTCAGAGAGACACAGAAGATCGACTCATAAGCACAACCTCTTAATTTGGTCGCAAATCACGTACACTGTCAAAAATAGGAAAGACGGAGAAAAGGAAGAAATCAAACAAACAACCGAAAGAAGTCGTGAGGAATCAAAAAGAGGGGAACACAAACGTCACTAGCCCAAATAATCCAAATCTTATTGGATATATTGGTTAATCCGCCCCAAACTCAAGAGAAAGGACAGTGTTGGTGATCACCGCATAATCCATGAAAGGCTCTAAAAGTGCCACCAAACGGACGGAATGCTTCTTGACGATGCATTTAAGCCTAACCAAAGAAGCATCGTTACCGATCCCACGAACAGTCCAAAACAAAAAGTTCGACATTCAAACATAAAACAGACAACATGCCAATAGAAGAAGGATGAAAACTGCCAAAAGCAGAAGAAGAAAAAAAGACAAGCTCCAAGGAACCAACTTAGATAAGATAAAGACTCGGCCGCCGATATAGAGCGAGTATGAATGGTAGGAGGAGTATGAGAGGCACATGTCTTGAACCTTACGGAAGAAACACATGGAGCCCATCCGTTTTGAATCCGAAATAATCATGAAATGATGTTAATATTTACACGGAGGTTATTTCATGAAATTATCACTGTAATAAGCTAAAACAAACAATGTTGCATTAAAGTGAATGATGAGTTTAAGTAAATGAGTACAGTAACTTTGATTTGACAATAAATCAGATGTTATCAGTGGATCAACAGGTCATCAGCGTGATTAATGCAATGTAATTGAGTAAAATGATTAGAATGATATCATCACAAACATTAGAATAATATACATGATCACACCATGAAATTAGAGATTCCATTATCAAACCATGTTGATGTAGATAAATACAGGTTATTTAAACACTCGCTACTGTTACACGCACTGGCTTTGCTTATAGGAATGTTTTGCGAACCCCTTCCAAGCTACAGCAGAAAATGAAGTAAACTTCTCACAAAAATTGATAACCATTATCTCCACACGTCTGGCATTACTGTGATTTTGGATTTCTAAATAGAGCATGCACGTAAGCCAGTATCTCCTACCTACTGGAATCCAAAATCCCCACACGTCTGGCATAGCTAATTAAGAATCACCGTTTAATCTCATTGCACAGTAAAAAGAGGAGATACGCACATACAATTAAAAGATATCAATATTGATGAAATAACAGAAACATTTATGAAGATAGAAGTGTGGTATATCAAATTGAATATATATCATCAGCCTTCTGTATCTATCGTTTTTCTCATTCTGACCACCCTTTATTTCTTTCAAGCTAACACTTGCTTCCACCTCTAAAGGTTCTTTTGTGTATGTGTGTGTATATGGAGAGAAGTCCAAAAGAAAAAGGAAAAGTAAAAAAAGAATAAGGAAAAAGAGATTTGTTCGCCTATAGCTGTACCATATAACCTGCTCAGTACAATTCAAAAATGAACATAAAAATCAATTAGTCTACGAGCTGGATCCATAGCCATTGGGATGAGCCCTTTGCCATTTCCAGGCGACGCTTAGACTCTGCGTAAGATCTGTGTATTTTGCCGTCCAGTTTAATTCTCTCAATATTTTAGAAGGATCGCTGTATACTTCTGCATAGTCCCCAGGCCGTCTGTCCAAGTACTCAACCTTTATGTTTACTCCTGTAGCCTTTTTGCATGCTTCCACGAATTCTTTCACTGATCTACCTGTTAAGAAAACGACATAATCAACTTACTATAAGCTTCTTAAAAAGAAAAACGAAAAAAAAGAAAAAACAACACACACACAAAACATTCCCGAAATCATAAACACAAGAGACTGATAAAAAGTCAGCACCACTCTCTGTCCCTATAAGGCTATATAATATATGGCATGCGCCTCAGATTTCGCCAAAGACCGCAATGAGCATGTTTAGTAATTCCTTGTAAGTTGTCGAAACAAATTACAAGCAACTTATTCCAATGTTGGTGTTCAAGAATTACATGTTGCAAAAATAGCTAACAAATAGAATTATGACAAGCAATATTTGTTGCTTAGAGCTTATGATGCAATTTTAACCATGTTAAACATCTGAATGCTTCTATTTATACGTTTTTTTTTAACTACTTAGAAATTATCATTTGAAACATCTTTTAAGAAGTTTCAAATTAAGTTAATACGTGCAGTAATCTCATTCTTGTTAGTTGAAAGAGTACAATAAATAGAGTGTGTCTGTATGTGTATGCACCTAGACGCATGTAAATTACCTTTTCCAGTACCAACATTGTAAATTCCAACTTTTTTAGGCTCGGCATGATTGAGGGCTTTCACATGTGCATCAACCAAGTCGGTGACATCTATATAATCTCTTACACATGTTCCATCAGCAGTTGGATAATCTGTTCCTTTAACCTATTAAAACCAAATGCATAGGCCAATTATTTTAGTAGAACATATGTTGGCACCTCATTTCTAACATCAGACTATATATAATCTAACATGCCCGGTGGAAACTATTACATAAAAGTTTGAGTACTAATAACGAATATAAAATATGACATATTGTATGCTTCGGGTTCCCATATGGTAAGGCTCGCGTTTAATAGAAAAGCATTATAACATACAGATGTTGATTCTATGATGATATAATGTGCTATGAAAACTGAACAAAGGTACCTTAAGACCTGGATTGATTCCTAATGCTGCATCGAAACAAGCACCAGAAATACGCCCATGTTCACGTAGTTCAGGTCTAGGAGCTTCACCCAATCTTCCTTCTGGGTCCGAACCAATAACATTGAAATATCTGAAAAAGGATTAGACGGTAAATTATGAATATTTGGTAACTTGTTTTTAATGTTTTTTCAATGTGGATATGAGGTAAACCTAAGTATCATTATAGCCATGTCGTTTGTCTTCGAGTAATCCAAAATCATATCTTCTGCCATTTTCTTGGCCTTTCCATATGGATTGATTGGAAACTGCAATTGAAATTAGAAAAATAATAATATGGTAACTGATGCTTCTGCCACATTAAAAAAAGAGAGAACTACATGGATGCCAAATGTTCCCAGCAACATTTGATCTGGTACTTCAATGAAAAGATTTGCATTCTTGTTGCCTATGAAAGGCTTTCCCAAAATCCAAAGCTGTAACAGATAATCCTTTGCAATTCAGAACTACGTAGGTGGACGTGGTAATAAAAGTTAACCTGAGATGTTTGCTCTGTAATTGGCATTTTCTTGGGCTCTCCATAAGTGGCACAAGTACTTGAATATATGAGCGTCTTAACACCATGAGCTCCCATTGCCTCTAGAATTCCTAAAGTATTTGATGTAATATTGTGATAGTACCTGTTCAAATTGGTATTAGATTGGAATATTGGACCACAAGTTTATTCCACATTTCATAACTGAGCTATAATACCATGCATCCTACCCTTACTTAAGTCACTAAAAGTAGCTAAAATAACCAGTCAATTTCACTTAAATGTTGCTACCTAAATATCCTCAATGCTTGCAATTCGTGACAAACATGCAGCTAGCAGATAAACATTTTTGATGCCTGATTTCTAACACATATATTGGAAAAAAGACATGTATTAACAAATATTTAACCTGCAGAGAGGAAACAAAGACTACCTTAGAGGCTCAAGGGTACTTTCACCAACATAAGCAACAGCTGCAAAGTGCATAACAGCATCAAATGCATTTTCTGAAAATATTTTGTTAACCTATAGTGTGGTTAAGAATTCAACATATGAAGATCCCTTTTATAGTCATGTGTATAATATTAAGCTTGATTGAATATAAAGACATCCAGTGATAAAAGTAACAAGAAGGATACAGCGGTAGCATCTCCTAAATCAGCATATATGAACTGAAGTCTCCCAGGTTCTGGAAATAGGTCCTGTAATTTATTTACTGCACCCATATTTCCCCTGGATAGATTATCCTAATTAAATTTCACAAAATAAATATTAGTTGCAGATAAGTGGATGTATGATTAAAATATTAAAGTTGTAAATAAAATACAGAATGAACCCTGACATTTGCTATAGATCAAATCCCCTGTTAGCTTAGTTGACTCACAAAAGAATTCAACTTTTACCTCTTGTATCTTATACACATCTTGCGTTTTTTAAAGGAAAATTTAAGGATAAAGTATGTTAAATGGTAGGTGAATTGACAATGTAATGGCTTATTTTATTTTCCATGTGTATAAGAGTAAAGAGCTTTCTAATATTAAACCAACAGAAAATAAATTATCCATTCTAAGAACAGTCAAAAACTAACATGATTATAAGTAACTGCGCACAAACCTACCACTATGGTAACACGGTACGAGTCTCTAAGTAGACGAAGAGCAGCATGTGAACCAATATATCCAGCACCCCCAGTAACTAAAACATGTGTTACTCCGGTCTCTTTACGAGAAAACTGCAAAACACACCAATAAAAATAAAATAAAACATATACAAATTTGGATTATAAAATGTCTCAAAGTCAAAGGTCCAAAGAAAATTCGAATAAATAGTATTTAACAACATATTAGATTATTAGATGCCTCAAAGTCAAGTAGAGAGAGTGATTTCAGTTATGAAATATTAGTTAGGTGTATTTCAGCAAGAAATTCGAAGTCAGTTTAGTAATACTTACTACATTTGTACTGCTAAAACTAGGGGTCTGTTTAAGAATGACTATGCCGACAGCAATTAGAGCAGCGGCCATTAAAAATTTAACAAGAATATCTGACTTCTTCCTTGAATCCAAGTGCTCCATTCCTATCAAAAAGAATAAGCAGTAATGTCATAATTAGTTATACCAAAAAAAAAAAAAAAAAAAAAGCTAACTTAAGACGTAAAATAGCATACAATGCAGCAATTCTTTTGCGCCTGAAACTTGAAAAAAGGCATTATGGACAAAGAAAAGTCCAAGCAAAAGAAATAGCCTTTCATTTTACTCTGTTCAAAAACTGGAGCTGAAATAAATGAATATTGTTGTTGATAGAATCTGACATCTTTCGTCATTGTGTGCCTAATAAGCACGATTCATGTACATATATATCTTGTTTAGATGTCTAACTTTATCAGAAATATAGTTTAAAAAAAAACTATTCATAGGGTGTAACTTGAATTAGGCATTTCTAGTTGCATTCGGCTCCAGCTCCACGTTAACTCGGCCTTTCTTTGCAAATTCGAAGCCATGTGCGTGTAATTGGAGAAATTTGATTTCCATCATGTCAAAATTCCTCATTTTTCTAACACACTGAGTTTTAGACTTGAGCTTAGACAGCCTTCTTTGAATCATTTTGAATTTTAGGCCCTTAAACAGTTCAGCTAAAGTAACAATGTATGCTCGAGATGGCACTCAACTGATCATTCCTATAACCTTGTTTAAATGTCAAACTTTTTTTTACCACTCACTGGAAATGTGGACTCGAAAAGCAGTTAAGCAAGCAATCATCATTTATAGCAATCCTGACGTGATTCATATCAAACTTTTGAAATTTAATAAAAATATTCTCCACCAATAGTAACATAAGTCGTAGTCTATTAGATAACTATGTTCTGGGTTTTGAAAACAGAGCACATGTTGGAGTTATCGGTTATCCATGTTGAAGTATATATGCTTGTCGAACAAGCATTTGCTTTCATATACTTGTTCGGCAAGTGGGTGGTTTTCATTGTTATAAGATTTGCATGTTTACCACTCTTTGAATCAACAGTTGAACATACAACATCCCAACTTGTAACATTTGAAGAATCCTCCACTGTGAAATTTCAATGATTGCGGATTGTAATTAACAGATAGCAAGGAAGTAAAATTTGACTGTTGGGATTGATAGTCAAAATTCTCCTACATACGAAATACAAGTATGACAACGCATTCTGTTTAGTTATTAAAAAAAAAAAAAAAAGTCCAGAAAACAAAGTTTCACTTCTAGATCACGAGGAATGTATGTCTGCGCTAAATAAGGCATAGATTCTTATTAATTTACATTGATTTAGAATGACTAAATCGCCTTAAAAGCAAACCTGAAAATGGCCAAGATCTAGCACCTCTTGGCTGAGTTCTATTCCTAGTAGGTAGCATGTGACAGGAAACTTTCCCTTTGGAATCAAGCCAGATGGCCTTGGATCAACAAATAATTGCTGCCAGCCTGATCGTTTAAAGTAACATTATATTTCACAATGTGGTTCAAATCGGTAAAAAAGCCATTGTAATTAATAAACAAAAATATGCTAATTTGGATCATTGCTAATGCACCACCAGTTCTCAATCATTTTACTCTTTCTAAAAAGAGAAAGGAAGAATTAGAGAACCTATTTGGATTTTGTTAGCACAAGTAAAAGGAAAAATTGCATCCACTATTATACCATAAATAAGCTTACAAACATGCATTGGAAAGGCTAATTTGTTACACTAAAGTTTAAACAGTACAAAAGAGATTGAATTGAAATGTGTGCGGAATCGGCATGCACATGAATAAAAAGAAAAGAAAAGAAAAAAGCATACGCCGTACTGAATATGATTTAAAAACTTTCGTGGGATAAAATAGCTTGAAATTTCCAATTAACGGCGAAAATGATAATGGTGATGATAGCAAGAATACTGCATCGTAATTTCTAGCTAGCAATTACATGGATACAATTCCAAAAACAAGAAGCATCATGTGTCACATGAATGTAACGCTGTTATGCTAATCAAAATAACAGAACAGAACGAAACTAAAATATTCCAAAATGTTCGCACTCAAAATTCAAGTGTTCCAGATATATCCAGATGACGGAAAGGGGAAGAAAAGCGATCTCCGTCTTATTTTCAAAAGAAACAATAAGGAAAAAAAAGGGATGAACATGAAACTGGACTTGGATAAAAATGTCAAAATTCAAAATTCGGAAAAGTCCCGATGATAAAACTCAAAAAGGGTTAGTACCAACCAGAAAATACCTGGATCGTCACAGGAATAAATGATCAAAAACTGATTTGGAGAGAAACTCCTTTCTTGAAACTCGAAGAGCGTGACGTTAAGGGGAGAGAGGGAGGGAGGAAGAGGTCGGAACGAGTCTTTTGGCTGTTTTGAGGAGCGAAGCGGGGGAGAGAGAGAGAGAAAGAAAGAATTTTATGCGTTTCTAAATAAACGCTCAAGTGAAACGACTTTAAATAAGCATCAACGCGCTTTGCCAACAGGAATAACAAATTTCGATATATAAGAACACGACTGTTGAAGACTTAACATTTTATTCGTTGCATAGATTTTATATATAAAGCTTTGTAATGTGAATTGAACTGGTCTTAACTCTTAAGATATTGGATTAAACAAATTAAAAAAAAAAAAAAACGTAAAGCATATTTACATTTATTAGTAATATATATTTTACTGTGCTTCCATTTAAATATGCATGTTTAAACATGAAATTACCTCTTTTGAAATGCATACCATGATTGCTTTTCTTAATATGGCCTTATTTACATAAATCTATTTAGTCATATTGTCTATTGTTTCATTGAAAATCTCTGTTGGGAAAATTAAATGAAAAAAATGAATGAGAAAAAAAAAAAAAACATAGTGAGAAAATATTTAATGAAGGGAAAAGAGTAAATATAGTATGACATATTTTAACAGTTTATTGCACCAAAAGGTGTTTGATACTTCTATATCAAGATACTACATCTTTAAAATCTAATGAGAAAAAAATCTTCGCGACGCAAAAAGAGTACAATGTAGTATATTATATTTCAATAATCTACCGCATCAAATAAAATTTGACATTTCTAGATCAGTGTAATGTTTCATTAAAACCTCAATAAAGGGAAAAAAATAGTCAGAACAATACATTATGATATACTTATATATGCTTCTCCATATTTTATACTTTTCCGTTTTGGGTTTGAATACATATCTTGATAAATCAAATCAGCTAAAATTCCTTCCGATCCATACATGTATAAAGCATTAAGAAAATTGAAATCAAAAAATAATAATTTTGATTCCTCTCATTCAAATGTGCATCATTTATAAATAGTTGTCTTTGATACAATCAATTTGCTAATATCATTTCTTCCAAATATTATTTTGAATTTATGCACTTCGTATGCTACTTTTATGGAAAACACTTTATGTGCTTTCATTTTGGTGCTACAAATTAGTTTTGCATATTGCAATTACGTTTTTCAATGTATATTACAAGTTCCGTTACAACAATACTTAAAAGCAGAAAATAATCTAGTTATCATGAATTATATCAAAATTTTCATTATAACAATACTTGAAAAAATGTTGTAATCTATGCTTGCCGTTCTTTGCGTTCTTTATAACCAATAAAGTCATTTATATTCTTCAAAAACTAGTATATTTTCATTATTTAATATGGTTTAACCAATATTAATACTTTCGATGTATTCCAAATGTTTCAAACATTACCACTATATTAAACAATTTAATTATTTTTAAAATTATCATGGCTTGAACATTTAACATATTGTCAATTCTATATGTGCTGAAATGATTTTGTTGTGCTTTCTCCAACACGCACGTGCGCGCGCGCGCACACACACAAATATATATATATATATATATATATATATATATATATATATATATATATATAGACACACACATGCGTGTGCGCGCGCACACACACATTGGACTATGGGTCCACAGTCCTCGTTTAGGGAAGATTTCCTCATGGCTAATAATGTTTTCCTCTAATTCAAGATTTTTAGTCTATCCATAAACATAAATGCTTTATAATTTTCAAATTTATCATCCATGATTATTTCTTATTAATTTTATATGTGAAATACTAGAGTATAAATATATATCATGTTTTACATATCTAAACCACTCGCAGGGTTATTTGATAATTATATCATGGGTCTCCTCGATAATATCCTTAAGTGTTTCTTCACGAACACTTACCTTCTTTATATGACATTTTCACTGTTTACTCTAAAAATATTTCGAACTAACTTTTACACCACGCTTTAGATGTGGTTTATACATTTTGATCCTTCAAGGTTTTAAATCCATGTTGAAGCAAGCTTACTTGAAATATTATTGATATTTTATTTAAGTTACTTGATATTTTTCATCATTGTATATATTAAAAAATATTTAATCTTGATAATCAAAATGAATCTGCGTCCCTTAATATTATCCTTCCTCTTAATGTTGACGAACATTGCTACATTAAATATTCTCTTTGGATTCTCATTTTGATCCATTATCACATCACTATTAGCAAATAAATTATATATATATATATATATATATATATATATTTGTGTGTGTGTGATGTGTGTATATATATTCGTTATATGAGACAATCTTGAAATAAGATGCATTTATGCAATATTGCTTATTCTCATTCATCCATCTAGCCACTTATGGAATTTTCATATTATATATATGTCATTTGAATTCATACACGACTCCAGGTCTTTCAAAATTAATGTTGGTTGATTTTCAAATTACTGAATGACATCTATGCGTAATTTATAAGATCAAATCATATCGATTTATTCAAACAATCTTTAAGTCGTTAGTTAAATATCCACATATATAGATATGTACACTTACATACGCGTATTATATACATAATAGATTTACATAAATTTTTTCCATTTGAGTTGGTGAATTTTGAACAAACTATTATAGGGATAAATTATTAATTTTTGCTTATGAATCAATATCAATTTGAATCCTTAAAGACTATATAATAATGTTCAAAATATTTGGTCTACTTCAAATAAATTGTATACACAACTTCAAGTTGGTTATGCTTTATTCTTTAATTATATCTCAAATATCACTGTTAAGCATTAGTTACGATTACTTGTGAGAAAATAATGCATATTTATAATCGTATGTAGACATCTCTTCATATCTTATTTGGAGGGCTCGGTAAAAGTGAACATACTTGCAATAAAACAAGCATTCCTTTTGAACACTTGGAATTTTGTATAAGTAATAAATTATTTTATTTGCTCATATAGATTTCTTCCAGATGGTATTTATAGCATCTGTGAAAACATGATATGACATACAGGGAATGTCTTCTAGAATTTTACATTTCTCTTCAAGAGATATTTTATATGTACTACTTTTTGAATGTTATATATATCGATACACAATATCATTTTCTACATGAATTACATAATTGATACTTTGACAATAGCATAAAATATACCCATTATATATTTTTGTTCTAATTACTCTAGAAATGTCATATTACGTTTTAAATGTAGTAACAAAAATCGATGTGCTAAATAAAAGTTAGATGCTAAAGACAAAAAAAAAAAAAAAACTTTTATAGCGCAATATTGTTGTAACATATCTCTTTCGAAGATGATTTATTATTTCTAGAGTTTTACATCACGTTTCTTCAGGAGATATAACATTTCTTTCTAAGAAATTCCAATATAAAAATAAATGTTCTACCTCTGATATGTTGAATTTTGCAATGTAAACAAAAATGGAGCAATAAAATTTCTCTTTGAGAGAGTAATACACATACACATACACATCCATATGGTATACTGTTAATCTCTTCTAGATAATACTAAAATGCATTTCTTTAAATAAATAGCTAGCCATATATACATAGAAGTAATTTATAGAAATTTCATTTTTTTACAATATAGCATGATCAGTAAAAATCAGATATGATGACTACTTTATAGTTCATGCTGAAAATTTTTCTTTGTTAACGATCTGAATACTAAGTATGAAGTTAAAGAGAAGAGAACTTATGCTAGCCTGAAGAACAAGCTTGAGACTTGAAGTTGAATCCTTGTAACAAGTGGAAATTGTTAAGTCTAAAATTCAAGTTGAAACCTTTTTACGAAGGCTCAAAGTCAACACAACCGGGTATGGTGTTGAGTCAAGTCGAAGAAAAATAGTTGAATCGAGTTATATTGTCATTTATGCTATGAAATATGCAAGATCAATTTGAATATTCTTTATCACCTTAAACATGATGCAAAAGTTCGCATATAAGTCCTCAAAGTATAATCAACAATTTGTCCTCAATTCGATTTATTGTAGGGAGAGAGGGGGAG
Organism: Allium sativum; assembly: GCA_030737875.1. Classification (NCBI taxonomy): domain Eukaryota; kingdom Viridiplantae; phylum Streptophyta; class Magnoliopsida; order Asparagales; family Amaryllidaceae; genus Allium; species Allium sativum. The sequence goes on from CM060915.1 coordinate 750,410,810, forward strand.
ACAGAGAGGGAGAAGAAAATTTGGTCGCTTGATAGGCTCCCTTCCACCCCTATTTATAGGGCCAGGTCGGGCTTTGCTTCAGCTCTGATTACTTCAATCATTTTGTATCGGCGTTAACACTGCTAAATACAATAAGCAGCAGTTAATTTGATGCCTTTGCAATATCCGACAGTGTTCCTTTCGAAGGGAGTAGAAAAGAATGTTATGCCTTTTAGATAAATAGAAGCGACATGACTTCATTATCAAAGTGATGCGACACTCTTGTTAATTGGAGTGGGCTGACCAGCGTCACTCTTCTTAACTAGAGTGAGGGAGAAACATGTTTGCAACATAATGAGGGTGTTATGATCGCTTGTTTCTAGAAAATGCGAAATACTTACATAGGTTTTTTCGAAGCGATATGGCATTCCATACTTTATAAAGCAAAACGGATCTTTCATCTCCTTGGGGCGATGCAGTCCTTCTTTTAGAATAAGGAGACATAAATATTGGCAAGCAGAACCGATGCTTGTGGGAGAAACTACCTAATGATCCTTGGCATTTTTGGAGGGAGAAGCGACTTTAAGATCACAAGGAGTTGACACTCTTTTTTAATAATTGAAGGTCAACACCAACCTTGATTAAGAAGAGGAGAAGCACTCTTGCGAAGCGACACCACTACCAATTTCAATGAAGCGAAGCATTTCTTACGAAGCAATAGAAACAAATTAGCTCTATTATTAATATAAAACCAAATGACCTTCGTTTACTTCGAGGCAACACACCTATCTTCGAAGGAGATATAAATATGTTGTGACACTAGCACCCTACTAGCTCCCCCAAGTGTGATGAGTCCATTTATTTTTGTCGATGTCAGCTTTCACTTTTCATCTCATCATTCATCTTTATAGAACAAATTTGATCCATTCATTTGAATTTTATGGATCCTCTTCCGCTTCTTCTCCTATGAATAGTAATATAGTTCATTGCTTTTCTTCTTCCTGAAAGTTAAAATTCACAAATTCAAAAGGCTCTTATTCAAGAATCAAAACAAATTTCTTCCTTAAGCATTCGAATCCAAGCTTTTAGGTATGAAAACCTCTTTGTTTAATGATTTTAACCTTCGATTCAGTTGTTATAATTGCAAGTTAGGGTTTTAGTTATTTAACCTAATTTCAGAAATTTTGATCGATTGGGGGTGTAAAACATTAATTATAATGTTGTTTAGCTTAATCGGCCTAGGTTGTTTAAGACATTTATTCTCATTCTTGAGAAAGATAAGATCCTCAATTTCATTACAACGCTTGTTATAATTGCAAGTTAGGGTTTTAGTTATTTAGCCTAATTTCAGAAATTTTGATCGATTGGGGGTTTAAAACATTAATTGTGATGTTGTTTAGCTTAATCGGCCTAGGTTATTTAAGACATTTATTCTCATTCTTGAGAAAGATAAGGTCCTCGATTTCATTACAACGCAAAGAAAGTTAGAAAAAAAAATTAGATTTCTACATGTACTGTCAATCCTATCTAAATCCAATATGGGTTCAAAACTTAATCCTTTATATTAATCACAATAGAGATCGATACGAGGCATTGATCATTGATAGGTACAAATCATAATGTCGCCTTCGAGCATTCTTGATGCTACTTGTTTTTCATAACGAAGCACAACGCAATGTATTGCCCTAAAGCTTCGACCCTTGTAACTGATAAAGACCTATGTCGATGTCTTCTAAAGTTGGTTGTAGTCCACTAATTCCGCTGAAGTCGAAACATTGTGTTGAGTTTTAAAAATATAGTTCCAAAGGAATAAGATTAGTGCATAAACTACAATAAAATAGTCAAGCCACCTCGTATTAATTTCAATAGGGACCCTGTATCATGTCGACATTTAAAAAACTGAACCCTTTTGTATCAACTTGTTAAAGTTGACATCGCCTAATAGGACTAAATTTACTTTAATTTATGAAGGTAAAAACTATGTTGGTCCTTCACAATGAAGTGTAAATTATCATTTAGCCTCGTTTTGTCGATTTTAGCAATTGATAAACTTGATATCGATAACCATTCACCAAGCTTGACCATATAATACTAACCCTTCTGAACAAATGCAATATACTTGAACTTGACATCTTTTAACGTTTGGTATCGATTCTCGTGAATTTGGTATATGGCTTTGCCATTTTGATGGCTTGACATAAAGACACCTTTCCTTTACGAGGTGATACAATGTGTTTCAAAGTAGACACTTATTTGCATGATAGTTTGAAGGAGACACACCTTATTGACCTTAGGATTTATTTAATTCAAAAGATAGACTTAACAACTTATTATTCCTTTATTTCATCAATTTTTTAGTATTATCTCAATCATATATTCAAAAATCAGAATGATTTCACCTAAGAGGAAAATAAAAGTTTTTAAGGTTGGAAAAAGGCCAGTCAATAAAATGAGTTTTGGCCAAGGAGGTTCTCCCTCTAAAGACAGAAAAATGAAACCAATTCTCTCAATAATCTGACTTCACCACTGAAGAAGAATTTGATTTGATCTTAAATGACCCGCTTCTAAGTCATCAATACATGATTCTGGACATACATTGAAAGACCTAGTTCAACGCATTATCCAATATTCTCCACTTTTTTCTCAATTTAGATTGTTGTAAGCTTAAGTTTCAACTTTAGATGGACCAATTTTTAGCTTTAAAACAATTTCTCCTAGTATAACTTCTTCGTCTTTTTTTTTTTTGAATTTTCATTTTTTGATGGCGGGTCTTGAAATGATTTTGTATTAGCTATCTGTTTCAGGCAACCAAACATTTGTTAAATTTCTTTGGCAATACTTAAGAATTGATGCATAAAGTTGCTTAGCTCAAAGAGAGAGCTTCATCATTAGACTCTCAGATTATTGATCTCTCTAACGGCTAAGGTGAAGCGCATAATGAAAGGAACATAGAGAGGGCAGAGAAAGATAAGTCAAATAAGTCTTTCCAATAGTTGCACGCTACTTGTGAAAAAGTACAAAAAGAAAAACAAGAGACGCTTGAGTGAAGGACTTGAACCAAAACCTAACCAATTTAGATTTAACTATCATTTAGCTTGTGAATAAAAGCGAGATCCTTCAGGAAAAGCTAAAAGTAAAAAAAAAAGCTCTTAGCTAGATCTATCAACACGATTAAGGACACAAAATAGAAGGTTTCTTACTTATTACAAGATCCCATCGATTCCATTATTAGAAGATATTCAAAAATCCTCTCTTCCTTGCCTTTATTGATAATATAAATAAGTACCCTACCTTGGACTTCACTTCTCTAGACCATTATAAGGCGTTGAAGGAGAAATTCAAGGCAATCATAAGAGGAGTCCCTGATGATGATCTAGATATTAACGCTAAATATTTCCTTATATTCGACAAACCTCTAAAGGATAGCCAAGATGAATATGAGGAGAATTTTGATGATGATTTAAAAAAACAAAGGCAATCACGATATAAACGGTGGAGTCCAGGATGAGTACGGTAGTCATGACGTTGGCCTAAATGGACACAATCATGATGAAGGTGATACTGGGCATGATGGTGGTTACTCCCAGCCTCAACATAAATAAAAGGGTTTCACGCAGGTTAAAGTCACAAAAATATCTGACTCTCATATGGATATAACTTCATCCAAAGAAGGCCTATCTCAAAGGAACCAGCTAAAGGAAAGCAACAAATCCCAACCCTTTGGAATGTATATTTATTTAATTTACAAATTTAAATTTATCATATACTAGTCTGTTCATCCATAAAACCTTTTTAGCAAGAGTTAGATTAAAATATAAATCTGAATCTCTACTCAAAAGAAACAAATAAAGATAGATCACCTGAATTTGGATTTGAGTAAATTGATAGGGAAATACGACAAACTATCTAATAAGTATAGGAACTTGATCCTACTAATTTGACGATATATAAAGAGAATGTTACTCCATTATTTAACAAAGGATGACTCCACTTAACACAAACTTTGATGAAATGTTAAGCTTATTAATTTTTTCTAGACATTGACCAATGGTAAAAATGTCCTGCAAAAGATTCTTTATAAGGTTTATTACAAGGGTAAGCTGGTCGATTTCAGATATTGTGGAACGAATGTGTTGGATTATTATGACATTTCCATCATTGGTACCTAGATGAATTTGGATCTTATCCCCATGGTGGCCAAAAATTAATTGATCCTAAGATACACCAATCTCCATTTTAGACAACAAAATACCCCTATAAAAGCTTAAGTTTTCATTGGAATTTTTTTATCCCTAAGTATTTTAAAAAAACTTTTTTTATGTGAGCCAAACAACTAATAATTGTAAAACTTCGCTTAATTTGTGAATTTTATGCATTATACTTTCTTATACTCGATTTATTTTACTACATGTTACGCATACCAAAGAAACCTTATGTGTTATGTTCCCGTAAAACTTCTAAGTAAATATGTTAAACTAATAGGGGATTTAAAGAGAAAGTTTCCAACTCCCAGAAATTTAGAATTAGCTATAGCTAAGAGACTTATAAGGCTCTCAAATACTTGACTTATTAGGCGAATAAAAATATAAATTGATTGACGCTACCTAATTATCCAAGCGGTTAGCCTAGACATTTAGCTGGTCCATGGAACTATCACAGATTCCCCAGTCTACACCCTAGAGGGAATGAAATATTCTTTTAGGGCATTTCTTTCTTTGTCTTCTAAAACACTTAGAAAAATGAGAGATGCATTAATAAAATTATGGAGAGTGAGTAAAATTTATGCTTGATTGGATTCAGTATGAACTTTCTAAGCTTTTGTTAATTGAATAAAAAGATTCCTTTTTAATTTTAGTTACTTTGTTTTCCAGTCTTATTTTAGAAAATCAATAATATTAGCTCGAACTGGGCCCAAGATTAGTATCCGATTGAAGGAGATCAAAGATAGACTTTAAAATAATAATTAGAAAAGGTTTTCCATAGGCCTTTGATTCTCGGATAAACCAGAATCTCAAAAGTAGTATGACTCCTATTACAAACATAAGATTGTTATAGGTAAAACAAAGGAGATTGTTAATAAATTAGAAGCATAACTCAAAGAAAAGGATGGTCAGATGCAAGAATTATTAGACAAGGTTAACTCTGTAATTCTACATTCCCAACCATTTATACGTAGTGTGGCATTCGATGCCGAACATCTTCACCAGAAGATTCAGATTGAATTATTGAAGCAGTGGACGACTTGCCAATCTTTAGAGTTAATCGCGAGCGGAGTATATTCAAGCCTTCTTAGTACTACCCATCTTTTATTTAGGACCAAAATTTTCTATGTGCAATCCTCTAAAAAGCTTGGATAGTACCTAAATTGGCAATTGGTGTCGAAGAATTAAATTTAAGATGGTGCAATACTCATTGATCGAGCAGTGGAATTCTACTTTTCAAAAATGCCTGATCAGCCCAAGTACTTTCTTACTTAACAAAATACAAAAGCTAAAAAGAAGAATCAAGGATTTAAATAGGGAAACTAAAGCCCTTAATAAAGCAATGGAGACTCAAATTTCTTCATTAATGACGCTGACTCCATTCGGAAGGAGTAGAAAAAGCTAAAACATATTTTGTCAACAACAATCCATTATGTCATAGACTTTTCTCGCAGTGTTGAAAGACTAAGAATATCAGCTTAAGAATTTGTTACTTGATGAAATTTTAAGAATATGGTGCATAATATAATGTATTATGAGATGAGCATGTGACATTGCAATATTAACTTGTAATAAATATCAATTTTTTCTTTCTATCATTTTAGTTGAGTAATTTCAGGACCATATCTCAATAATTAATTAGATAAAATAACCTGCCTTGAGTGTGCAAATTCTAAAAGGGATTAAGAGAATCTGTGCTTGACAATTCGTATATCCCAAATTTTTAATAAAACATTATTAGAAAATTTAATTGGATAGATTAAATAGAAAACCGTAGTGGGATAATGAGATGATATTTGACAAATAATTTGGTGGGGCTTTAGTTAATTAATTAGTTAAGTTAACATAAAATGTAACTTACAGGAAGGGAAAAGTGTAGTACACTGGTCTTTCATGCCATAACCTTTCACCCTCACATCTACTCTTTCATTTTAAAAACACATTTAAAACTAAGTGCCCAGAGGACGACCATTATCAACATTAAAGGGAAGGAAAGCTAACCGAAACTTAAATGCTAAGGATAATCAAGTTACTTCAAATCTTAAATTATTTATCCATTCTAAAGTGATTAATACACTCATCCATATATATATATGCTTAGTTTGATTTGGTTAAAGGTAATATCAGAATTATCTATGTTGTTTTGGATAGAACAGTAACGTATTTAAATTTGCTTGAATTTATATGTATAAGGTTTGGATAAAAGCCTTTATTTTTTGATAAACACTAATGTTTTATGTCTTCAAATGCTTTGAAATCTCAATATGACACGCTTAAAATGATTTTTGAGACAGGCTTTATTTTCATAATTTTATGAATATTTTATGAATTTCCTAAGGAGCAAATATGCTTTAATTCTTATTTGCAATCATTAAAATGATTAAGTAAATAAATTTAACTTGAAATTTTTATGGAATGAAGAGAAGATTATTCTTGGATTTTATGATTGAGGATTTTTTTCCCTACTAGAATGAATTCTCATAAATTGTTTTCTTATAAAAAGCTTAAGGTACTTAATCAACTATGGTTACTAATTGGCTAACTCCTATGTTTTGGCCTTTGGATAGAAGGCCTAATTTTAAAATGAATTCTGAAGAGGAAATATAAAATTTTAGATTCACCAACAAAAATTTGACATATATAAAGAGTTGGTTAAAAATCTAACAATTTATTTACAAAGAAATTAATTTTATCTTTAATTACGGTTTCGCTCAGGATAATTGATTTGTTTTGCATCGTCCTATTTCTGTTTGAACTAGTGAAACATATAATATCAGCTAATTGATATAGAGTACTTTACCATGAAAGAACTAGCCAATATTGAAAGATCATTAGACCAAAAGAGACATAACCCATGTCCTTCCCAGCTTCTTTTTAGATCGATTATAACATAGTAATCATGCAGCTACTATCTTCATGATACCTGAGAGCAACACCTTCGATATTGCATGATTACTTAGCCATACAATCAACCCTTTAGTTTGCTTAGAGCAATCAAGGAAATACCTTATTGATACAACGTACAGACCTTGCCTCCGATAGACCACAATTTTGCTTAACTATATCAAAGGACTATAATCGGGTAATCCTCTCCACATGATCACATGAAATATCTTATTTCTCGCTTTGATGTTCGCTTAACAAACACCACCAGCCATGGGCCACTCAAATATGGTCACTTATTTCCTAGCCCGGTGTTTGTTTGAGAACCAGTTAGTATAAGCTTCCCAATGTCCATATTTAGCCACTTAATTTTTTCTTCAATAGCAACCACTATACCCTCGTTAGGACAGGCTACCTAATATCCCAAATTATCTGTAATGACCGACTACCCTTTTCTTGCATTAAAGATTTACCCAAATCCATTTTGAATGCATATACAAAGTAACAAGTGTAATTTCTTCTTTTATTATACCAAACGTCTAATTTTCATTCTTATGTGTTTACTTTGCCCATTTAACCGGTTTCATCTAGGACTGTCAATGGGTTATGTCAGGTCAGGTTAACTCGGGTTCGGGTCAATGCTTAGATGGGTTGGGTCAACCCGTTTATTAAATGGGTCATATTTTCTCAACCCGAACCCAACCCGTTTATAAACGGGTTGACCCAACCCGTGTAACCCGTTTATTTTAAACGGGCCAGGTCGGGTTAAACAGGTTGACATATGAATCCATAAACCCGTTTACTTGACTGTATTCTTTAAAACAGTCTGCATCTTCGAAATGCATTTAGCAAATATAAACATAAGAAACAATACATGAGCATTCAAATCTACATTTCTGAAGTCTTAAGATTGTGGCGAATTGGTGTAAACTAGGGTAATCCGTAATAGTGTTTGTATGCAGAATTCACAAAGGTAGTAAATAAAAGTAACAATACTAAGTCTAACAGGCTCAGCCTAGTCCGTGTATGCATAATTGCATATTCCATATGATGAATAAAAATATATTTTATATTATATGGCTTATGGCAGGTCAAAAACAGGTTCACAGGTCAACCCGAAACCCACCCGTTTATTAAACGAGTCAAAGCGGGTTGACCCGAAATTGACCCGTTTATAAATGGGTCGGGTCGGGTTTTTTCCATGCGGGTTATGAGTCATGTTTCGGGTCGTGTTGGAAATTGACGGCCTTAGACTTTCATCTTTCACCTTTATTTTCATTGGTTAGTTAAATCATTACTATTTTCCTTTGTATTATTTTATCTTATTCTTCTGCCTATATCCCTCTTATTGTTATTATCATTATTATTAGTAAATTTCCAGTTCATTTAATCTTATCAACTTGCCCTTCTTTTGAGTATTTCCCTGCATTTTGGAACCTAGCAAATTTTAATAAATTGGAATTTGGATTTTACATTTTATCCATCGCCATACTTCTCACAAAAGGTGGGCATTACGCAATGTTTGAACTTATAAGTGATTTCCTATTTTAGTTATTGAACTAGATAGTACAAAACGCAGTAACTACGTTTATTTTGCACTTACATTTGTTTTGCAAGGTATTAAGTTTCTTATAATTGCGCACATTGCACTTATAAGAGCTTGAAATAAAAATATGAAAATGTACCTTTTTAACCTTCCGTTCTAACAAACTAATATATCGTTTATTCCACAAAATGTGAATTTTAGGTTATTTTATTCTACAAGTTTCAAGGAGTACCGTTTTATTTATTTGTCCTGATTCAAGTCAAACATTTATATTTTTCAGTTCCTTTCAATTCAATGCTAATAGTTAAGTGTAACAAACACTACAAATATTCTTGCATTCTTTTTATCTTAGAGGCAACATAATTCACAATTCTAATTCTATCGAGGATTATAAATTTCCGTTCATGGAATTACATAATAAATTGTAGTTCTTAAGCAAATATGAATTCAGTGATATACTATATTATCATATAAAAGGTTATATAGTTTATCCACTCACCTCTTTAGCTTTTTAAATCTTCAATTTAAATCCATATCAATTCCTATTATCCGAGTTCATCCTTTTATAATTTCCTATTTTGCATATACAAATGACCTTCATGCATATCTATTAGATTGGATAAAATATAGGAATTTGGACTTAAAGCAAAACCGGATCTAAAAGTTTACCTCGTTAGAATTTCTTTCTGATTTGATTTTTCGTCCGGATCTTCTATAATCTTTTGCTCCAATGTAAATCTGATAATCTAAACCTAGATTTTATAATTTTATAACTTTATGGTGGAAGAAAAATGGCAGAGCTTTCGCACATATATGAAAAAGAACGAGTTTGGAGCATAGACATGTATGCTTATTTATAAAATTCAGATTAGCACCGATGGTTGGATAAAAATCCATTAGATTCGGGTCATACAAAATGAGGTTTGGGACACATTTCTGACTCATGACGGTCGAACCTGGATATATGCGGCCGAAAGCCATGGTCATCCAATGTATAGGGGCGGTCAACCCATGTTGATTGCACGTGTCCCTTTGTTTGGTTATATATTTATTTATATACGTATTAATCTCATTCATTCCTTAATAATTTTTTAACCATTTCTCTCTTGATACATGTACATAAATTTATCTCTATATTAATTTTGCCCATTTTATAATTAATTCCTTATCCATCTTTCTCTTTCTACCCTATACATACATTTACATATATTAATTCCTTTCATTGCTTACTTCATTCATAATTGTTTTACTCCTCCTTCAGTTATACATGTATTTATATATAATTAACTACCTTCTTTCTTTACTGTGCTTATTCTTTGCTATATTTGTTATGTACATCAATTACTATAATAACATATATTAATTATTGTAGTAACATATGTTAATTATAATTGTGATGTATATTAATTCCTATTTAATTCTCAATTGATTAGTGTCCTCCATGAATATGTTATAGATATATTAATATTCTCCAGTTTGAATTCAAATGTGCATGTATAAGTATATATGCATAAGTTATTTCAATTAATTTGTTTCCAATCCTCATCCATTTTTTCTAATGAATTTCATTTAATGTTATACTTCTATTGATTGTGCAAACATCTTCTAGTATGAATTTGAATCTCAACCATTAATAAAATCCTTTCATTCATTAATCGAATATTCTCACTAATTAATTCTCTTACCATTTTAATATTCCCTTTAGTATTATCTTCCATTACATATTTAGTTTCATTTATTCGTATTTTAAATTCAAATGTGTATGATTGATTAATTAAGATTATATTATATATAACTGTTTCTGATGTTAAAACTTCAAACGGTCGTAACTTCTCCGTTTGAACTCCAATCGAAAAACATTATAAGTGAAGGTTCATCAGAAAATCACCACAAATACAGTAGTATGTGTCTACCCAAATTCTAATATCCAAAAAATCCATTATTAATTATTTCCAAATATGTTAAGTGAAGTTGTTTTAATGAATTACTTAAAATGTGTGATGTTACACTCTCCCAACTTTAGGAATTTCATCCCTAAATTTGATAAGGGTTAGTATAACGGTCCAGATTTTTAACCATTTAATTTAATATCTAAAATTTGTTTTAAAATATTAATTTGGATTTTAAATGGTTTAAATTTAATAATTTTGAATATTTTATTAGTTTAAATAAAAAAAAAATTTGAAATAGTCGAAATTGGCTGAATTTGCAATAATGTATAGTTTGATATAATATAAGAAGATTTATTTAAGTTTATATTTAATTTTATTAACGATTTCATTTATTAAACGATGTTTGAACATTTAATTTTTAATTTGATTATAAAACGAGCTGTAGCGGCATGGTAGTTCGTAATACAATGTTTTGAACTTTAAATGATTGTACAAGATCCTATATAAGTCGAATTTCTTTGAAATAAGAAACGGCTGAATCTATTGGATAATATTGTCCTAATGAAGATAAAAATCAAGTTTTTCATGTTATAGATTTTGTTTTATGTCCAAATCAAATTTCCAAATAGTCGCTATGGAAATTCATTTATATAATATAACGATTTATTGTATAAAAATAAAGGATTTTTAATATTTTGAATATCGATTTAGCTAGAAATTCAACCCGAGGTATTTTATTTTGGTATCGTATGAAATTCTGCCCAAGTATGTCTGATTATAATATTTTATTATTATTATATTGAGGTACTTTAAATTTTGATTTATTTCAATTAAAATTCGACCATTAAAATGGACTTTACTCAAATGACCTCTGTTTTCAATGAAACAAATTTTATTAAGACCCTAATAGCTAATTATTGCTATGTTTCAAGTTTCGCACCAATTGGAGTTATTTTGTAAGCATAGCAAAATTAAATGTAAATAAATCGATCGTTTAAGCTTAAACAATCGCCATTTGAGCAAACGTACTCGGAATTCGACGAAACAAGTTTCATTGGGTTCGAAATGTCAAATTATACCATGATGTCCATTTTCGTCACAAATGGAGTTCGTGTGTGATCATAACTATTAATAAACGTCATTCACAAATGGCGATAGGCAGGGAAAATATCGTCGGTTGTTTCACTAAAATATCATTAGTCAACATCAAATAAAAATACTTTGTCTCGTCAAAATTAATCCGTCGACCTACCCTATATCACTAAAACATGCATTATGAAATCCACCTACTTTCTGAATCACCCACATGCCTCTGAATTCCTTTTCTTCTTCTATACAAAGCCACTGCACTCTCTCCCTCTTCAGAATAACCAAGTCGTGAGTTTATATATATATATATGTATGTATATATGTAAAGGAGAGGAAGCCAAATCCAATTTAGACATCACCTACTCGTTCCTCTCTTCGTTAAAACAACTACTACTCCTCCTTCTTCCCTTTCAGAAACCGTGAGTCGTATGATAATTATTGGGGAAAAAATACAAAGCATGTTTGACAAAATCTTCATGCCGAATGTTTCTAGGAAGTTGTGACTTCGGGTTGAGGATATTCAATGGTAGCATGGGCAGGAGGCCTGACTCGTGTGAAGGAATCATTTGGCGGCAGGTTTGCTGGCGATGAGAGAGGACCTTGGGGCGGTTCTAGCAGCATCAACATTGGAGGTTCTGGTGATCCATGTCAGTCACGTCGATGGATTGAAATGATCGGGTATGGTTATAGTGGAGGTATCTGGAGTTTAGAGAGATGGAGATAGGTTTTTACATGGCTAATTAGTTGGTTAAGGAATTAAAAAGGATAAGACAGGTGATCGGGTTAGACTCTGCTGGGAATTAATGGTGAGCTAGCGATGGCCAGGGGGCGGCTCCGGTGTAAGGTGGAGGGGTAGCAGGGGCTTGAAAGAATTAAAGGGGATAATGGGTTTCATTTCAAGGTACATGGGAGGAGTTCACGAAGGAGTAAAGCATGGTGTAGAAGCCAAGTGGCATGACTTGGAAACTGCTGTTCGAAGGATACAGGGAAGATGGCGTATGGAAGGAAGCATGGTGGATGTAACAACCTATGTCCGTTAATGTCACCCATTAAGAGAATGCATTAAGTTTCGTGAAGCGTTATAGGTAAACAAAAACAGAAACATTACAAGATATATATAAAATAGCAGCGGAATTTCAAATTTTATTAAGTAGAAAACATTGTAGTTCAAACATGGTTACATCATATGCCTGAAATGCATAAAACCCAGTACATCATTAAAACTTCTGTCTTGTACTTAAAACATCATAGTACAATAAATAAAAGAAGCAAAATCCCCAAAACATAGCCATAGTAGAGAGATATGAAATCAAGCAGTACATCTAAGCAGCTCCAAGCAAGATGAAATCTGAATCCTGATTAAGCTGAGTATTCCCACCCTAAGAACCTAGGGGGGAGCGAAAGAGAAAGAAGAGGAAACAAAATGGGTCAGACATAAAGTCTGGCGAGTCCAATTACTTTTAGCATATATATAAGTAAAAGTATCATGACAGGCATATAAACTAGATAGATAGATAACAGCACAATAAGGCAGCTATGACAAGGTAAACAGGATAAATATGATAGTATATATTGCGCTTCTCTAATACTTTCTCTTTCTCTCTGCACCAATACTAGTATAACCAGAATGAGATGATCCCAACAACTATAAGATGGTAGACTCGGTCATACTTCTAGTGAGAGGTTTAACCTCATACAATCAACAGGCAGCCCAACTAAACATACCAGAGTTATCCCTAAGGATATTAACGACCTCCTAAACATACCAGAGCCTAGATATACCCTAATTACTACCCCAATCGATCGGCTCCCTTCTCCGTATATACCTTGTGTTGCCCCCACAATAGGGTGTATCACTTCATAAAGTGGAAACCCTTTGTTTTCAGGATGTGCACAACCATATCTACAGGTGTCATAGCGTCTAAACCTCCTCTGCCGGACCCATGCACGCACATGACCCTGTAGGAACGCGCTCCCACACCGCCCCTTCGTTTGGATCTCTCGCAGTCATCCCAGTAAGCATGCCCTGGCTCCGACCTAATTCAGAGTACTCGTTTGATACCTATATATGGGTTACTGACTGAAATGGGTTCCATACACAAGATGATACAAGCTTCCCCTTACGCTTGCATCCGCACTAGTTTTTCCACAGAACTAGAGTAAAAGATTACATAACCCCACAGGTTAAGTTAATGGGCCTATATATAGATATTACCCACCAACCCATGATTTACTTAACCCATCCACTATTTCAAATAAGTTTACTTAACCCCTATTTAAGTTAACATGTTTATACAATCCCTATGGATTCAACTAGGTTAAGTATTCAAGTTCATTACCATACTCATGTATGGTTATAATGTACTAAACCTCCCACATTAAGCCCACAACTTGTGGATAATGGATATGCCGGGCGGTTCCGGGCAGACTTCTTCCATAAATCGGGCTTAACCTCGTGTCTTAGCATGTCATGTGTTTATGCACTTAGACCCCTCACATTAGATTCACAACTTGTGGTCGCTGGATATGCCGGTCGGTTCCGGGCAGACTTCCACCACAAGTGTAATCTAACCTCATGTCTAAGCGTGGTTACAATTTCTAATTACTGTAATTCTAGGCATTTCCATTATTAAACAATTATTCCTATGTCATTATAGGTCTTCATGCCCCTTTCCTAAGTCATGTTCACAATGAACCATATGCCCCAAATTAAGGTCTTTAATCAAAGTTTGGTTTATGCCTCAAATCCACATTCATATTTTAATTCACGTTATTCCCAAATTTCCCAATACAAGTTATGCTCCAATTTTAACATTTTCCCCTCTTCCCAATTTCACACGTTCGCATATTTCAGCAGCATGCCTAGGCTTGAAGGTAGCCTGGCTATAAAAATATAAGGGAAAAGAAGAAGGGAAGAGGACAGAAATGAACATAATAACTAGATTGACATATAATGGAAGAAACAGGCATAAAGGAACAGATCTGATGAATATGTGATAATAGAATTGATTCTAACATAATAGGGACATCATAAATAAGCATAATGAGATCTAAGCAATGAATTAGATCAACAAACAATAGTAGATCTAACATGATAAATAGGTATAGGCTTAGATCTAGTTCGTAGTCATGTTAGAATTACTTAGATACACAGGCTATGACAGATCTGATATGATTCAAATAGTCACAGGCTTAGATCTAATTTATAATCATGTCAAGATTAACTTTTAAATATTTAGATCTAAAATTAACATAGACTCACTGTGATTGGATCTACAAAATAGAAGAAAGATGGCAGATATTGAAAATAGATCTCTAAACTTGAATGACTTGATTGCTGAAGAAGAAATGGCTTGATTTAATATGGGAAGAGGCATCATCTAGTCCTCCATTGTTTTTATAGAATGAGTAAAACAATGAGAATGGGGTCATATATATAGCCGTTAGAAAATCCTAAAATCTGCCTAGATTTGCAAGGGGGTCGACTCCCCCTTGGCGTGTCGACCCAGGGGTCGACCCTCCCTTAGTGTGCTGGACCAGAGTCGACACCCCCCTTATGGGGTCGACCCATGGGTTGACACCCCCTTGATGGGGTCGACACCCATGGGCGAGAAATTTCCCGCTCCCCCTTTCTGCTTTGATTTTGATATGTTTTGAATTTCTGGGCTTAATATATATATATATATATATATGTGTGTGTGTGTATGTGTGTGTGTGTGTGTGTTTGTGTGTGTTCTTCTTATGCATATACAAACTTCAAACCTTAATAACTTCTTTATGTGGTATCCATTTTACACAAACCAGGTGTCTATTTTGACCAGAATTCCGAGATCCGCGCAGTCCGTTTCACTTAATTTTGAATGTTAAATTAAGTATTCTTTAATTTATCATCTTTAGTGTTGTTAAAATTATGGGGTGTTACATTCTCCCCTACTTAAAGGGTTTCGTCCTCGAAATCTCTAAGTTCGAAAGAATGTACATCCGTCTACTCATCCACGAATCATAGGCATCCATTGTCCTTAAAAGATTTCTAATGCTTATATGAACATATGAAAAGGTGTGTGTATATGTCCCTACACTAATCCGAAAGATCAGGCGGTCTACTGATTCGGTCGACCTCCTTAAGGCAATGTATGTAAGTGTCATGAATCCAATATGTATGCAAATAATCCTATTATAACATGTAAGTTCCATATGTGTGCACAATCATTCGTTCAAATGCAATATCCATATGATGATACATCCATTTCCATCCATAAAAAGAAGAAAAATGCAAACACATCCATATGCAGTATGAGAGTGATTGAGCCGACCTAGTGCCTAATGTGTGTGTATATGCATCCACGAGCAACCACTAGCAAACACTTGCATCCACTTGTATCCATCAAACATAACATGTCTCAAACACATGTTTACATCCATGGGATTCCTACCTAAAGGTCAAAGATTCAATCGATACGATATACTTAAATGATAAAACAAGCATAAATATAATGTTTGGAAAGGAAGTCAAGAACATACCCTTGAAAAGAAAAGGATACAAAGCGTGAATCTTGTCTTCGGTCTCCCAAGTTGCATCCTCGTTGTTGTCTCCCCATTGAATTTTCATCAACTTGACTTCTCTATTGTGTAGCTTCTTAACTTCTGATACAAGAATACGGGTAGAAACTCGTCTAACGGTCGCCTCCCGTTCCACCTTTACTTCCTCCAATATACTCGGCTCAACTACTTATGCGGTATCATGCAAGCACTTCCGCAAATGAGAAACATGGAAAACATCATGAACACCAGATAGTCTTTCTGGTAGCTTTACTCTATAGGCCATTTGGCCAATCCTTTCTGTTAATGGCCCTGCAAATCTTGGTGCCAATTTCCCTACAGATTGAAAGCGAACCATATTCCTTAATGGTGATACCTTAATGAAAACCATGTCTCCCACCTCAAATTCAACGTCAGTTCTTCTCTTATCTACGTAGGACTTCTGCCTATCCTGAGCTGTCTTCATTCGCCTTCTAATTAGATCAATATTTTCAGAAGTTTCTCTAACCATATCCGGTCAAAGTAGAAGTCTTTCTGTAGACTCCCACCAACAAGTTGGTGATCTACAAGGTCGTCCATACAATGCTTCGAAGGGTGCCATGCCAATGATAGCTTGATAACTGTTGTTGTAAGCGAACTCTACTAAAGGAAGATTATCTTCCCAAGTCCCTTCAAAGTCTAGGATACACAATCTTAAAATATCCTCAAGAGCTCTATTAACCCTTTCTGTCTATCCATCAGTCTGAGGGTGATAAGCGGTGCTCAAACACAACTGTGTACCTAATGCTTCTTGCAAGCTCCTCCAGAATTCATTGGTGAAAATGGGGTCACGATCACTTACGATACAGGAAGGTACTCCATGAAGATGGACTATCTCACGAACGTAAACTGCTGCCAACCATGTTGTCGTCCTCTTAGTCTTAACTAGAATGAAATGAGCGCTTTTAGTAAGTATGTCTACTACAACCCAAATACTGTGTTGCCCTTCCTTGATCTAGGAAAACTGTAACACCCCGAATTTCGGTTAATGCTAAAATTCACAAATTAAAGAATAACTAATCCCAGATGTGGGAATTAGGGGAAACGGGTTGCACCATTGCGTTCGTCTCGGAAAAATACGCGAAATAGAGTCCGAGTTTGCGTAAAACGGGTACCGTATGAAAGAGATATGGACGAACGAAGTTAGGCAGAAAAACCGAAAACAAGCAAGAATGCACAGGCGCACTTGTGAAGTGCACCAACACAAAAATGCACTGGCGCACTTGTGAAGTGCGCCAACACATTTTTACACTGGCGCACTTGGGAAGTGCGCCCATGTCGGGACAGGAAACCTGCACAGTTTCTAGAGAGTTCTGTGGTTGGGTGCACCAGTTTGGGGTTTGGGCTTGGTCTTAGGGCTGGTTTCTGGAAGGTTCCGAAATCTAAGGGTCCTAATCTAATTTAGGGTTAATCCAATGGCCTAAAACACTTGCCTAATCTATAAATATACCCTAATACTACCCTAATTCATACTAAAAATAGAAATGATGCCACCATGCCGCCAAAATCAAACTTGAGAGGAACCTCCACTAGTTTATGAAGAAAGTTGCAAGCTAATCAACCTCTAATCATCATCTTCTTCTTGTATAGCAACTAGTTCTACTACATAAGTTTGCTAATCTTGGTTTTGGTGAGTTTCTATAGACTTAACAATCAATTGTTAAATTGATTATGATAGGATATGATAAGATATGGCTATGTTTGTGGAATCAATGTGTTTATGCAAGTTTAGTATAGTGTATGTTGTGTGCTATATGCAAGTTTAATGCTATGTTTTATGATGCAAAACACTATGTTGAACATTGATTCATATGTAACATGTTATGCAAGCTATATGGGAGATTATATGCAAGTCTATATGTAACATGTTATGCAAGTTATGTATTTGGTTTTATGCATGCTAAGTATTTGGTTTTATGCATGCTAAGTATTTGGTTTTATGCATGCTAAGCGTTTGGTTTTATGCAAGTTTGTCTCTTTTTACGATATGCATAATATATGCAAGTTTGTCTCTAAGTATGGCATGTTATGCAAGATTCATATGCAAGTTATGATACATATTCATATGCAAGTTATGATGCAAGTTCATATGCAAGTTATGATACATATTCATATGCAAGTTATGATGCAAGTTCATATGCAAGTTATGATACATGTTCATATGCAAGTTATGATGCAAGTTCATATGCAAGTTATGATACATGTTCATATGCAAGTTATGATGCAAGTTCATATGCAAGTTATGATGCAAGTTCATATGCAAGTTTATGTGCAAGTTCATATGCAAGTTGTCTCTTTTATGATATGCATAATGCAAGTTTGGGTTAGATACTAGTTGGGTTTAATGTATGTTCATATATGCAAGTTGACACCTTTTGAACCCATGATAAAGTTACATGCTATGTTGGCTAAACCCATGACCTTTGTGATGAATCTTCCCTTTATTATGTCGTGTTATGAGAACGAACTACGTGGGGAACGATGGGGTTAATATGCATGTTAATAAAATGATGTGAAATGGGTATGATTAATCATACCACGAATTAAATGGACGTAATTGGGAATTTACCTATTAAGTTAGGTCTACCCATATTATGGAGTTGGGAATTTACCTATTAAGTTAGGTCTACCCATACTATGGAATTGGGAATTTACCTATTGAGTTAGGTCTACCCATATTCTTAGAAATGTGTAATTAATTAGGCATAATTAATTCAAATTATGGGGGTGATTAATTAGGTGTAATTAATCAACTAAGACACGAGGTTGGACCCTTTTGTAGCGGAAGTCTGCCCGGAACCGACCGGCCATCCAGCAGCTACAAATGATTGGCCCAATGTGAGAGGTCTTAGTCATAAATTAAATACGTGATTAAAGTAAAGACACGAGGTTAGACCTTTTTATGACAGAAGTCTGCCCGGAACCAACCGGCATATCCAGCAGTCATAAAAGATGGTCTAATGTGAGAGGTCTTTATGAGGTCATGATCTTAATTAATTAAGAAACACTTAACCATATTAGCATGTAGAGGGACATGAGGGGTTAAGTGGGTGCCTTGGGTGGCATGTGGAAATCTAGTGGGTTGCCTTGGGTGGCAATAGAAAATACGATTAGAATACTTAACCAAAGAGGAACATGTAATTAAACATGGGTAAAGGGTTAAGTAAGTGCTTTGGGTGGCATGTGGAAATCTAGTGGGTGCCTTAAGTGGCAATTGAAATATGATTAGATGACTTAACCAAACCTTAACATGTAGGTGGGCATGATTATAAAAGGGGTTAAGTGGGATACACTAGATAAAATAACAAGCTTAGGTGGTAGCTTGTGGGGGCCCATTTCAACCAATATCCCAAACGTATCTTAGTGGGCTCGACTCTAGTCGAGTGACGGGACACGCATATTGGGCTTGACTATAAGAGGCCAAAACAGGGTAGCGGTGGCAACGCGAGTCCAACGGGTTTCATCTGCGTGTGTGGACCCGGGATGGTAGGTAAGACGTTGTCGCATCGTGTAGATATAACCCGTGCACCATTTGTTGTATCGGGCTAGCCACTTTGGGGAGTGATACACCCCATTGTGGGGCCAGCACGGATATCTACGGTAGGGAGCCGATCGCTTGGGAGTAGTGGGTACACCTAGTAAAGATAGGGGCAGACGGCACCTATGTAGGGGTACACGAAACTACTGGGTAAAATTACTAAGTACACTTAGTGGGATCAACCTTTAAGTAGGAATTATCCTTGGGTAGGTAGAACTGGTGTGGTGCAGTGTAGGAATTACCCTTGGGTGGGTAGATCTGGGGTGGTGTAATCTAGTAATTATCCTTGGGTGGATAAATGCGTCTTTTCGGTTATCTTAGTACATCCTGTGTTTAGTTGGCTACTTAGTGTAGTCATTATCCCCAGAGGTACCGTACCTTGTTTATATCATACCCTAATTACTTTAATGATTGTATTGTTAGGTTATAGGACTCACTCAGACTTATGTCTGACCCCGTTGTTTCTTTACCTTTTTCCCAACCCTCAGGTTTTCAGAGTGGGCCTAGCACTAGTGGGCTTTGATCAGACTGCTTTATCTATCTTTTGGAGCTTGGACCGTGGATGTAAAGCTCAGTTTATCTTTTCTATTATGGCTATTAGGTTATGTAGTGGGATTATGTACTTTCGTTTTTATCAGGATGGATATTATGTACTTGACTCTTATTTATGGTTTTGGTGTAACCAAACATGTTTTACTTTCCGCTGAAATGAAATGATGTTTTAAATTCTCAAGTATTACTTATATCTGTCTTGTTGTAATTTTTCTGTTCTATATTCACTTAAAATACTCCACCGATGTTATGGCATTCCCTTAGTGAGTGACCGTAGCGGGTGTGGGGTGTTACACGTGGTATCAGAGCTTAAGGTTACCAGAACAGATAATTTTTTTTAGAAAAACTATTTTCTAAGAATATTTTTGAAAGGAGTATTTTCAAAAACATGTCTTTTAAGAGAAAAGTTTTTGAAAGAAAAGCATAATCCCCAATAGCCATATCAATATCTTTCGAATTCTCCATTTTGAATCTCTTCCTCTCTTGTTTTGAGTTTCCCCTCCGCGTATAGATGACCTTTCTAAGATAGATAAGAATGGAAAACCACTTCAAGGGACTTAGACATTAGTCGGATTAGAAGTTGGTTCAAGAAGGAGGAGGACTGGTAGGTATCTATTGGATAGACGATGGGAGGAAGGCTCAAATAGTTGTTTGGTTAATGAAGGATGAAACCTCATTGGTGGGAGGTTACGAGTGGAGAATGGGAAGAAGAAGGCGAGTAGTTATCCTTTTGGAGGAATGGGACACCATATTAGGATTGTCCAAAGGGGCATGGGCAAGGTATGGAATCTCCTGGAGGGTAGTTGTATTCCCTCGCGGCTAGTGTACCAGATGGAGATAGGACCGTCTAGGTTGGAATTTGGATTTCTTTATTTTCCGGTTCGAACTTTATTAGATTCTGACGCATCGAGTTCGTTTATCTCATCATTTTTAGTTGAGTCACTGCACTTAGACACCAGTTGGTAGATGATCCCTTAGTTGTTTCAAACCCAATTGGGGCTCCATGATGTGTTTGGGTTTGAAAGTTTATATACTTAGCGTTGAGTTTAGATGTGATGCTTTTTGGGCTTCACGGGCTATGGGTTAGTTTGGGCATGGACTGGTTATCCAGTAGGGGTGCCGTTCTTGATTTTGAAGGGAGAGTTGTTAGGCTTATAACCCGCTTGGGTAACACTCTCGAGGTCTCTTGTAATCCCATGGAATCTGTTATGCTAAGTTATCTAGAATCGCTTGACATGTCGGCCGAGAGTTTGCGATCTGTTAGAGTGGTCCGGGAATACTCGGATGTGTTTGAGGAGGTGAAGGGCTTACCTCCGGAGCGGGAGATTGACTTCCGAATATATCTGGTAGACAATGCTAAACCTGTATCTTTACCAGTGCGCCACATGGCTCCTCGCGAGAGGAGGGAACTCCATAAGCAAGTAGGGGAGTTGCTTGAGAAGGGGTCCATAAGACAAAGTATATCGGAGTGGGGTGCTCCAGTAGTTTTTGCTACGAAGGCGGATGGGTCCCTCAGACTTTGTGTAGGCTAAAGAGAACTAAATAAACTCACAAAGAAGAATAGACACCCATTGCCGAGGATTGATGATCTCTTTGATCAGTTGGTTGGCGCCTCAGTATTTTCGCAAGTTGGACTCAGCCACGGGGTTTCGTCAGTTGAGAGTGGCTGAGGATAGTATAGAGAAGATTGCCTTTAGGACTTCGGATGGTTTTATGAGTGGCTGGTGATGCCATTTGGTTAGACGAACGCCTCCGCATACTTTGTTGATTTGATGAGAAGGGTGTTCAGGGAGTACCTAAATAAGTTCGTGATGATCTTGGTGGATGACATCTTGGTCTTTTCTAGGAGCGAAATAAGTTTTCGTATGTGCTCAATAGGTTGAGCAAAGCCCGTTATGGGATAAACGGTGGTTTTGGAGCGAGACTGGCAAGGACATCCAAAGTTGGACAAGGGCTTAATTATTTAGCCGTTTTTACTAGTATCATCTCACATAGGTCGTCTGAATTCGAAGGAGGTATCCCTTGGGTGTTTGTCTGATATTGGTTTAGGCCTTTGGGGCTTGCATTTGGGGGATGTCGAGTTCGACTAGGGTGGTCTGCGTGAGAGATGGATAGTTGTGACGATTTTGCATGGGAGAATATCCTGATTTTCTCTAGAAGTGGAGAAAAGCATGCCCTACATCTTAGGGAAGTGTTGGAGACTCTTTGAGCGCATTGTCTTAAGACAACAAAGGTGGATGGAATTCTTAGCATCCTATGAGTTTGAGATAGCGTATACCCCTGGCAAGGGTAACGTAGTGGAAGACGCCTTAAGCAGAAAAAAAAACTGTCTTTGAGTCCATTGTTCGTGGAATGGTGAAGCTTGGAGTTTAATTCTATGTTTGACTTTAGACCTTCCGTTGACTTTGTACCCGGTTTGCTAGCCTCCTTGGAGGTTAGGCCTACTCTTTTGGGGCGGATTGGCGAGGCTCAGCGAGACGACCCACAGTTGGTTGAGTTGGTAGAGAAGCTTATAAG
Organism: Allium sativum; assembly: GCA_030737875.1. Lineage (NCBI taxonomy): Eukaryota > Viridiplantae > Streptophyta > Magnoliopsida > Asparagales > Amaryllidaceae > Allium > Allium sativum. Next base: position 750,433,586 of record CM060915.1, read on the forward strand.
GGGGGAGTCGTCCAGCCATTTGGGTAGATACACCATAGATGATAGGGGATGGTTGCATAGAGACGGTAGACTTTGTGTACCACAAGATGAGGGTTTGAAGAAGGCTATTTTGGATGATGCACATCGTTCAAGAATGACTATTCATCCCGGTGGAGACAAAATGTACCAAGACATGAAGCGAGTTTTCTTTTAGAAAGATGTGGCCGAGTATGTCGCTAGATGCTTGGTGTGCTAGCAAATGAAAGCAGAGCAGAAGAAACCCGATGGGTTGCTTCACCCATTTGGAAGTTCCGCTATGGAAGTGGGATAGTGTCTCGATGGATTACCGAGATCGAGGAAGGGTAATACAGGAATTTGGGTTGTGGTAGACAGACTTACTAAGAGCGCCCATTTCATACCTGTGAAGAGCAAGAGGACTGCTCCATGGCTAGCTTCAGTATGTCTTCGAGAGATAGTTCGATTGCATGGGGTACCCTCTAGCATTGTGAGTGATCGAGATCCTATCTTCACTAGTGAGTTTTGGAGAAGTTTGCAAGAGGCGGTAGGGACTCAGTTGTGTTTGAGCACCGCATATCATCCTCAGACGGACGGTCAGACCGAGAGGGTGAACCGTATCTTAGAAGATCTCTTGAGGCTTTGTATCTTGGATTTTGGAGGTACATGGGAAGAACATCTTCCTTTGGTGGAGTTCGCATACAATAACAGCTTTCAGTCTAGTATTGGCATGGCACCTTTCGAAGCTCTTTATGGAAGGCCTTGTCGATCTCCTACATGTTGGTGGGAATCTACGGATAAGATCTTGCTTGGGCCAGATATGGTTAGAGAGACTTCAGAGAAGATTGATTTGATTCGAAGAAGGATGAAGGCAGCGCAAGATAGACAGAAATCTTATGCGGATCGGAGAAGGACGGATCTTGAGTTTGAAGTTGGGGACATGGTCTTTGTCAAAGTGTCTCCGTTATGAAATGTGGTTCGCTTTGGATCTGTTGGGAAGTTAGCACCAAGGTTCGTAGGGCCGTTTCCTATTAAGGAAAGGATTGGACGAATGGCATATAGAGTGGAGTTGCCCGACAGACTTAGTGGTGTACATGATGTATTCCATGTGTCACATTTGAGGAAGTGCTTACATGAGACCGCAGAGGTGGTAGAGCCGAGCTTGCTTAGAGAAGAGGAAGTAGAGCGTGATGCGACTATTAGACGAGCTCCTACTCGCATCCTTGGGTCAGAAACTAGGAAGTTGAGGAACAGAGAAGTTCAGCTAGTTAAAGTGCAATGGGGAGATGACGAAAGCAATGCTACCTGGGAGACGGAAGCGAAGATGCGTTCTTTGTACCCATTTCTGTTTGAGGGTATGTCCTTTGAACGTCTCCTTTATCGTTTGTCTAGTGCTTATCTTATCTTTAGTATGTCCTCTCATTAATACCTTTGACCTTTAGATAGGGTAAATCTATGGTTGAAACATGTGTTTGAGACATGTTATGTTTGATGGATGCATGTGGATGCAAATGGTTGCTAGTGGTTGCTCGTGGATGCATGTATACACACTCTAGGCACTAGATCGGCTCAATCACTTCATATTGCATATTGCATAAAATTGTGTGTAGGAAGCTATATTTATGGATGTATAATGATTGTGTTATCATATGGATGATGCATTTTGGTGAATGATTGTGCACTCATGTAGATATTGTATGTGTCGATAGGGTTCTCTCGCATACATAATGGATGCATGGCACTATCTTGGTTTGCATATGTTCATACATTAGATAGGGAACATATACACACACTTTTTGCATATGCTCAAACATCATTAGAAATTGTTTTAAGGACAATGGATGCCCGTGTTTGATGGATTGAGTAGATGGTTGTTTGGATGGTAGGATATGCATTCTCCTTAGCTTAGAGATTTCGGGGACGAAATCCTTTAAGGAGGGGAGAATGTAACACCCCGAATTTCGGTTAATGCTAAAATTCACAAATTAAAGAATAACTAATCCCAGATGTGGGAATTAGGGGAAACGGGTTGCACCATTGCGTTCGTCTCGGAAAAATACGCGAAATAGAGTCCGAGTTTGCGTAAAACGGGTACCGTATGAAAGAGATATGGACGAACGAAGTTAGGCAGAAAAACCGAAAACAAGCAAGAATGCACTGGCGCACTTGTGAAGTGCGCCAACACAAAAATGCACTGGCGCACTTGTGAAGTGCGCCAACACATTTTTACACTGGCGCACTTGGGAAGTGCGCCCATGTCGGGACAGGAAACCTGCACAGTTTCTAGAGAGTTCTGTGGTTGGGTGCACCAGTTTGGGGTTTGGGCTTGGTCTTAGGGCTGGTTTCTGGAAGGTTCCGAAATCTAAGGGTCCTAATCTAATTTAGGGTTAATCCAATGGCCTAAAACACTTGCCTAATCTAAAATATACCCTAATACTACCCTAATTCATACTAAAAATAGAAATGATGCCACCATGCCGCCAAAATCAAACTTGAGAGGAACCTCCACTAGTTTATGAAGAAAGTTGCAAGCTAATCAACCTCTAATCATCATCTTCTTCTTGTATAGCAACTAGTTCTACTACATAAGTTTGCTAATCTTGGTTTTGGTGAGTTTCTATAGACTTAACAATCAATTGTTAAATTGATTATGATAGGATATGATAAGATATGGCTATGTTTGTGGAATCAATGTGTTTATGCAAGTTTAGTATAGTGTATGTTGTGTGCTATATGCAAGTTTAATGCTATGTTTTATGATGCAAAACACTATGTTGAACATTGATTCATATGTAACATGTTATGCAAGCTATATGGGAGATTATATGCAAGTCTATATGTAACATGTTATGCAAGTTATGTATTTGGTTTTATGCATGCTAAGTATTTGGTTTTATGCATGTTATGTATGTGGTTTTATGCATGCTAAGTATTTGGTTTTATGCATGCTAAGTGTTTGGTTTTATGCAAGTTTGTCTCTTTTTATGATATGCATAATATATGCAAGTTTGTCTCTAAGTATGGCATGTTATGCAAGATTCATATGCAAGTTATGATACATATTCATATGCAAATTATGATGCAAGTTCATATGCAAGTTATGATACATATTCATATGCAAGTTATGATGCAAGTTCATATGCAAGTTATGATACATGTTCATATGCAAGTTATGATGCAAGTTCATATGCAAGTTATGATACATGTTCATATGCAAGTTATGATGCAAGTTCATATGCAAGTTATGATGCAAGTTCATATGCAAGTTCATATGCAAGTTTATGTGCAAGTTCATATGCAAGTTGTCTCTTTTATGATATGCATAATGCAAGTTTGGGTTAGATACTAGTTGGGTTTAATGTATGTTCATATATGCAAGTTGACACCTTTTGAACCCATGATAAAGTTACATGCTATGTTGGCTAAACCCATGACCTTTGTGATGAATCTTCCCTTTATTATGTCGTGTTATGAGAACGAACTACGTGGGGAACGATGGGGTTAATATGCATGTTAATAAAATGATGTGAAATGGGTATGATTAATCATACCACGAATTAAATGGACGTAATTGGGAATTTACCTATTAAGTTAGGTCTACCCATATTATGGAGTTGGGAATTTACCTATTAAGTTAGGTCTACCCATACTATGGAATTGGGAATTTACCTATTGAGTTAGGTCTACCCATATTCTTAGAAATGTGTAATTAATTAGGCATAATTAATTCAAATTATGGGGGTGATTAATTAGGTGTAATTAATCAACTAAGACACGAGGTTGGACCCTTTTGTAGCGGAAGTCTGCCCGGAACCGACCGGCCATCCAGCAGCTACAAATGATTGGCCCAATGTGAGAGGTCTTAGTCATAAATTAAATACGTGATTAAAGTAAAGACACGAGGTTAGACCTTTTTATGACAGAAGTCTTCCCGGAACCAACCGGCATATCCAGCAGTCATAAAAGATGGTCTAATGTGAGAGGTCTTTATGAGGTCATGATCTTAATTAATTAAGAAACACTTAACCATATTAGCATGTAGAGGGACATGAGGGGTTAAGTGGGTGCCTTGGGTGGCATGTGGAAATCTAGTGGGTTGCCTTGGGTGGCAATAGAAAATACGATTAGAATACTTAACCAAAGAGGAACATGTAATTAAACATGGGTAAAGGGTTAAGTAAGTGCTTTGGGTGGCATGTGGAAATCTAGTGGGTGCCTTAAGTGGCAATTGAAATATGATTAGATGACTTAACCAAACCTTAACATGTAGGTGGGCATGATTATAAAAGGGGTTAAGTGGGATACACTAGATAAAATAACAAGCTTAGGTGGTAGCTTGTGGGGGCCCATTTCAACCAATATCCCAAACGTATCTTAGTGGGCTCGACTCTAGTCGAGTGACGGGACACGCATATTGGGCTTGACTATAAGAGGCCAAAACAGGGTAGCGGTGGCAACGCGAGTCCAACGGGTTTCATCTGCGTGTGTGGACCCGGGATGGTAGGTAAGACGTTGTCGCATCGTGTAGATATAACCCGTGCACCATTTGTTGTATCGGGCTAGCCACTTTGGGGAGTGATACACCCCATTGTGGGGCTAGCACGGATATCTACGGTAGGGAGCCGATCGCTTGGGAGTAGTGGGTACACCTAGTAAAGATAGGGGCAGACGGCACCTATGTAGGGGTACACGAAACTACTGGGTAAAATTACTAAGTACACTTAGTGGGATCAACCTTTAAGTAGGAATTATCCTTGGGTAGGTAGAACTGGTGTGGTGCAGTGTAGGAATTACCCTTGGGTGGGTAGATCTGGGGTGGTGTAATCTAGTAATTATCCTTGGGTGGATAAATGCGTCTTTTCGGTTATCTTAGTACATCCTGTGTTCAGTTGGCTACTTAGTGTAGTCATTATCCCCAGAGGTACCGTACCTTGTTTATATCATACCCTAATTACTTTAATGATTGTATTGTTAGGTTATAGGACTCACTCAGACTTATGTCTGACCCCGTTGTTTCTTTATCTTTTTCCCAACCCTCAGGTTTTCAGAGTGGGCCTAGCACTAGTGGTCTTTGATCAGACTGCTTTATCTATCTTTTGGAGCTTAGACCGTGGATGTAAAGCTCAGTTTATCTTTTCTATTATGGCTATTAGGTTATGTAGTGGGATTATGTACTTTTGTTTTTATCAGGATGGATATTATGTACTTGACTCTTATTTATGGTTTTGGTGTAACCAAACATGTTTTACTTTCCGCTGAAATGAAATGATGTTTTAAATTCTCAAGTATTACTTATATCTGTCTTGTTGTAATTTTTCTGTTCTATATTCACTTAAAATACTCCACCGATGTTATGGCATTCCCTTAGTGAGTGACCGTAGCGGGTGTGGGGTGTTACAAAAACCATCAATGAAATCCATTGAGAGGTTCTCCCACTTCCACTGCGGGACCTCCAAAGGCTGAAGTAAACCACTAGGCTTCTTTTGCTCATCTTTGACTTGCTGGCAAATCAAACATTGAGAAACAAACTCCGCCACATCTTTCTTCATCCCAACCCAAAAGAAAACCCTCTTCATATCTCTATACATCTTATTAACGCCTGGATGAATAGTCATCTTAGAATGATGGGCTACCTCTTGCACTGTCTTTAACAAACTCCCAACTCGGGGAACATAAAGCCTTCCATCTCGTCGCAACCACCTTTTATCATCCGTGGAATATCTACCGAGGTGGCTAGAAGTCTCCTCTTTACTGAGCCTATCTAAGATGTTTGAAATATATGGATCCTCTAGCTGCGAAGCTCCTATCTGATCCATAAGAGTACGTTCCACCTCCAGTGATGCAAATAAGTCAGGAAAAAACTCGATGGAGGGTTTAAAGTCAAAATTCGATATAAACTCCAAGTTTTTCTCTCCACAAATAGAGGACTTAAGGCTATCCTCTGCCTACTCAGTGCGTCTACCACTACATTACCCTTGCCAGGGGTATAAGCAATCTCAAAGTCATAAGATGGTAATAACTCCATCCACCTTTGTTGCCTTAAATTAAGGTCCTTTTGCGAGAACAAGTACTTGAGAGATTTATGATTGGTGTACAACTCGAACTTCCCTTCAAGCAAATATTGGCGCCACGTTTTAAGTGCGAATACTATGGCAGCTAGCTCTAAGTCATGGGTAGGGTAGTTCATCTTATGAACCCTTAACTGTCTACCTCCATAACATACTACCCTTCCCTCTTGCATCAGAACCTCACCAAGCCATGTACCACATGCATCAGTGTATACTGTAAACACTTTGTTCCCATCGGGCAAGGTCAAGACTGGGGCTGTTGTCAGAGCCCTCTTCAGTCGTTGGAAAGCAACATTACAATCTATATCCCACGAAAACATCAGATTCTTCTTCGTTAGCCTGCTGAGTGGGGTTGATATCTTTGCGAAGTTCTTAATGAACTTCCTATAATAGCCTGCCAATCCAAGAAAACTTCTCACCCCCGTTGCATTCTTTGGGATCTGGCTATCTTGAACTGCAACTACCTTCATGGGATCTACTGCTATCCCATCTTTAGAAAACACATGCCCTAGGAATCTCACCTCTTTTCTCCAAAAATGACATTTGGAGAACATTTCCTTAAGCTGGTGCACACAGAGAGTTTACAAAACCTCTCTCAAATGTTGAGCATGCTCTTCCTTGCTCTTCGAGAAAATTAAGATATCATCAACAAAGACCACAACGAACTTATTTAGAAACTCCTGAAACACCCTACTCATCAAATCAAAAAAATAGGCGGGTGCATTTGTCAACCCAAAAGGCATAACAAGCCATTCAAAGAAACCATCTGAAGTCCTAAAAGCGATCTTGTCTATACTGTCCTCGACCACCCTCAACTGATGATACCCCATGGCCAAGTCTAACTGAGACAAAATTGATGCACCAACAAGCTGGTCAAACAGATCATCTATCCTCGGGAGTGGGTACCTGCTCTTCTTGGTGAGTTTATTCAACACTCTATAGTCTACATATAAGCGAAGCGAACCATCCACCTTAGTTGCAAATACCCCTGGAGCACCCCATTCAGATATGCTTCACCTAATAAACCCTTTATCAAGTAGCTCCCCTACTTGCTTGTTAAGCTCCCTCCTTTCACTTGGAGCCATATGGCGCGCAGGTAATGCAACTAGCTTTGCATTGTTCACTAAGTATATATGAAAATCGATCTCGTGCCTCAGAGGTAATCCTCGAACCCCATCAAAAACATTAGGATACTCACGGACTATTAGTACAGATCATCGATAGATGCATCAAGTGACTCTAGGAAACTAAACATGACAGACCCTTTTGGGTCACAAGAATTCTCGAGAGTCCTCCCATGGCAAGTCAAAAATCTAACGACTCTCCTCTCACAATCCAGAATGACACCATACATGGCTAGCCAATCCATCCCTAGAATCAATACATATCCCATGAAACCAAGTACATATGCATTGCATTCAAATTTGACGCCTAACACCGATATTCTCAAACCCTGAAAAATTATAGATAAATGAGTCGTACCACCAATGGGGTCTGAGACAACAACGGGATCCACTACCAGACTAGTACTAGGTGCAGAAACTCAACCACAGAATCAGATATAAAAGAATGTGAAGCGCCAGAATAAAAAGAGTTCTAACTGGATGATTGGATAGAGAAATCAAACCTTCAACAGAAACTTTCCTACCTCTATCTGGAGCACTGGACACAAGAGCATGCACCTACCATCTAGAAGCTCCTGACCTTTGACCTTGTCCTTGCTTCTTCAGACACTACTTAGAAAAGTGTTCGACCTCTCCACAACTGAAGCAAGCTGTAACACCCCGAATTTTCTAAGAATATTAAAATTAACAAATTCAAGAACACTTAATTTTTAGAAGAAGAATTAAGTGAAATGGGTTGTTGCGCTATTACGTTCGTCTCAAAATTTTGGTCAAGATAGACATTTGGTTTACATAAAACAAATACCTTATGAAGAAGTTATTAAGCCTTGAAGTTTGTATGCATATGAGAAATATATATATATAGATATATATAAAAATTAAATAAATAAATTTGCAAAAAAGTTCAAAACAACGAATCAGAAGGCGGAATAACCGATCCGGCCCATTTTTGAGGTCGACCCGAGCCTTGCTGGGTCGACTAGGGGTTGATTCAGGGTGTTTGGCTGTCAACCCGTGGGCCGATTCGCTCTAAGGCGGATGTGGCATCTGATTGGTTCTGATGGACTCCTTGCTGAGTCACTAGGCTGATGTGGCTATTCCATCTTGTCTGAATGGCTTTGATTTGCTCTAGGTTAATCTAACGGTTCCTATTAAATCAAACTTCTATATAAGCAACCTAATACCTCAACCCTAAATCATATTAAAAATCAAACCAAGAGCCGTCATGCTGCCGTTGGACAACCTCGAGTAGCCGTCGTTCAACTTAAAGCAAATTAAAAGAGACAAACCAAATCAAATCAAAATTAAACTAAAACAACGATTGTCTACATCAAAGGCGAGCATTTCAACTTCAGAATACAGATTCCAGAAATCAAAATTGTCTTTTGTATGTGTAGTTATCTTCTAGATGTAAATACATCTAAGACGTGATTTGATATAAAGTGAAAAATAGAATTATACCATGTTGTATAATATTGATGATGTTAATTCATGTTTGTTTCTTGTGATGATTTTATCATGAATTGTCTTGAAATGTTTGTGGCTTACTGGACTTGGTGTTGGATCTATTAAAGATTGAGAATGAAACTATCAATATCATATGCAAGTTATATGTTTCATGTCAAGATCTACATATATATGTTTATATGATTAATGCAAGTTGTATGTATTATGTTAGATCCAAGTCAAGATCTACATATATATATATATTCATATGCTTTATGTTAGATCCATATGCCTATATATATGTTCATATGTTCATATGCAAGTTACAAGTTTTATGTTGGATCCATGTCAAGATCTATCTAGGTTCATATGATTAATGCAAGTTATATGTTTTATGATAGATCCAAGTCACGATCTAATTATACATATGTTCATATGCAATTTACATGTTAGATCCAAAACTAGATCTATATTTATATGCATGTTTGTAAAGTGGACTTATGCAAGTTCACCTTGTTAGATCTAGTTCACACATATATGTTAATGTTAAAATTATACATGCCTTGGGATTGGACATGTCATGATTATGTCATATGATAGTTTATAATTGAGGTTATGTTCACACATGCCTAGATCTACATATTAACATGTTTTAGGCTTATGATTATCTAAGTCTAAATTATATGCAAGTTCATGTGACATGTTAAATTATATGAATAAAGTTTTATGTAAAATTTACATGTTTGGTTGAATCTATACTATGCATGGTCCCTTCTTTACCTCTTGTTTATAAATTGGGCTAATATGCGGGCCCAATGACTTTATGTGATTAATACGAACGAAAAAAACGGGGGTAATGTTGGGATAGTTATTAAATCAAAACATGTTAATAATGTAGATGGGCCCAAAACCATGTAAATGGTTAAGGCCATGAATGGTATAATTTATACCATTAGTCTTGAACATAATTAAAATATGTGACATGAAACACTTGTAGAAAATTCACATATATAAAATGTAAAAGATGAATATGCCTAACCCGAGGTTAGACTGAGTTGTGGTGTAAACCTGCCCGGAACTGACCGGCATATCCAGTAACCACAACAATACCTATCTAATGTGAGAGGTTAGTGCATCAAGCCCAGAAAGACCCAAGGTTAGACTGAGTTGTGGTATAAAACTGCTCGGAACCGACCGGCACATCCAGTAACCACAACAATACATGTCTAATGTGAGTGGTTGGTGCTTTAATTAATTAATTAATTAATTAAAGCTCATGAATAATCAATCTAGAAATGGTGAGGTTAAGTTATTTAGGGAACTCTTAACCAACTTAACATGTTAACAAGACAAGATTGGTGGGGTTAAGTAATTGAGGAAACACTTAACCAACTTAACAGGTTAACTAGACAAGATTGATAGGGGTTAAGTCAAACCAAGGACACTTAACCAATTTAGATTGTTGACTAGAAAAACCCTAGTAACGAGGACCTGTTTCAGCAGTAACCCACATGGATGTATTAAGGTACCCTGAACTAGGCAGGGTGGGGCACGATTACTAGGCTGAATATAAGCGATCAAAAGGGCAGCGGTTAGGTGCGATAGTGTAGGTTCCGATGGAGTACGGGCATGCCCGGGCTCCGGAGTGGAAAAAGCATGCACTGGGCACCAAGCATACACTTGTGCATCTTTGAATCGTGTCACGGTTGCCATTGTAGGACTTGATACACCCTATACTGGAACCAGCACAAGTACTTAAAAATCACGTGGGGCCATATGACACCGGGAATACATGAATGCGAGTAGGAGCCGATCAATACATGAATGGGATCACTTTATCATGAACATACATTGCTAGTTAAACAGCTCTTAGTGGGTGCAGAGAAGTAAAAGTGGGTGTGATAGCCAAATCTAGTTAAATCTTACTTTACCTCGTTTTAGGACTACCCTATCCTTATGGTATCATTCTAAGTTCAGTTTATTCATGTCATACTCTTTTACTTGTTTACATACTATTAAATAACTAGGCTTACCAGACTTATGTCTGACCCATTTTCCTTTCGCTTCTTTTCTTCCGTTTCCCCCCTAGGTCCGCAAGGAGGAAACACTTATGCTTAGTCCAGGTTAGCCAAAGCTTGAAGACCGTAGATGTAAGGCTTGGACTTTCCTTTTTGAGCTATGGCTATGGTCAAGCACTTATTGGGGATCTATGTCATTTTATTTTCAATATTGCTTCTTTATGTTTTCAAGACGGATGAAAAGTTGTAATAATTTGGAAGGTTGAAACAGTTGTTGAATTGTTGTGTTGAACAAGTATTATGAAATAATATTGATCTTTTTCCACTGCATAAATTTTCTGTCTTGTAATTTATTAGTATCTTGTACCTTAAAACGCTCCACTGAAGTTAAGGCATTCCCTTTGAGAGTGACCTTAACAGAGGTGGGGTGCTACACAAGCATTCTTCCTTATTTTGCAGTCCTTGACCAAGTGACCCTCGCGTCTGTAATTATGGCACTTCCTCTTATCATTAGCCTTGTCATTCTTTCCGCCCTTCTTTTGTTGTTGTTGTTGTCCTTTCTTTGGCCACACTTTCTTATTTTGTGTTTCCTCCACCTTAGTTTCTTTCTTGTCGCCTTTATCTTCCTCATGCATCAACGCCATATCAACGAGCCTTTCAAAAGTTTCTCCCATTGGGATATGTGACATAGCTAACCCATGGAGGTGTTCATAGTCCTTTAGCAAACCGCAAAGCTTTCTTATGCGGGGTATCCACTAGCTCCAACCCAAACCTTACCAGTTGGTTAAATTTGTCAACATACTCTTTGATAGTCATGCCTGCTTGCTTGAGTGCTAGAAACCTTTAAATTTGCATACTTTTCTCAACTTGAGAAAGAAACTTCATTTCAAACCTCTACCGAAAATTATCCTAAGTCTCCATTGGACACCCTGCTTGCGTCACTTCCTACCAGATGAAGCATCATCTTTCAGCAGCCAAGCGGCTAACTGGATCATCCTACGATCGTCAACTTCGAAAATTCTAAACAAGTCCTCCGTTTCTTTGAGCCAATTCCTTGCCTCTGCGAAAGTTTTGGTTACTTGGAATGGCTTTCCACACATAGCACAGAAATCTTTGCAAATCTTAGTGAAATTATCTCCTTTAGGAGGAGGAGAAGGAACAACAGGTACAGTTGGGGGAGGAACGTTTGCTGGACCACCGGTAGGCACCGTGGCCTCTAGATACCCACGAAACCGTGGCCTCAGGAATATTAGGTTCCCCAGACATGCTGAAAAGAAAGGAAAAGGGATTCAGACAGAGAATGGAAAGGATATTACATATGGATTTGGGGAATATGTTTTTCAAAATAGACTTTCCTTTTGAAAATGCTTTCTTTTAAAACCTTTTTGAAAATATTTTTCAAAGTCTTTTATTTGATCTGGTAACTTTCATCTCTGATACCAAGTGTGACACCCCACATCCGTTAATGTCACTCATTAAGAGAATGCATTAAGTTTTGTTAAGCATTATAGGTAAACAGAAACATTAGAAGATAGATATAAAATAGCAGCGAAATTTAAAATTTTATTAAGCAGAAAACATTGTAGTTCGAAACATGGTTACATCATATGTCTGAAATGCATAAAACCCAGTACATCATTAAAACTTCTTTCTTGTACTTAAAACATCATAGTACAATAAATAAAAGAAGCATAATCCCCAAAACATGGCCATAGTAGAGAGATATGACATCAAGCAGTACATATAAGTAGCTCCAAGCAAGATGAAACAGAATCCTGACCAAGCTTGAGTACCACCTTGAGAACCTGAGGGGGGGAGGGAGGAAGGGGGGAGAAACGGAAGAGAAAGAAGAGGAAACAAAATGGGTCAGACATAAAGTCTAGCGAGTCCAGTTACTTTTAGCATATGAACAAGTAAAAGTATCATGACAAGCATATAAACTAGAGAGATAGATAACAACACAATAATGCAGGTATGACAAGGTATGCAGTATAAACATGATATAATATATTGCGCTTCTCCAATACTTTCTCTTTCTCTCTGCACTTATACCAGAATGAGATGATCCTAACAACTATAAGATGATAGACTTAGGCGTACTTCTAGCGAGAGGTTTAACCCCATACAATCAACGGGCAACCCAACTAAACATGCCGAAGTTATCCCTAAGGATATTAACGGGCTTCTAAACATACCATAGTCTAGATGTACCCTAATTACTACCCCAATCGACTGGCTTCCTACTACGTAGATACCCTGTGTTATCCCTACAGTAAGATGTGTCACTTCTTGAAGTGGCAACCCTTTGTTTTCAGGATGTGCACAACCGTATCTACAGGTGTCACGTCGTCTAAACCTCCTCTGCCGGACCCATGCACACGCATGACCCCGTGGGAACGCTCTGCCCACACCGCCCATTCGATTGGATCTCTTACAACCAGCCCAGTAAGCGTGCCCCGACTCCGACCTAGTTCGGAGTACTCGTTCGGTACCTATATATGGGTTATTGATTGAAATGGGTCCCACACATAAGATGTACAAGCTTCCCCCTACGCTTGCATCGCCACTAGGTTTTCCATAGATTATGCCATACTAGAGTAAAATATTGCATAACCCCATAGGTTAAGTTTGTGGGCCTATATATAAATATTACCCACCAACCCAAGACTTAATTAACCCATCCACTATTTCAAACAAGTTTACTTAACCCTTATTCAAGTTAACATGTTCATACAATCCCTATGGATTCAACTAGGTTAAGTATTCAAGTTCATTACCATATTCATTTATGGTTATAATGTACTAGACCTCCCACATTAAGCCCACAACTTATGGATGCTGGATATGTAGGGCGGCTCCGGGAAGATTTCTTCCATAAATCGGGCTTAACCTCGTGTCTTAGCACGTCACGTGTTTATGCACTTAGACCCCTCACATTAGATTCACCACTTCTGGTCGCTGGATATGCCGGTCGGTTCTGGGCAGACTTCCACTATAAGTGTAATCTAACCTTGTGTCTATGCCGTTCGGTTCCGGGTAGAGTTCCACCACAAGTGTAATCTAACCTCGTGTCTAAGCGTGGTTACAGTTTCTAATTACTGTAATTCTAGGCATTTCCATTATTAACTGATTATTCCTATGTCATTATAGGTTTTTATGCCCCTTTCCCAAGTCATGTTCATAATGAACCATATGCCCTAAACTAAGGTCTTTATTCAAAGTTTGGTTTATGCCTCAAATCCATAATTATATTTTTATTCAAGTTATGCCCAAATTTCCCAATACAAGGTTTGCCCCAATTTTAAGGATTTCCCCTCGTTCCCAATTTCACGCATTTGCACATTTCAACGACACGCCTAGGATCGAAGGTAGCTTGGCTATAAAAATAAAAGGGAAAAGAAGAATGGAAGAGGACAGAAATGAACATAATAAGATTGACATGTAATGGAAGAAATAGGCATAAAGGAATAGATCTGATGAATATGTGACAATAGAATTGATTCTAACATAATAGGGACATCATAAACAGGTATGAAGAGATTTAAGCAATGAATTAGATCAACAAACAATAGCAGATCTGACATGATAAACATTTATAGGCTTAGATCTAGTTCATAGTCATGTCAGAATTTCTTAGATACACAGGTTATGACAAATCTGATATGTTTCAAATAGTCACAGGCTTAGATCTAATTTATAATCATGTCAAGTTTAACTTTTAAATATTTAGATCTAAAATTAACATAGAGTCACTGTGATTGGATCTTGAAAATAGAAGAAAGATTGTAGATATTGAATCACAGATCTCTGTACTTGAATGACTTGGTTGCTGAAAAAGAAAAGGCTTGATTTAATATGGGAAGACGCAGCATCTAGTCCTCCATTGTTTTTTTAGAATGAATAAAACAATGAAAATATGGTCATATATATAGCCGTCAGAAAACCCTAAAATCTGCCCAGATCTACGAGGGGGTCGACCCCCCTTTAATGTGTCAACCTTGGGGTCGACACCCCCCTTGATGGGGTAGACACCCATGGGCGGGAAATTACCCGCTCCCCCCTTCTGCTTCGATTTTGAACTGTTTTGGATTTATATACTTATTATATATATATATATATATATATATTCTTCTTATGTGTATACAAAATTCAAACCTTAATAACTTCTTCATACAGTGTCAGTTTTACGAAAACCATGTGTCTATTTTGACCAGAATTCCGAGATAAATACAATGGCACAGTCCGTTCCACTTAATTCTGAATATTAATAATGTACTCTTTAATTTATCATCTTTATTGTTGTTAAAATTACGGGGTGTTACAATGGAGTGATTTATTTAGAAACGGACGTGGAAAAGGGCAGTTCAACTTGCATGGGCTTGAGCTTTGCCGATGGAGAAAATATATGCAAGGGAGAGAACGAAAGATTGGGCTGTGAAATAGGCCTTAGGCCTTAACGCTTTTGCATGGACCTGCGAAAAAAATAACGCATGGGCTGATAGGGTCGTTTACGGTAATGAATAAATTAAGTATTATAATTTGTTAAATTAATTACTGAATTATATATATATTTTGTAAAAATTGTAACTTGATCGTACGTTGTCTCGGTTCAGTAAAAAAGGACACGTTGGAATCGCGCTGGAAAGTACTGTACTATTGGGCAAGTTAGGAATGGATTGGAGCTATTCGGAATTTCATTTAATTTTAACATTATTTAAAATTAAATGAAACAACACGCGAATCAACCATCGAAAATATAATGGTGAGTTAATTCTCACACTTTTCTGGACTGCTATGATGTGTTAAATTCATATAACCAAAATTTATAGTTAATGATATAAATTGGATATTTGGATGCCTTCGATGCTATTGATTGTTGTTGACATCTATGTTAGTGTTGTATTGGATGATTTATCTTAAAATATTCATTTCACATGTAGTTATTATATGATATTGATGATTTGTGGTGTAGGGAGGACAAGTTGGAGGGATCCAACCGGATTCCTCAAATATATTGTTTGTTGTTTATTTTTCCATGTTATCCAAATATGAACTGCTTACCCCAAACAACATTATATTCTGATTGGATGTTGATGGTTGATTATATATTGAACATTGAATTGGAATTCAACATTGGTGTGGTGTTTTTAATCAATAGACGGTATTGATTAAATTATTGGCCGCGAATGATCTAAAATGCTGTTTTTAAGATGTTATTTCGCTGTCAGGCGAATTGACGTAACTGAAATTATACAATTATTTTTATTTAACTGAAGCTGTTTGGATTCTATTTTATCAAAAATAAATTTTTTAGAATAAGACGATGTTTATAAGTGATGTTTATGGAAATAAATATACAATATTTTGCATAGTAATTTTTATGTTTAAAATAAGTTTTATCATCATAGAAAATTAAACTTAACCTATGGGTTAGCATTTGAAGCTAATTATTTTTAAGAAGACGATTAAGAAATGTTTTCATTAGATTAATATTATTAATCTAAGAAGAAGGATAAATTGAAATTAATTAAATAAGTAACTGAGGTTTAAGTTGATGCAATCAACTTTTTAATTAGAGTTGATAATTAGATTAATCTCTGGTTAATCTAATGGAAATGGTTTAACGAATAATTTTTTTTATTTTAATAATATTTCTTAAATATTAATTATATTTTTATTTAATGATATTTAAAGTTGCTTATCAGTTGATAAATCATTAATGAAGTATTTATCATTAATAATATCCGTAAATGAGCAGCTGGTCTATTTTTAATGAAGTAAACTATATCATTTCAATTACTAATGGAATTAATTATTAATTTAACTAATAATAATTGAAGTAATTTACCTTATTAAATTGAAGCCAATTAAGTACTGAGTTTTGAAATGGAACTAAATTGAATTGTGTCCATTTTTAATTAAGTGTTACTTAATAATTGTAAAGATCAAAAAGAGATTTTTCATAAGAGATTAGACAATAAAAATCCAAGTTGTAACACCCCGTATTTTTAAGATAATAAATTAATGATAACTTAATTAAATTTTCAGAATTAAGTAAAATAGATTGTGCCAATGTGTCTGCCATGAAATTTTAGTCAAGATAGAGACCTAGTTTGCGTAAAACGGACACCGTATGAAGAAGTTATGAGCATTAGAAGTTTGTATACATATAAGGAGCTTATATGTATATATATATATATATATTAAATAAATATATCCAGAAAATTCGAAAATCTGTTGAAAAAACAAAATGGCGGGCGGGAAAGTTCGGAGGGAAAGTAGACCACCAATAGGGGGTCGAACTAGGGGTCGACCCACCCGAGGATCCAGAAAGTTCTTCTGAAGTGTTTGGTTCTGATATCTTAAATTTTGATCTAAGGGTCCTGGTTCCTCCGCTACTCCTATAAATAAGACCCTAGACCTAACCCTAAACATCATAATTCGGCGGCTACGCTGGAGCTCTGCCATGGCTCTCTCTCTTCTCAAATCTATTCTGAAATTAAAATGTTAGCCTAGGAGAATTATGGATTCAGATCAGGAAGAGGGAATCAACGTTAATAAAAAGATTATTTAATCATGAAAGCAAGGTAAACTTCTAAGAAATAATCTATTTAAATTATTTCTCTTTTCCTTCTCTTTTCAGGAAATAATAGATCCATGATCATTAGGTTGTGAATTAAATTAAAGGGAAAAGGGGAAACCATGGATGATAGAACGGATCGGATCCAAACTTTGGGAAAAGCATGAAAGGCGAGTGGGTTAAAACTATAGTCTTTAGATAATGTTATTACTATCATTTAGCATTCCCTGTTTATAAATTGTGAAATTGCCAATTTAATTATAAATTGCTATTATAACAAGTTGAGACGTTAATATAAATAGATCAGGAAATTCATATGTTGAATCTATTAAATTGGTGGAATGATTAGCATGAAATAACGTCAAATTGTTAACATGAATAATTCATATATTGAAGCAGTTGAAATGTTGGAATGTTTACATGTTATAATATTAATTTGAATATGTGGGAAAAATTAATATATTGGATTTGTTGGAGTGCTAAAAAGTTTCCATGTAAATTTGTCCCAATTATATACCAGGAATAATTGGAGTAAGTAGATGACTATATGGATTCGTGTTAACATAGAGTCGAATAAATATGGGTTTGGGGCATCGACCCAATTATGTTTAAAGATCTTAAATTGGATCATAAGTATAGAAAAATGATTTGGGCGCAAATGCGATCATATGTAAAATATGAATTGGCATAATTCGAATAATATGAATTTAAACATATAACCCATCATGAATATAATTGTGTAAATGGGTATTAACACCTACAAAGGCATAGGTTTAAATAATTGATTAATAATGAATGTCTAGGATTACAATTAGAAATTGTAATTGCACTTATGATATGAGGTTAGGTTGCATTAGTGGTGGAAGTCTGCCCAGACTCGACCGACATATCCAGCAACCACTAATGTTGAACCTAATGTGAGAGGTCTAAGTGCGCAAATACCAGACGGGCTATGACACAAGGTTCAGTCCAACTTGTGGAAGAAGCCTGCCCGGACCTGACTGGCATATCCAGCATCCATAAGTTGTAGGCCTAATGTGGGTGGTCTAGCCCATTATAAACCATAAGTGGATATGGTAATGAACTGGATTACTTAACCTAACCTAATCCATATGGATTGTATGAATATGAACTAAAGTTAGGGTTAAGTAAAAATTGGTTGGACAATGGATGGGCTAGGCAAATCTAAGGGGGTGGGTAATATTTATATATAGGCCCTCAAACTTATCCGGATAAGGTTATGTAATTAAATACACCTAATGGTATACATAACCTATAGAAATAATAAAGTTATGTAATTAAAGACACCTTTTAGGGTAAGCATAACTTGTAGAAATGATAATCACCTATTATAAATAAATAAAATTAATGAAAATGTTGTATAATAGGTAGACTTGTCCTAGGGACAAGTGAAGATTATAACCTAGGTTATAATGAACTATTAAGGAAATGGGATAACTGGCGAAATGAGATAAGGGACAATTAATTGTAAATTAAGTAATCTGTAAATGGGGAAAGACAGAAGCTAGTTGAGAAAAGGGGGAAAATATATGAAACATAGGAAGTTGTGCTTAATTATAAATTAAGTAATCTGTAAGCTTGGAAGTCTGAAATCCATTGATAAGAATGTTTAGGCTTGTCCTAGGGACAAGAAGAAATTATGACATAGGTTATATTAAACGGGTTGAGAAACTTATTAATGGGCCTTAGTTAATAGAACTAAGTTAATAAGTAAACAACGATAAGTTGTATTGGAATGTAAAATGGAATTATGATTAAATAAGAAAGGATAAGAACTTATGAAATGAAATAAGTTATATGTAATCATAAATAATGAATGACATGTTAAACAGAAAACATGTGAATTGGGATATACTTAATTACATATTAAGTAGACCATGCTATTGTAATGATAAAATCAAATAAGAATATAAAGGGATTGTGGATTTCAGATCCTGGACCACAATCTAGGGAATAACATGTTGTGGGTTTATTAATAAACTTAAATGGGTTAAGTTATATAACTGAAATTAATAAGCAAGGGAAACTTGGTAATTTGAACAATAAATCAATGTGAATGAGAATAACCAAGTTAAAAGGAAACTTAATGAGGTAAGGCAAGCGCGTAAAAGAATGTTTATATAGAGGGTCTAATAACATATTAAAGTGAGGCGCTTGAACCATTCCGCACGTTTGAGGGTGAATAACCCAACGGGGTAGATCATCATGGTCTTATAAGGCACGAGGGGGAGCGCACATTCATCTGGTTGGCTCCGAAAGACTGGAAGGGGAAGCACGCGGCTTCCTGAGATACGTAAGGTGCTCCTCGTAGTCCTCTGTGAGGCGGTAGATGTCTTAGGCTGTGCCCGCAGAGGCTGGGTTTACGCGTAACTATTAGGTGGGCGGGCCTTGACTGCAGATGTAACTATGCAGTCAGAATACTGTGACGATGTGACACCAGGATGGTTCGGCGGTTGCCTCATGAGGAGGAAGAGGGTCACCACAACAAGTATAGTAGGCCGTCGGACACCCGTCACCGGCAGCCAGTGGGATGCGGAAAGACTAGAGCTAAACCCAAGATACCATTTCACCCTTCACTATCGGGGTAAGGGGTTGAGGGGAGACGCCACATGGATGTTTATATTGTTTGCGTAGGGGAAGTCGCTTAACTCTTGTAGTCTTTACTAGCTGAGAGAGGGGCTGAGGTGGGGCCATAGCCACCGTGAAAAAGACCCTAGGGGTATCTGTATTTGGAAGCTCTTAAAGGCGGGCCTGTACAGGTATGAAAAAGCTCCCGACCGAGTTCCATGTTTTTTGTATCGCCCTGCCATGGAACTCGGTGCACATTAGAGGACGTGCAATTAAGGCATCGAGCTACAATTGAAGATATGTATGGTGGACAGTCTAGATACATGCATGTTGGCTCTGGGTGGTGTATCGTAGGCTTGAGGGCATTACTCTGGTATGAATTCGGGTTTGAACAAAGGTGGCAGTCCGTACGTTTGCTTAGCAAAGTAATGACAGATACATGCGGAATGTAATATTGTTATCCGTACGTCACTACGGCGTAGGATGAGGGACTGCATATATTTCAATGGTGTTACGGTGGAGAACGTGCGAGTGGGGTACCATGGGGTGTTCCTCGATATTGGGGGTAGCTACATATATACTGTATTAGGTTAATCCACTGGGAAGTAAATGGATACGACGTTTGTGTAAGCCTTAGGTGCTGTTAACCCAAGTAACCTAATAAATAATAAAATATGATTGAACGGTATATGTAGGATTATCCAAAGTGTATAGTTTAAATCCAGTCACCAGAACTTGTGTTCTTACCCCCTACTCATAACATACTCGCAGGTTAGATTTGTGGTAGAGACATGAGACATTATAGCTATGGATACTGGTTGGGTAGTATTATTAATACGGTAAGGCTATATTTTGATTACATTATATTTTATCCATTCCGCTGTGAGATATTTTCTGAGCTCTGATATATTATATGTCTCGGTCTTTTCTGTAGGATACCAGAGCAAACCATTCCGAGTTTCGATAGATTGGAATTTTGAAAAAAAAATCGGCATGTCGGAGTTCAGGTTGCCACGTCTAGTATCATAGCTTAGGTTTAAGATTCCTATGTAAATAGTGAGTGAATGTATATGTATTTTAAAAAATATAAATGTATTATATATATACCTAGATCCATAGAGGAACCCACTAAATAGAAAGAGTATAATATGGTAAGAAATGGAATGCTTGTTTTGTACACTAAAGGAACAAATATGGAAATCCGAGACCCTTAGGTAATTTGGGTGGAGAGTGTACAATATACTTTATATGGAAGGAAAAGTAAATACCATATGATTAGTATTTTGGGTTAAGTAGACTTGAAAACCTTATTAATTAGAAAAGGTTAAAAAGAGAAAAATGGATTAGGAATATATATAGTTGAGAGAATTGACCTTGGGGAGTGTCTAGGAAAGCCTAGAAGAATTGGAAACCCGCTTTGAGTCTAAACCCATTATTAACTTTTAAGAACTTGAAATTATAAAAGTTTTAGGAAAATGGTTTAAGGTGTTTTCAAGTTTTAATCTTAAAAGTTATAAGTTTTAAATATGTAAAGTATATATATTGGATTTTTGAAGGAAAATAGGGTATATTTTGCAAAATGTGATTTCTTGCAAATTTTTTTATCTAAAGTTAAATTCTCTCAATAAAAGGTGCATAATATAGAGCATGTATAGCTCGCTAGTTTTCTTGTTATATTTCATACAAGAATCTTTAATAAAGAAAGATTTTAAATCTCTATTCTAATGACAACCCCTATTGATAAATTATTTTAAGATAATTTTATTGGGTGGATAAAATAAGTGCAGGAATTAAGAATAGAGTGGATGTCTGCACCTTGCAGTAAGAGACTAAACCGACCTTATAGGTAAGAATAAGTTAAAAACCCGACTGAGAAAATAGTTGTCCGTATCTACTCTAGTTTTTGTGATTTGAAAAAAATATGATGATTTACATTCTTTTTAAGATGACAAGTTTTTATGGTTTGGCAAAAGAAAGTTTTCATGGGGAAAATAAAGCTTTGAAATTTTTAATTTTTTCAAAGGAAATTTAAAAGAGAAAGGGCCAACCATGTTCTAAAAGTATGAAGTAAGTAAGGATTAATGCCTAGGAAAGACGAAAAAGTTTTGAGGCTATGAAGTAGATAGCGAGAATTATCTTGGAATAATATGTGGTTCTCGTGAATGCGTAAGCATTGAATAGCCTAGGGTGTTGCTTGAAATAATTATTGGTACATAGCTAGAGTTAGTAGTGACTACTAGATAAAAAAGGGCAAGTAAGTGTTTAGATCTTGTTGCTAATTGTCATGTTAGGGGCATAAACCGTTACTACACTCCTTTTGGGGTCGTTCCATTATTTTGTCCTTGTTAGGTAGTTAGGGTAACACCTAAACCTACCATAGATCCCATAGTTTGGACTTTCCTGAAGAAGGCATAGTCCCGAAATTCTTGGCCCTTAGTAGTAGCTGTGTAAGGTGTTTGTTCTCCTGTTTTAGTTGAAAGACTAGAAGGCTTATTTAAATTTAAACTAAAATCAGATAATTAAATAAGCTAAGAAAAGCGAAATTTTACAACTGAAAAGGAAACAGAAAATTTAGTAAAGCAATAAAAATGGAAAATTATGATAAAAGATGGATAAGAATAAAAATTTCCAAGATAAGAAAACCAGTAACAAAAGAAATTTTTTCTTATGTGGACTGTGCTTGGATAGGAAAATAGGAGAATCAATTGCATAAAGATCCAAGTACGGTTAGAAAAAAGGTGGAAAAGAAAAGCAGGAGATGCGTATTTTTCTGTTTTCCACCTTTTTGTAAGATAAGAGATCAAATTTAGAAAATTAGATTTTTTTGAAATTCGAAAAATAAAGTTGGTTGGTAGAATAATGAATGCAACAATTGGATGAACTATGCTCTTACTCAGTAAGAGTGGGAAAATTTGGATTAAAAAGCTTTTTGATTTTCACAATATTGCATTCATATAGAACTGCCAGTATATTTAGGATGTGATAATCATATTTTAAAAGGATTTTTGAAAATTAGCATACACGTAGGAGGTCCGCTTAGGCATACATGCATTATTATGTTGTACTTCACTTTGCAAACATGCACAATGTTTGCAAGAATTGGATGCACACATGATGGATGTATATTATGCGAGGGGTTAATTGATTTTACCCTTATCAAATTTCGAGGACGAAATTTCCTAGGGGTGGGAGAATGTAACACCACGTATTTTTAAGATAATAAAATAAGGATAACTTAATTAAATATTCAGAATTAAGTAAAATGGACTGCGACATTGCATCCGTCTCGAAATTCTGGTCAAGATAGACACCTAGTTTGCGTAAAGTGAACACCATATGAAGAAGTTATGAGCATTAGAAGTTTTTATACATATAAGGAGCTTATATGTGTATATATTAAACAAATATATCTAGAAAATTCAAAAATCAGTTCAAAAATCAAAATGGCAGGCGGCAAAGTTCGGAGGGAAAATGGATCGTTGGGGGTCGACCCACCAACAGGGGGTCGACCTAAGGGTTGACCCACCAACAGGGGTGTCGACCTAGGGGTCGACCCACCCGAGGATCCAGAAAGTTCTTCTGACGTATTCGGTTATGATATCTTAAATTTTGATCTATGGGTCCTGGTTTCTCCGCTACTCCTATAAATAAGACCTTAGACCTAACCCTAAACATAATAATTTAGTGGCTATGCTGGAGCTCTGCCATGGCTCTCTCTCTCTCTTCTCAAATCTATTCTGAAATTAAAATGTTAGCCTAGGAGAATTATGAATTCCGATCTGGAAGAGGGAATCGACGTTAATAAAAAGATTATTGAATCATGAAAGAAAGGTAAACTTCTAAGAACTAATCTATTAAAATTATTTCTCTTGCCCTTCTCTTTTCATGAAATAATAGATTCATGGTCGTTAGGTTGTGAATCAAATTAAAGGGAAAAAGAGAAACCATGGATGATAGAACGGATCAGATCCAAAATTAGGGAAAAGCATGAAAGGTGAGTGGGTTTAAACTATAGTCTTTAGATAATGTTATGACTATCGTTTAGCATTCCCCTTTTTATAAATTGTGAAATTTCCAGTTTAATTATAAATTGATGTTATAACAAGTTGAGACGTTAATATGAATAGATCAGGAAATTCATATGTTGAATCTATTAAATTGGGGGAATGATTAACATGATATAATGTCAAATTGTTAATATGAATTATTCATATATTGAAGCAGTTGAAATGTTTGCATGTTATAATATTAATTTGAACATGTGGGAAAAGTTCATATATTGGTTTGTTGGAGTGCTAAAAAGTTTCCATGTAAATTTGTCCCAATTATATACAGGCAATAATTCGAGTAAGTATATGACTTTATGGATTCATGTTAACATAGAATCGAATAAATATGGGTTTGGGGCATCGACCAAATTATGTTTAAAGATCTTAAATTGGATCATAAGTATAGAAAAATGATATGGGCGCAAATGCGATCATATGTAAAATATGAATTGGCATAATTCGAATAATATGAAATGAAACATGTAACCCATCATGAATATAATTGGGTAAATGGGTAGTAACACATATAAAGGCATATGTTTGAATAATTGATTAATAATGAATGCCTAGGATTACAATTAGAAATTGGTGGAAGTCTGCCCGGACCCGACCGGCATATCCAGCAGCCACTAATGTTGAACCTAATGTGAGAGGTCTAAGTGCGCAAATATGAGACGGGCTATGAGACGAGGTTAAGCCCTACTTGTGGAAGAAGTCTGCCCGAACCCGACCAGCATATAGAGCATCCACAAGTTGTAGGTCCAATGTGGGAGGTCTAGCCCATTATAAACCATAAGTGGACATGGTAATGAACTGGATTACTTAACCTAATCTAATCCATAAGGATTGTATGAATATGAACTAAAGTTAGGGTTAAGTAAAAATAGGTTGGATAGTGGGTGGGCTAGGCAAATCTAAGGGGGTGGGTAATATTTACATATAGGCCCGCAATCCCCGATAACATTGTGTAATTAAAGACACCTTTTAGGGTAAGCATAACATATAGAAATGATAATCACTTATTATAAATAAATAACATTAATGAAAATTATGTATAATAGGTAGACTTGTCATAGGGATAAGTGAAGATTATAACTTAGGTTATAATGAACTAATAAGGAAATAGGATAACTGGAGAAATGAGATAAGGGACAACTAATTGTAAATTAAGTAATCAGTAAACGGGGAAAGCAAGAAAACAGTTGAGAAAAGGGGGGAAATATATAAAACATAGGAAGTTGTGTTTAATTATAAATTAAGTAATCTATAAGATTGGAAGTCTGAAACCCGTTGATAAGAATGTTTAGGCTTGTCCTAGGGATAAGAAGAAATTATAACATAGGTTATAATAAACAGGTAGAGAAACTTATTAATGGGCCTTAGTTAATAGAACTAAGTTAATAAGTAAACAGCGATAAGTTGTATTGACAATGTAAAATGGAATTATGATTAAATGAGAAAGGATGAGGAAAACTTATGAAATGAAATAATTTATATGTAATCGTAAATAATTACTGACATGTTAAACATAGAACATGTGAATTGGGATATACTTAATTACATATTAAGTAGAACATGTTATTGTAATGATAAAATCAAATAAGAATATAAAGGGATTGTGGATTTCAGATCTTGGACCAAAATCTAAGGAATAACATGTTGTGGGCTAATTAATAAACTTAAATGGGTTAAGTTATATAACTGAAATTAATAAGCAAGAGAAACTTGGTAATTTGAATAAGAATTCAATGTGAATGAGAATAACCAAGTTAAAAGGGAACTTGATGAGGTAAGGCAAGCGTGTAAAAGAATGTTTAGACATAGGGTCTAATAACATATTAAAGTGAGGCGCTTGAACCAGTCCGCATGTTTGAGGGTGAATAACCCAACGGGGTAGATCATCGTGGTGTTATATGGAACGAGGGGGAGTGCACATTCATCTGATTATTCTGACGGTTCCGAAGGACTGGAAGGGGAAGCACATGGCTTCCTTAGGTACGTAAGGTGCTCCTAGTAGTCCTATACGTGGCACCAGATGTCTTAGGATGTTCCCGCAGTGGTTATGGTCTGCGCATAACTACTAGTTGGGTGGGCCTTCACTGCAGATGTAGCTATGCAGTCAGAATGCTGTGACGAGGTGACACAAGGGTGGTTCGGTGGTTTCCTCACGAGGAGGAAGAGGGTCACCACAACAAGGATAGTAGACCGCCGGACACTCGTCATCGGGAGCCAGTGGGATGCGGAAAGACTAGAGCTAAACCCAAGATACCATTTCACCCTTCACTATCGGGGTAAGGGGATGAGGGAAGACGCCACATGGATGTTTAGATTGTTTGCGTAGGGGCAGTCGCTTAGCTCTGTAATCTTTACTAGTTGAGGGAGGGGCCGAGGTAGGGCCATAGCCAGCGTGAAAACAAACCCTAGGGATATCTGTATTTGGAGGCTTTTAAAGGCGGGCCTGTACAGGTATGGAAAAGCTCCTGATCGAGTTCCATATTTCTTGTATTGCCCTACCATGGAACTCGGTGCACATTAGAGGGTGTGCAATTGAGGCATCGAGCTAAAATTAAAGATACGTATGGTGGACAGTCTAGATACATGCATGTCAGCTCTGGGTGGTTTATCGTAGGCTTGAGGGTATTACTCCAATATGAATTCGGATTCGAACAAAGGTGGCAGGCCGTACGTTTGCATAGCATATTAATGACAGGTACATGCAAAATGTAATATCGTTATCCATACGTCACTACGGCGTAGGATGAGGTACTTTGTATATTTCAATGGTGTTACGGTGGAGACCGTGCGAGTGGAGTACCATGGGGTGTACCTCGATATTGGAGGTAGCTACATATATACTGTATTAGGTTAATCCACTAGGAAGTACATAGGTACGACGTATTTGTAATCCTTGGGTGCAGTTAACCTAAGAAACCTAGTAAATAAGAAAATATGATTGAACCGTGGATGTAGGATTATCCAAAGTGTATAGTTCAAATCCAGTCACCAGAACTTGTGTTCTGACCCCTCCTCATTACATACTCGCAGGTTAGGTTTGTGGCAGAGACATGAGACATTATAGCTTTGGATATTGGTTGGGTAGCATTATTAATGCGATTAGGCTATATTTTGATTACATTATATTTTATCCATTCCGCTGTGAGATATTTTTTAAGCTCTGGCATATTTTATGTCTCTGTCTTTTCTATAGGATACTAGAGCAAACAAGTCCGAGTTTCGATAGATTGGAATTTTGAAAAAAAATCGGTTTGTTGGAATTCGGGTTGTCACACAAATTCTAATTGGAAGTTTATAAAGAGATGAGTAATGCAAAGATTTCAATAAGATTTGTTTTTACTTAGTTATTTAATTAAGATAAAGTAAAATATGTTTTTGAAAAGGAAATGATTAGTGGTTTCTATTGAAGATTTAGGATTTGAATTCAAGTTAAGTAAATCGAAGAGGAGATTGGTAAGCGAATACAAAGTTTATAAGAAGTATAAATCCAAGCGATGGATTTAAAATAAGGTTTACTTAAGGAATTGGATTAAAAAAGTGAGTACGAGTTGAAAGAAGATTTGCAAGGGTATAAGGCATAATAGAATATGGGTAAAAGACTTAGTAAACGGTTTTAAAGCAAAACCAAATGAGTTATATTACAGGGGTCCAAAGCAAAAGAGTTCTATGTTTAGTTAAAAAGGTTAAAGAGTAAAACGGGGAATAAATGAGGCAAATACAAGGAACAGTTATTAAAACCATATTTTTCAATAAATAGTAAATGAAATGATAGGTTTTGTGTTTCAAACATTTATCCATTATGAGATAAAAATGTCATCGATCAAGGTCTGAGAGGCAATTAAAATACCCCAACTTGAACGACTTTGCTATTATCAAGGGATGATATTAGTTTGTAACAGTAAAAATGTTGAGATTTGTTAAGAGAATATTGTAAAATTTTGAATGTAATTGAGACTATTTGTTTTAAAGTGAAACGATGTATAACAAACATTGTTTCACTCAAGTTTGCAGCGGGAATATTTTATACCTTGGAATTAAATATATATATATATGGTGATTTTTACCGAAGTAAAGGCAATAAAGGATTTGGTGAATATAGTGATGTTTTCAAAGTGAAGGAATGATGTGGAGTTTGGAAATAAAGATATTTTATTGTTTTCAATGTACCGAAAACAACGGGATTTGAAATAAGAATATGTAATCTATTTCTAAGGACCGATGAAATAGTTTTGAAATTAAATGAATCTAAGTAAAGGGATCAGAGCTGCCAATATACTTAACTATACTGTGTGAATTGATAGTTAAAAACACCAAACTATCAATGAAATAATATTGGACCTTTTTGACGTGTGGTTTCGAAGAGATCAGGAAGGGAACTAGACCCAAACCACTTCGAATCAACGTTGTGTACGAAACTAACTTGCAACAATTGAAAATGGAGCATTGATGATCGTAGATCTTCATAAAGCATATTAACTACGTATAATCTCGGGTTCGCGCCCTCAAGATAAATTGTGGTTCTGTCGTGGTTGGAATCTATGAATTGCAAGGACTTCTCGCTATTGATCTATAGGGTGATACCTAGAATGCAGTAAGAGGGTGCCTTCTGTCATCCTATTCCTGGATGACTTGTATGGACGAATGTCTGACAGAGTATTTTTAAGGGCCACGTACATTGATTTTTACAAATATATCAAGTTTGGTGGCGGAGAAATTCTCTTGCTTAACACCCAGAGTATTTTTATGGATGTAAATTAGTGATTTGATCGATCTGACAATGTGACGTTCAAAGTTAATAATGATGTGATGTTCTGAAAAAGTGAACATGATCTCAAGCCTCGTCAACAGGAAATGACATAAATCGGGCAGGCAACATGGCTAGTTGGGTCATTCCCAAGCAAGGTGTATTATCACCAATCTAGAAAAAATCCTTATTTGTTTCTTCTGTCGCTTCTGTATCTCCCGGGAATGGTTATGTTGGCGTCAACCGTGGGTGATAATGCATTTGATATACTCAAAATGAATGAGTGGCCGGTTATGTGTGGTCGGGTTGCAAGATGTTCTTGTTGAAACCCAGTGTATACTCTCTAGAGTAAACTGATCGGAAGGTGGTCCCATACCTTGTCATAGTTGGAATCCATTCTCCAATAAGCGCCTTGTGGTTTTTGATTATATAATGAATTTGTGGAGCGTGAGATGCAAGTGTTCTTCTAGATGGTTATTTATTTGTGTTGATAGACACTATTATAATATCACTGGATTTTGATATCAAAAATGTTTCGCGCTATAGTAAGGTTATAAAAAACGTCCGTGTTTATGTGTGTGCTGGTCTTACTACTATCCTTTCTTTCAAAAGGGTTTTCTAAAGTTAAACAAGTTGTTTGCCTTATGAATGTATCACTGAAAGTATTCCAGACTGATTTGGGTGGAGACCGCGCGAGTGGGGTACCATGGGGTGTACCTCAATATTGAGGGGGTAGCTACATATATATTGTATTAGGTTAATCCACTGGGAAGTAAATGGGTACGACGTGTGTGTAAGACTTGAGTTTTGTCAACCCAAGTAACCTAATAAATAAGAAAATGTGATTGAACGATATATGTAGGATTATCCAAAGTGTATAGTTTAAATCCAGTCATCAGAACTTGTCTTTTGACCCTCTCCTCATAACATACTCGCAGGTTAGATTTGAGGCAGAGACATTATAGCTTTGGATACTAGTTAGGCAGTGTTATTAATACGGTAAGGCTATACTTTGATTATATTATATTTTATCCATTCTGCTGTGAGATATTTTCTGAGCTCTGTGATATTTTATGTCTCTGTCTTTTCTGCAGGATACCAGAGCAAACCAACACGAGTTTCGATAGATTAGAATTTTGAGAAAAAAATTTGATCTGTTGGAATTCAGGTTGTTACATTTGGTATTAGAGCTTAGGTTTAGGATTCCTGTATAGATAGTGAGTGAACGTATTTGTATTTTTAAATGTATATATATATACATACATACACACCCCTAGATCTATAGAGGAACCTACTAAATATAAAGAGTATAATACGTAAGAATTGGGATAACTGCTTTTGTACACTAAAGGAATGAATATGGAAATCTGAGACCCTTAGGAAATTTGTGTGGAAAGTGTACAATATACTTTGTATGGAAGAAAGATAAATCCCATATGATTAGTATTTTGGGTTAATGGGTTTGGCAGTAAAACCTTATAAATTGAAAAAGGTTAACAAGAGAAAAAAATGGATTAGGAATATGTATAGTTGAGATAATTGACTTTGTGGGAGTGTCTAGGCAA
This sequence comes from Allium sativum, assembly GCA_030737875.1. Classification (NCBI taxonomy): domain Eukaryota; kingdom Viridiplantae; phylum Streptophyta; class Magnoliopsida; order Asparagales; family Amaryllidaceae; genus Allium; species Allium sativum. Next base: position 750,463,778 of record CM060915.1, read on the forward strand.
GCCTAGAAAAATTGGAAACACTCTTTGGGTCTAACCCCATTTTTAACTTTTAAGAACTTGAAATTGTAAAAGTTTTGGGAAAGTGGTTTATGGTGTTTTCAATTTTTAATCTTAAAAGTTATAGTTTTAAATATGTAAAGTACACATATTGAGTTTTAAAGTTAAATGGAGTATATTTTGTAAATAGTGATTTCTTGTGAGAACTTTGTCTAAGTAAAATTCTCTCAGTAAAAGGTGCATAGTATAGAGCATGTATAGCTTGCTAGTTTTCTTTTTATATTTCATAAAAGAATTTTTAATAAAGAATTTTTTTGAAGTCTCCATTCTTTTGACAATCATTTTTGATAAATTGTCTAAAAGAGAAAATTTTTGTTGGGTGGACGAAATAAGTTGTAGAAATTAAGAATAGAGTAAATGTTTGCACCTTATAGGAAGTAACTGAACCAACCTTATAGGTGAGAACAAGTTATAAACCAAATTGAAAAATAGTTGTCCTTATCTGCTCTAGTTTTTGTGATATGAAAAAAATGATTTACATTTTTTTAGATGACAAGTTTTTATGGTTTGGCAATACTAAGTTTTGAAGAGGAAAATAAAATTTTATTTTTGACACTTTTAATTTTTGGAAAAAAAAATTAAATGAAAAACCAACCGTATTTTAAAAGTATGGAGTAGGTGAGGATTAGTGCCTAGGGAAGACGGGAAAAGTTTTGAGGCTATGAAGTAAATAGCGAGAATTATCTTGGAATAATAGTAAGTTCCCGTAGAATGCGTAAGCATTGAAATGCCTAGGGTGTTGCTTAAAATAATTATTGGTACACAACTAGAATTAGTGTTGACTACTAGATAGAAAAAGGGCAAGTAAGTGTTTAGATCCTGTTTCTAATTTTCATGCTAGGGGTAAAACCCCTTATTGCATTCCTGTTGGGATCGTTCCGTTATTTTGTTCTTGTTGGGTAGTTAGGGTAACACTTAAACCTGTCGTGAATTCCAAGGTTTGGACTTTTTTGTTTGAGGGGTAAATGGTCCCAGGATTCTTGGCCCTTAGTAGTAGCTGTGTAGGGTGTCTGTTCTCCTGTTTTAGTTGAAGGACTAGAAGGCTTATTTGAAAATTAAACTTGGATCATATGATTAAATAAGCTAAGAAAAGAGAAACGGTAAAACTAAAATGGAAACAACAAATTAATTAAAGCAATAAACAAGATAAACTATGAGAAAAGAAATCGAATTTAGAAAATTAGATTTTTCTGAAACTCGAAAAATAAAGTTGCTTGGTAAGATTTTGGATGCAAAATTGGATGAACTACGATCTTACTAAGTAGGAGTGTTGGAAAATTTGGATGAAAAAGCATTTTTGATTTTCAAATATTGCATTCATGTAGAACTGCTAGTGTATTTAGGATGTAAGCATCATATTTTAAAAGGATTTTTGAAAAATTTGCATACACATAATAGGTACCACTTAGGCATACATGTATTGTTATGTTGTATTTCACTTTGCATAAGTGAACGATGTTTCCATAAATTGGATGTACACATGATGGATGTATATTACGCGAGGGGTTGTCTGATTTTACCCTTATCAAATTTCGGGGACGAAATTTCCTAAGGGTGGGAGAATGTAATACCCTGCATTTTTAAGATAATAAAATATGAATAACCAAATTAAATATCCAGAATTAAGCGGAACCGACATCGCCGTTGCGTTCGTCTCGGAATTCTGGTTCAGATAGACCTAAAGTTTGCATAAAACAGATAACGTATGAAGAAGTTATGAGCATTATAAGTTTGTATATATATAAGGCTCATATATATATATATATATATATATATATATATTAACAAAAAATTTATCTAGAAAATCAAAACACAAAGCGGGAAACTGGAGCAGAAAAATAGCCCGTTGGGGGTCGACCCACCCAAAGGGGGTCTACCCCACCGCAAATCTGGGCAGATTCTTCTACCTAAACGTGGACAGTTTTCTGGTCTAAATTCGTTGCTAAACACCTATAAATAAACCTGTAGAGCCTACTCTAAATCTCATATTTTTGGGACAACGTAGAAGCTCTGCCATTCTTCTTCTTCCTCAAATCTCTTTAGAAAATTAAGATTATTAGTTTAGGAAAAAATATGAATTAAGATCTGAAGGAAAGGAACGTATGTCTGTAAATGGGTGTTCAGATCTCTTAACAAAGTAAGGTAATTACCTAGATCTGGTCTATTTCAATTTTCTTCCTTTTCTTTCCTTTTTCTTTTTGTAAACATTATGAATCCATGGTTGTTAGGCTCTGAATCCAATTAGGGGGAAAACCATAAAATGCTAGATCTGGACCAAATCCAGGATTTGGAAAACAAATGAGGTGAGTGGATTTAAGTTATATCATTTTTGATAATGATATACTATCATTTAACATTCCCCGTTATTATATGATGTGAATTTGCTAGAATAATTAAAAGCATTGAAATGTTATATAGTACAAGTTGAAATATGATATGTTGAAATGTTTAAACATATGTTAAAAAGATTAAAGTGACATGTTGGAATATTAATATGTTGGAAAGTTCATACGTTGAAATATAAACTTATTAGAATATGGGTAGCAACTACTATTATTCGTATTACATGTTAACTTGTCACATTTATATGCATGAAATCTTACTTGTAAGAATTGGAATAGTTATATGATTAAATGGTTTCATGTTAGCATAGAATTGAATACATGAATATGGATTTGGGGCATAAATTAAATTATGATTAAAGATCTCAATTTGGGCATATGGTACATGATAAATATGACTTGGGAAAGGGGCTTGAAAACCTATAATGAAATATGAATAATTGTTAAAGAATGAACATGCCTAGATTCACAGTAATTTGAAACTGTAACGCGCTTAGACACGAGGTTAGATTACACTTTGGGTAGAAGTCTGCCCAGAACCGCCCGACATATCCAGCATCTACAAGTGGTAAATCTAATGTGAGGGGTCTAAGTGTATAAATGAAACATGTAGTGATGCTAAGACACGAGGTTAAGTCAACTTGTGGTAAAATTTTGCCTGGACCCGCCCGACAAATCCATCATCCGCAAGTGTAGGCTTAATGTGAGAGATCTAGTGCATATATATATATATATATATGTATGTAACAGGATATGAATAAATGGCAATGATGGTAATTAAAATGTCTAACTCAGAAAATAAGAAAGGAAGGGATGTAATGGACTGAGTTAGTGCGATGCGAATTAAAAGTGATGTATTTCCCTAAATGACCTATTTCTGAGAACGTTGTTGCAAGTAAGCCACAATGAACAAAATAAGAAAAAAAAGAAATTACTTGCCACCATGGATTTGGATGGGAATACGTTATGAAAACACATCAGTGATTCCTTTGGTAAATCAAGCTGATAAGGTGCATGAAGTGTTTTCCTTAATAAAATAAGGAACATATATTACACTGAATGAAGAATAATGGGTTACAACTGTAAATGGTTTGGAATAAACGTGGAATGATAATAACCTATTATAAATAAATTACATTAATGAGAATGTTGTATAATAGGTAAGACTGGTCCTAGGGACAAGTGAAGATTATAACTTAGGTTATAATAAACAATAAAGGAGATGGAATAACTTATGCAAGGAGATAAGTTGTACTTAATTGTAACTTAAGTTATTTATAGGAACAAGAATCTGTAATCTACGGATGAGGACAACATAAATTATATTTATGGGAAGAGAAACTTATTAGTGGACCCTTGTTAAGAGGACTAAGTTAGTAAGTAAATAACGATAAGTTGTAGTGACAATGTAAGATGGAAATTTGATTAAATAGGAAAGAATGAGACAAACTTGTATGAAGTAAGTTATATTTAATCATAAATAATGGCCGACATGTTAAACAGAAAACATGTGAATTGAGAAATACTTAATTACATATTAAGTAGAACATGTTATGGTAACTTTGGAATTAAACAAGAATATAAAGGGATTGTGGATTACAAAGCTTGGGCCACAATCTAGGAAATAACATGTTGTGGGCTTATTAATAAACTTAAATGGGTTAAGTTATATGGCTAAAATTAATAAGCAAAAGAAACCTAGTCACTTGAATAAGAAGTCAATGTGAACGGGAATAACCAAGTTAAATGGAAACATGGTGAGGTAAAGCAAGCGCATAAAAGACTGTTTAGACATAGGGTCTAATGACACATAAAAATTAAGGCGCTTGGACCAGTCCGTATGTTGAGGGTGAATAACCCAACGAGGTAGATCATCGTGGTGTCATAAGCCACGAGCGGAGTGCACGTTCATCTGATTAATCTGTCGGCTCCGAAGGGCCGGAACGCGAAGCACGCGGCTTTCTGAGATATGTAACGTGATCCTAGTAGTCCTCTGTGTGGTGCCAAAAGCTTAGGCTATACTCGCAGAGGTTGGGTCTGCACGTTACTATCAAGTGGGTGGGCCTTGACTGAAAAGTAGCTTTGCAGTCAGAATGCTGCGACGTGGTGACACTAGGGTGATTCGGCGATCGCCTCAACGAGAGGCGAGGTCAGGACTAACAAAGATAGTAGATCGTCGGGTACCCGTCATCGGTAGCCAGTGGGATGTGAAAAGACTAGAGCTAAACCTGATAGACTATTCACCTTTCACTATCGAGGTACGATGGTTGAGGGGAGGCGCCAACTGGATGTTTAGATTGTTTGTTAAGGGCAAGTCGTTTAGCTCTTGCAACCTTTACTAGTTGAGGGAGGGGATGAGGTGGGGCCATAGCCACCATTAAAATCAGACCCGAGGGATATCTATATATTTGAGGCTCTTAAAGGAAGGCATGTACAGATATGGAAAGCTGCCGATCGAGTTTCGTGTTTCTTGTATAGCCCTGCCATGAAACTTGGTGCACATTATGTGCGGTTAAGGCATTGAATACGATTGACGATACGTACATGGGACAGTCTAGATACATGCATGTCTGCTCTGGGTAGTGTATCGTAGAATTGAGGGCATTACTTTGGTATGAAATCTAATTCGATCAACGATGGAAATATGTATGCTTACGTAGCGTAGTAATGACAGATATATGCGGAACGCAACATTGTTATATAGAGATCTGTTCGTGAAGCGACCCGAACTTCCCCGGTAAGGAAAGAGCGGATTACTGTGAGGACAAGACGAATCAGAACGCAAACAGAAGAACATTTCATTGTTTATTACAACAATTCCATCAGAAGACAAGAATATACAGAGTATAAACAAATAATATACATCAGAAAAATATCAGAGATTTAAATTACATTTGAATACATCGCAACGGAAAATAATACAAAACACAACTGAAAGTAATACACGGATACAGAGCTTTCCGAGTATCGTTCCAGCTGTAAATCAGGATCCTGTGAATATAAATCTGCAAAACCAAAACTACTAGCTGCCCGTGTCAAAAATAAGGGCACCCAGAGTTTAGGTTAAAACAATAAACTCCAGGTCAGTCATGTGACTGGTGTAAGAACTAAAACAGTTATTAATCTTTATTTTAAAGTTCGGTAAATCAAGGGACCACGCCGTATAACACGGAGCGGGTTTCCTCCCAAGAATACCAGTGCATAAAACAACAGCGCAATGCTAAATAAAGAACAATGAAGCTATTATAAGACCCAGGTCCCATCACACAATGCAACGCAAGCCGGAGGATAGGGTTTTTACCTTATAATAGCCAAGAATGCTTGATACATTTAAAACAAATCATTTGATACTATTATAAGTGCATAGTGTATAAAACAACTTCAAATCATAAGTATCAATCATAGACGGCATAAGCGCCCCATCCCACTATGTCGCCATACTAGGCTCTACAAACAAAACCGCAAGTCACGTATTGGAAGTTGGATTTCCATCTATGAACCGAGGCAAAAGATAGTCCTCACCGATTCGATACTCTCTAGCCCGAGCCTCAGGATCAAAGCTCGAGTGACCCTTGGATCGTCAGGGTCGGTCCACCGATGTGGATTAAAATGCCTGAACACTGCGTTTCCCCACCCTTTAGGGCGTAAATGAGCCATATGACTCCATCGGCTCCACACAGTCACCGATATATCCGAGGCGCCTCGCAACAGCAACAACCACATAAGTCAAACTCGTCAGGGCGTGTAAAACCACTGACGCCACTTCTAACTAGAAGGAAACGCATGCCCTCCCTGATGTCCTCTCCCGTTTCTGGTTCACAACCGGGGTGTGAGGATCGCGAATCAACGCTACACAAAGCTATGCCACACAGGTCGTGCTTTGATCATCAACCACAAGACTTTGCTTTTCAACAGAAGCCTTGATCCTATTTCCACTTAGGCATGCCACATAGGTAATTCACTCCATGCGTTTGATATCCATCAATATATAACCTCTGAGCTCGTACGTCTCAGAGAAGGGCGTTAAGCAAGAGAATAAATTCTCCGCCGCCAAATAGATATATATTTAATAGAAATCAACCACATAGAATAAAATACAATGTCAGACACACAGTCCATTTACAAGTCCGTTCTAGGTCTGAATGAAACCGGAGGCACCTTGTACCTCGCTTATCCATCGATCTCCAAGTACGTCTGTACGATCACCAACTGATTCCCTCCTCTTGGGTGTACGGCCCAGTCAAGATCATCAGTGATCACCCAAACGACGTGAAGACCTCTGGTCTTCGACCACCGTCTTCATCCTCGACACCACGTTGAATCAGTTATTCAGAATGGGATAAACCCGGTCTTTCTGAATAACTCGCGTATATAATAAACCAGTGTTACACAAACATAACGTACGCCTCATTCCAATTCAGAATATTCTTTTATTCAAATATTCTTATACTTTGGGAAAGGTTCCCATTAATTTTATCAAAGATAAATTCTTTAAATTTATTCTTTGAACTTCTTTGAATATCAATTCAAACTAGTCGGGATTAGCGAAACACACCGAAGTAATCATTTATTTTATTTCCCAATCCCAACCTATTCATCCCATGAAGCAAAACTAGCCATACTTCATATCTAACACCATGGTGTTATCGGTAAATTCAATTACCATTTCACATTCAAATCTAATTAAAGATTTAACTATTGCCTGGAGAAAAACTGGTGATACTCCATCCTCGATTATTTCAATCTAATTAAAGATTCATTAAAACTCCACTTAGTTTTAATCTTCACAGAAATCAATATCCTGTCTTTAACTGGGTTAATGACCCAATGTCATTTAAAACACGATTCACTATAAACCCAAAATCACATTCCATTAATTATCGGGTTAAAGAACAAGTGTTATTTAAAACACCTTTCACGATAAACCCAAAAATCAATTCAAATTCAATTCCAATTAAATACCATTTAATTGGTACACTTCATTAAATCTAATTAAAAAGATTTAATCTTTTTCTCAACTAGGCTTAAGAACAGTGTTAATGAAGACACCATTCACCACAAACCCAAATCACATTTGATATTAAATACAAGGCTCTGAATTCCATAGCGACTATTCTAAATTTTCAACTGGACATATCTTTTGATTCCTGCTATGAAATTTCGATTCTTCGGATTCTTTGGAAAGATATTCTAAATTAGATTCAAATATTTTTGGTTTCACTAAAATCCGGTTTATTTTGCACCCGGTACATTCATTTAAAATTCGAAATCGAATTTTCGAACTACCGCGTCATTTTCAATTCCTTTTATAATTAAAATAAAATATTTATATTCTAACGGCGATCTATATAAATATATACGTTCTAATTCTATTCAAAATAAATTTCTCGTCGTTATTATTTAAAATAATTCATTTTAAATATTCAAAATTTGCTAAAATTGCCAAAATAAAAATTTTAAATTGGCTCAGAATTCCGGGTTCTTACAATCTCCCCAACTTAAAACTTTTCGTCCCCGAAAAGGAACGAAGCCGAAAGTTGTTTAACTAATCAACTCAACTTTCATTATTTTTATTACGGCTTAAGTTCTTCAACTTTTCAGTTTCTAAGAACTTTACAAATTTTTCAAAAATTTGGCTAACACCCTAAATTTTCGAAAAATTTCGCCATAACCTCCCCTGCACCGGGGACTTCGGGATATTTCATATAGCCTCCACGGCCTTCTTCAATCCAAAAGAAAAAGAAAAAGCCAAGCGGCTAGCCAATCGGCTCATAAAATCATCCAAACCCAAAGAAATAAAATAAATATGTACCTATTTGTCGGGCAAACAATTTTATTCCTCTGCTCCAGCCTCCTTGCTATGACCTGTTCAATGTAAGTACATGTATATGTATGCAAATGCGACAAATTTTCAATACAATTCACTATTTGATATAATTTGGCTAAATGGTTCCACTTTTAACTAATCAACCAATAATCAAACAACACAATCAGCAATCAATTAGTTGGTTAGCTTTTCAAATTCATAACTTTGATATATAGTCAAAAATCACATTTTTGGTGCCAAATCACAACAATAGGCCCTATCTAATTTTGGTTCTCACACCAGTCTAATGGAAATATATAGACATCACACTTTCGAATCTCGAACACAGACACTGATGATGAGGCCTCATCATCAGAATCATCTCCGGGCGACTAGAGTGTGATTCTATATCTATCTAGTATATTAAAATTTCGAATACACGCGGATCAGACATATACGCAAAATCTTTATATACTGGATAGTCCAAATCAATATAAATAAATAATCAAATACGAATAATTGATTTAAATTTTCAAAACAAAAATTTGTTTTCATTTTCAAAAATATACTCTTCATACTCATTCTGGGTCTGAACGAAACCGGAGGCACCTTGTACCTCGCTTATCCATCGATCTACAAGTACGTTTGGACGATCACCCACTGATTCCCTCCTCTTGGGTGTACAGCCCAATCAAGATCATCAGTAATCACCCAAACGACGTGAAGACCTCCGGTCTTCGACCACCGTCTTCATCCTTGACACCACGTCGAATCAGTTATTCAGAATGGGATAAACTCGGTCTTTCTGAATAACTCGCGTATATAATAAACCAGTGTTACACAAACACAACATACGCCTCATTCCAATTCAGAATATTCTTTTATTTAAATATTCTTATACTTTGGGAAAGGTTCCCATTAATTTAATCAAAGATAAATTCTTTAAATTTATTCTTTGATCTTCTTTGAATATCAATTCAAACTAGTCGGGATTAGCGAACCACACCAAAGTAATCATTTATTTTATTTCCCAATCCCATCCTATTCATCCCATGAAGCAAAACTGGCCGTACTTCATATCTAACACCACAGTGTTATCGGTAAATTCAATTACCATTTCACGTTCAAATCTAATTAAAGATTTTACTATCGCCTGGAGCAAAACTGGTGATACTCCATCCTCGATTATTTCAATCTAATTAAAGATTCATTAAAACTCCACTTAGTTTTAATCTTCACAGAAATCAATATCTTGTCTTTAACTGGGTTAAAGAACCAATGTCATTTAAAACACGATTCACTATAAACCCAAAATCACATTCCATTAATTATCAGGTTAAAGAACAAGTGTTATTGAAAATACCGTTCACGATAAACCCAAAAATCAATTCAAATTCAATTCCAATTAGATACCATTTAATTGGTACACTTCATTAAATCTAAATAAAAAGATTTAATCTTTTTCTCAACTGGGCTTAAGAACAGTGTTAATGAAGACACCATTCACGACAAACCCAAATCACATTTGATATAAAGTACAAGGCTCTGAATTCCATAGCGACTATTCTAAATTTTCAACTGGTCATATCTTTTGATTCCCGCTATGAAATTTCGATTCTTCGAATTCGTTGGAAAGATATTCTCAATTAGATTCAAATATTTTTGGTTTCACTAAAATCCGGTTTATTTTGCACCCGGTACATTCATTTGAAATTTGAAATCGAATTTTCGAACTACCGCGCCATTTTCAATTCCTTTTATAATTAAAATAAAATATTTATATTCTAACGACGATCTATATAAATATATACGTTCTAATTCTATTGAAAATAAATTTCTCGTCGTTATTATTTAAAATAATTCATTTTAAATTTTCAAAATTCGCTAAAATTGTCAAAATAAATTTTTTAAATTGGCTCAGAATTCCGGGTTATTACAGTTCGTCACTCTAACGTAGGATGAGGGACTACGTTCATTTCTGTGGCATTACGGTGGAGACCGTGCGAGTAAGGTACCATGGGGTGTACGTAAATAGTGAGGGGTAGCTACATATATAGGCTAATCCACTAGGAAGTAAATGGGTACGACATGTGTGTAAGCCTTTGAGTGTTGTCAACACAAGTAACCTAATAAATAAGAAAATGTGATTGAATGGTATATGTAGGATTGTCCAAAGTGTATAGTTTAAATCCAATCACCAGAACTTGTGTTCTGACCCCCTCCTCATAACATACTCGCAGGTTAGATTTGAGGCAGAGACATGATAACTTTGGATACTGATTAGGCAGTATTATTAATACGGTAAGGCTATACTTTGATTATATTATATTTTATCCATTCCGCTATGAGATATTTTCTTAGCTCTGACATATTTTATGTCTCTGTCTTTTCTGCAGGATACCAGAGAAAACCAGCACGAGTTTCTATAGACTAGAATTTTGAAGAGAAAAAAACCGGTCTGTCGGAATTCGGGTTGTTACAATACATGATCAAATGTGTGGAATCAGTATTAACCTTGTAGCTGTGAAATCAAGGGGGTTGTACTTGGATATTGATATAGGAATAAAACTTTGCGCACTCCAATGTTGCGTGGAACTGGACATAGGAGTAATCTGAACCAGTATAAAATCCAGTGTGTTCTTTCCTTTTCTGCATTTTATTTTTGTCCATCTTTGTGTTTGTGTTTGATTATGTGTCTATGTTTGTTTCTGTGGTGTGTGATTCATATAGTAGATCATATAATTTTTAGATATAGTTTCTTAAAAACACTATTCACCCCCCTCTAGTGTTAGTTTTGCCTTGACAATCCATCCCGCAATCCCTAACAATTGATATCAGAGCAATGTCTTTCCAAAAATTCATAATCTGATTTTTAAAAAAAAAATTAAAATGGAAAATTTTGAAATATTGTTAATACTAGTGTCAATTCATGCATTGTACCAATGTTGGAAGAGTCTGCATATAATTATGTTGAAAAATCATGTGATCTACTAAAATATTGTTCAATACAGGAAAAGATGTGTTTTATGGATTTTGAAAATTCAAAAGTTGAAAAGATGGGTAACGTGGCTGTTGGTAATTCAAATTCTAAAATGGTGGCTACTAAAAATTCAAATTCTAAAAAGGTGGCTGTTGAAAATTCAAACTCCGAAGTGGTGTGTTACATGGCTGTTGAGAATTCAAATTTTGGGAAGCAATTGATGGAAATAAAAAAGGGCAAATGGATACTGGATAGTGGTCGTTCAAGACATATGATGGGAAATCCTGAATTACTCAATAATTTGACATATGAAGATGGTAGAATGGTGAACTTTGAAGATAACTCCAAAGGATACCTTATTGGGATCGGCAATGTCGGTAATTCTGAAATTCCTACTATTTCTAATGTTTTATTAGTTAGGAATCTAAAGCAAAACTTGCTAAATACAAGTCAAGTTTGTGATAAGGGTTATAAAATAAACTTTGAAAAGGATAAATGTTTTATAGAAGATAGGAATTCAAAAGCAATATTAGAAGGAGATAGATAGAAAAATATCTATATATTAAGTATGAAAATTTCCGGCGATAATCTATCTCTTATGGCCAATACAAGTGACCACTGGATCTAGCATAGGAGATTTTGTCATATAAATTTCAAACACATCTCTAGGATTTTGTGACGGCCCGCCCCGTACCAGTCGGCATTTCCTCCGAAAGTGCGTTGTACACGTGCCCGATTAGCACGGAACGGTCGCCAAAGAAAGGAAAGAAGTGAAGAACTAACACAAGACCTGTAGAATGTCTCACAGCGCATGGAACAAAATATAATAATAACATACTTGACATAAAACAGGTGAGACAGTGCATAAGCTGATAACTAAAATCAACATCAATCATCAGAACAGCGGAAATCCATATACAGCTTATTACAATTTTCCAAATTTACTGTCTCTAAACAAAAGAAAGCTAAAATAGAAGATGCACCACCAATGTCCAAGCAGTGATCTTCAACAACACAGGGAGAATATTATATATATATATTACGTGGAAGCCTCCTGCTCGTCTCCGGATCATCTACCCGTGCATCACCAGCTAACCTGTCTCTAGTCTGCTCGTGTGAGCACCCAGAGTAATAAGAGGAGACATAAAACTCTGGGTCAGACATAAAGCCTGGTATGAGCGATAAGCATCTAAACAGAATAATAACAGGTATACTAAACCATACCTGAACCTGGACCTGCAACCAAAGAGTTAGTACCACATACCGTACAATACTCTAAGGTGCCAGAATAAACAGTGTAAGAATACGGGGGTGGGGTGTGCATGTCATAATGATAGCAAACAAATCATCCATAGCAACCATCCTCACATTTCTCACTCAGTGCGTAAAGCATATGATATCTACCACTTTGGAACACTAGACAAACTGAGGTAACGACGAATCCCGACTTGTAGAAACCCTGCTATAACCAAGCTAAACATATGGGGTCATGACCAACATTTCAATGACCCACTTCATTGGTTGTAGCCCTTGGTCCTACCGATGCCATAATGGCCCTGAACCCGCCTTCGTACCTCCTACCATAGTGATCCAAAGATATAGACGTCGATAACTCCTTGGAACGCGTCCTGCAGCAAAGCCCAACCATGAAGCGAACCCGTTGATTCCCATCTGAATCTTGAGCTCTAACTTCCCATTTGGACTTCCTTTGCATCTCAGGTTTGGTCGAATTGGAGTGGGTCTTCAGAAGAGTCATCGCTTAGTAGTAATAGCCCACATACGGTTCGGTTCGGTGCTCCTCGTCTAGCTTGGTTCGGTTCGGTGTAATTTTTCTGATCGGTTCGGTTCGGTGATCCTTCCCCTTGGGCGTCGGTTCGGTTCGGGTGTCACGCTCCAGTCGGTTCAGTTCGTCCCTCCTCCAGCTTGCCTGCTCCGATCCGATCTCGTCCCCTGGCCTACTCTGATCCGGTCCTGCTCCATAGCCCGATCTGATCCCCCTTCGCTTGCCTCCTCCGATCCGATCTCGCTCCCTAGCCCACTCCGATCCGATCCTGCTCCATATTTCTTCCGATCCGATCTCCTTGTCCACTCCAACTCTAAGCAAAAGGCCTTCCTTCTCGCCAAGCCTCCTATGTGCCAAACTCCAGTTCGGGTCGGGTTTCTTGCCCAGTTCACATATCCGATCCGAGCCCTCATCCGATCCGATCCGGTTAGGGACCTGCACATTTCTGCAACTTTCCAGCGAGCTTTCTACGCCATTCGACGACGTTTTCGTCCAATTTAACTATTCCAATCAATCATAAAACATACCATAGAGTCATAGCAACATGTAATAGCAATCATAAACAGCAAACAACAATCCAAATGAATCAAAATGGATCAAAAGTGACTAAAACTTCATATTTTCCCATAGCATGTTTAAGTAGAACTAATCATAGGGTTAACAAAACTTAATCAAATCGAACCAAATTTCTAACAGAAGCATAAAATATTATTTAAGAATTTCTAAACATTTTTCCAGAATTTATTAGTGTATAAATCCGCTAATCTTCACTAATTACCCTTAATTAACTGTAATTAGTGTCAAAACGATGCTATCACTCACCTTGGCCACAACTAAAACCCCAAAACTGAAATATTCTCTGATTTGGCGCTGTTCCCAATCTTACACAGCAGCTCTACCTCGGTTCTCGTGCTAATACTCCTTGATTTGATGTTTGCTAAGCCTAATCTTCAATTAGAAAGTGATTAAGAAGTGTTTTGAAGAGATTTAGAGGGTGGAGGTCATGGCTAGGTTAAGAGGAATGAATAGTGACGGCTGAAAAATGAGAAAAAGGTATTCTCCAAACCCTAACAACCCTTTTAAACTCCTAATCCCGAAATTTCCCTTTGGGCCTAGCTGTTAATCACCCGGTTAAGCCCAATTAAGCTGTTTTTCACCACCTGAAACTTGTTTCAGCCATATCTCCCAAACGGTGAGTCCGTTTGGCTAATGTGACCACTCTACGGAAAGAGAAACCATCATTCGAAGCCAATGGAAGTGGTTTCAGGTCAAAATTCATTCCCAGTCAAAAGTTATGGCCAAAACAGTGCCAACTAGGGGTAAAATGGTCATTTAAAAATCGGGAAAAATCATGAACATGGGAAATGACCCCAATAGTCGTTCCCCAAAGTTACATGACCATACGACTTCGTATGTGAAAGAAATAAATATCCTACGATCCTATGATGCGTAGAATGCGGGTCGTTACACTCTCCCCCCCTTAAGAAATTTCGTCCCCGAAATTCCTTAACCCAAAACATACAAAAGATCCTGCATGCCTAACAACCACATACAACAATCAAACATGCAAAATAAGCAAACAAGCCTATCCTAGCATGCGGAAAACTAAATCGAAGTCAAAATCTTACCAGGCAAAGAGTTCTGGGTGTGACTTCCTAATGTTCTCCTCTGTCTCCCAAGTACAATCATTCTCGTCCTCGCTCCATTGTACCTTGACTAGCTTCACCGCCTTCCTTTGAAGTTGCTTCATGTCGTGCGCGACAATACGGGTCGGCTTGCGGTTCCCAACCGCCTCGAGTTCTACTTCGAAGTCCTCTAACTGATCAGGTGAAATAGTCATATCTGAGTCGTGAACGAACTTCCTTAGTTGGGAAACATGAAATACGTTATGAACTCCCGCCATCTTCTCTGGTAAGTCAATTCTATATGCCAAATTCCCGACTAGTTCAAGAACAGGGAATGGGCCAACGGATCTTGGTGCCAACTTGCCTCTCCTGCCAAATCGTATTACGCTCTTCAACGGAGAGATCTTGACAAACACCAAGTCACCAACGGAGAATTTTAAGTCTCTTCTTCTCTTATCAGCATAACTTTTCTGCCTATCTTGGGCTGCCTTCATTCGTTGTTGAATGATCTTGATTTTATCTGAAGTTTCCCTCACCACATCTGGTCCAAGCATAAACTTCTCGCCAGTCTCTATCCAACATGATGGTGAGTTACACGGTCTTCCGTACAAAGCTTCAAACGGAGCCATACCGATACTGGATTGGTAGCTATTATTATATGCAAACTCTACTAGATGCAAATGGTCATCCCATGATCCACCAAAATCCAATATACATGCTCTCAAGAGGTCTTCCAAAATACGGTTCACCCTCTCCGTCTGACCGTCGGTCTGAGGATGATATGCGGTACTGAGATGTAACTCTGACCCTAGAGCCTCTTGTAAGCTCCTCCAAAACCCACTAGTGAACAACGGGTCTCGGTCACTCACAATGCTTTTAGGTATTCCATGAAATCTCACTACCCACTTCATATACAATTCTGCTAATTTAGCTGCCGTTCTGGTCGATTTAACTGGTATAAATCTTGCACTTTTAGTCAATCGGTCCACAACTACCCAAATGCTATCATGTCCCGATCTAGTCCTTGGTAAACCATCAATGAAATCCATCGAGACTTGCTCCCATTTCCATTCGGGAATTTCTAAAGGCTGTAACAACCCACTAGGCTTCTTTTGTTCGGCTTTAACTAGTTGGCAATTCATGCACTTGGATATAAACTTCCCAACGTCTCGTTTCGTCCCTTCCCAGTAGTAGGTCTGCTTCATATCTCGATACATCTTATTACCACCGGGGTGTATAGTCAGCTTTGAGTGATGACATTCTCTAAGCACTTCATCTCTCAATCCATTGACATTGGGTACAACAAGCTTTCCATTCTTTCTAAGCCATCCATCTCGATCAAGCCCATACTTGTTCATCTCCTCATTGATATCCATCTTTAACTTGGAGATGATTTCTAATAGGTTAGGATCGTCCCTCTAACTAGAGTCGATCCGTTCAATTAAAGTGGGTCTGATCGTCAAACTTACTAACATTTCTGGATCCAATTCGCACTTTGGTCTGAAATCAAAACCCGCGATATACTCCAGTTGCTTCCATTCAAGGAACATAGCCCCTAGGCTGGCATGTCTTCTACTCAATGCATCAGCCACCGCATTGCCCTTTCCCGGTGTGTATGCGATGTCAAAATCATAGGAAGCTAAGAACTCTAACCATCTCTGCTGACGGAGATTCAGATCTTTCTGAGAGAAGAGATACTTTAACGACTTATGATCAGTAAACAGCTCAAATCTTTCTCCTAAGAGATAGTGTCTCCACATCTTTAACGCGAACACGATCGCTGCCAATTCTAAGTCATGGGTAGGGTATCTTCTCTCGTGCGGTTTCAATTGCCGACTTGCATAAGCTACAACCCTACCGCCTTGCATCAATACAGCACCCAGTCCGGTACCACAGGCATCCGTGTATACCATCATCTCTTCTTCCCCCTTAGGAATGACTAACACTGGTGTGCTTGTCAACTTGTCCTTTAGACTTTTAAATGCATTCTCGCACCTTTCATCCCAGACAAAAGCTTGATTCTTCTTGGTCAACTGGGTCAATGGTGCTGCTATCTTGGAGAAACCTTGGATAAACTTACGATAATATCCAGCTAATCCCAAGAAACTCCTTACATCTGTTGCATTCTTGGGCGTAGGCCAATCCTGTACCGTAGCCACCTTCGCCGGGTCCACGGCAATACCATTCTCTGATACAACATGGCCCAAGAACCTCACTTCCCTCTTCCATAAATGACACTTAGAAAACTTTGCTTTCAATTGGTGTTTTCTCAACACCTCCATCGCTACTCTTAAATGTTCTTTGTGTTCTTCCTCTGTCCTCGAATAGACCAAAATATCATCAACGAACACAAGGACAGACTTATTCAACTGATCTCTGAATACCCTATTCATAAGATCCACAAAATATGCCGGGGCATTAGTCAGCCCAAATGGCATAACCAACCACTCATAAAATCCAGACGGCGTTCGAAATGCCGTTTTAGCTATACTCTCAGCTTCCACTCTAAGCTGATGAAAACCTGTCGCGAGATCCAACTGAGAAAATATTCTCGCGCCACTCAACTGATCGAACAAATCATCTATCCGCGGTAGAGGATACTTATTCTTCCTTGTCACTTTATTCAACTCGTGGTAGTCTACACACAAACGAAGGGAACCATCTGCCTTGGTAGCAAACACAACTGGTGCTCCCCATTCAGAAACACTCCTTCTGATAAATCCCTTCTTCAAAAGATCGCTGACTTGCACCTCGAGCTCTCGCTGCTCCCTTGGTGCCATATGACGAAGTGGCATCACTATAGGTCTGGCATCTTTCACCAAATCAATACGAAACTCGATCTCTCGGTGTGGTGGAAGTCCGGTCACTTCTTCGAAAACATCCGGATACTGGCCAACCACGGGCAAACCTGACAACTCACTATGCGGAATGTCGAGGGAGTTTAGAAAACTAGCCAATACCCCCTTACTGGGTAGACCACCAAACACTATCCTCCGCCCATCATCCGCTCTAGCTGTCACCAAAAAGCCCTCACAGCCTACCACCACCCCATACCTTCGGAGCCAATCTACTCCCAAAATAATGCCAAACCCAGTAAAGCCCAAAACAAAGCAATCACAAACAAACATGCATCCATGACTCGATAAGACCACATCACGACAAATCATGCTAAGGCTAGTCGAACCACCAATCGGGTTCGTCACTACTAAAGGTCTATCGACAATCTCGGGCTCCAATCCCAACCTATCTACCAGGTCACTAGATATGAAAGAACTGGAAGCTCCGGTATCAAACAAAACTCTAACAGGAACATCATAAACAGAAAGCATACCTTGAATGACGACATTCTTTCCCTTCTCCACCGCAGTTGGGGCATTCGATGAAGAAGGAATAGCATTGAGAGCATATGCTTTCACCATTTGCTTTTCTTTAGGGGGTTGCGGACACTTGTCCTTGTGATGTCCCATTTGGCCACAGTTGAAGCACTTCCTATCCGTTGGCTTGGCCCGACAATTACTAGCATAATGGCCCTTCTTACCACAGCTGAAGCACTCAACATCTTGCTTATTCTTCTTCTTCTGGCCATCCTTAGTCTGACTCTGTTTTCTTTTATTCTGGGAACCACCCTTGCCTCCACCACTTGCTTGTGGCTTTGGCTCATCTGCGGATGCAACCTCAGTCTTCGGCTTAGGGTAGAGACTTTCTGATCTTAATGCTTTCCCCACAATCGATTCAAACGTCTCATCGATGTGGTTAATAAGTTTTTCCCCCAAGTACTGATCCAAACCAGTTATGAATTTCTCATTCTTTTTCTCGGCAGTATCAATAAGAGATAACCCGTATTTTGACAAAGTGTCAAATTCAGCAATATACTCCGAGACAGCTCTGCCATTCTGCTTGAGCTCCAAGAACTTCTTAAACAACACTGACTTCTGAGCAGCTGGAATGAACTACTCACTAAAGCGAGCCTTAAACTGCTCCCAAGTAATCTGATCTTCGGGAGTAGCTGCCTTTATAGCATTCCACCAATTCATTGCCCGCCCTTGCAACTGATGGGACGCTAGCTTTCTCTTCATCGCATCCTCGATACCCAAATCCTCGAAGATACGTTCGCAACTATCCAACCAATCCTGAACATCCGTAGCCGACTCCGTTCCGTGGAATGACTTCCCACCAAGACTAGTATAATCCTTATTCAGCTTGGCGAAGTCGACTCTTGGCGCCTGCACTATTGGACCACCACCATTTCCACCATTGGGAGCTGCTCTCTGTACATCTCTAAGCATCTCTCTCATGAGGTCAGTAAACATCGTCCTCATGTCAGCAGCATTCCCATTATTGGCCCCTCTACCGGTACCTCTAACATATCGGCTCATCGTCAATCTGAAAAAGGAAATGATTAACGACTCCATAGTGGTGCTAGTGCAGTACGACTTCATCCATATACTACTAATAGTATACATATATATAGCTTTTAAAAACCAAAGTAATCACAAATACGCTCTCTCGTATACGTATATTATCTCTCCCTGATAACTTCCCTAGGTTAACTACGCAACCTAGAGCTCTGATACCAAGTGTGACGGCCCGCCCCGTACCAGTCGGCATTTCCTCCGAAAGTGCGCTGTACACGTGCCCGATTAGCACGGAACGGTCGCCAAAGAAAGGAAAGAAGTGAAGAACTAACACAAGACCTGTAGAATGTCTCACAGCGCATGGAACAAAATATAATAATAACATACTTGACATAAAACAGGTGAGACAGTGCATAAGCTGATAACTAAAATCAACATCAATCATCAGAACAGCGGAAATCCATATACAGCTTATTACAATTTTCCAAATTTACTGTCTCTAAACATAAGAAAGCTAAAGTAGAAGATGCACCACCAATGCCCAAGCAGTGATCTTCAACAACACAGGGAGAATATTATATATATATATTACGTGGAAGCCTCCTGCTCGTCTCCGGATCATCTACCCGTGCATCACCAGCTAACCTGTCTCTAGTCTGCTCGTGTGAGCACCCAGAGTATAAAGAGGAGACATAAAACTCTGGGTCAGACATAAAGCCTGGTATGAGCGATAAGCATCTAAACAGAATAATAACAGGTATACTAAACCATACCTGAACCTGGACCTGCAACCAAAGAGTTAGTACCACATACCGTACAATACTCTAAGGTGCCAGAATAAACAGTGTAAGAATACGGGGGTGGGGTGTGCATGTCATAATGATAGCAAACAAATCATCCATAGCAACCATCCTCACATTTCTCACTCAGTGCGTAAAGCATACGATATCTACCACTTTGGAACACTAGACAAACTGAGGTAACGATGAATCCCGACTTGTAGAAACCCTGCTATAACCAAGCTAAACATATGGGGTCATGACCAACATTTCAATGACCCACTTCATTGGTTGTAGCCCTTGGTCCTACCGATGCCATAATGGCCCTGAACCCGCCTTCGTACCTCCTACCATAGTGATCCAAAGCTATAGACGTCGATAACTCCTTGGCACGCGTCCCGCAGCAAAGCCCAACCATGAAGCGAACCCGTTGATTCCCATCTGAATCTTGAGCTCTAACTTCCCATTTGGAATTCCTTTGCATCTCGGGTTTGGTCGAATTGGAGTGGGTCTTCAGAAGAGTCATCGCGTAGTAGTAATAGCCCACATACGGTTCGGTTCGGTGCTCCTCGTCTAGCTCGGTTCGGTTCGGTGTAATTTTTCTGATCGGTTCGGTTCGGTGATCCTTCCCCTTGGGCGTCAGTTCGGTTCGGGTGTCACGCTCCAGTCGGTTCGGTTCGTCCCTCCTCCAGCTTGCCTGCTCCGATCCGATCTCGTCCCCTGGCCTACTCTGATCCGGTCCTGCTCCATAGCCCGATCCGATCCCCCTTCGCTTGCCTCCTCCGATCCGATCTCGCTCCCTAGCCCACTCCGATCCGATCCTGCTCCATATTTCTTCCGATCCGATCTCCTTGTCCACTCCAACTCTAAGCAAAAGGCCTTCCTTCTCGCCAAGCCTCCTATGTGCCAAACTCCAGTTCGGGTCGGGTTTCTTGCCCAGTTCACATATCCGATCCGAGCCCTCATCCGATCCGATCCGGTTAGGGACCTGCACATTTCTGCAACTTTCCAGCGAGCTTTCTACGCCATTCGACGACGTTTTCGACCAATTTAACTATTCCAATCAATCATAAAACATACCATAGAGTCATAGCAACATGTAATAGCAATCACAAACAGCAAACAACAATCCAAATGAATCAAAATGGATCAAAAGTGACTAAAACTTCATATTTTCCCATAGCATGTTTAAGTAGAACTAATCATAGGGTTAACAAAACTTAATCAAATCGAACCAAATTTCTAACAGAAGCATAAAATATTATTTAAGAATTTCTAAACATTTTTCCAGAATTTATTAGTGTATAAATCCGCTAATCTTCACTAATTACCCTTAATTAACTGTAATTAGTGTCAAAACGATGCTATCACTCACCTTGGCCACAACTAAAACCCCAAAACTGAAATATTCTCTGATTTGGCGCTGTTCCCAATCTTACACAGCAGCTCTACCTCGGTTCTCGTGCTAATACTCCTTGATTTGATGTTTGCTAAGCCTAATCTTCAATTAGAAAGTGATTAAGAGGTGTTTTGAAGAGATTTAGAGGGTGGAGGCCATGGCTAGGTTAAGAGGAATGAAGTGACGGCTGAAAAATGAGAAAAAGGTATTCTCCAAACCCTAACAGCCCTTTTAAACTCCTAATCCCGAAATTTCCCTTTGGGCCTAGCTGTTAATCACCCGGTTAAGCCCAATTAAGCTGTTTTTCACCACCTGAAACTTGTTTCAGCCATATCTCCCAAACGGTGAGTCCGTTTGGCTAATGTGACCACTCTACAGAAAGAGAAACCATCATCCGAAGCCAATGGAAGTGGTTTCAGTTCAAAATTCATTCCCAGTCAAAAGTTATGGCCAAAACAGTGCCAACTAGGGGTAAAATGGTCATTTAAAAATCGGGAAAAATCATGAACATGGGGAATGACCCCAATAGTCGTTCCCCAAAGTTACATGACCATACGACTTCGTATGTGAAAGAAATAAATATCCTACGATCCTATGATGCGTAGAATGCGGGTCGTTACAAATTTCTATGTTAGATTCAGTTAAAGGATTACCCAAAATGAAATTTGAAGTTAATAACTTATGCACACTTATCAATTTGTAAAATTAAAGAGAAGTTCATTTAAATCAAATGATAAAATTACTACCTCGAAACCATTAGAGTTAATTCACATGGATTTATTTGGTCCATCTCAAATTCAATCTATAAATAAAAATTGATATGTTTACGTAATAGTCGACTATTTTTCTAGACTTACTTGGACTTTGTTTCTTAAAAATAAAAGTGATGCTTTTGATTAATTTAAAACTTTTTCTAAAAGAATTCAAAACTTATTATCACTAAATATCAAAACAGTACGTAATGACCATGGCGGAGAATCTTGTAACGACCCAGAAAATCTGAACCAATTTAAAATTTTTAAATTGGCTAAAATAATGGATTTTAAATATTTAAAATAAATATTTTAAATAATGGCGATGAAAACTGAGTTTGAATCGACAATTGAAAACGAATATAATTAATTATAATTATAAATAAGGCCTGAAATGGCGCTGTAGTTTCGAAAATCGAATT
Organism: Allium sativum; assembly: GCA_030737875.1. NCBI lineage: Eukaryota > Viridiplantae > Streptophyta > Magnoliopsida > Asparagales > Amaryllidaceae > Allium > Allium sativum. Next base: position 750,486,078 of record CM060915.1, read on the forward strand.
CAAACTTTGTCGGACTATACTGGGTGCAAAACAAAACGAATTTTAGTGAAACCAAAAATATTTAAATCTGTTAGTGAATACCTTTCTAACGAATCTGACAAATCGAAATTTGATAGCGGGAATCAAAAGATATGTCCAGTTGAAAATTCTGAATAGTCGCTATGGAATTCAGGCCCTTAAAAATGGACATTTTGCAAACGACCTCGGATTTCGACGAAACCACTTTTGTTAGATCCGTGATGTCAAATTATTGCTAGGTTTCAAATTTCATAATTTTTCGAATCAATATGTGAGCGTGGCAAAAGAAAACGCGTTTGACCGGTTTGAGTTGATTTTAATCAACTGTAAATTGGCCATTTTTCAAACGGTCTCAGAATTCGACGAAACTAGTTTTGTTAGGACCGTATTGTCAATACGAAGCTAGAAAATATTTTTCGAGAATTTTTCTAGTTAGTATGTGACCCCGGTAATTTGAAATGTACGTTTAAAATTCAATATAGTGATTTAAATGTAAATCTAACGGAAACTGATTGTAACAGCCGAATCAACCTACGATATATATCCCATTGTGTTCGGAATGGGGGTAATACGCTATGGGCGACAGGCAGTGGGCCTCGTTTAGAGGTCGTATGAAAAGTCAACTTTATATAAAAAAAAAATTTAAATTAAATAAATAATTAAATTCCCCTTATATTCTCTCCCTCCCCTTTCCTTCTTGGTCAACCGACAGTCAAAAAAAAAAAAAACCCTCGCTGCCTTCCCGCTCGTCGCCCACCACCGAAGCTCCACCCACGACCGCCGTGCCCCGCTCCACCCTCCGATCCCGCTCCTCTCCACCTCGACGCACCCGAACCCCCCCTCGCGACGCATCCGCCCCCCTGAAGCCATCGCGATGCCCCAATTCGCGAGCCCCCCCGTTCGAGACCACTGAAGCCACCGCCTGCTCCTCCTCCTGCCGCCGAGCCTGACGACCCCCCTTCTTCGCAGATTACAGTAAGTTGTTGTTATTTTATTTTTATTTTAATTCTGTAAATTCTGATTTTTAAAAGGTTTAAATTATGATTTTTAAAGGGTTTAAAACTGATTTTTTTTAAAAGGTTTAAAACTGATTTTAATTTTAAGATTTAAAATAGAAAAAGATTTGAACTTTAAATAGAAAAAGATTTGAACTTTAAATAGAAAAAGATTTGAACTTTAAATAGAAAAAGATTTGAACTTTAAATAGAAAAAGATTTGAACTTGGATAAAAAAGATCATATTTTTAAAATAGAAAAGACGGAATTTTTATTAAGTAGAAGAAGTAAGATATGATTTTTATATTTTTAAAGTAATAAAAATATAATTTTTACATCATAGGAATATTAAAAATATAATCTTTATTTTTGAAAAGGCGGAATCTATATTTTTGAAATGCAATTTTTATATATTGAATAACGAAGTAAAAATTCGATCTGTACATATGTAGTGAATACGGGCAACGAAAGCGACAAAAGGCAAGATCGGTGAAGATTTTATGCAAAGAAGAGTCGTGGGATTGAATTAGCTATTCGGTGAGATTTCTGATTTAAAAATTATAAATGTGTGGAAATAAAAGTGAATTGCTATATATAAATATATATATATATATATATATATATATATATATATACGCCCCTCGTCCACAAACCATGGACGATATTTATTGGTTGAAATTGTTGTGAAAATTGATTGATAGCGAATGGTTGTTTGGGATTGTTTGTGATTGATATTGGTTGATTGTGGTTGAAAAATACCCGTTTGTGGTTGAGAAATATTTGGTTGAAACCACATAGGATTAGTTTGTGGAAATGAAATAAATATATACATGCCGCCTGCGTGCGAACTAGATGCATGATCACCATTGTCAAAAACAGCGAGGTTTTAAGGTAGAGCGAGGAGCCGTACTAGGGACGGTCCCGGTTTTAACTACCCTGCCGTTATGCTGCCGAAATTTTGAATAATATTCGTGTGTTTGAATTATTTTCATTTGCTTAAACTATATTTATTCATTGAATAGAAAACCTTCATGTGTTGAATTGATATTCATTCGTTGATTAGAAATTCATGTGTTGAATGGTATTCGCGTTTTAAATATAAAAATCACATTTCTATCTATATATAGAAACTATAGAAAACCTTCATGTGTTGAATTGATATTCATTCGTTGATTAGAAATTCATGTGTTGAATGGTGTTCATATTTTGAAATAAATTGTTTGATAATAAAAATCACCTTTTATCGACTATATGAACTGTGTAAAATAATCTCGTTTTAAAAGAAATTGTTTTATGATAAAAATCCTATTTTTGTCACCTATATGAACTATATAGAAAAATAGTGTTTTGAAATGAATTGTTTTACAATAAAAATCACATTTTTATTGTATGCATGAATCGTTGAAATGTGAAGTGTTAAAAATAGCCAATTGTTCAAAATAAACATATATGAGTTGAAATATTCATTAATTGGCTAATGAAATGATTTGCACCTATGTATGTAACATTAGAATGAGTGGTGTTTTTAAACCAAATAGAAGTCAAATATGAAGTTGAATAGAAAATGATAAATGATAAGAACTGTATATATATGTACATGCATATTCATTGAACAGGTTATAGCAAAGGGGCTAGAGAAGAGGAATAAAATTTTGTGCCCGACAAATAGGTACACATTTACTGTTTTGTTTGGGTGATGATTTTATGAGCCTGTTGGCTTTTTCTTTTTCTTTTTGAGATTAGAAGGACCGGGAAAGCTATTTGCGATTTCCCGATGCTCCCGGTGCAGGGGAGGTTATGGCGAAATTTTCCAAAATTTTAAGGCGTTAGTGAAAAATTTGAAGTGAAAACGATATTGAAATCATTGGATGAACTATATTTATATAAATATATAAATATAAATAAAATTAAAACGAAACGAGGCCGTGCAGTTCGTATTTTGAAACCGTGATTTCAAACAACTAGTGCGGGAAATCCGACCATTGAATTTTCCCGAAACCTCAACCGTCGGGTTCGCCTTGGAAATATCTTCCCAACGGCACCAACCTTGTAAAAATCCAACGGTTGGATTGTCTGGAATGTTTAATTCAAATCTGAAGAAAAACAGCGCCAGAAGCGATTATATTTATATATATATATAAATATAATTATATATTTAATCGAATAACGACGCTGCAGTTCGTATTTTGAAATCGAAATTTCAAACGATTGTACCGGGAGATCCGACCGTCGGATTTTCCTGAAACTGGAACCGTTGGATTCGTTTTGAAAAGACCTTTCTAATGATATAAATTGTGTGAAGATCCAACGGTTAGATTTTCAGATATGTGTAAATCAAATCTGAAGAAAAACAGCGCCACGGCCGCGTTATGGCCCGAAGCGTCGTTTTGAATAAATTGGCTATTTTAAAATAAATAAAAATAGCGATAAATCGTTATAAAATATCATAAACAATATGGAATGAAAATAAACTGAATTTGCTCGATTTATGTTGTATTTGATGGTTGAATGTATTTGGTGTGAAAATTACATTAAAGAACAAAATTGGTGTTGTCGAATAATTTAACCATTGAAATAAATTGATTTGAAATTCTAAATATACGTGAATTATTTGAAAAGGCCGAGTTAATTCTCATTTCAAATAATTGACCGACGATTGAAAGTCGAAGATGAAGACGGTGGTCGAAGACCGGAGATCTTCACCTCGTTTGGATGGTAACCGAGGTCCTGATTGGGAGGCATCCCGAAATATGGATAATGAGTGGTGATCGTCCAGACGTACGTGGTGATCGATGGGTTTGCGAGGTATTTAGTGCCTCCGGTTTCGTTCAGACCCAGAACGGACTTGTAAATGGACTGTGTGTCTGACATTGGATTTTATTCTGTGTTGATTGATCTCTATTAAATATACATCTGTTTGGCGGCGAAGAATTTATTCTTTTGCTTAACGCCCTTCTCTGAGACGCACGAGCTCAGAGGTTGTATATCAATGGACATCAGTCGCATGGCATGAATTGCCTGTGTGGCATGCTAAGATGCAGTGATCAGGGCTCCTGTTGAAAAGCAAAGCCTTGTGGTGATGATCAAAGCACCGCCTGTGTGGCGTAGCTTTGTGTATAACGTGAATTCGCGAGCCTCACACCCCGGTATGAACCTAAAACGGGAGAAGGACCTCAGGGAGGGCATGCGTTTCTTTCTAGCTAGGGTGGTGTCAGTGACCTACCAGCCCTGACATTTATATACTTTTCACCTATGTGGTTGTTGCTGTTGCGAGGCGCCTCGGTTTGATCGGACAATTCGAGTCCGATGGAGTCATTCGTTGGCTCGTTTACGCCCCAAAGGGCGGGGAAACGCAGTGTTCAGGAATTTTAATCCACATCGGTGGACCGGCCCTGACGATCCAAGGGTCACTCGAGCTCTGATCCTGAGGGGCGGGCTAGAGCGTCTCGAATTCGGTAAGGACTATCTTTTGCCTTGGTTCATGACAGAAATCCAATTTCCAAATACGACACCGTGCGGTTTTGATTGTATACCTATATATGGCGACATAGTGGTATGGGGCATTAATGTCGTCTATGATTGATAGTTATGATTTGTAATTGTTTTCAAAACATATAAACACTAGCTATAATATCAAATGCCTTTGTTTTATTCGTATCAAGCATATTTTGGCCGTTATAAGGTAAAAACTCTATCCTCCGAGTTGCGTTGCATTGTGTGATGGGAACTGAGTCTTATAATGGCTTCATTTTTATAAAAAGCATAGCGATGTTTAATAGAAAGATTTGTTTTAAAGCACTGGCAATCCAATGGAGTAAACCCGTTCCACGAAAGTGGCGTGGTCCTGTGATTTGCCAAATTATATATGTGTTGAGTAGATTTCTCATACCAGTCCCATGACTGACTCGTAGTTTGTTTCACTCTCAAACTCGGGTGCCCCTTTTTCTACACGGGCAGCCTTGTATTCAGGTTTAGCTGGTTCTTTCTGGATAGCTGGAGCTGAAGATGGATTCTATCATTTATCTCTTTTTATGTTGTTCAGCTCCTATTGTACATATTTTGTTTATTTCCGCTGTAGACATTTATGTATAGCTGAACTGTATTTGTACTAAGTAAGATCCTGTATACTGTGTAACTCTGATGATTACTTTTATCCAGTATATTCTATTGTTCATTATCTGGTGTATTTATTTAATTCTGTTCTGCTATTAACTGTTCCTGTGTTATATTCCTAAGATAACCCTTGTTTCCGTCTGAACGGGATTTCGGGTCGTCTCAACGTGGTATCAGAGCTTTGGTTAAGATTAGTTCTGGAATATAACATTTGAACGGACTCGTCAGAAATAGAACCAGTAGTGTTCTAGGGTGGGCAACTCAATACAGATAGGATCAGTAATATCCTAGTATGAGTAAAGCAGAATGAAATTACACCTTGATAGACACATTTACATTTGAAGTATGTGTTTCTATATTTTAAAATACCTTTTCTGTGACCTGACACTTGATCTGCCATTTGCAGAAGTACTAGAAAAATGAGTGTCAGAAGCAGAAGGAATGCAGAACCGGATATAGAGGCCTTATTAATCAAATATCGAAATATGGGTGGAATACCGTTCTCTGGTGAAGAATCTATTATGAAGACACAAGCTTGGATTCGTTCGGCTGAAAAGATCTTTGATGGTTTAAAGCTTAGGGATGACCAGAAAAGATTACTGGCCTCCTGGGCACTCAAAGATGAAGCTTTGTTCTGGTGGGATTCGGTTATAGAGAATAATCCAGAAGGTGATATCACCTGGGATAGATTCAAAGTGATTTTCCTGGAAAGATTTACTCCTCCCGAAGCGACTGAGCGCCTTTGTGACGAATTTTCTTATCTAATACAAGGTGACATGACCATCCTAGAATATCATAAGAAATTCAACGAACTTTCTCATTTTGCGCCTCATCTGATTAAAGACCCAAAGAGGAAGAATCTTAGATTTATTCATGGCCTTCAAAGGAAATACCAGAATAAAGTATTGGGGCATGTGAAGCTTCCTTTCTCAGAAATGATATACATGGCTTATCAGTACGAAGATCTCGACAGGAAAGGCATGTTGCGAGATGAAGAAGAAGTCAGTTCTAGTGACAAAACAGAGTCAGAAACTGATATTCCTGAAGCCAGTACAAGGTCTGAGGTCAATAAGAGGCTCAGTGCCAAGAGAAAAAGGGCTGAATCTGGGAACGAACGAATAACAACCGCCACGTGCTCAAGCTGCAATAGAAAAGGACATTTGGCGATAAGTTGCAAATTTTGGAACCAACAAAGAAAGAATAAGTTCCCACCCAAGAAGGGATTTCAAGAGAATAGAAAATGTGGTGGATGTCATCAGTCGGGTCATCTTTTAAAGGCCTGCCCGCTATTCAGAAAGACTGAAATAGTTCAAGTAAATGAAGTAGCAGGAACTTCTGAGCCCTCAGCTAGTCAAGAAAGGGCCGATGTTTTAGAAGGCATGCTTACTGTCAAAAACATTCCAGTCAAAGTACTGTTTGACACAGGCGCGTCACGAAGTTTCATTGCCAAAGATGCAGCTAAGAAACTGGATTTGAATTTGAAAAAGCTCAAGGAACCAATGACTGTCCAGAATCCGGTTGGGGGTTCCATCGATCTCAGTTGGATTTGTGGAGTGCCGGTTTCTTTCTCTCGTTATCGGTTTCCTACCACCGCAGCCGTCATGAATTTTAAAGAGTTTGATCTTATCTTAGGGTTAGATTGGTTGACCAAATATGAAGCTGAAGTTAAATGCGCCGACAGAGTCGTAAAGGCGAAGATTAAATCAGGTGATTATATAACCATTCCCTGTGAAGGTCAGAATGCTAATAGAAAAGACTTCTGGGCAGCTTTGAATGTTTCTCCAGCCCAAATTGAAAATGTTCCTGAAGTCACAGAGAATATTCCTGACCTCATCAAAGACATTCCTGTCGTCAAGAACTATGCGGATGTGTTCGAAGAAGTTGTTCGCTTACCTCCGCAGAGAGAAATAGATTTCAAGATTGCTTTAATTCCCAATGCAAGGCCGGTAGTTCACGCTATTCGAAGAATGTCCTTGAAAGAGAAGGAGGAATTAGAAAATCAAACACGACAGCTAGTATGGAAAGGTCTGATCAGGCCTAGTTTCTCTGATTGGGGTGCAGCAGTGGTGTTTGTCCCAAAATCTGACAGTACTCTACGTCTATGTGTGGATTATCGTGATCTAAACAAACAGACAATAAAGAACAAATATCCATTGCCCCGGATTGATGATTTGTTGGATCGATTAAATGGCGCACAAGTATTCTCAAGGATGGACCTAGCTACAGGCTTCCATCAACTTCGAATTGCCGAAGAGTGTGTTCCAATGACAGCATTCAGAGGCCCCGACTTATTCTACGAGTGGTTAGTAATGCCGTTCGGCTTATGTAACGCTCCAGCTTACTTCGTCGATCTAATGAACAGAGTTTTCCGAGGAGTATTGAATAAATTTGTTCTGGTTTTCATTGACGATATTCTAATCTTCTCTAAATCAAAGGCCGAACATGAAAAGCATCTGGAACAGGTTCTAGAAATCCTCAGAAGGAATGTATTGAAAGCCAAGTTTTCCAAATGTATATTCTGGCAAGATGAAGTGAAATTTCTGGGCCATGTAGTATCGAAAGAAGGAATCGCTGTGGATCCAAGTAAAATCACAGCCATTCAGAATTGGAAACAGCCCAGTACCCCCACTGAAGTCCGCAGTTTTCTCGGATTGGCTAGCTATTACCGGAAGTTCGTTAAAAACTTTTCGAAGATATCTGGTCACTTAACGAAGCTTACAAAGAAGCATTCTAAGTTCAAATGGACTCCAGAAAGTGAGGAGGCTTTTGAGGAGCTAAAGTTAAGATTAACGACAGCTCCGGTGTTAACCATCATTGATGGCAACCAGGATTTAAAAGTATGGACTGATGCTTCTAGAGAAGGCCTTGGCGCAGTGTTAATGCAAAGAGGCCAAGTGATTGCTTATGCTAGCCGTCGACTGAAGCCGCACGAGAAAAACTATGTAACTCATGATCTTGAGTTATTGGCTATCATATTCTCTTTGAAGATCTGGAGACACTATCTTCTGGGCGAGAGATTTGAACTGTTTACAGATCACCAGTCGTTAAAGTATCTGTTCACTCAGAAGGACTTAAATTTGAGGCAGCAGCGTTGACTGGAGTTTCTTGCAGCATATGACTTTGAAATTATATATACTCCAGGAAAAGCCAATGTCGTGGCCGATGCTCTGAGCCGAAAGAATGTAATGATCGCCAGCTTTATTATCACGACTTCCTTGATTGACAAAATATCTATTCTTCAGAAGGAGGATTTCTTTATTAAAGATATGATAAAAAGGATTCAGAAAGGCGAACCCTCGTGTTTTCAAATAGATAGCGATGAGACCTTGAGGTTAAAAGGAAGGATTTGTGTTCCTGACATCCCAGAGTTAAAAAGGGAAGTGTTAGACGAGTGTCACAAGTCCAAGCTAAGTATCCATCCTGGCGTGGCCAAAATGTATAACGATCTCAAAAGAACATTCTGGTGGAAGGCTATGAAGAGAGACGTTTCAATATATGTTAGCCGATGCCCTACTTGCCAACTAGTCAAGAGCGACCAACAGAAATTGGCTGGATTATTACAACCACTAGAAGTTCCTGGTTGGAAGTGGGAACATATTTCTATGGATTTCGTCGATGGTCTGCCCAGAACCAGAAAAGGGAATGACAGTATTTGGGTGATCGTAGATCGCTTCACGAAGACCGCCCATTTCATACCTGTCAGATCAAACAGAACTGCTCAGAGTCTGGCGCAGATATACTTCAGGGAAATAGTTAGACTACATGGAGTGCCGCTCAGTATAGTCAGTGATAGAGATACAATATTTACTAGTAAATTCTGGGAGGCATTTCAAGTCGAACTGGGAACGAAGTTAAACTTGAGCACCGCTTATCATCCTCAGACATACGGTCAGACTGAGAGGGTGAATCGCATTTTAGAAGATCTATTGCGGGCTTGTGTTCTAGATTTCGGTGGATCATGGGAAGACCATCTGCATTTGGCTGAATTCTCTTATAACAACAGCTACCAGGCGAGTCTGACAATGTCGCCATTCGAAGCATTGTATGGTAGACCGTGTCGATCCCCTGCTTATTGGGTCGAGCCTGGAAATAGACTTGTGTTGGGTCCCGATATGATTCGAGAAGCTGCCGACAAAGTCGATTTTATCAAAAAGCGATTACTCGCCGCTCAAAGCCGACAAAAGAGCTATGCCGATAGAAGAAGAAGAGATATATTCTTAGAAGTTGGCGACTATGTATATTTGAAGGTATCGCCGAGGAGAGGAGTAATCCAGTTCGGTAAAACTGGAAAGTTGGCACCCAAATTCATAGGTCCGTTTCCTATTCTGGAACGGATCGGAACTCTCGCTTATAGGGTCAAACTGCCTAATTGGTTGCCTGGAGTTCATGATGTATTTCACATATCTCAACTTCGAAAGCACGTTCATGATCCAGACTTGATCGTGGAAGAAGCAGCTCAACATGACATTGAAATAACCCCAGAATTAGCTGTGAGAAGAGAGCCGCTAAAGATAATAGGCAAAGAAACCAAAGAGCCGAGGAACAAGAAGGTTCGCTTAGTCAAAGTGCATTGGAGTGGAGATCCGCGAGATTGTACTTGGGAAACTGAGGAGAGCATTCAGAAAGCTTATCCCAGATGCCGAGTAGATATCTCTGATTGACTCCGGTGCAAGGTACATTTAACCTAGTTTGCATTACCATTCAATTCTCTACTCTATTGTTATTTTCTTTTCATAGATATACACTTTTAATTATATAGTCTGAATGATTTTTAAAGGAATATAGGATTTGATTAGTATATTTTTGGAGGTTAAAAACAATTGGATTGGTTGTTGTGTGATTGTAGATTTATCAAACCACTTTCGACTTTGTTCCTTTTCGGGGACGAAAAGTTTTAAGTGGGGGAGATTGTAACGACCCAGAAAATCTGAACCAATTTAAAATTTTTAAATTGGCTAAAATAATGGATTTTAAATATTTAAAATAAATATTTTAAATAATGGCGATGAAAACTGAGTTTGAATCGACAATTGAAAACAAATATAATTAATTATAATTATAAATAAGGCCTGAAATGGCGCTGTAGTTTCGAAAATCGAATTCAAACTTTGTCGGACTATACCGGGTGCAAAACAAAACGAATTTTAGTGAAACCAAAAATATTTAAATCTGTTAGTGAATACCTTTCTAACGAATCTGACAAATCGAAATTTGATAGCGGGAATCAAAAGATATGTCCAGTTGAAAATTCTGAATAGTCGCTATGGAATTCAGGCCCTTAAAAATGGACATTTTGCAAACGACCTCGGATTTCGACGAAACCACTTTTGTTGGATCCGTGATGTCAAATTATTGCTAGGTTTCAAATTTCATAATTTTTCGAATCAATATGTGAGCGTGGAAAAAGAAAACGCGTTTGACCGGTTTCAGTTGATTTTAATCAACTGTAAATTGGCCATTTTTCAAACGGTCTCAGAATTCGACGAAACTAGTTTTGTTAGGACCGTATTGTCAATACGAAGCTAGAAAATATTTTTCGAGAATTTTTCTAGTTAGTATGTGACCCCGGTAATTTGAAATGTACGTTTAAAATTCAATATAGTGATTTAAATGTAAATCTAACGGAAACTGATTGTAACAGCCGAATCAACCTATGATATATATCCCATTGTGTTCGGAATGGGGGTAATACGCTATGGGCGACAGGCGGTGGGCCTCGTTTAGAGGTCGTATGAAAAGTCAACTTTATATAAAAAAAAAATTAAATTAAATAAATAATTAAATTCCCCTTATATTCTCTCCCTCCCCTTTCCTTCTTGGTCAACCGACAGTCAAAAAAAAAAACCCTCGCTGCCTTCCCGCTCGTCGCCCACCACCGAAGCTCCACCCACGACCGCCGTGCCCCGCTCCACCCTCCGATCCCGCTCCTCTCCACCTCGACGCACCCGAACCCCCCCTCGCGACGCATCCGCCCCCCCTGAAGCCATCGCGACGCCCCAATTCGCGAGCCCCCCAGTTCGAGACCACTGAAGCCACCGCCTGCTCCTCCTCCTACCGCCGAGCCTGACGACCCCCCTTCTTCGCAGATTACAGTAAGTTGTTATTTTATTTTTATTTTAATTCTGTAAATTCTGATTTTTAAAAGGTTTAAATTCTGATTTTTAAAGGGTTTAAAACTGATTTTTTTTAAAAGGTTTAAAACTGATTTTAATTTTAAGATTTAAAATAGAAAAAGATTTGAACTTTAAATAGAAAAAGATTTGAACTTTAAATAGAAAAAGATTTGAACTTTAAATAGAAAAAGATTTGAACTTGGATAGAAAAGATCATATTTTTAAAATAGAAAAGACGGAATTTTTATTAAGTAGAAGAAGTAAGATATGATTTTTATATTTTTAAAGTAATAAAAATATAATTTTTACATCATAGGAATATTAAAAATATAATCTTTATTTTTGAAAAGGCGGAATCTATATTTTTGAAATGCAATTTTTATATATTGAATAACGAAGTAAAAATTCGATCTGTACATATGTAGTGAATACGGGCAACGAAAGCGACAAAAGGCAAGATCGGTGAAGATTTTATGCAAAGAAGAGTCGTGGGACTGAATTAGCTATTCGGTGAGATTTCTGATTTAAAAATTATAAATGTGTGGAAATAAAAGTGAATTGCTATATATAAATATATATATATATATATATATATATATATATACGCCCCTCGTCCACAAACCATGGACGATATTTATTGGTTGAAATTGTTGTGAAAATTGATTGATAGCGAATGGTTGTTTGGGATTGTTTGTGATTGATATTGGTTGATTGTGGTTGAAAAATACCCGTTTGTGGTTGAGAAATATTTGGTTGAAACCACATAGGATTAGTTTGTGGAAATGAAATAAATATATACATGCCGCCTGCGTGCGAACTAGATGCATGATCCTCATTGTCAAAAACCGCGAGGTTTTAAGGTAGAGCGAGGAGCCGTACTAGGGACGGTCCCGGTTTTAACTACCCTGCCGTTATGCTGCCGAAATTTTGAATAATATTCGTGTGTTTGAATTATTTTCATTTGCTTAAACTATATTTATTCATTGAATAGAAAACCTTCATGTGTTGAATTGATATTCATTCGTTGATTAGAAATTCATGTGTTGAATGGTATTCGCGTTTTAAATATAAAAATCACATTTCTATCTATATATAGAAACTATAGAAAACCTTCATGTGTTGAATTGATATTCATTCGTTGATTAGAAATTCATGTGTTGAATGGTGTTCATATTTTGAAATAAATTGTTTGATAATAAAAATCACCTTTTATCGACTATATGAACTGTGTAAAATAATCTCGTTTTAAAAGAAATTGTTTTATGATAAAAATCTTATTTTTGTCACCTATATGAACTATATAGAAAAATAGTGTTTTGAAATGAATTGTTTTACAATAAAAATCACATTTTTATTGTATGCATGAATCGTTGAAATGTGAAGTGTTAAAAATAGCCAATTGTTCAAAATAAACATATATGAGTTGAAATATTCATTAATTGGCTAATGAAATGATTTGCACCTATGTATGTAACATTAGAATGAGTGGTGTTTTTAAACCAAATAGAAGTCAAATATGAAGTTGAATAGAAAATGATAAATGATAAGAACTGTATATATATGTACATGCATATTCATTGAACAGGTTATAGCAAAGGGGCTAGAGAAGAGGAATAAAATTTTGTGCCCGACAAATAGGTACACATTTACTGTTTTGTTTGGGTGATGATTTTATGAGCCTGTTGGCTTTTTCTTTTTCTTTTTGAGATTAGAAGGACCGGGAAAGCTATTTGTGATTTCCCGATGCTCCCGGTGCAGGGGAGGTTATGGCGAAATTTTCCAAAATTTTAAGGCGTTAGTGAAAAATTTGAAGTGAAAACGATATTGAAATCATTGGATGAACTATATTTATATAAATATATAAATATAAATAAAATTAAAACGAAACGAGGCCGTGCAGTTCGTATTTTGAAACCGTGATTTCAAACAACTAGTGCGGGAAATCCGACCATTGAATTTTCCCGAAACCTCAACCGTCGGGTTCGCCTTGGAAATATCTTCCCAACGGCACCAACCTTGTAAAAATCCAACGGTTGGATTGTCTGGAATGTTTAATTCAAATCTGAAGAAAAACGGCACCAGAAGCGATTATATTTTTATATATATAAATATAATTATATATTTAACCGAATAACGACGCTGCAGTTCGTATTTTGAAATCGAAATTTCAAACGATTGTACCGGGAGATCCGACCGTCGGATTTTCCTGAAACTGGAACCGTTGGATTCGTTTTGAAAAGACCTTTCTAATGATATAAATTGTGTGAAGATCCAACGGTTAGATTTTCAGATATGTGTAAATCAAATCTGAAGAAAAACAGCGCCACGGCCGCGTTATGGCCCGAAGCGTCGTTTTGAATAAATTGGCTATTTTAAAATAAATAAAAATAGCGATAAATCGTTATAAAATATCATAAACAATATGGAATGAAAATAAACTGAATTTGCTCGAGATATGTTGTATTTGATGGTTGAATGTATTTGGTGTGTAAATTACATTAAAGAACAAAATTGGTGTTGTCGAATAATTTAACCATTGAAATAAATTGATTTGAAATTCTAAATATACGTGAATTATTTGAAAAGGCCGAGTTAATTCTCATTTCAAATAATTGACCGACGATTGAAAGTCGAAGATGAAGACGGTGGTCGAAGACCGGAGATCTTCACCTCGTTTGGATGGTAACCGAGGTCCTGATTGGGAGGCATCCCGAAATATGGATAATGAGTGGTGATCGTCCAGACGTACGTGGTGATCGATGGGTTTGCGAGGTATTTAGTGCCTCCGGTTTCGTTCAGACCCAGAACGGACTTGTAAATGGACTGTGTGTCTGACATTGGATTTTATTCTGTGTTGATTGATCTCTATTAAATATACATCTGTTTGGCGGCGAAGAATTTATTCTTTTGCTTAACGCCCTTCTCTGAGACGCACGAGCTCAGAGGTTGTATATCGATGGACATCAGTCGCATGGCATGAATTGCCTGTGTGGCATGCTAAGATGCAGTGATCAGGGCTCCTGTTGAAAAGCAAAGCCTTGTGGTGATGATCAAAGCACCGCCTGTGTGGCGCAGCTTTGTGTATAACGTGAATTCGCGAGCCTCACACCCCGGTATGAACCTAAAACGGGAGAAGGACCTCAGGGAGGGCATGCGTTTCTTTCTAGCTAGGGTGGTGTCAGTGACCTACCAGCCCTGACATTTATATACTTTTCACCTATGTGGTTGTTGCTGTTGCGAGGCGCCTCGGTTTGATCGGACAATTCGAGTCCGATGGAGTCATTCGTTGGCTCGTTTACGCCCCAAAGGGCGGGGAAACGCAATGTTCAGGAATTTTAATCCACATCGGTGGACCGGCCCTGACGATCCAAGGGTCACTCGAGCTCTGATCCTGAGGGGCGGGCTAGAGCGTCTCGAATTCGGTAAGGACTATCTTTTGTCTTGGTTCATGACAGAAATCCAATTTCCAAATACGGCACCGTGCGGTTTTGATTGTATACCTATATATGGCGACATAGTGGTATGGGGCATTAATGTCGTCTATGATTGATAGTTATGATTTGTAATTGTTTTCAAAACATATAAACACTAGCAATAATATCAAATGCCTTTGTTTTATTCGTATCAAGCATATTTTGGCCGTTATAAGGTAAAAACTCTATCCTCCGGGTTGCGTTGCATTGTGTGATGGGAACTGAGTCTTATAATGGCTTCATTTTTATAAAAAGCATAGCGATGTTTAATAGAAAGATTTGTTTTAAAGCACTGGCAATCCAATGGAGTAAACCCGTTCCACGAAAGTGGCGTGGTCCTGTGATTTGCCAAATTATATATGTGTTGAGTAGATTTCTCATACCAGTCCCATGACTGACTCGTAGTTTGTTTCACTCTCAAACTCGGGTGCCCCTTTTTCTACACGGGCAGCCTTGTATTCAGGTTTAGCTGGTTCTTTCTGGATAGCTGGAGCTGAAGATGGATTCTATCATTTATCTCTTTTTATGTTGTTCAGCTCCTATTGTACATATTTTGTTTATTTTCGCTGTAGACAATTATGTATAGCTGAACTGTATTTGTACTAAGTAAGATCCTGTATACTGTGTAACTCTGATGATTACTTTTATCCAGTATATTCTATTGTTCATTATCTGGTGTATTTATTTAATTCTGTTCTGCTATTAACTGTTCCTGTGTTATATTCCTAAGATAACCCTTGTTTCCGTCTGAACGGGATTTCGGGTCGTCTCAAATCTAAAAACGAATTTTTTTAAAAATATAGTAATAAAAAGGGAATAACCTATAATTTTTTTATTCCTAGAACTCCTCAACAAAATGGAGTAGTTGAAGGTAAAAATAGGACGATACAAAAGTGTGCGAGAACTATGCTATCTGATAGTAATTTACCGAGAAATTTTTAGGCTGAGGCAGTTGCAACAATTTGCTATATTTTAAATAGAATTTCAGTTATACCTTTAACTCATAAAACTCCTCATGAAATTTTGTATAATAAGAAACCAAAAGTATCTTTTTTTTAATATTTGGAAGTAAATGGTTTATACTTAATACTAAAGACATTTCAGACAAATTTGACTCGAAATCTGATAAAGGAATATTTATTGGATATTTAGAAAGGAGTAAAGCACATAGAGTTTTCAATACTTGAACCTATACCATAGAAGAAACCTTAAACCTATCGTTTGGCGAAAATTATAAAAATATAACACAAAACAATGAAGATGAATATGAAAATGGAATTAATGAAACAAATCATGAAGACAGTCAACCAAATAAACTAATTAGATTACTTAGAGACCATCCTATAGAAAATATCTTAGGAGATATTGAATCCGTCGTTAGAACTCGTAATCAATTAAATAATATAAGTAATAGTGCATTTATTTTAGCTATTGAACCTAAGAATCCAAAGAAAGCATCTTCCGATGATTCATGGATACTTGCTATGTAAGAGAACTGAATCAGTTTACTAGGAATGATGTATGGGAACTTGTTCCTAGACCAGAGTATTATACAATAATAGGAACTAAATGGGTTTTTAAAAATAAAATGAATGAACATTGTGAAGCCGTAATAAATAAGGCACGACTAGTAGCACAAGGCTATACTCAAGAAGAAGGAATAGATTATGATGAAGCTTTAGCCCCCGCAGAAAGATTAGAATCCATAGGATTTTACTAGCCTTTGCAAACCATAATAATTTTAAATTAAATCAAATGAATGTGAAAAGTGCTTTTCTAAATGGATTTGTTAAAGAAGACGTATATGTAAAGCAACCACCACTATTTGAAGACGAAAAATTACCAAATCACATATATAAGTTAAAGAAAGCATTATATGGATTAAAACAGGCTCCTAAGGCTTGGTATGATAGACTAAGAACTTATTCGTTACAATCAAACTTCGAAATAATTAAATTAAATAATACATTGTTTATTAAGAAGAATAATAAGGATATACAATCAGTACAAATATATGTTGACGATATAATTTTCGGATCAACAAACGATAAGATCAATAAAAAAATTCATATATTATGACTTAAGAATTTTAAATGAGCCATATGGGAGAACTAACGTTCTTTTTAGGCTTACAAATTCGTCAATTAAAGAATGGAATATTTGTTAATTAAGAAAAATGTGCTAGAGATCTAATTAATAAATATAATTTAACAACAAATAATGGAAGACCAACACCGATGCCGACTAATATAGCATTAAGTAAAGAAGAAACATCTAAAGACGTTGATAAAAAATTATACAGAGGAATGATAAGATCGCTACTATATATAAACGCTAGTAAACCAGATATAGTGCATAGTGTATGTCTCTATGCAAGATATTAATCACAACCTAAGGAAACACATTTAAAAGCCGTAAAACGTATTCTAAGGTATGTAAAGCATACATCAGACTTTGGATTATTTATCCTAAGGATGATTCATTCAACTTAGTTTCTTATTATGGCGCTGACTCTGCGGGATGTAAATCCGATCGTAAAAGTACTAGTGGAACATGTTACTTCTTAGGACATTCGTTAGTATCGTGGTTTAGTAAAAAGCAGAATATTGTATCTTTGTCAACAACTAAGGCAGAATATATCTCTGCTGCTTTGGC
Source organism: Allium sativum (assembly GCA_030737875.1). NCBI lineage: Eukaryota > Viridiplantae > Streptophyta > Magnoliopsida > Asparagales > Amaryllidaceae > Allium > Allium sativum. The sequence goes on from CM060915.1 coordinate 750,503,445, forward strand.
TTATTCACAAGTAATATATCTGCAACAAACTCTAAATGATTTTGGATTAAATATAAATAAATCACCGATGTACTGCTATAATATAAGTATTATAAGTATTTCTAAAAATCCAACTCATCATTCAAGAACTAAATATATCTATATACGACATCATTTTCTAAGAGATAACGTAAATAAAGAGAAAATTTCACTTGAATTTATAGAAACAAATAAACAAATAGCAGATATATTAACAAAACCATTAAATGAAGCAGCATTTACTAAATTTAGAAGAGAATTGGGAATTTCTTCACTAAATGAGTTAGAATAATTAAATATATTAATATATATAAGAATAACATTAAAAATTATAAAAATAAAAAACAACAACTATGTCGACATACATTTATCACTATGTCGACATATAACTACCAGATTTTTATAATTAATTCCCACCAAAAGTTGGTTAATAATCCTTTAAACTATCCACTTCGAATTTTCTTCTTCATTTTCATTTCTCACTTCTGTTAAAACTATAAACTAAAATAAAAAAATGGCCTTCACCAATTTTAACACTCAAATCAATTCTGAATCATCTGCTAGACCATCCGAAGATTCTTTTCGACGTTCTACGCTATCACGTGTCATCAAAATTAAAGAAAAGATGGAATATACTCTGCAAATTCTCGCTGAAATACAAGTGCTTCAAATTAGGATGAGCCTAGAGAAAAACAGACAATGAAAAGTGATAAGGAGTCTTGTTAAGTTTATAACGGATAATCAGGCTTATCCGATTATCCTTGAAGATGATAATGAACCTATGGAAGAAGAGGAGGAACCAGAAGAAGAAGAGGAGATAATGGAGGAAGAGGAACCCGAGGAGGACAACAAGAAGTCTCAAACGAGGAAGATCAAGTCATTTGCGTAGGAGAAGTCCTGTACGCTGATAACAGAAATATGATTGAATGAAATGGTGATTTTTGTCCCCATTACCCAAATTGTCCTATACATACGTCTCCTATATTTAAGAACAAGTAAATTTAGGTTTTTGATTCGTTTGTTGTCGTATATTTTCGTTCCTCTCCGTCAAATCGATGTATTACATATTCATGTAATATTGTTTGTAAAAACAATGTTTAAATGTATTCCATGTTTTGTGTAACTTAACTTTTCTATTACTTTGTTATATAGGAAAGAATTTAAGGGGGAGTCATATATATCAAGTATTATAATCACAAATTAAATGTTTACATATCTTAATAGAAATATTTAGATAATTATAGGATTTAGGGGAAGTAGTTTTAGACTTTCTTTTTGATAATGCCAAAGGTGGAGAAATTATAAAATATAGAATTAGTTTATAGGATTCATATAGACAGGGGGAGTATTAGAAGGATCATCATCAACATGTATGAATAGGTATGAAAATATATTTTATAAACTAAGGTTGTCATCATCAAAAAGGGGAAGATTGTTGGAGAATGGAGTTTTGATGACAACTACCTTATTTCAATGTTAATTGATTATAAAATATATACTAACACTTTTATCCAGAATATATATACACACACACATATGTAGGATTTATATACAGGAATTATTACTGAAGACTGTACAACTTAAAGATATTAGAGATTCAGAATTCAGATATGATTCAAGACCCATAAGTATTCAAGATTTCAAGAGTTCAAGATTTCAAGAGTTCAAGATTTCAAGACAAGTAGAGTCTAGTTTATGTAAGACTCTGAATAACACTCCAGGTTCAAATTCAAATTCAAATTCAAATTCAGTTTTTCAATTTTTGATTTCTACTCTATTTTCAAATTCTATCTTTAATCTTTATCTTCTCTACTTTACCTTCTCTATTTTACTTTTTAATTTTTATCTAAAGTTTTATAGTTTATAAGTTTTATATACTATGTATACTTTATATTTATATGGTTTTAAACTCTATAATTTTATAAATATGTTCATATATCTTATATTTATGTTTTTATATGTTTTCCACTTTATAATACTTATTTATAACACTATGTTTTAGTTTAAGAATTTCTGGAAGTATATATATATATATATATATATATATATATATCAAAACACTTGAAAATTGCTCAAAATTCAAATTTACATAGTGATATGTCGACATATATGTCTATGTCGACATATAACTGTCACTTTTTCAAAATTGAAAGGAAGTGTCTTTTCACTATTTGTAACGTTGCAGAAGCGTTGCAACCTTTCAAATATTATAGATAGGGGTTGATTTCGAATTTTTTTTATAATTCTTCTTATCCATCTTCATCTCCTTTCTTTACGCCATTATATTTTCTCATATTTATGATTTCTACACCTATACTCTGCCGAATTCAATTCTATTTACATAAAACTTCTTCTCTTCTCACTCTCTACTCATTACTCTCTGAATGAAAGTGCTACTGAAGAGTTATAAGTCTATTGTAATCATTTGGGAAGTGTTTGGGTAATTGGTGTTTTCCTTGTAACCGTGAAATCAAGGAATGGAAGTGGCGTTACTCTTGCAGCCCTGAAATCAAGGAGAGTATACTTGATCAAGTGTGTGGAATCAGTGTTAACGTTGTAGTGTGAAATCGAGGGGGATGTACTTGGATATCGATATAGTAATAAAACTCTACTCAATCCAGCGTTGCGTGGGACTTGACATAGGAGAAATCTGAACCAGTATAAAATCCTGTGTGTTCTTTCCTTTTCTGCATTTTATTTTTGTCCATCTTTGTGTTTGTGTTTGATTCTATGTCTGTGATTGTTTCTACGGTGTGTGATTCATATAGTAGATCATATAAGTTTTAGATTTTGTTTATTTTTTTTTAAATTATTCACCCCCCTTTAGTGTTTGTTTTGCCTTAATGATCCATTCTGCAATCCCTAACAATATTACTACTTTTAATCTTCCAGCATAGTTTAAAAACATAATTCTCTGTTTTATTTTGACAAGAAATACTTCTTGCATTCAAAACCATAACCAGCAGTTTGATAATTATCCCAACCAAAAATTTGTCATTGATATTAAAAATATATTTTCCAATTAAATATTGATTCCCAATCAATATTATATATTTTCAATATTCACTTTAATCAACAAGTTATGATTTATAAACACATATTGGAATAAATTACTTGTTAAATTAAGGACATTAATTCATTCCAAATACATTAATTATGATACCCATATTCCTTATTCCTTGTTATAAAATAATATAAGAGTTGGACTCCCAAATTCATGTTTTATTCTCTTCGGGTTTAAGTTACATAAAACATATTATAATATTTTTAACCCGAGTACCCAAAAATCCGGTTTGTTACAAACTCCCCTTGAAAAAATTGCATCCCCGTCATTTACTTAAGACAATACTAACATAAATTTTCACTTTAAATAGTTTATCCATCATTTATATACTCAGAAAAATATCAGCTTACAACAAAAGTTACACCGCTTTCAAAATCTTCTACTTAATAGTCACCCTACTAGTTAAAATTTGAGAAACTTACATTCTTGGTTCTAATCAATTTTAAACTTTCATCCCAAAACAAGCCTTAACAGTTTTAAAACCATAAACATCTCTTTCACAAAGCCGACTATTTAGAATACACACTCATCTTCATCAGATTTCAAACCAATTGAAACGTTACCACACCATCTCCTTTATGTTAATTCCGACAAACGCTGGCTGCTAATTTGATTACAACATCAAATTGCCTCACCATTCAATGTTATATATTATCAACTTGATGGCTGCAACCATTTCTTAGCTCAATTTTTTAGGAGTGACTATTCTAAAATATCACTTATGCTCTAGATTATTTTATATTTCAAAATATTTTCTAGTTAAAGAAACAATAATATTGATCACCTTACAACTTTAAAACACAGAATTTTCACTATGTAATTGCTTAATTTAGTTCAAGTAGTTTTAAACCACCCATTCATTACCATTTATCCCATTATGTGTTTGAGATATTGACACAAGATCGCGATCACCTCGATATTCATCTTTAATATTACCAACTAATGCAGTGGTTTAGCACCATTCACACGAACTATTCATTTATTTATTTTTCAATTTTTTTTAATTAAAGCACAAGTTACTGCGCTCGATTGTTTCGTCTAGGTATTTAAGAAATCTTTATCGATAACGTTTATCAAATGTACCAATAAAAATCCCTTAAGATACCCAATAGACACTCCAACATGAAGGAATTCACAGGATTTTTAAAACACATAATGGTTGTTCTGTTGTTTATCATTACAATTAATAAGAACTATCCGCACTGCTCTTCACAACAATTAACTTAATTTATATTTACAAAGTGATTAAATCTTGAAAACAATTAGTCACCAATATCTAATATCCTTTAAACCCAATTATATATTTATTAAATTCTGCACAACCGAAACATTTCACCTGCTTCTGTTGTACAACTCTGATTCATTTCAATTTAACACTATATTACCTCAGTGCAAATTTATTCTATGGTTATATTGATTTTAATGCACTATCCCATCCCAATTTATTTTATTTAGTATAACAACGAATATAAACACCAAAAGGACGGGTTCAAATTTTCTCAAAAATTTAAACCCAAGGTTAAAGCACAAAAAAGGAAAAGGGATGAATTTTTTATTAAGACAGGATATAATAGATATAAAACCACACATGGAATGCTATAGAATAAAATATATTCCTAAAGTATTCCAGAAGCTTGGACTTCACACAGCTCGATGGATAAGAATCACAAGGTAAGGGTAACAATTAAAATGGAAATAGTAAACACATGCGTTATCCTTCCGCATTGTAATACATGTACTCTTTAAGTTCTATTCTGTGTTAATTATATTTCGACCTGAACCTCTGCTCTAATACCAAATTGTGACACCACACCCATAGACTTACCCCCAATAAAGATCATTAACTAGTAAAGCCATCGATAAGGTTGGTGAACGGGGATGGTTAGGGGCGACCATTCATAATTTCGTATTAGATGGGTATCAAATACGTCGATTGGGTGCATAAATTTTTCTTTTATTTTCAAGGATCGTTTCAGAATAGTATAGAACACAACAAAGTCAATAGATCACACAACAGATACAATCACCGAATACAACATATACATGTGCTACATCTCAAATAATATACAAAAACGAATACAACGATGTCCAATGGAACAAATATACAACAATTCGAGAACATGAATAAACAACTAGAAAGGGTCTTTAAAGATAGTCCAAGCTATACTAGCAAACTATGAATCAACAGGTGACAGAACCTGAAATAACTCGGTCTGACCCGAGTATTACATACACGAATCAGTCTAGTTTAAAATCAGTTATAAATCGACAATGGATCTGAAAGCATATAAATATGGAATTCCTTTCGACACGAAAGGAATTAGATGATCCAAAACAACAATCATCTCACCATAAACTAAAGGCATAACAGCTATATAATCTCAAGAATAACATAATTAACTTTAAGAACGAGTTTATTTTTCAACACAAGTTGTTATGCAATGAGTGAAACACCCCACCTCCGTTAGTGTCACTCTCAAAGGGAATGCCCTAATTTTGGTGGAGGTTTATAAGTATAAGTCACAGATATACAAGACAGATATAAGAACACATATTTTTGAACAGCGGAAAACAACAACTTTTATTTCATTAAAATACGTGTTACACCAACCATACCATAATTGTCTTACAATACTTCCAAAAACATAACATCTTTATAATTGTCTTGATTACATTATTTAAAGAAGCATAAAGAAAACATAAATAAACTGCAAAAGTCCCATAGTTGTTGTCCAAAGCCATAGTCCAAAACGAAAAGATCCAAGCAATACATTCTCTCTCTTCAAGCTGGATATGAAGACTGGTCAAGCTGCGGTATTCCCTCCCTGTGGACCTGGGGGGGGGGAAACGGAAGAAAAGAAGACGAAAGAAAAGTAGAGTCAGACATAAAGCCTGAGTAAGTCTAGGACTATTCAGTCTATGTATAAAGAACTGGGTATGATAAGTATAAACTAGAAATGGGAAAGCACCATAAACTTAGTTAAGTTGTCTAGGGTCGAATATACTATCGTACCCCATATTAATCTCTGTACCCATATAAACTAGTTCCCAACGGACACCCCATAATCAGGGTGAAGTGATCCATTTTATGATGATCGGCTCCTACTCGCATAGTTACATGTGTCTTACGGCCCCCGATGTGGTAGTAACCTATGCTGGTCCCACCATGGGGTGTATCAAGTCCCATGGTGGCGGCCCGACACAATCCTAAAATGCACAGGTATGCTACTGGTGCCCAGTGCCTTATTTTTCTGCGCCGGAGTGTGTGCACGCCCGCACCCCGTTAGAACCTACACTGCTGCACCACCGCCGTCGATTTGACCTCTTACAATCAGCCCAGTAATCGTGCCCCACCCTGCCTAGTTTCAGGGTATCATGATACCTTGTAGGGTTACTGCGAAAAGGGTCCCCCGCTACTAGGTTTTCTATTTCTAGCCAACATGCTAAGTTGGTTAAGTGTTTTATAAACCTAACCCCCAATCAGTCTGTTTAGTTTAGCATGTTCCATTTTGATTAAGTATTAATATAATTTACTTAATCCTATCAATCCTGACTCAGCCTTAATTGTCTTATTAAAGCCTTGACCTCTCACATTAGACAGGTATTGTTGTGGCTGCCTGTTGCGGGTTGGGTCCGGGCAGTCTTACGCCACAACTCAGTCTAACCTCGGGTCCTTATTGGGCTCCATGTTTAACCACCCACATTGGATAGGTATTGTTGTGACTACTGGACAGCCGGGCGGTTCCGGGCAGGTTTATATCACAACTCAATCCAACCTCGGGTTAAACACATCGTATTTTCTACATTTACATATTTTGTCTCTTTTCTTTTTATATGTAAATATTTGCGGCCCATTATTCAAATTCATCTTTATTGGTTAAATTTCATTTATGCCACTTAATTGTTCTTTCAAGGTTGTTGGCATGCGTTAAACATGCCAACACATATGTTCTATATTTTAGCCCCAAACGTCATTACCCCCGTATTATACGTTCGCTCCAACGTAAGGTGTGTTGGGTTTAATACTTAAACCCAATTTAGCCAAATGAAAAGGGGAGGCTTATAACATGGTGTTATAAGGTAACATGAAAAAGGGGAGTGTGAACGCATGAACTTGCAACATACGATCTAATTATCATAAGATAGGCATATGTGAACTTGCAATTGTAACAACATATAATATAAGCAATACTTAGACATGAATCATTCTACTCACAAAATCATGGTGTAAACGAAACATGTAGTCTTGGCATAAATAATACTTAAACATGAACCACTCTAATCAAATAATTATGGCATAATCATAATTGAACATGAGTCCTTATATGGTCATGGCATAAACATAACTGATTATGAATCCTATTATTCATATAATCATGGGTTTTTGTCCAATCTATGTAACTTGTAAGGGGATGCAATTCTAGTGTAAATTTCTAATGTAACTTATGTGCCAAAAATATATTATCATATGATTAAGATAACAACATAAGCTTAGAAAACATGTTTTTAACTAGGCATAATAACAAACATAGCTTAGACATGTTCATAAAATTAATACAAGCTTACAACGACGTTTGCTTTTGTCACTATCACAAAATCATGATTTTTATACTTGAACTATGATGCCAATTTCAACATAACCTTCATATGAATCATAATACTTAGGTGAATCAAATTACACTAAAGATGACCATAGAATTTTACCTCATTTTGGCATAACAGTAAATCATATACTTGCATGAATTTCAAAATAAACTATTACAACATATAGTTGTTGTTTCAACATGAATCTTATACTTGCATTTACCAAATGGGTGTTGTAAATAACTACCACAAACATGTAGTTTTCAATATGAATCATATGCTTGCATAAGTCCCAATCAAAATTCCACAACATGTGGTTGTCAACATAAGCCACATACTTGTATGAATCAAACCATAGCATTGCCAAATCGTTTAGAATCAAAATAACATACAAATATAAGTCATTATCGCCACAATTCCATTTCATTTCCAACGCAAATCGCGTACTTGCAAATATCCAATCGTATACCATAATATTCCCAAATCGTTTTGCATCAAAGCAACATACAAATATAGATTATTATCGCCACAATTCCATTTCTTACATTACACAAATCAACACAATTATTTAATTCATATCGGAATAGCACTCTACTTACAGCGTATGGCGAATCTTCAATTCAGAAATCTGAATTCTGAATTTGGAGATGCTATCCTTTGTTGTAGGCGTTGCTTTGATTTGATTAACCTTGCTTTAAGCTTTGAATTATCTCCTAATTGCCTCTCAATTTCTGACGGCTATACTTAGTCTCTCCTCAGCAACATGACGGTCTCATCTCCATTTTAGTTTGTGTGAATTAGGGTTAGTCTTAGGTCCTTTTTATAGAGTTTGTGAGTTGATTTAGACCGTCGATGAAGCTTGGTTCAATAATAGCCGTTCGTTTGAAGGAGAGACCAACCAGGAGCTGACACCTAGCCCTAGTGACAAGGCAAGGCTCAGAAAATCGACCAAACACAGACCTGGCCAGCCAGGACTTGACCAGACCTGACCAGCAGGTCATTTTTGACCTGGGCGCACTTGGCAGGTCCGCCAGGTCAAAAATGTACTGGAGCACTTCTCAAGTGCGCCAGTGCATTTTTGTTCTGGCGCACTTCCCAAGTGCGCCAGTGCATTCTGACCCGTTTTCCGGTTTTTCGCCCAACTTCGTTCGTCTATATCTTCTTCATACGATATCCATTTTACGCAAACTCAGACTCTATCTCAAGCAGAATTCCGAGACGAACGCAATGGCGTATCCCATTTCCCTTAATTCTTTGATTTAAAATTATTTATAGTTTAATTTATGAATTTCACAGTTATAAAATACACGGGGTGTTACAATGAGCTAAGCATAAAGATGCAACGACAACAAGGTAAGATCCAAAGGCCACACTTAAGCTTGTATATGAGATTAAGTAAACACAAAAGAAATCTCATTTTAAACATTACCAAATTAGCTCTAAGGCTATGAGAATCAACATGAAATCATAAAATATGATCCAAAACACCATCAATCACCAAATCAACTAGATAACATAAAATGTATCCAAATCACTAATTCAACAAGTATCACAAAAGGAAATTATTTGCCAAGTACCATATTTTTGGATCTACCCAGAATATCATTTGAATCTACCAAGAAAATATAATGTTTGGATCTACCTTGGAATGGCCATGTTTGGATTTACCCAATATTACAACTGTCAGATCCACCCGAAATTGCAACATGATATTGGATTTACCTAGAATTATAACATAGTGTTGGATCTACCTAGAAGTATAACAAATTATTGGATTTACCCGAAGGTACAGCTGTTGGGTATACCCAGAATCACACAAATTGACCCGAAGGTCTAGTATAGAAATAACCACAAGATGTGTCACAGACACACGGCTAGTGACCTAGCGGTGATACTTTTGCATCCCATTCGAGGATGATTTGGCGGCTGCCTCAGGGTGGGTTGCTTCAAAGTCAGGACCCAACAAAGGATATTAGGTCGACAGGCGCCTATCATCATTGGTCGAAGTGCGTGCAGGAAAGACCGGAGCTAAACCAAGAGGCAAATGATATTTACCATCGGGTCGTTGGATGAGGGAGAACATGTTTGTCTAGATTGTTTGTTTGGTTTGGTCACTTAGCTCTTTTTGAGTGGTCTTTCATTAGTTAGAGGGTAGGCTGGTGGGGACCTGAAGATCCACAGAAGAGACAGACCAAATTTTGATATATGTATTTTGGGCTTAATAAAGCCATTATTTTGTGGGCCATCCGGAGGTCGTACTTGATAGATATAATAAAGCCTGGGATCGAGCTCCACGGAGAAACTCAAGTTTTGGGCGCCTTTATGGCACAACGTAGGAGCCTATTCGCTTTCATAGCATGGGTTAGTACATTCTCACTACTGGTTTGCTATTCGCTCATCGATTTCACACCTGAAACCATCAGAACATCAAATCACGAAAATATCAATTCATATGAACATAAAATCATCTGCTTTGGTTACATGGATTTGTAATTGACCGATAGAACATACCTTCTTGTCCGATACCACGAGGTTTACGCTACTGTCTAATCACAAATGCGTCATCTCGAAGGGTGCAAAAGTGTGTATTTATATAATGAAAATATCTGGTTTACAGAGTGAGTTTTTAAATTGTTTTTCCTGAGAATATTAGAAAACGTTTCCTTTAAAATCCTCCCTTTATAGCGGGAATAATATAGATTTTATAATTCGAAGATGCTTTAAAATTATACAATAATTAGTTATTGGTTTTGAAAATGTTTTACAGGAAACAACTATAAGACGTGTGTGTAAACAACTGAAAACCACAAATTATACAGCAGAAATCCATCTTGAACCACGTTAATTCGATGCTCGAATTAAATCTAATATTGGCACTCCATATCGGAGTTGATTGCCATTTCAAAACCATTTACGAACATCAACGGATTAGGATAAAAAACACTCAACGTCAATAGGAAATTAAGTAAACAAGCCCGGACTAACACTGCATCAACCAGGAAAATCACACCTAAAAGCACACATAAGGCCGACCCTAGGGTAAACCCCCTTCACGCATGAGGTCGACCTCTTATTCATAGGGGTCGACATCTAGGTCGACACATGTGAAGGAAAATTTGCTCAGGCTTAAGCCTGTCATGGTTCAAATGATTGCAAACTCTCATATTCAACTTCTGCACCATATTTTGTGGTGCAAACGGTGATGGATGGGAACCAAAATTTACATTCACAAGGGCAAATATCTGGACAACCATTTGGAATAAGTTTGACAACAATTCACTACGAGCTGGGGAAGATATACTTTTCCAAAGTAGGCACTCGATTGAGATGACCTAAGAATAACAATCCACAACAAACAAAGATAGAAACATACACATTTCAACAGATTATCAACAGATAACAGAAAAAATCATAAACTAGAAAGCGTGAGTTGTACAACTCACCTGGGATTTGATTAGAAGCAAGCTTCTTTGATTTAAGCTTGCAAAAAGGTAACTCGAGACTATGCAGTTAAAGCCCCGCAATATCCCAGCTATATTCTGTAACGTCCCGTATTTTTGATAGTAAGATATTTAATATATATTATTATTTTAAATATCGTTTTGGAATTTTAAATGGATCCATAATATATAACTCATTTATATGTAACGAAATTTGAACGTTAAATTCATGTATATCGGTACGAATATAAAACGCCCAACGACAATTGATAATGAAATTAAACAATCATACGAAATAGAATGTTCAAATAATGCGCTGCTTACCGTATGATGAGGCCCGTGCTTCGCACAAGGGAAATTGTTCGATATATTATACAGGCCTTAGAAATAGCTTTTTGTTCAAACGACCCCCGTTTTTGATGAAACCAATTTTATTGGAATACGTGTGACTAGTTATTGCTAGGTTTTCAATTTGGAGCAATCGGTTCGCAGAATTTAAAGGTGAATCGATAAATTAAAATAACGACGGTGTGCAAACGAGGTCAGTTTTCAACGAAGTTATTTTATTTGTGACCAGAACGACATGACATAGTGGTACTCCCATTTTCATTTTATGTGGAATTCATATTCGGCGACGTGAATTTTAGAACATTTAACAATCGTAAATGGTTAAATTTAATATCCGCTTATGAGTTAACCATATCGATACTAAATAAAAGGAACGGTAGCACTAGGTGATTTACATGAACAGCAGGATACCAGGTAGGAAACAAATTTGAGGTATACATCGCCAAAACGGATATTAACGTGCCCGGTTCTTTATAAGCAAATATATTTAAAAATAAATATATAAGTTTCAACTCCTATATGTGCATAATCTATATGCTATAACGTCAGTTCACTTGACTATTACATGAGAAAAGTGAAATAATGTACAACCCAACTTTGGAAACACAACACCGCCATACCAATACCATACTTCACTGCAAAGTTACGGTAGCCATTACATAATCTAAGGCAACAAGATAACCTACCTGCATATCCATGAAAGAAAACACACCGCCTATCTTAATTTTTACAGCTATTCTACTCCTTTCAAATCCGAAGTGCAAGAGACATGTTTTTTAATATATATACCTTAGCGCTAAGACATGCTATCCTATATCTGAAAGAGACAATACATGTCAATCGAAATCACCTCAGAAAGGAAAATTCACATACACCAGCACATGTAAACAATATTTCCATAGACCTACCATAGCTAATATCTGTGACAAGAATGCTCATATACATACTATAGCCTACGTTACTTTGTAGACTGCAGCCTATACTTTTTGTGTTCCTTGGCAGCCAAGTCGTACCCATACTGTGAAGTATGGCACCACCTCAACTAAAAAGGAGACCAATCTTACCCTGTTACTTACTTCTTAAGTATGGCTTCAGTCTTTTCTTTTCTTTTCATTTCAAGGCACAGATACCTAGTTTCTTTTCCATCCTATATATTTACGCACACATGACTAATAAGATGAAAATACAACACAATTTATGAAGGGGGTACGGAGTTCTACATGCCTCGTTTCCTTGGATAAAAATAAACTATAGTGTATAAATAGGCCTACAACTCCATCGTTTATTCAATCAGGAGTAAAGCGATCAACCTTAATCTACATTAATTATATAAGAAACAGAACAAGACGATACTGGAAACAGATTTTACTTAGAGGGTGGTTGCTGCGATGATTTTACGGTGGACTGGGTGGTCGGATTGCTCGATGACGTGGGCCGAGATGTGAATGGTGGTGGAAGGTGGACCGTTGAGTGATGAAGTTCTTGCGTGTGAGGGGGTGTAGTACTAACAAGGTGCTATGCATGGATTTTACTGTAAGGAGGTAAAGGGTGATTGGGTAGGGTCATGAAAGCCTTATGGGGACGAAATTGGAAACAAGTGGTAGGAGGAAACGAGGTAGGGATGTTGTAGCAAAACAGAAAGAGAAGAAGGTGAGTAACAGTGGAGTCTGTGGTTGGAGGTCGGCCAAGAAAGGAGGAGGAAGGGGACTGACGAGATGGATTGTTTCCAAGAAGGGGTGGCAAGCTATAGTTGTGGGGGAATTCTGATGGATTCGACGACGCATCTGGAAGAGGAACAGTGTGATAAACGAAGAAGCTGGGTAAGAATTATACATGGCCTAATCCTATTTAACTGAATTTAATGTTACAAACTAACGTAAATTAATATTTAGTAACTTATATATATACACAAAGTTTTACATAACCGCCTGGAACCAATTGTGCCCAACATTTTGTGCCTAATCTGTCTTTAATAAATATATTATGTAAGTTGTTAATAGTATTCGGTAGTAGTATGGTTTATAATAGTAGCCTGAGAATTTATTTCTCTAATAAATTTTTAGAACTTAAGTAGTTATTTAATAAAAAGAAATGGTATACCAGTAATAACATGGAAGTATTTGATATGCCTAAGAAGTGATCTTTAATCTCCAAGCCTGGCCTGATCGAAAATTGTAATATGCCAAGCCAAACCATACATGCCCGATCTGATATTATTATTAGTGCCTAACCCTGTTGCCTAATGAAACATAGTTGCCTGGATAGTTTATATTATTCCTAAACAAGTTACAAACCTGTCCAATATAATTACCTATTATATATCATAGCCTAGCAGTTTCGAATATGCCAAATGCATTATTACCTTTGCCTAATCTAGTGTCACCATGTTTGTATTTTTATATGCCAAAGTGTCGTTAGCAATGCCTAATCATGTTTATTTTTCTAACCACAAAATATATTTATATCCATGGCTTTCTAGAAGAAATCTGAATATGCCAAAGTCCTTGATGATATGCGTGCAACGTGCCTTAGCCCAGCATCTAAGTTATGGACTTATTTAAGTTATAACGTAACCAGTAGCCAGGGAAAGGAGTTTAGTAACATACTAAACTCATTTTTAGTGCCCAGTTGAAACACATAAAATGTAGCCAACTTGGATTATATTTACCTGATCCTGTTTGCTTGCCTAATCACGTGTTGTACGGGAGTGTTATAGTTGATTTAGGGATAAATGTATACAGTTCATCACATATATTAACCAGCATATATTTGATGTTATAGTGAAAAATCTGGTTACGAAGGTTTACTCGAGATACTAAAATAAAATAAAGGTTAATCGAATTTTAATTAAATAATAACGATTTAATTTAATATAAGGTGTGACTTATCATTATAATGTGCTCGTACTATGTCAGATTCAGATCAACCAAAAGACATTGAAATCATCTGGACAAGTACCTCATTCTGGAACATATTTGAACGTATTTGGATGTGCTCGTACATTATCTCGAAGAACGAATCAAGGTGAGTTCAACTCACTCAGTTTTTGCCCCACTTATATTTTATATAAGTCAGATTTAAATATTTTTGTGCTATGATTGTTAATTGGTTGATGGATGCTAAATATACGTGTTGACCAGGTCAATTAAATTAAACATTAGTTTAATTTAATTTAAACCAATTGTTATTTATAACGATTATTTCCAAATGAGGTAACTTACCTCGTTGGTTACGTTTATAATTATATAAGCGTATTAAATTGAATATGGACGCTTGAATGGTTGTCCTTGTTTGATGGTTGAATATTATATCTGGTTATTGAAATAAATGTTATTGTTGAGATAACATATTTGGATGCAGGGAAGAACAGCTTGGAGGGATCCAACGAGATTCCTCAAATTTATTGTTTATTTTTATATTACAATTATATGAACTGTTAACCAATATGATTAGATGATTGACATGATTATTGCTCGTTGAATTTAAATTCAACGGTTTTTTAGTTTTAGCTAATGAGCAGTATTGGTTGAGTAATTAGTAGTTGGCCTAAAAATATATCGTTTTATAATTATTGATATACCCTCAGGTGAATCGATGGTAATAAAGTTATAAAATATATTTTATAACTAAAGATGGATTTGAAATCGACATATTTGCATAAAAGTTTAATAAAATGAAATTAATATGTATTATTTACTATTTAAGTATTTAAGTAATTATTAAATGATTATTGTAAAGTAAATTCTTATGTAACAAGATTTATGAGCAGATAAACATAAATTAACATAACGATTAAATGTAGGATCGAATTGTTTTCCAAGAGATATTTAAATGGAATTATTTAAATTAATTATACGATTAATTAATTTAAAAAGGACGGATTTGAGTTGATTAACGAGTTAATCATGGTTTGAGCCGATGAAGTATAATAATTTAATTAAAATTAGTTATTTGATTAATTTATTTTTAATTAATCAAATAACAAAGTTTAAGGAATACTTTTTTAAAACTTTAAAAAGATTTTAAAGGAAATTACTGTTTAATTTAGTTAAATAAGAAGTTAATTATTTCTATGATAGTTAATGATGGTGTAAGTTAATCTTTTTTTTGAATAATAATTTAAGTGATCAATTCGTAAATGAGATTAATTGAAGAAAGTAACCAAAGTGGATATTGAAGTATAATGGGATTTTGAGAAGAGCTCATGCAGGAGTGTTTATAGTAGAACCGAGATTTGAAACAAAGTTATAAAAGGCGAATTTTAGCAAATATGATAGTTTAAAATGAATGTTATACTTAATGTTTAAGCTAAGGGAAAGGAAAGCCGGGATAAAAAGGGATTTTATATTAAACCCGAATTTTATAAACAATGTTATAAAAGGAGTGTGAGGCTAAAACGTTAAGATTAAATTAAAGTTACTAAATTCTGCAATTATCAGATGTGATCTAAATTCGCTATATTAAATGAGAGATGTAGTTTCATCAGTTATAACCAAAATGAGATTTGGCTTGATATTGGGAATGAATATGGGTTTTGGTATTAGTTGAAATAGGGAAGGTGTTAAGAGGAATTTATTTTGAGAAATAATAGTGTATCGTTATTTGAAGAATTTGGAAATATATATAATAGATTCCACAATAAAAAGGAAATTAAAACGGGCTTGAGAATAAGAAATGATATTTCCATCGGAAAGGAAATAAAAGGAGATTTGTGAAAACATAAAGCTATTTCCAAAATAAGAAGATGAGTTTTAGAATAAGGTTATTGTAAAAAGGTAAGTGACGATTATAGGATTCAAATAACGAAACCAAAGGAGATGTCATAACGATTGTTTTACATGTGACAAGTTGAATCAATGATAGATAATAAATAATGTTGTAAAGAAGTATTTTGAAATAATAGGAAAATAGAAATTGGATATGGTTATCAAATAATCCCAAATATTGGATTTAAATGGTTAGAGAAGATTAATATATTGAAATGAGAATCGAATACCATGTTTTAAATTATAGAATGTTTTAGAAGTCTAAAATAACCGTTTATTAATTATTTATAATTAAATGGGCCAAGTGATGCTGAGTACTGAACCAGTAAATCTATCTTGATCTTCATGATTGAATGGTTGTTTACTTGATAGTTAAATAACCGACTATCAAATCTGACCAATACGATTGTTGGAACAGAAAGACCGGGATCGAATTTATATTCAAAAATCATCCCGTCCAACAAATACGAAATGACGAAGATATCATATACTAATCAAGACGAAGAAATTGAAGACCGTAGATCTTCATAAAACGGTAGAGTTACTTATGGTCTCTGGTTTAGCGGCCAGAGATATATTGTGACTCTGTCATGGTCGAAATCGATGGATTTGCAAGGACTACCCGCTACTGATCTATAAGGTGATTCCTAGGATGCAGTAGGAGGGTGCCTTTGGTTCATCCTGTTCCTGAATGACTTGTATGGACATATGTCTAACAAAGTATTTCTTAAGAATCACGTACATTGATTTTTATGAACGTACTTCTGTCAGCTGCAGAGTATTTTTGTGGACGTCAATTAGTGATTTGATGGATCTGACGATGTGGCATTCAAAGTAAATGATGGCTGGATGTTCCAAAGGTGAACTCAAACCTCAAGCCTCACAATCGGGAAATGAAAAAAATCGGGCAGGCAACATGGCTATGTGGGTCTCTCACATATCTAGAGAAATTCCTTTTGCTTCTTTAATATATCGATGCTGTCCCTTTTGGGAAACGGTTGCTGATCCCAACCGTTGGTGATATACATTCGATACACTCAAGCGAAATGAGTGGTCGGTCATGTATGGGCCGGGTTGCAAGACGTTTTTGTTGAACCTAGTGTATTCGCCTCTAGAGATACACTATCGGCAGGTGGTTCCATACATTTTCATAGTCGGAATCCAATCTCCAATAAGCGCCCGCGGTTTTGATTGTATAGTATATATGTGGAGCGTGAGATGCAAGCGTTCTACTAGATTGTTATTTATTTGTATTTAGACACTATTATAATATCAGAAGATATATATGATTTCAAAATGTTTGTGTTATCGTAAGGTAAAAACCGTCCGTATTTATGTGTGGATTTGGTCTTACGATTGTTCTTTTCTTTCAAAAAGATTTTTGAACTTTAAAATCAAGTTGGATGATTCCCCTTAAACTTAATGTGTTGTACTCACTCTGGTCCACCAGACTGACCCGGTGTTCTGAAATGCTCGGGTTAGACCGGGTTGTACAGGTCCAGGTTATCGGATGCTGTAAAGTCCAGAGACGAGCTGGAGTTGTTTAGACATATAATATCTATATGTATTCTGCTGTGTAACTGTATATGAGGAGATTATTATAATTGTCCAAATGTGTTGAAGTACTCTGATGATTGTAAGTTCTTATTTAAAAACTCTCAGTAAATATTTATTTCTATATTATATTTTGTCCCGCTGCGATGTGAGATTCTGTGTTGTATTGATTCTTCTTCTTCTATTCTAATATTTCTTTCTTATCTTCTTCTCACCCTCTATATATTCTTTCTATTGGCATCTGGGTTTTTAGTACAATTTGGGTTGGAATGGTGTTGTTTAGTCATCTCAAAAGGTACTGGAAGTCTGGGTCATCACAGTTGGTATCAGAGCTAATGGTTTAGGAATAACATTGGCTCTGTGGCATAACTCGATAGAGATGGGGTTAGTAACACCCTAGATTGTAGAGCGTATTTGTATATTTTATAAAAATGTTTTATATCGTGAACTGGCAACTGACACGGTATTGTTTTGTAAAGATGGTCAAATGAAATAATTTTGGCCAAATTATATTTTTTACAGAAAGAAAATAATTTTATTAAATTATTGAGTTATTGGTGTGATTGTTGGTTTAATTTGAATAGAATTCAAATTGGATTAAAAATTGAATTGGTTTAGTATAACCAGAAGATTTCATATATGAAATTGGTAAATAAGAATTTATTATATCATTGAATGAGTTGATATTTAACTAATAAATGTTAAATAGAAAATATATGAATCAAAATTTAGCTTAGAGCTAAGTTAATAAAAAGAAAACGAATGATTTTTGAAATAAAATCAGAATTTGAATTTGAAATGGAGGTGAATAAGTTAGAAAAATAAATAGTCAATTGAATATGGATTTGGAACTTAACTGGGCTAAGTCAAGTTTATTTGAGAATGAAAATTGGAATTAAAATGGATTTGGAGTTAAATAAAATCAAATTGGAATTTGGAAACAGAGTAAAATATAAATTGATTGGATTTGTTGTATAATGATTATGATTGGGCATTAATTGTTGGTAATTTGTTAGATGGATCGAATAGAATTCATAAATGATTAGATAATAGAATTAAATGAATTGAAAACTAAATTCTAGTATAATGAATTTGAATAAAATTCGATAATGAAATAAACTGAATAACCCTGCATTCATTCTAGCATTGGAAATCAGTTGAGCACAGTTTGATTGAAGAAGGATGAGCTGTTAATGGCTATGCTTTGGAATTTAAGTTAGGGTGCATGAATAAAAAGGTAAACCTTAATTATACGGATTGGTGATTGATTTTATACCCCAGAGTTGGAAGCCATTTGGTTTGAGTTTTCTTTCATAAGATGTGAGGCCCGGGGTGGCATTTAGAGTTGATCTGATCGAGCAGTGCGGTGGAGACGATGGAGAATTTTTCGTAAATTGATATAACTTAAATTCTTCTAATAAAATTTTTATTATAATTATTTTGGAGATAATTGGGATCGGAACATTTCTCTTACTTGAGTAATTTCGGGGACGTAATTCTTTTAAGGGGGAAGGAATGTAACGTCCCGTATTTTTGATAGTCAGATATTTAATATATATTATTATTTTAAATATCGTTTTGGAATTTTAAATGGATACATAATATATAACTCATTTATATGTAACAAAATTTTAACGTTAAATTCATGTATATCGGTACGAATATAAAATGCCCAATGACAATTGATGATGAAATTAAATAATCATACGAAATAGAACGTTCAAATAATGCGTTGCTTACCTTATGATGAGGCCCGTACTTCGCACACGAGATATTGTTCGATATATTGTACAGGCCTTAGAAATAGCTTTTTGTTCAAACGACCCCCGTTTTTGACGAAACCAATTTTATTGGAATACGTGTGACTAGTTATTGCTAGGTTTTCAGTTTGGAGCCAATCGGAGTTGTTTTATCGGTGCGCAGAATTTAAAGGTGAATCGATAAATTAAAATAACGACGGTGTGCAAACGAGGTCAGTTTTCAACGAAGTTATTTTATTTGTGACCAGAACGACATGACATAGTGGTACTCCCATTTTCATTTTATGTGGAATTCATATTCAGCGACGTGAATTTTAGAACATTTAACAATCGTAAATGGTTAAATTTAATATCCGCTTATGAGTGTACCATATCGATACTAAATAAAAGGAACGGTAGCACTAGGTGATTTACGTGAACAGCAGGATACCAGGTGGGAAACAAATTTGAGGTGTACATCGCCAAAATGAATATTAATGTGCCCGGTACTTTATAAGGAAATATATATAAAAATAAATATATAAGTTTCAACTCCTATATGTGCATAATCTATATGCTATAACGTCAGTTCACTTGACTATTACATGAGAAAAAAGAAATAATGTACAACCCAGCTTTGGAAACACAACACCGCCATACCGATACCATACTTCACTGCAAAGTTACGGTAGCCATCACATAATCTAAGGCAACAAGATAACCTACCTGCATATCCATGAAAAAAAAACACATCGCCTATCTTAATTTTTACAACTATTCTACTCCTTTCAAATCCGAAGTGCAAAACACATGTTTTTTAATATACAGAACTTAGCGCTAAGACATGCTATCCTATATCTGAAAGAGACAATACATGTCAATCGAAATCACCTCAGAAAGGAAAATTCACATACACTAGCACATGTAAAAAATATTTCCACATACCTACCATAGCTAATATATGTGACAAGAAAGCTCATACACATACTGTAGCCTACATTACTTTGTAGACTACAGTCTATACTTTTTGTGTTCCTTGGCAGCCAAGTCTCGTACCCATACTGTGAAGTATGACACCTCCATAACTAAAAAGGAAACCTACCCTACCCTATTACTTAGTCCTTAAGTATGGCTTCAGTCTTTTCTTTTCATTTCATGGCACAGCTACCCAGTCTCTTTCGCATCCTATATACTGATGCACACATGACTAATAAGATGAAAATACAGCACAATCTATGAAGGGGGTATGGAGTCCTACATGCCTCGTTTCCTTGGATACGAAGGAACTCTAGTATATAAATAGGCCTACAACTCCATCGTTTCTTCATTCAGGAGTAAAGCGATCAACCTTAATCTACATAAACAATTATAAAAGAAACAAAACAAGACGATACTGGAAACGGATTTTCTTTAGATGACGCTGCGGTGATTTTACGGTGGACTGGGTGGTCGGATTGCTCGATGACATGGGCCGGGAGGTCAATGGCGGTGGAAGGTGGACCGTTGAGTGATGAAGTTCTTGCGTGTGAGGGGGTGTAGTACCGACAAGGTGTTGTGCATGAATTTTACTGTAAGGAGGTAAAGGGTGATGGGGTAGGGTCATGAAATCCTTATGGGGATGGAATTGGAAACAAGGTGCGTAACAGTGGAGTCTGTGGTCGGAGTTCAGCCGAGAAGGGAGGAGGAAGGGGATTGACGAGCTGGATTGTTTCCGAGAAAGGGTGGCAAGCTGGAGTTGTGGGGGAATTCTGATGGGTTCGGTGACGCAAATGGAAAAGGAACAATGTTATTAACGAAGAAGCTGGGTAAGAATTATACATGGCCTAATCCTGTTTAACTAAATTTAATGTTGCAAACTAACATAAATTAATATTTAGTAACTTATATATATACACAAAGTTTTACATAACCGCCTGGAACCAATTGTGCCCAACGCTTTATGCCTAATATGGATTTAATAAATATATTTTGTAAGTTGTTAATAGTATTCGGTAGTAGTATGGTTTATAATAGTAGCCTGAGAATGTATTTCTCTAATAAAATTTTAGAACTTAAGTAGTTATTTAATAAAAAGAAATGGTATACCAGTAATAACATGGAAGTATTTGATACGCCTGGGAAGTGATTTGTAATCTCCAAGCCTAGCCTAAATGAAAATTGTAATATGCCAAGCCAAACCATACATGCCCGATCCGATATTATTATCAGTGCCTAATCCAATTGCCTAATGAAACATAGTTGCCTGGATAGTTTATATTATTCCTAAACAAGTTACAAACCTGCCCAATATAATTACGTATTATATATCGTAGCCTAGCAGTTTCGAATATACCAAATGCGTTATTACCTTTGCCTAATCTAATGTCACCACATTTGTATTTTTATATGCCAAAGTGCTATTAGCAAGGCCTAATCACGTTTATTTTTCAAACCGCAAATATATTTATATCCGTGGCTTTGTAGAAGAAAAGTGAATAAGCCAAAGTCCTTGATGATATGCGTACAACGTGCCTTAGCCCAGTATCTAAGTTATGGACTTATTTAAGTTATAACATAACCAGTAGCCAGGGAAAGGAGTTTAGTAACATACCAAACTCATTTTTAGTGCCTAGTTGAAACACATAAAATGTAGCCAACTAGGATTTTATTTACCTGATCCCGTTTGCTTGTCTGATCACGTGTTATACGGGAGTGTTATAGTTGATTTAAGGGTACATGTATACAGTTCATCACATATATTAACTGGCGTATATTTGAGGTTATAGTAAAAAATCTGGTTACAGATGTTTTCTCGAGATACTAAAATAAAATAAAGGTTAATCGAATTTTAATTAAATAATAACGATTTAATTTAATATATGGTGTGACTTATCATTAGAATGTGCTCGTATGTTGTCAGATTCGGATCAACCAAAAGATATTGAAATCATCTGGACAAGTACCTCATTCTGGAACATATTTGAACGTATTTGGATGTGCTCATACATTATCTCGAAGAACGAATCAAGGTGATTTCATCTCACTCAGTTTTTGTCCTACTTATATTTTATATAAGTCGGTTTTAAATATTTGTGTGCTATGATTGTTAATTGGTTGATGGATGCTAAATATACATGTTGACCGGGTTAATTAAATTAAACGTTAGTTTAATTTAATTTAAACCAATTGTTATTTATAACGATTATTTCCAAATGAGGTAACTTACCTCGTTGGTTACGTTTATAATTATATAACCGTATTAAATTTAATATGGACGCTTGAATGGTTGTCCTTGTTTGATGGTTGAATATTATATCTGGTTTTGGAAATAAATGTTATTGTTGAGATAACATATTTGGATGCAGGAAAGAACAGGTTGGAGGGATCCAATGGGATTCCTCAAATTTATTGTTTATTTTTATATTACAATTATATGAACTGTTAACCAATATGATTAGATGATTGACATGATTATTGATCGTTGAATTTAAATTCAACGGTTGTTTAGTTTTAGCCAATGAGCAGTATTGGTTGAGTAATTAGTAGTCGTTGGCCCAAAAATTTATCGTTTTATAATTATTGATTTATCCTCAGGTGAATCGACGGTAATAAAGTTATAAAATATATTTTATAACTGAAGATAGATTTGAAATCGACATATTTGCATTAAAGTTTAATAAAATGAAATTAATATGTATTATTTACCATTTAAGTATTTAAGTAATTATTAAATGATCTTTGTAAGGTAAATTCTTATGTAACAAGATTTATGAGTAGATAAACATAAATTAACATAACGATTAAGTGTAGGATCGAATTGTTTTCTAAGAGATATTTAAATGGAATTAGGATCGAATTGTTTTCTAAGAGATATTTAAATGGAATTATTTAAATTAATTATATGATTAATTAATTTAAAAAGGACGGATCTGAGTTGATTAACGAGTTAATCATGGTTTAAGTTGATGAAGTAAACTAATTTAATTAAAATTAGTTATTTGATTAATTTATTTTAAATTAATCAAAGAAAGAGTTTATGGAATACTTGTTTTAAACTTTAACAAATTTTAAAGGCAATTATTGTTTAATTTAGTTAAATAAGAAGTTAATTATTTCTATGATAGTTAATGATGGTGTAAATTATTCTTTTTTTGAATAATAATTTAAGTGATCAATTCGTAAATGAGATTAATTGAACAAAGTAATCAAAGTGGACATTGAAGTATAATGTGATTTTGAGAAGAGTTCATGAAGGAGTGTTTATACTAGAACCGAGATTTGAAACAAAGTTATAAAAGGCGAATTTTAGCAAATATGATAGTTTAAAATCAATGTTATACTTAATGTTTAAGCTAATGGAAAGGAAAACCGAGATAAAAAGGGATTTTATATTAAACCCGAATTTTATAAACAATGTTATAAAAGGAGTGTGAGGCTAAAATGTTAAGATTAAAATAAAGTTACTAAACTCTGGAATTATCAGATGTGATCTAAATTCGCTATATTAAATGAGAGATGAAGTTTCATCAGTTATAACCAAAATGGGATTTGGTTTGATATTGGGAATGAATATGGGTTTTGGTAGTGTTAAGAGGAATTTATTTTGAGAAATAATAGTGTATCGTTATTTGAAGAACTCGAAAATATATATAATAGATTCCACAATAAAAAGGAAATTAAAACGAGCTTGAGAATAAGAAATGATATTTCCATCGGAAAGGAAATAAAAGTAAATTTGTGAAAATATAACGCTATTTCCAAAATAAGAAGATGAGTTTTAGAATAAGGTTATTGTAAAAAGGTAAGTGACGATTATATGATTCAAATAACGAAACCAAAGGAGATGTCACAGCGATTATTTTGCAAGTGACAAGTTGAATCAATGATATATAATAAATAATGTTGTAAAGAAGTATTTTGAAATAATAGGAAAATAGAAATTGGATATGGTTATCAAATAATCCCAAATATTGGATTTAAATGGTTTAAGAAGATTAATATATTGAATTGAGAATCGAATACCATGTTTTAAATTATAGAATGTTTTAGAAGTCTAAAATAACCGTTTATTAATTATTTATAATTAAATGGGCCAAGTGATGCTGAGTATTGAACCAGTAATTCTATCTTGATCTCCATTGATTGAATGGTTGTTTATTTGACAGTTAAATAACCGACTATCAAATCTGGCCAATACGATTGTTGGTACGGAAAGACCGGGATCGAATTTATATTCGAAAACCATCCCGTCCAGCAAATACGAAATGATGAAGATATCATATACTGATCAAGACGAAGTAATTGAAGACCGTAGATCTTCATAAAACGGTAGAGTTACTTATGATCTCTGGCTTAGCGGCCAGAGATATACTGTGTAACACCCCGCCTCCGCTAGGGTCACTCGCAAAGGAATGCACTAGCTTTAGAGGGGCATTATTGGTAAACATGCACAGAAATATCACAAGACAGAACATATAAAATAGCGGAAGTAAAATCAAACTTTCATAACATGAATAAATAAGGTCTAAAGCCTTTTACATCAGAGTACATCAAAACCTGTCTTGCAATAGTAAAGAAGCATAAAGACATTTTCATAAATTATTCCCCAAGTAAAAACAATAAAGTAGCCATTAGCCAAGATAAGTCCAAGCCATCCATGATGACCTTCAAGCAGAAGAAGTCCGAACTAAACAACAGTATTTCCTCCCTGTAACCTGGGGGGGGGGAACGGAAGAAAAGAGGCGAAACAAAACGGGTCAGTCAAAAAGACTGAGTAAGCCCTATCTACTATTAGCATAAAAACTAGTAAAGTTAACTGACATGAGAAACTGAGATGAACATAAGCATGATAACAAGATAGATAAGCTAAATCAAAATAACAGGATGAACTACTGAACTCAGATAAACTAAGGTGTCATGATAAATTACGATGTCAAGATAAAACAAGGTATCACATCGTCAGGTTTCTATCAAGTATAATACCCCCAAGATATCAGTCACGTATAACGCCCCGTGATATCTATCCTGTATTTTAGCTCTGCACCTACCGTACTAGTATCCCCACCGTGTCATGTGTTAACCAAGAATGACCCTCACTCAAAAGTCGTGTAATGGTCCATGTCAACCTAATATATCGCATATATAGGTTACTCAACTTGTATGTTTTATTCCATGTAAATGTTCAGTCCCTTGCCGTAGACCATACGGGCTTTCCCATGAGATTCTATATTACTTTAACATAGTTCCATGATCCTTAAGATCGGTTTGGACTGTTACCCTAAACCTAGCTAGGGTCTTCCAACATGAATTATTGTTTGTACAACTAGGACTTATGCTACCTAGGGATGCTAGGGATTATGCTTACCTATTGCACGTTTTCGTATCTCGGTTTGGGTTCAACCACCTAGGGCCACTAGGGATTACGCTAACTGCCAACCGCGCCCTTTTTCCCACGCATTCATCGTGAATCGCTTTTCCATGACTGTATGCACATGTATCACATCGTGCCATCCGAGTCCTGTCACAGGGCAAATCAAGAAATACAGGACTCGGTCGGGAGCTTTCGATTTATCTGCCGATGCAGATGCTAAGGTCTGTTTTTCTTATACGTGGCTATGGTCCCACGAGACCACTCCCTCAACTAGTGAAAGACAAGACAGGATAAATCCTGTATGAGAACACAACACTGGCCAACCCACATCCAAGCCTTACCGCAACCATAATTAGATAACAATTATGGTCTTTTGGGTGTTCTCTGCCTTTCCGTACGTACACGCTTGACCAAAGATGGTAGGTAGCCTGACGAAATGCTATCTAGGGTACGACCGTGTATCGTCGACTATTCCCTATCCATCCCCGTCTTTAGGTCGCTCGTATAGCAACCAAGGCATACTCTTGGTTCTTCTAACGCAGACCTTAACCTCTCATGAGCCTAATATAATCACCTGGCAGCTCATAGAGGGATACCAAGAATATCCTCACGTTCCCCGAAGCCGCTGCTTCGTTACCCAGTTCGCTGGAGCCTTTATCTAAATCAGATACTTGCTCCTACTCGTATACTTAAACGATGACCTACCGTATCAGGTTACTCATCTATCTATGAACTGGTCTAAATTTCCTTGACTAAGAATCATTACTTAGTTATTCTTCAACTAAGGTTTACCACTTAGTATTGTTCCCGTTATCCTTGTTGACTACGGTTATCCACCTAATCCTCAGAACCAGGGTTTACATAATGGATTAAGTGTCACTTAAGTTCATGACTTAACCCGTCTACAAATCCTGTCAAAATTGGCTAAGTATCCAAGTTCAAGGCTTAACCCTACAAACCATGCTCAAGTTGGTTAAGTATATTAAGCAATTCACGACTTAACCTCGTCCAATTATCATTCTAGATTGGTTAAGTATATATTAACTTGACCCTATCAATTTACTTAGTCAAATCGGTCAAGTGTATTCAAGCGATTCGTGACTTAGCCTTATCATGTTTTCACGTTATATTGGTTAAGTATTGGTTAACTTAACCACAATAAATTAACGAGTTAGATTGGATAAGTATAGGTCACTTAACCACATCAATTCATCATGTTTAGATTAGTTAAGTGTTTAACTTAACCCCATTAAACTACCAAGTGGGATTAATTAAGTCCAGGCTAACTTAACCCCATCCGATTTCCATGTTTAGACTAGTTGAGTCTAATCTTAACCCCATTCGTTAACCGTATTTTTCGGTTAAGCGTCATTAAGAAAACTTACTTAACCTTACCAAGTTATCGCGTTGGATTGATTAAGTGTTGGTTAACTTAACCCCATCCACTAGTCATATAAAAATGGTTAAGTGTCATTAGGCAAATCAAGTTACTTAACCTACCCAACCTTGTCATGTTTTGTTAAGTATCATTAGCCTAATCAAATTACTTAACCCATTTGTCCATGTCATATTTGGTTAAGAGTCATTAATCAAATTAACTTAACCCTATCATGTGGCATTAATTACTTAATGCACCTTCACCTCTCACATTAGACTTTGTTGTGGTTACTAGTTAAGCCGGTCGGTTCCGGGTAGCTTTACACCACAACTTGGTCTAACCTCGGGTTCAAGCACAACATGACCAACTTCTCACATTGGGTCCTATTGTTTGCAACTACTAGTTAGGCCGGTCGGTTCCGGGTAGTTTTACGTTGCAAACTCAACCCAACCTCGAGTTGGCCACACTTATATTATCTAAGTGTCATGTCCATCATGTTTCCCAAAACATGTTACAAGTTTTCAAGCATTTGGGTAGACCTAACTTAATAGGTAAATTCCCAAAGGGTAGACCTAACTTAATAGGTAAATTCCCAAGCTTATGTTTTTATGCATACTTACATGTCAACTTCCATGTTATATTTCAAGTCATGTTTTCAAGTTGTATTTTCATGTCATTAGAAATTACCCATAACATAACCCAACGCTTTTAAACTCGCATATACGTTCGCGACAACGTAATGGATTAAAAGAAGAGACTTGGCAAAGACATGACAAAAATGGATATTAAGCCACAAGTTAATCATGGTGGCAAATGAGGCACAAATGTGTTCATTAACTTGCATGTTACATTCTTAAGCCTCAAAACATGCATAAACCCAAACTTGGCACATAAGCGAATCATGGTGACAAAAGATATGGAATGATGACTAGTAACTCGCATATATCATCATATAAGGGTTATGACTTCATATGCAAGTTGACATAAAGGTTATGAGGGTTCTCATGTTGCCTAATGCAACATTTCAACATAAAGGTTGTAGCTTTTAGCTCACAAGATCAAGATAATGACTTCATAAACTTGCATGACATGATAGCATGTATCATACTCAATGATCAAACCCAAACTTGCAACATGAACATTTAACTTCATAGTTAATATCTAAGAGTAGGGAAAGGGCTTACATTGCTATGAAGGCACAAAAGATATGACAAAGCCCTTATGCAATCAAATAGACCCAAAATGCAAGCTCTAACATAAAAACCCTTGAGCCAAAATGATCAAAACCCTTGCTTTATGATGCAAAGATAGGAACTTGACTTGAATGCAAGCTAATGACACTCATACAAGCTTGAAAACACTTGTATGCATGGAAAATCTCTCATAGAAACCATTTAGAAATTTTATGAAGAGAGTGGAGGCCATGAGAGGTAAAATTTTGCCATAGTTTAGTTGCATGAATGAATAATGAGGATTTAGGATAGGTTAGGGTCTTATTTATAGATTAGGCAAGTGTTTTAGGCCATAGGATTAAACCTAGATTCAATCCAAGCCATCAAAGCATGTCTTGGGGAAGAAGTCAAGTGTAGGAACCATCTAGGGCCTTTAGATTAAAGATGAACCATGAGAACCATCCAAATGCAAAATCTGCATTTGAGCGAATCGGCCCACGGGTTGACAGCCAAACACCCTGGATTAACCCCTAGTCGACCCAGCGAGCTCGGGTCGACCTCAAAAATCGGCCGGTTCGGTTATTCCCCTCTCCCAATTCGCTGTTTTGAACATTTTTGCATATTTATTTATTTAATTTTCAATTATATATATATATATCAATATATATTTCTCTGCGCAACCCATTTCACTTAATTAAGTATACTTTAATTTGGGAATTTTTCGTGAAACTTCGCGAGGCCATATCTTGGTCATACGGACTCTGATTTTCGAAAACTCGGACTCTATTTCGCGTATTTTTCCGAGACGAACGCAATGGCATAGCCCATTTCCCTTGATTCAGATTTTACAGTTTTATTCTGCCTCCATTTATGTTATAACAGGTTATTGAAAATACGGGTTGTTACATTCTCCCCACCTTTTAGGATTTCGTCCCCGAAATCTCCAAGTTAGGAAGAACATATCCTACCATCCATCATCCATCTACTCAAAACATCATCCACAAGCAACCATTGTCCTTAGATGATTTCTAATGCTGTATGAATATATGCAAAACGTGTGTGTACATGTTCCTTAGCTAATGCTAATGATCAGGCCTGAATAATCTTTCTAATGCAAAATATGTATAGTGCCATGAATCCAACATGTATGCAAATAGTCCTAGTCATATAGATACTATATGCGTGCACAATCATTCATTCATATGCAACAACCGCATGATAATACATTCGATTTCATCCATAAACAAGTATAAATACTCGTGCATATGCAATATGAAATGTGACCGAGTCGAGCTAGTATCTAATGTGTATTCGCGCATCCACGAGCAACCACTTGCAACCACTTGCAACCATATCAATCATAACATGTTTCAAATACATGTTTACATCCATAGGGTTCTACCTAGAATTCCCTGAAACAGGGTCGAGAAGATAAACAGGACAAACTCCTTACAGGGTTTGTAACGGAGAATAGGACCGAGAGGATGTCCACAAAAGATAGCCTACAAGTAAGCTCTACAGAAAACAGGGATCAAGGATATACTCCCAAAAAGAGATATCATGCGCGTATCTAGTCTTTGACCATCAAAGTCGTCTTTTAACTTCGCGATTTTGTAGCTTCTTATTCCTGTTTCCATAACATGAGCTGGAACTCATTTCTTCGTCACCTCTCGTTCCACTTGCACTTATCCTTTTCCTAGAATACTTGACGCAAACATGACTGCGTACTCATGATCTCATGACAGGTTTCCAAAATTCACTAGTGAATCTTGGATCTCGTTTATATACTATAAGGCATTCCATGTAGAAGAACTTTCTCTTGAAAGTAAACAGATGTCAATCAGGTTATCATGCGCACTTACTAGGGTGATCTCTATAACCCATGCATAAATGAAGTAAACCATCCGTCTTATTGGCGAACACCACTCGATCGGGCTTCAAATTTCCAATAAAGGCATCAAGGGATTCTAAGTAACTAGTCATGACAGAACCTCAAAAAGGTTACCCGATACTTCGAGGGCATTACCAAGGCTAGTCAAAAGGTCTAACTACCCTCCTATCAAAACCGAGAGTGGCACCCCCTATTGGATAACCACTTCATCCCTAGAATCCATCCATAGCTTATAAACATAAGCATTATTTCCAAACTCAACACTTGGCATAGACATTCCCAAATCCAAACAAATCATGTATAAATGGACTGATTCTCCAATAGGACTTTGAGACAAAAATGGGATTCTCTATTACGCTAGTACTTAAGGTGCAGAGACTCAACTATCGAAGCAGACTTAAATGATACGAACAACGAAGTCCTAACGGGATGATAGAGAAGAAAAGCTAAACCTTTAACAAGATCGTTACCCTCCTTCCGAGGTACTCTAGAAATGAGAGCATACTACTGCCCTCCCGATGATCTTGTCCTTATCCCATAATACTTAACTATCCGCCCCGTTTTACCATGCCAAAGGTACTCTCTCGTCATGGGTTTCATTGTTCATCTTCCTCCCTCCTTTGAGGACTAAGCCATACCAACAAGTTGCTCATCCTTAAGCTCGTATCCTTTATCCTTCTTTCTCACGATCCTTTCTTATAACGCAGCCACTGGTCTCTCGAGAACCACCTCCATCGTATGGAAAGCACTTTCGTAGGTAGAAAAGACTAGTCGCAGTTAAAACTACTGTGACTACAGATGGAGGAAAGAAAGGAAAAGAGACTCAATTAAGGAAACAAGGATAGTGCTAATGGCCTTTGGGGAATAGCCTTTTTCTTTTAAAAGAAAATTTTCTTGAAAAATGCTTCTTTGTAAACGGTTTTTTTTCAAATAGTTTTCAGCAGGTCTTTAAAAACTTTTGCCCAGTCTGGTAACCTTCTGCTCTGATACCACGTGTAACACCCCGCCTCCGCTAGGGTCACTCGCAAAGGAATGCACTAGCTTTAGAGGGGCATTATTGGTAAACATGCACAGAAATATCACAAGACAGAACATATAAAATAAGTAAAATCAAACTTTCATAACATGAATAAATAAGGTCTAAAGCCTTTTACATCAGAGTACATCAAAACCTGTCTTGCAATAGTAAAGAAGCATAAAGACATTTTCATAAATTATTCCCCAAGTAAAAACAGTAAAGTAGCCATTAGCCAAGATAAGTCCAAGCCATCCATGATGACCTTCAAGCAGAAGAAGTCCGAACTAAACAATAGTATTTCCTCCCTGTAACCTGGGGGGGGGGAAACGGAAGAAAAGAGGCGAAACAAAACGGGTCAGTCAAAAAGACTGAGTAAGCCCTATCTACTATTAGCATAAAAACTAGTAAAGTTAACTGACATGAGAAACTGAGATGAACATAAGCATGATAACAAGATAGATAAGCTAAATCAAAATAACAGGATGAACTACTGAACTCAGATAAACTAAGGTGTCATGATAAATTACGATGTCAAGATAAAACAAGGTAGCACATCGTCAGATTTCTATCAAGTATAATATCCCCAAGATATCTGTCACGTATAACGCCCCGTGATATCTATCCTGTATTTTAGCTCTGCACCTACCGTACTAGTATCCCCACCATGTCATGTGTTAACCAAGAATGGCCCTCACTCAAAAGTCGTGTAATGGTCCATGTCAACCTAATATATCGCATATATAGGTTACTCAACTTGTATGTTTTATTCCATGTAAATATTCAGTCCCTTGCCGTAGACCATACGGGCTTTTCCATGAGATTCTATATTACTTTAACATAGTTCCATGATCCTTAAGATCGGTTTGGACTGTTACCCTAAACCTAGCTAGGGTCTTCCAACATGAATTATTGTTTGTACAACTAGGACTTATGCTACCTAGGGCTGCTAGGGATTATGCTTACCTATTGCACGTTTTCGTATCTCGGTTTGGGTTCAACCACCTAGGGCCACTAGGGATTACGCTAACCGCCAACCGCGCCCTTTTTCCCACGCATTCATCGTGAATCGCTTTTCCATGACTGTATGCACATGTATCACATCGTGCCATCCGAGTCCTGTCATAGGGCAAATCAAGAAATACAGGACTCGGTCGGGAGCTTTCGATTTATCTGCCGATGCAGATGCTAAGGTCTGTTTTTCTTATACGTGGCTATGGTCCCACGAGACCACTCCCTCAACTAGTGAAAGACAAGACAGGATAAATCCTGTATGAGAACACAACACTGGCCAACCCACATCCAAGCCTTACCGCAACCATAATTAGATAGCAATTATGGTCTTTTGGGTGTTCTCTGCCTTTCCGTACGTACACGCTTGACCAAAGATGGTAGGTAGCCTGACGAAATGCTATCTAGGGTACGACCGTGTATCGTCGACTATTCCCTATCCATCCCCGTCTTTAGGTCGCTCGTATAGCAACCAAGGCATACTCTTGGTTCTTCTAACGCAGACCTTAACCTCTCATGAGCCTAGTATAATCACCTGGCAGCTCATAGAGGGATACCAAGAATATCCTCACGTTCCCCGAAGCCGCTGCTTCGTTACCCAGTTCGCTGGAGCCTTTATCTAAATCGGATACTTGCTCCTACTCGTATACTTAAACGATGACCTACCGTATCAGGTTACTCATCTATCTATGAACTGGTCTAAATTTCCTTGACTAAGAATCATTACTTAGTTATTCTTCAACTAAGGTTTACCACTTAGCATTGTTCCCGTTATCCTTGTTGACTACGGTTATCCACCTAATCCTCAGAACTAGGGTTTACATAATGGATTAAGTGTCACTTAAGTTCATGACTTAACCCGTCTACAAATCCTGTCAAAATTGGCTAAGTATCCAAGTTCAAGGCTTAACCCTACAAACCATGCTCAAGTTGGTTAAGTATATTAAGTAATTCACGACTTAACCTCGTCCAATTATCATTCTAGATTGGTTAAGTATATATTAACTTGACCCTATCAATTTACTTAGTCAAATCGGTCAAGTGTATTCAAGCGATTCGTGACTTAGCCTTATCATGTTTTCACGTTATATTGGTTAAGTATTGGTTAACTTAACCACAATAAATTAACGAGTTAGATTGGATAAGTATAGGTCACTTAACAACATCAATTCATCATGTTTAGATTAGTTAAGTGTTTAACTTAACCCCATTAAACTACCAAGTGGGATTAATTAACTCTAGGCTAACTTAACCCCATCTGATTTCCATGTTTAGACTAGTTGAGTCTAATCTTAACCCCATTCGTTAACCGTATTTTTCGGTTAAGCGTCATTAAGAAAACTTACTTAACCTTACCAAGTTATCGCGTTGGATGGATTAAGTGTTGGTTAACTTAACCCCATCCACTAGTCATATAAAAATGGTTAAGTGTCATTCGGCAAATCAAGTTACTTAACCTACCCAACCTTGTCATGTTTTGTTAAGTATCATTAGCCTAATCAAATTACTTAACCCATTTGTCCATGTCATATTTGGTTAAGAGTCATTAATCAAATTAACTTAACCCTATCATGTGGCATTAATTACTTAATGCACCTTCACCTCTCACATTAGACTTTGTTGTGGTTACTAGTTAAGCCGGTCGGTTCCGGGTAGCTTTACACCACAACTTGGTCTAACCTCGGGTTCAAGCACAACATGACCAACTTCTCACATTGGGTCCTATTGTTTGCAACTACTAGTTAGGCCGGTCGGTTCCGGGTAGTTTTACGTTGCAAACTCAACCCAACCTCGAGTTGGCCACACTTATATTATCTAAGTGTCATGTCCATCATGTTTCCCAAAACATGTTACAAGTTTTCAAGCATTTGGGTAGACCTAACTTAATAGGTAAATTCCCAAAGGGTAGACCTAACTTAATAGGTAAATTCCCAAGCTTATGTTTTTATGCATACTTACATGTCAACTTCCATGTTATATTTCAAGTCATGTTTTCAAGTTGTATTTTCATGTCATTAGAAATTACCCATAACATAACCCAACGCTTTTAAACTCGCATATACGTTCGCGACAACGTAATGGATTAAAAGAAGAGACTTGGCAAAGGCATGACAAAAATGGATATTAAGCCACAAGTTAATCATGGTGGCAAATGAGGCACAAATGTGTTCATTAACTTGCATGTTACATTCTTAAGCCTCAAAACATGCATAAACCCAAACTTGGCACATAAGCGAATCATGGTGACAAAAGATATGGAATGATGACTAGTAACTCGCATATATCATCATATAAGGGTTATGACTTCATATGCAAGTTGACATAAAGGTTATGAGGGTTCTCATGTTGCCTAATGCAACATTTCAACATAAAGGTTGTAGCTTTTAGCTCACAAGATCAAGATAATGACTTCATAAACTTGCATGACATGATAGCATGTATCATACTCAATGATCAAACCCAAACTTGCAACATGAACATTTAACTTCATAGTTAATATCTAAGAGTAGGGAAAGGGCTTACATTGCTATGAAGGCACAAAAGATATGACAAAGCCCTTATGCAATCAAATAGACCCAAAATGCAAGCTATAACATAAAAACCCTTGAGCCAAAATGATCAAAACCCTTGCTTTATGATGCAAAGATAGAAACTTTATTTGAATGCAAGCTAATGACACTCATACAAGCTTGAAAACACTTGTATGCATGGAAAATCTCTCATAGAAACCATTTAGAAATTTTATGAAGAGAGTGGAGGCCATGAGAGGTAAAATTTTGCCATAGTTTGGTTGCATGAATGAATAATGAGGATTTAGGATAGGTTAGGGTCTTATTTATAGATTAGGCAAGTGTTTTAGGCCATAGGATTAAACCTAGATTCAATCCAAGCCATCAAAGCATGTCTTGGGGAAGAAGTCAAGTGTAGGAACCATCTAGGGCCTTTAGATTAAAGATGAACCATGAGAACCATCCAAATGCAAAATCTGCATTTGAGCGAATCGGCCCACGGGTTGACAGCCAAACACCCTGGATTAACCCCTAGTCGACCCAGCGAGCTCGGGTCGACCTCAAAAATCGGCCGGTTCGGTTATTCCCCTCTCCCAATTCGCTGTTTTGAACATTTTTGCATATTTATTTATTTAATTTTCAATTTTATATATATATATATATATATCAATATATATATATTTCTCTGCGCAACCCATTTCACTTAATTAAGTATACTTTAATTTGGGAATTTTTCGTGAAACTTCGCGAGGCCATATCTTGGTCATACGGACTCCGATTTTCGAAAACTCGGACTCTATTTCGCGTATTTTTCCGAGACGAACGCAATGGCATAGCCCGTTTCCCTTGATTCAGATTTTACATTTTAATTCTGCCTCCATTTATGTTATAACAGGTTATTGAAAATACGGGTTGTTACATACTGTGACTCTGTCGTGATTGAAATCGACGGATTTGCAAGGACTACTTGCTACTGATCTATAAGGTGATTCCTAGGATGCAGTAGGAGGGTGCCTTCGGTTCATTCTGTTCTTGGATGACTTGTATGGACAGATGTCTGACAAGGTATTTCTTAAGAATCACGTACTTTTATTTTTACAAGCGTACTTCTGTCAGCTGCAGTGTATTTTTGTGGACGTCAATTAGTGATTTGATGGATCTGACGATGTGGCATTCAAAGTAAATGATGGCTAGATGCTCCAAAGGTGAACTCAAACCTCAAGCCTCATAATCGGGAAATGAAAAAAATCGGGCAGGCAACATGGCTATGTGGGTCGCACCCATTAGGGTATATAATCACCTATCTAGAGAAATTCCTTTTGCTTCTTCAATATATCGATGCTGTCCCTTTCGGGAAACAGTTGTTGATCCCAACCGCTGGTGATATACATTCGATACACTCAAGCGAAATGAGCGGTCGGTCATGTGTGGGCCGGGTTGCAATACGTTCATTTGAACCCAGTGTATTCGCCTCTAGAGATAAACTATCGGCAGGTGGTTCCATACCTTGTCATAGTCGGAATCCAATCTCCAATAAGTGCCCATAGTTTTGATTGTATAGTATATATGTGGAGCGTGAGATGTAAGTGTTATGCTAGATTGTTATTTATTTGTATTTAGACACTATTATAATATCAGAAGATATATATGATTTTGAAATGTTTTGGGTTATCATAAGATAAAAACTGTCCGTATTTATGTGTGGATTTGGTCTTACGATTGTCCTTTTCTTTCTTAAAGATTTTTGAACTTTAAAATCAAGTTGGATGATTCCCCTTAAACTTAATGTGTTGTTCTCACTCTGGTCCACCAGACTGACCCGATGTTCTGAAATGCTCGAGTTAGACCAGGTTGTACAGGTCCAGGTTATCAGATGCTGCAAAGTCCAGAGATGAGCTGGAGTTGTTCGGACGTATAATATCTAGTATGTGTTTCGTTGTGTAACTGTATATGAGGACAAATTATTCTAATTGTCCAAATGTGTTGATGTACTCTGGTGATTGTAAGTTCTTATTTAAAAGCTCTCAGTAAAGATTTATTTCTATATTATATTTTGTCCCGCCGCGATGTGAGATTATGTGTTGTGTTGATTCTTCTTCTTCTATTCTAATATTTCTTTCTTATCTTCTTCTCACCCTCTACATTCTTTTTATTGACATCTGGGTTTTCAGTACAATTTGGGTTGGACTGGTGTTGTTTAGTCAGCTCAAAAGGTACCGAAAATCTAGGTCGTCACATATCCCATAATGCTCTTCAACTGCTACACTATTTCAATTTAGCACTGATGAATAGTAAACCCGCTTTTAGCCCCGCTTATTTCTGTTGGATCCACTAAATCAAGGCTTTTAGCGACCTCGTTAGCAATATTAAGATATAGTGCTTGATTTGACTAGTTCTCTTTTAAAAAAAATTCAGTAAAGCTAACTTAAAGGGATAACTTTAAGGCATAAGTGCCTAATGTATGGTAATAATCTATTGCACTCATCAAACTTAGCTTGCATAACTATGAAAATCCGTAGCTTTGTTATATAGGATTAATTAATATTAGTTTCTTGTACACATATAATGTGAGAAAGATGATTAATTAATTTTTAAATATTTGGTTTTACATTTAGTGAACTTTCTTGCGCCTCCACTATATCCATTCTACACCTTTTTGCGTCTCCAATGCTATAGAACCGCTAAGCGATTTAACTGCATAGGCTTGAGGCACCTAAAACCTAAGGGAGAAAAAGGCAGTGACGTGCAAAGATTCTTAGAAATTAATAGCAATCTCTTTCCTCTAATTTCAGAGACAACAACTGGATTGATGAATATAACTGAAGAGAAAGGAGAATTGTTAGCCTCACTCTTAATTTCATAAGGATTGGCTCGGAATTTGATTGATTAGAAGAGTAAAGAGGCCATGAATTTACACTGGCTTTGTTTCAACAGAAGGATGAAGTAGGGAATAAGAAAGAAAGTGTTGTATTTCCTATTTCTCCTTCTCCAGAACAATAAGAATAAGGGTAATAGGCCAAACCACTAACTCAAGCCCACGAGAAAATTAAACTATCCTAATTAAGGTTTAAACCCATAATTAACACTATCAACAAACTATTAATTTATTTACACACATTGAAAAACTAAATAAATTATGTTTATTTTGTAAAACAAAAACTATAATAAACTTCAAAATGCGCTAACAAATGTTTTAAATATCACTTTTAACATTGCACACTAATATAATATGCTTGTCACAATAATTACCTTACTTATGGAACACATTTATAAATACACCAATACACATACAAATACAAACTAGATTATGTTTGATTTATAAAACACAAACATGCCCATCATAATAACTTTAAAAACTCTTAAACTACATTTAAACGTTAACTTAGACACAATGCACTAATATCAATATGTTTATTAAATAATTATCTTATCTTTTGAAACATTTTTATATTTATACAATAATGTTTACAATCTTTATTAATTTAACGAATTAAATCAATTAACTATAATAAATAATTCAAAACTACAAATATTAATTCACAATCAACATTTATATTTTTATAGTGATAACAATCCAACTAAACCACTGATATATTATCGTTAATTATTATCATAATGAAAGCCACATATTTACTTATTAACAACAATCAACAAATCCAATATTATATTATTATTTAAATCTTCTAATATAGTTTAAAAACACAGTTCTCTATTTTATTGTGCCAAGAAAACTTCTTGCATCTGAAACCCAAACCAGTAGTTTGATAATAATCCCAACCAATGAAAATATATTTTCAACTTAAATGTTGATTCCTAATCAATATTATATATTTTCAATATTCACTTTAATCAACTAGTTATGATTTATAAACACATAATGGAATAAATTAGTTATCAAAATAAGCCTTGCATCCCTAAAATTTTGCTAATACAAACAACACCGTCCCTAAAAAAATTCTTCAAAGCGGGTCCCTATTTTTGACCTTACATGTTTTTTGAAAAAAAACTGCAACATAAAAAATTCAAAAAATCACAGATATTCCCAGAAGCAACCTGAAAAATTAAAAAAATTGCGTACATCTCAGCATGACATATATTCATCTAGAGTTTATATTGAAAATATGGATGAATTTGTGCATGCATGTATCATATATTGGTAATAGTTGCTGAGATGTATGCATATAAAAATGAACTAAACTGCTGGGTAACAGATTGGTGCAGAAATGCATTCATTTATTCTGTATAACTGCTGAAATGTATGAAACAAAGTTAAAATGGATGAAGGCTTACTAATATGTGTTGTAATGTATGCAAGCAACAGTGCTTAAATATATGGTGTATGCTTGAAAAAAACAGGCCAGGATTGAATTAATGCATTCATTTATTGTAGTATTACTGCATATATTTCTGCAGTAATACTGCAATTTGGTACATAATTGCAATTGTTGCAGATATATATGCAGCAACTGCAAATAAATGCATTGTTTGATGCAGAATACCGCAGATTCGCTGTTTTTTTGAATTATTTTTGGTGGTTTTAATGCCTGAATTTGATGATGATTAGTTGTTGTATTTAATTATGAATTTACGTGATTTTTTTGCTGATTTTATTGATGATTAAGAAAAACAGGGATGTAGTTTATAAATTTTTAAGGGAGGGATGTGAGTCTAATTTCGAAACCTATTAGGGACCTGAGCCAAACTTACCCTTTAATTTATTCCAAACACACTAATTATGAAACCCAAGATTCCTTATTCCTTGTTATAAAATACTATACGAGCTGGACTCCCAAATTCATATTTTTTTTCTCTTTAGGTTTAGAAAACATATTATAATCTGTTCAACCCGGATACCCAAAAATACTATTATTACAATATTCACTTTATTCATAAGCCTTTTACAAGTACATCCCAAAACTTGTAGAGATTTACCTTAATATCCAATTATGGTTTACA
Source organism: Allium sativum (assembly GCA_030737875.1). Lineage (NCBI taxonomy): Eukaryota > Viridiplantae > Streptophyta > Magnoliopsida > Asparagales > Amaryllidaceae > Allium > Allium sativum. The sequence goes on from CM060915.1 coordinate 750,543,240, forward strand.
CACATAACAAGATAATATTTCTACGCTCTATCTAGTGTCCCTCGCACTCTACGGGGATTCATAATTATTATTCGCAAAAGTAATCATTGTTAACTCCTTTATACCTTATTCCATTTTCCTCATCTTACATAAGCACTAATTTCAGTCTATCCAACATTTAAAAACTTGGTTTGGAATTGTTTTTTTTAAGAATTAAAGCTTCAATTTTTTTGGAATATAGTATCCCAAAACTTCTATCTTTTCTAGTTCTAATGGGAAACTTTTGTTATATTTGTGTATGCTTGGTATTCCCATCCTTTCCAATTTATATTTATACTTTTGTTTTTTTTTAAATTTCGCTCTTTATTAAGTTTTTCTTTTTTCAAACTTTTTTACTTTCACTAGTATATTTCTTTCAAAAATGTTCTTCCATGATTTTAAAATGCTTTTCAAAATTTTCGAATTATGAAAACTGGAGTATATAATATTGACTATTTTGCTATTAATCCTTTTAACTTTCCTATTCTTCCAACCATTAAGTATTGAAAAGCCAATATTTATCATAAAACGAGACCTTCTTAAAGGACACACAATCAAATGCGCATAACTAAGGAAAACATGTATTTTTCTTTGCTTAGCCTTTTCATTTTAGGTTTATCATATTTTCGTTAAAGGAGGATTTGTATTTTGTGTGAAATAATAAAGAACTTTTATTTTATTCCGTACTGAAATAGATAGTACAAAATATGATGTTTTCCTATATTTTGTATGTCTCTTTACATTTACATTCCTCATTACTTTAGCAAAGCACCTTTACGTATAACTTGGTTGATCCATAAAAACTTATATTATTATTCCTTTTATTCTAGTGAGTTAAAGTATGTGAAATCCTTGCCTATTTACAGAACTTTTTGTTATCATTCCTTCCAAATTATTGCAATCACTTACGTTTAATTTCACTGTTCTAAATCTACTTTTATGAATCTTTTACTCTATTTCAAATTCCTACAACTCCTTTTTTTCCAAAAGAATAGAGCTATCAAAACCTCTTTCTGAAAATTCGAATATCCATTCCACTTATATTATCCAATCCCATAAAAGTATATATCTTTTATCAAATTCCAAATTCCTTTTCCAATTCCAATTTACTTTTTAAATCACTTATTTAAAACTTTCTAGAAAAAATTAATAACTTCCTGGGCTCCAAAAGCATACGTTTTTTTCAAAGTAAATTATTATAGTTAATTTCATTTCATTCTAAAACCATATATGGGGTTAGACTCAGAGTGGGCTCACAAACTCCTTTTCCTTTAAGACATTTACTTTCCAATTCTTACGAATAATTCCTTTTCAAATATTGTCTATCTTTCTTCCTTGTTAAAATCATTTTTCTTCTAAAAAACAAGTGCTCATACCACTACCATAGGAAATTTATATACTTCTCACAAACTATAACATATGGACATTATCCCTCTTTCCTAATAATTAGGTTTGTTGTACATTATGAATTGGAAATCACACAAGTACCACACACTCTTGGATTTTTTTAAAATAGAAAATAATGTACAAATCCGTCTCCATAAACTTTTCATATGTTACTACTCTATGAATAGGATTACTAGGATCTGTGTATGTGTATGTGTGTATCTTAAAAATACAAATAGGCCCACTCCTCACACTTGTAAGATCTACAGGGATAAGCTTCGATACCAAGTATAACAACCCGTACCGAAGTGGGCCTTAATTTTTGCAAAAAGGAGAAACCCAAGTCCACTAAAATGTGAATCGTTTGTTTGTTATCCTGTAAGTAACAAAGATACTCATCAAAGATCAAGTAAATAACTCACAACGGAATAATTTAAAATACAATAATAAATAAGTATTGACCACAAATTGGTACTTTTAAGTCAAGTGCCCCTAGCATCACGAGTACTGCCCATATTATCAGTACCTGTCTTCTGCCTAGCCAACGTATTGATTTGAGGAGGAGGTCAGATTATCAGATTATCTCCAATACATTCCTTGACGGTGATACCTTGACGAATACCAAGTCTCTAACAGAAAACTCATGATCATTCCTCGTCTTGTCTATGTACTATTTTTGTCATTCCTGTGCTACCTTCATCCTCCTCCTAATTAAATCAATCTTCTCGGAAGTATATCTAATCATATTCGGACCGAGAAGTTGTCTATTTGTTGTCTCCCACCAACTTGAGGGAGATTTGCAGGATTGTTTATAAAGAGCCTCTATGGGTGTCATGCCGATACTAGTATAGATGCTATTATTATTTGCAAACTCCACGAGGGGTAAATGCTCCTCCCATATCCATCCAAAATACACAGCCTCAGTAGATCCTTTAAAATCAGGTTCACTCTCTCAGTCTATCTATCCGTATGACAATGATAAGCTATGCTTAGTCTGAGCTATGTCCCTAAAGCCTCCTGCAGACTCCTCCAAAACTCATTAGCAAAAATCTGATTTCTATCACTCACAATACTGGGGGGAACACCATGTAGTCAAACTATCTCTCGCACATAGATAGAAACTAACCACGAAGCTGTCCTCTTACTCTTAACAGGGATTAAATGAGCGCTCTTCTTTAGTCGGTCAACAATCACCCTAATACTAATGTTTCCCTTCCTCGATCTAGGCAACCCATCAATAAATCCATAGATACTCTCTCACATTTCCAAAGTGGTATATCCAAATTTGGAGCAATCCACCAGGCTTCTTTTGCTAAGCCTTTACCCTTTGACATGTCATACATCTAGCTAATAATTCAACCACATCCTTCTTTATACCAGCTGAAATGACCCAAATTCGTCCATAAGGGAAAACCCGGATTGAATTGAGAACACGACGCATCAGAGCACAAACAGAAGAACATTTCATTGCTTATTACAACAATTACATTAGAGTACAAGAATATAACAGAGCATGAATAAATAATATACGTCATAAAAATATCAGAAATTAAAATACAATACATAGCAGCGGAAAAATAATACATAACATAACTGAAAGAGATACACGGATACAGAGTGTAACAACCCGAAAAATCAGAACCAATTTAAAAATTTTATTTTGACTATTTTATTGAATTTTGAATAGTTAGAATAATTCATTTTAAATAATAATGATTAAAATTTTATTTAAATCGAAGTTCGAATAAATATATTTATTTTCATTTTAAAAGGAGTTGGAAATAGCACGGTAGTTTGAATTTTTGAATTCAAACTTTGACTGACTGTACCGGATGAAAAATGAATCGGATTTTAGTGAAACCAAAAATATTTAAATCTGTCTAAGATTATATTTCCAACGAATCTGAAAAATTGAAATTTCATACTGGGAATCAAAAGTTATGGTCAGATGAATTTTCAGAATAGTTGCTATGGAATTTAATATAATATATAGCTCGTATAAATAGCTATTTTTCAAATGACCTCTATTTTCGACGAAACCATTTTTGTTGGAACCAAAATGTCAAATTATTGCTAGATTCCAATTTTCATAAGTTTTGGAATCAATATGTGAGCGTGGCAAAAGAAAATTTGTTATGACAATTTTAGTCAATTTCGATCGACTTGAAAATGGCCATTTTTCCAACGGTCTCCAAATTCGTCGAAATTAGTTTGTTAGGGCCATATCGTCAAAACATAGCTAGATTTATTTTTCGAGAATTTTTGGAGTCAATATGTGGCCCCGGTAAATTAAAATGTTTGATTAAATTAAATAATTAAATGTTTTATTATTTAATTTGAAGAATAACCGGCTGAAACGATTGAATAGGACTACAAGACATATCCCATTGTGTTCGGAATGGGGGTATTTAGTTGGGGGTGACACCCGTTGAGTTTGATTTCGAGTTAGAAGCGATTTAGAAATTTAAAAGGATTAAATAAAAATTAAAATACATATATATACCGTATAAAATACGGTATACGTATAACCCTAATTCATCTTCTACATCAGCCACCGTATATCGATTTTTATGGCTATCATTTCTCCTTCGCTCCTCCTCAAATAAATCCAAATCCGATCAACGAAATCCCATAGTACTTTGGAGGATTCTGTAGAGCCAAACCCCCTCTTCAAAACCATACCCAGTTCGCACCCTCCCGTGGAGTATCCAGTGAGAATCGAGGCCGAGAACTGGACCCGAACAAACCGTTGTCGTGCCACCGTGCCAGCACAGAGCTGTGCCCCCTTGTCGGCGAAGTCACGCTTCCCCTAGCCCCTCCACGCCGCGTAACCTGATCGCCTTCTCGTGCCCTGTATCGCGCCAAAAATCGAACCCTAGGTTTGAAGAACCATTGAAAAAACGATCGGCTTGGTTCCTGGGGAAGAAAGGTTGACTATTTATTTATTTATTACATAAATCAACTTTAAATTATCATCAATACATAAATGATCATATCTTGTCCGTATTTAATAAGAATTCAACAAAACTGAATGCGTTGGAATCACAAAGATGAGATCTACATTTTAAAAGAGACCAGAGAATTTTTAGGGCTTGTTACAATTTTCGGTGTCGTCAAATCAAGGTGAGATATCTGAATTCAGAAATAAAATAAATAAAATTATATTAGGATGCAGACGGAGTTTAGAAACTCCCGACACCCGTCGTCCACAGACTATGGACGACTTGATTGATTTGTGATAGGTTGAATTCTGGTGTTTGTTTGTGGTAGAAAAAAAGGATTTTTTTTTTTTGAAATTGATCAATATTGTGAAAAAATCCGTTTGCGTACGAAATAGATTATTGAAATCCCCCTTGTCCAAAGCTGCGAGGTTTTAAGGTAGCGCGAGTAGCCGTACATCGAGACGGTGCCAGTTTTAATTACCCTGCCGTTATGCTACCAAAATTTTCTAAAATATTCATATATGAAATGAAATTTGTTTGAACATCCAAAATTCACTTTTTTATTGAACACGGAATATAGGAAAATTGTTCATTGTTTTAAAACAAATCATAATTACATTAAAAATACCATTTTTAATGTGAATACAGAATATAGGAAAATTGTTCATTGTTTTAAAACAAAACATAATTACATTAGAAATACCATTTTTAAAGTGAATATATAATATAGAAAATATGTTCATGTTTTTAAAATAAAAATGATTACATTAAGATCCCATTTTTAATATGAATGTTGAACATAGAAAAGTGTTCATGCTTGAAATTTAAAAACATGCTAACATTAAAAAAAAATCATATTTTAATGTCATGAAATAAAGCTAGAAAAGTTGAGCATGTTTGAAAATAAAAATAAGTTGACATTAAAAATTTCACCTTTAATGTAAATGTAGAAAACTAGGAAAATATTCATGTTTTAGAAATAAAAACATGTTTGCATTGAAATTTTTATTTTCAATGTTAATGAGTATTATAAAATGACCATTGTAAAATAAAAATGTGTTTACATTTAATTTTACATTTTTTTAATGTTAATGAAACATTGAAAAGAATCATTGTTATATAAAAGTGTTTTTACATTGGAATTCACATTTTCGATGTAAATGAATCATTAGTAAAAGGATAAAAGATTACATTCTTTTTAATAATCGGATAAAAAGTTACATTTTTATATAATGTGGTAAAAGAAATTTAAAAGTTACATTTTTATATAATGTAATAATAGAATGTGTGTTGCTAAGGGCACCACGGTTTCTGCTAGGGGCTACCGCGGTGTCCTTCTGTCGGCATTTAACTGCCGACCAAACATCGGGTTGGTCGGCGGTTGTCCACCGACCAAAGCTCGGTCGGTAGACAACTGCCGGCCAAACCCATGTTTGGCCGGCAGTTAACCACCGACCGAACACCCCGCTGGTAGCCCCTAGCAACCAGTGGGGTGCCCTTAGCAACACACTAATAATGTAATAAAAGAATAGAAAGGTTTTACATTTTTATGTAATGTAAAAAGTTTACATTTTTATGTGATAAAATAGTTTACATTCCTTTATGAAATAGAAAAGGGTTACATTTTTATACATTGAAAAAGATTACATTTGTATGTAATATAGAAAGACTATATTTATATGCAATATAAATAAAAAGGGGATTATATTCTTGTGCACATTTTTAATGTATAGGAATGAAAGATTGCATTTATCAATGTAATTAAAGAAGAAATGAATGATTACATTTTTCAATGTAATTAAAGGTGAAATGGGAGTTTACATTTTTCAAATGTAAATAATGATAGAATGAAAGATTTCTTTTTTTTCAGTGTAAACAAAAGATGAAAGAAAAATTACATTTATTATGTAATAAAAGAATGAAAGAAAAATACTACATTTTCATGGAATAAAGGAAACTAGAAAAATGATCATATTTTAAAAAGAAAAATAAGATTACATTAAAAATCACATTTTTAATGTAATGTTAGGAAATGTAAAAATGTTCATTACTTTAAAATGAAACAAGTTAACATTAAAAATTTCATTTTTAATGTAATGTTGATAAATGAAGAAAAATATACCTCGTTCGAAATAGAAATGATAAACAATAAAAATTTACATTTTTATTGTTATGTAAGGAATGAAGAAAATATACATGTTTTGAAATGGATTTGTGTTCATTAAAAATAACATGAATATGAAGTTTACGAAATTATTTGAAGATTAAATAGTTTGAAAACGTCAAACGAATTATATATATATATATATATATATGTGTGTGTGTGTGTGTGTGTGAGTGTGTGTGTGTGTGTGCGTGTGTATGCAAATTAAAATGAAACGAATCGCGCTGCTGCAGTTCGCGTTTCGAAGTTGTAACTTCAAACGATTATACCGAGAGATCTGACCCTCGGATTTTTCCAAAATTGGAACCGTTTGGTCTGTTTTGGAAAGATCTTTCCAACGATATAAAATTTGTTAAGATCCAACGGTTAGATTTGGAGAAATGTGTAAATCAAATTTTGATGAAAACATCGCCAGGGACATGTAATGACCAAAGCGTCATTTAATTATAAATGGCTATTTTTAAATAAATAAAAATAGCGATAAATCATTATAAAATATTATAAATGATCTGGAATGAAAAGATTAATTTATCGGTTAGCTCCCAGGAGGGGTTACAGTGGTAGTTGTCTGGACGTACTTGTTGATTGTCCGTATATGCTCGGTGTCTCCAGTTTCGTTCAGACCCAGAACAAACTTGTAAATAGATGTATGTCTGACATTGGATTTTATTCTGTGCTAATTGATTTCTAGTTAATATATTTTTTGGGTGGCAGAGAATTTATTCTCTTGCTTAACACCCCTCTCTGAGACGTACGAGCTCAGAGGTTATATATTGGTAGACATCAGTCGTATGGCGTGAATTGTCAGTGTGGCATGCTAAGATGAGAATGATCAAGGCTTATTGTTAAAAAGTAGAGCCTTATGGTTAATGATCAAAGCACAGCTTTAAATAGCATAGCATTGTGTATAGCATTACTTCGCGAGCCTTACACCCCGGTATGAACCAGAAACGGGAGAAGGACTGCAGTGAGGACATACGTTTCTTTATAGTTGGAAGTGGTGTCATGGATTTTACAAGGCCTGAAATTTTTACTTTTTTGGATGATGGAATGAGGCGCCTCGGTTATTTGAGTCTCTAGTGGCTCTATTTACGCCCCATAGGGCGGGGAAATGTATTGTTCAGGTATCATAAATCCACTAACATTATTTGCGGACCGGCCCTGAAGATCCAAGGGATGATGCGTTCTGCTCCTGAGACATGGGCTAGATTGTCTCGAATTCGGAAAGGACTATCTTTTGCCTTGGTTCATGATGGAAATCCAACTTCCAATATGACCCATATGGTTTTGATTGTATAACTAGTATGGTGACATAGTATATGGTAGCCATGCCGTCTATGATTGATATTATGATTGAAATGTTTTAAAACATATATACACTAATAATAATATCAAATTCGTTTTATCGTATTAAGCATTTTTGACCATTATAAGGTAAAACCCTATCCTCTGGTTTGCATTGCATTGTGTGATGGGATTTGAGTTTTAAAATGGTTTCATTTTTATAAAAAGAATTGCGTTGTTTTAACGATTTACTTTATTTTTGCACTGGCAACCGATGGAGTAAACCCGTTCTGCGTTAGCAGCGTGGTCCTGTGATTAGCCTTATTATTAATAGGTTAAATAAGATTTCTCATACCAGTCCCATGACTGACTCGTAGTTTGTTTCACTTTGCAAACTCGGGTGCCCTCTTTTCCACATGGGCACCCTTGTATACAGGTTTAGTAGATTCATTCTGGATAGCTATGGAGCTGAAGATGGATACTATCATTCCTATTATGCTGTTCAGGCTTCACTTAGTATATTATGTTTTTATTCCGCTGCAGACATTTATATTAAGCTGAAACTGTACTCTATGCTAAGTATGATCCTATTATGCTGTGTAACTCTGATGATGTATTATTTCCAGTGTAATCTGATGATTATTATCTGTTGTAATTCTCTATTTCTGTTCTGCGATTACTAATATGTGTTATATTCCAATGATTATCCTTGCTTTCATACTGCAGGAGTTTGGGGTCATCACAGTTGGTATCAGAGTTTTGGTTAAACTTAGCTCGGAATATAGCATATTAACAAACTCATCAAAGATAAAATCAGCAGAATTCCAAAACGAATAACTCATCATAGATAGGGCTAGTAATGTCCTAGAATGAGTAAAAATACACCTCCATAGACTCATTTACATTTAAATATGTCTCTATGTTTTACAATATCTATCCTGTTGGCCTGACTCTTTGTCTCCTATTTGCAGACATAGTGGAAAATGAGTGGCAAAAAAAGAAGAAGTAAATCTTTGGTTCAGCAATCTAATGAGCCAGTTGTGCTCCCACAATCATAACCAGACCTAGAAGCTCTAGTAAAGAGGTATCGAAATCTGGGTGGAGAACCATTCTCGGGCAAGGAGTCCATTATTGAAACCCAAGCATGGATGCGTTCTGCTGAGAGAATTTTTGAAGGCTTAAAGTTGAGAGATGATCATAGAAGACTAATAGCATCTTGGGCACTCAAAGGCAGAGCTTTATTCTGGTGGGAAACTGTGACTAAGAAGAATCCAGAAGGTAATATTACCTGGGATAGATTCAAAGAAATTTTCGTAGAAAAGTTTATTCCTCCAGGAGAAAATGATCGGTTATATGATGAGTTCTACAGTCTAAAACAAGGTGATATGACCATTCGGGAGTATCAGAAGAAATTCGAGGAACTTTCCCGCTTTGCCCCAGAACTAATCGAAGATGCTTTGAGGAAAAATCGAAGATTCATTAAAGGACTTCGAGGAGAATACCTAAACTGGGTAACTGCACATATTAATCTCCTTTTTTCTGAAATGATAACTTTGGCTTGTCGCTATGAGGATCTTGATAAGCAAGGTGTTTTGGAAGATGAAGAAGAAGGTAGTTTTAGCAAAAAAAGGAAGTTTGAAGCTGATAGCCCTGAGGCAAGTACAGAGTCTGAGGTCAGTAAGAAGCCAAAATCCAATAAGAAAAAAGTTAAGCATAAGGAAGAATAGTTAACGACTGCCATATGCAATAACTGCAATAAGCCAGGGCATTTGCTAAGGAATTGCAAATCTTCGAGGAAACAGAAGAATGTTGAATCTGAATCCAATAAAAGGTTTCAAGAGGGTAGAGAATGCAATAAATGCCATCAAAAGGGTCATCTTGCTAAAGATTTCTAGTTTGCGAAAACGACCAGAGTGGCTCAAGTAAATGAGGTGGCAGAAGCTCCAACACCCTTAGCAAGCCAAGAAAGGCCAAATGTTTTGAAAGGCACTCTTTCTATTAAAAATATTCCGGTCATAGTATTATTTGATACAGGTGCATCATGAAGTTTCATTTCGAGTAATACAGTCAAGAAGCTCAATCTTAAAACGAGGGATCTTAAGGAATCGATTAGTGTCCATAGTCCGGTCGGTGGTTCCATTGTTCTTGGTGTATATTGCCGAGTGTCGATCTCATTTTCTTGTTACCGGTTTCCTATTAATTTGATCGTCATGGATTTTTCCGAGTTCGACGTTATTCTTGGCATGGAATGGTTAACGAGATATGAAGCGGAGGTTAAATGTGATGAAAGGTTTGTTAAAGTCAAAACGAAGCTTGGAAATATTGTTATACCCTGTGTTGGCTTAGATTCTAACAGAAAAGAATTTTGGGCTGCTCTTGAGGTCACCCCCACTGCTCTTGAAAATATTCCTGTCATCAAAAATTATGCGGATGTGTTCGAAGAAGTTAATAGCTTACCTTTGCGAAGAGAAATTGACTTCAGGATTGATTTGGCTCCAAATGCAAGGCCAGTCGTGCATTCTATTCGAAGAATGGCATGGAAAGAGAAGGAAGAATTGAGTAACCAAACTAAACAACTTTTATGGAAAGGTCTGATTAGGCCTAGTTTTTCGGAGTGGGATGCAGCAGTAGTGTTTGTTTCTAAGTCAGACGGTACTCTCAGACTATGTGCGGATTATCGAGACCTCAATAAACAGACACTCAAGAATAAGTATCCATTGCCCCGTATTGATGATTTGTTGGATCGTTTGAATGGAGCGAAAGTGTTTTCAAAGATGGACCTAGCTACAGGCTTCCATTAATTGCGTATTGCTGAAGAGTGTGTTCCTTTGACAGCTTTCAGAGGTCCAGACATGTCTTATGAACGGTTAGTAATGTCGTTCGGCTTATGACTACCTATTTTGTCGATTTGATGAATTGAGTATTCCGGGATGTTTTGAACAAATTTGTGCTGGTCTTCATTGATGACATCTTAATCTTCTCTAAGTCAACTGCCGAGCATGAGAAACATTTCGAACAAGTTTTGGAAATTCTAAGAAAGAATGTATTAAAAGCCAAATTTTCTAAATGCGTATTCTGGAAATAAGAAGTGAAGTTCCCAGTCATGTAGTATCGAAGGAAGGAATTTCGGTGGATCCTAGCAAAATCATAGCCATTCAAGATTGGAAGCAGCCTAGCACTCCTACTGAAGTCAGAAGTTTTCTAGGATTGGTTGGCTATTATCGGAAATTCGTTAAAGATTTTTCGAGGCTAGCTTGTCCATTAACAAAGCTTACAAAGAAGCACACAAAGTTTATCTGGACACCTGAATGTGAGGCAGCTTTCCAAGAGCTGGAACTAAGGTTGACTACTGCTCCAGTGTTGACCATTATTGATGGAAATCAAGATTTGAAAGTCTGGACAGATGCTTGTAGAGAAGGTATTGGTGCAGTGTTAATGCAAAGAGATAAAGTAGTTGCTTATGCTAGCCATCAATTGAAACCACATGAGAAGAAATACCCCACTCATGATCTTGAGTTGATGGCTATCGTGTTCGCTTTGAAGATATGGAGGCACTATCTTTTGGGTGAGAAGTTCGAATTATATACAGATCATAAATCCCTGAAGTATCTGTTCACCCAAAAGGACTTGAATTTGAGGCAGCAACATTGGGTAAAATTTCTTGCAGCCTATGATCTGGACATCTTGTATACTCCAGGGAAAGCCAACGTTGTGGCAGATGCACTTAGCAGAAAGAATGCAAGCGTTGCCAATATTATCCTCGCCAATCTCATCATTACACCCACATTGATCGACCAAATCTCTGCTCTTCGAAAGGATGATGAATTTATACAGAGAATTAGTAAAAGAGTTCGGGAAGGCGAACCCTCGAGTTCCCAAATTGATAACAAAGGAGTTCTGAGGTTGAAACCGAATTTGTGTCCTAAATATTCCTGAGCTCCGAAGAGAAGTAATGGATGAATGTCATAAATCCAAGCTTTGCATTCATCTTGGGGTGAGCAAGATGATCTCAAGCATACATTTTGGTGGAAATCTATGGAAATAGACATCTCCATTTATGTCAGCATGTGTTCTACTTGCCAACAAGTCAAAAATGATCAGCAAAAACCTGCCGGCTTGTTACAACCACTACCAGTTCCAAGTAGGAAATGGGATCAAATTTCCATGGATTTTATCGATGTCTTGCCCCGAACTAGAAAAGGCAATGACAGTATATGGGTGATTGTTGATCGTCGCACAAAAACCTCCCATTTTATTCCTGTTAAATCGACTAGAATAGCACAAAGTTTGTCGAAGACTTATTTCAAAGAAATTGTCCGACTATATGGAGTCCCCAGTAGCATTGTTAGTGACCGTGACCCCATATTCGCTAGTAAATTCGGGGAAGCATTCCAAGTGGAACTGGGGAAAACATTAAATCTGAGCACCGCTTATCATCCCCAAACAGATGGCCAGACTAAGAGGGTGAAACGTATACTGGAAGAATTGTTGCGGGCTTGTATTCTTGACTTTGGCGGATCATGGGAAGATCACTTGCATTTGGTCGAGTTCTCTTATAATAACAATTACTAAGCAAGCTTGAAAATGTCGCCATTCGAAGCATTGTATGGCAGGCCAAGCAGATCTCCTGCACGTTGGGTAGAACTAGGCAATCGATTGGTATTGGGTCCCGACATGATTCAAGAAGCTTCAGACAAAGTTGATTTTATTAAGAGGCGATTACTAACAGCTCAGAGCCGGCAGAAAAGTTATCCAGATGCGAGAAGAAGGGATTTAGAATTTGCTGCTGGTGACTATGTGTACTTGAGAGTTTCCCCATTGAAAGGAGTTGTCCGCTCTGGGAAGACTGGGAAGTCGGCTCCTAGATTCATTGGTTCATTCCCTATTCTAGAAAGAATTGGAACTCTCGCTTACAGGGTTCAGCTGCCTGACTGGTTGCCAGGGGTACATGATGTATTCTATGTGTCTCAACTTCGGAAGCATGTACATGATCCATAATTGATTGTGGAAGAAGCTGCACAACAAGATTTGGAGATTACCCCGAACTTAGCAGTAAGAAGAGAGCCGGTAAAGATCGTTGGCAAAGAAACCCGAGTTCTGAGAAACAAAAGAATTCATCTAGTCAAAGTGCAGTGGAGCGGAGATCCTAGAGACTGTACATGGGAGACATAGGATAACATTAAAAAGGCTTACCCCCATTGCAGAGTGGATATCTCTGACTAGCTGTAGAGCAGGGAACATTTACCATATTTTACATTTTTCATTTTGTTTCCTACTTTACTATAGTTTCCTTTTCGGGGATGAAAAGCTTTTAAGTGGGGGAGATTGTAACAACCCGGAAAATCAGAACCAATTTAAAATTTTTATTTTGACTATTTTATTGAATTTTGAATAGTTGGAATAATTCATTTTAAATAATAATGATTAAAAATTTATTTAAATTGAAGTTAGAATGAATATATTTATTTTCATTTTAAAAGGAGTTGGAAATAGCGCGGCAGTTTGAAATTTTGAATTCAAACTTTGAATGACTGTACCGGATGCAAAATGAATCGGATTTTAGTGAAACCAAAAATATTTAAATCTATTTAAGATTATCTTTCCAATGAATCCGAAAAATTGAAATTTCATAGCGGGAATCAAAAGTTATGGCCTGATGAATTTTTAGAATAGTCGCTATGGAATTTAATATAATATATAGCCCGTATAAATAGCCATTTTTCAAACGACCTCCGTTTTCTAGGAAACCACTTTTGTTGGAACCGGATTGTCAAATTATTTCTAGATTCCAATTTTCATAATTTTCGGAATCAATATGTGAGCATGGCAAAAGAAAAAGTGTTTTGACAATTTTAGTCAATTTCGATCGACTTGAAAATGGTCATTTTTCCAATGGTCTCGAAATTAGTTTTGTTAGGACCGTATCGTCAAAACATAGCTATTTATTTTTTGGGAATTTTTAGAGTCAGTATGTGGCCCCGGTAAATTAAAATGTATGATTAAATTAAATAATTAAATGTTTTATTATTTAATTTGAAGAATAACTGACTGAAACAGTCGGATGGGCCTACGAGACATATCCCATTGTGTCCGGAATAGGGGTAGTTAGCTAGGGTGACACCCGTTGAGTTTGATTTGGAGTTAGAAGCGATTTAGAAATTTAAAAGGATTAAGTAAAAATTAAAATACATATATAACGTATAAAATACGGTATATGTATAACCCTAATTCATCTTCTAAATCAGCCGTCGTATATCGATTTCTATGGCTATCATTGCTCCTTCGCTCCTCCTCATATAAATCCAAATCCGATCAACGAAATCCCATAGTACTTTTGAGGATTCTGTAGAGCCAAACCCCCTCTTCAGAACCATACCTAGTTCGCACCCTCTCGTGGAGTATCCAGTGAGAACCGAGGCCGAGAAGTGGACCCGAACAAACGCCGTCGTGCCACCGTGCCAGCACCGAGATGGGCCCCCTTGCCGGCGAAGTCGCGCCTCCCCTAGCCTCTCCACACTGCGTAACCTGATCGCCTTCTCGTGCCCTGTATCGCGCGAAAAATCGAACCCTAGGTTTGAAGAACCATTGAAAAAATGGTCGGCTTGGTTCTTGGAGAAGAAAGGTTGACTATTTTTTTATTTATTTATTATATAAATCAACTTTAAATTATCATCAACACATAAATGATCATATCTCGTCCGTATTTAATCAGAATTCAACAAAACTGAAGGCGTTGGAATCACAACGACGGGATCTACATTTTAAAAGAGACCGGAGAATTTTTAGAACTTGTTGCAATTTTTGGCGACGTCAAATCACGGTGAGGTATCTGAATTCAGAAATAAAATAAATAAAATTATATTGGGATGCAGACGGAGTTTAGAAACTTCCGACACCGGTCGTCCACAAACCATGGACGACTTGATTGATTTGTGATATGTGATTGGTTGAATTTTGGTGTTTGTTTGTGGTTGAAAAAAAAGAAATTGAAATTGATTGATATTGTGAAAAAATTCGTCTGCGTATGAAATAGATTATTGAAATCCCCCTTGTCAAAAGCTGCGAGGCTTTAAGGTAGCGCGAGGAGCCGTACATCGGGACGGTGCCGTTTTTAATTACCCTACCGTTATGCTGCCGAAATTTTCTGAAATATTCGTATATGAAATGAAATTTGTTTGAACATCCAAAATTCACATTTTTATTGAATACAGAATATAGGAAAATTGTTCATTGTTTTAAAACAAATCATAATTACATTAAAAATACCATTTTTAATGTGAATACAGAATATAGGAAAATTGTTCATTGTTTTAAAACAAAACATATTACATTAAAAATATCATTTTTAAAGTGAACATAGAATATAGAAAATATGTTCATGTTTTTAAAATAAAAATGAATACATTAAAATCCCATTTTTAATATGAATGTAGAACATAGAAAAAGTGTTCATGTTTGATATTTAAAAACATTCTAACATTAAAAAAAAAAAATCATATTTTAATGTAATGAAATGAAGCTAGAAAAGTTGAGCATGTTTTGAAAAGAAAATTATGTTGACATTAAAAATTTCACCTTTAATGTAAATGTAGAAAACTAGGAAAATATTCATGTTTTAGAAATAAAAACATGTCTGCATTGACATTTATATTTTAAATGTTATTGAATATCATAAAATGACCATTGTAAAATAAAAATGTGTTTACATTTAATTTTACATTTTTTTAATGTTAATGAAACATTGAAAAGAATCATTGTTATATAAAAATGTTTTTACATTGGAATTCACATTTTCGATGTAAATGAATCATTAGTAAAAGGATAAAAGATTACATTCTTTTTAATAATTGGATAAAAAGTTACATTTTTATATAATGTGGTAAAAGAAGTTTAAAAGTTACATTTTTATATAATGTAATAATAGAATGGAAAAGATTACATTTTTATATAATGTAACAAAAGAATAGAAAGGTTTTACATTTTTATGTAAAAAAAGTTTACATTTTTATGTGATAAAATAGTTTACATTCCTTTATGAAATAGAAAAGGGTTACATTTTTATACAATGAAAAAGATTACATTTGTATGTTATACAGAAAGACAGCATTTATATGCAATATAAATAAAAAGGGGATTATATTCTTATGCACATTTTTAATGTATAGGAATGAAAGATTGCATTTTTTAATGTAATTAAAGAAGAAATGAAAGATTACATTTTTCAACGTAATTAAAGGTGAAATGGAAGTTTACATTTTTCAAATGTAAATAATGATAGAATGAAAGATTTCTTTTTTTCAATGTAAACAAAAGATCAAAGAAAAGATTACTTCTATTATGTAATAAAAGAATGAAAGAAAAATACTACATTTCATGAAATATAGGAAACTAGAAAAATGATCGTGTTTTAAAAAGAAAAATAAGATTACATTAAAAATCACATTTTTAATGTAATGTAAGGAAATGTAAAAATGCTCATTACTCTAAAATGAAACAAGTTAATATCAAAAATTTCATTTTTAATGCAATGTAGATAAACGAAGAAAAATATTGCTCGTTCGAAACAGAAATGATAAACAATAAAAATTTACATTTTTATTGTCATGTAAGGAATGAAGAAAATATATGTAACACCCCACCTCCGCTAGGGTCACTCACAAAGGGAATGCACTAGTTTTGGTGGAGTATTATCTAGGTAAACATACACAGAGATATCACAAGGCAGAACATAAATAAAGCAGCGGTAGAAATTAAAAACCAAATTTTTATTACTTTCAACAAACTAGTCAAAACCTCATATATCCATGGTACAAATTATTCCATTACATCAAGTTCCAAATAAAGAAGCATAAACTTAAGATAACAAAAGTAAATTATTCCCCATAAATAGCAGAAGCAGCCATAGCATAGCTCAAGACCAAATCGTACATGAGCTGTCAGAAAGTAAGCTAAATCCAAGCTAAGAGCTAGTGTTTCCTCCCTGAGAACCTGGGAGGGGGGGAACGAAAGAAAAAGAGGCGAAAGAAAAAGGGCCAGTCATAAGACTGGTAAGCCCTAGTGACTTTCAGTATAAAAACTAGTAAAGGTAACATGATATGCGAAAATTGGAATTAAACATAAGGATGATAACAGGACTGATATGATAAACAAGATAAATCAAGTCTAGTATCGCATATTCAAGATTCGCTGCACCATATGTACTAGTGTTCTAACCCATGTCAAGTATTAATCAAGAAATGATCCCTTGGCCCAGTATCATGAAGTAACCCATTACGGGGTCCTACGGTACGATCTACCAATCGATAGGCTCCCTACAAGTCCTAGCTTGTCATGTGTCTGTGTCATACGGCCCTATCCTGAAATGTAGTTACCTGTGCTAGGTCCACCATAGGGTGTATCAAGTCCTATGATGCCAACCACCGACACGAATCAAGCACGCACAGTGTAAACCTACAGGTGCCCAATGCATGCTTTTTCAACTCTGGACTACGTGCACGACCATAGTCCGCCTGAACCTACAATGGCGCACCTACTCAGCCGTCGTTCTGGTCGCTTACAATCAGCCCAGTAATCATGCCCCACCCTGCCTAGTCCCAGGGTATCGTGATACATCTAAGTGGGTTACTGCTGAAAAGGACCGCGCAACTAGGGTTTCTAATGGGTTAAGTGTTGTCATTCAAATTCGTGACTTAGCCCTATCCAAATCATGTATCAAGTTGGTTAAGTGTGTTCAAGTGGTTCATGACTTAACCCTATCAAATCATCGTGTCAAGTTGGTTAAATATATCCAAGTGGTCCATGACTTAACCCTATCATGTGGCATTAATTCATTAATGCACCTCAACCTCTCACATTAGACTAACTGTTGTGGTTACTGGATTTTCCGGGCGGTTCCTGGCAGATTTACACCACAACATAGTCTAACCTCGGGTTTTACGTGCGATGTGACCAACTACCCACATTGGATCCTATTGTTTGCAGCCACTGGATTTGTCGGGCGGTTCCGGGCAGATTTACACTGCAAACTCAACCCAACCTCGAGTTGGCCATTTTCAAGTTTATCTAATTGTCATGCCCACGTTCAAGTTTTCGAGTCTAGATTCATGCCAAGTTTTCGGGTCATGTTTCATGTCAAATCGTATCAAGTTCATGTCCATATTCAGGTTCAAGTCATAACAACATTCATGTTCAAGTTTAAAGCTAATTCATGTTTTACTTAGTCTACCCAAATCGTATTCCCATCGCACGTAAGCTCGAATCGATACCAATAAATCTAATTAGGGAATAACATAAAAAGGAACGGGTATAAGGTGGCAAAAGTGATTATTAGCATAGCATGGTATGACTTGAGATAAATGATTATAACATGACTGGCATATGGAATATTGGCCTCAAACATAAAGATTCCAAATCTTGCAAAATAAGGTACAAGTCAAGATAACAGTTGTCATAAGGTGATAGTATAGTCATGGTAATGATTGACATAAGGTGATAGTCATAAACTTGTGACTAATAGAAGATTCAACATGATAATATGAGGGGTTTTTCTTTCTGATTTTCAATATGAATAGACCCCAAATCAATGTCATAGTAATATACCAAAAGTCAAGATCCAAGATGAATAAGAATGAATGTAAAATAGTCATCATACACAGGTCCAATTTCAATTTACAATATATTCATATTACATTTACAGTTTAAATCTAAAAATAACTGGGGCTTACAGATCGTGGTTCGAGAAATAGAAAAAGAGAGTCGATGTTGAATCTTTATATGCTTAGTCAAGTGCTAACAGAAATCCCCAAATCAGCAACATAGTTTCGACGTAGAAGAAGTAGTCTCTTTCTCTAACTTTTCAACCAGAATCAGAGCAGAATAAGGTCAGAAAGAATTTTGTGTAGAGAGACTAGTGGCTGGGGCTGTATATATAGGGTCAGGTCAACGAATGTGGACAGAAACGAGGCCAGGAACATCAGAGTGAATCCAGCTTCAAAAGTGGACTCGGCCACCAGGTCGACCCCCAGGTCGACACTATGGCCGACCTGGTCCTGGGTAGGTCGACTACAAAGTCGAACCCCAGGTCGACCTGGTCCTGGGCGGGAAATTTCCCGCCCAGTCCATTCTGAGGTTTGAATTTCGAATTTTGAATTCGAATTGAGCTGTTTTGAACTTGAAAACTTCGAAAGGTCATAACTTGGTTATACGGACTCCGATTTTCGAAAACTCGGACTCGTTTCCAAGCAGAATTTCGAGACGAACGCAATGGCGCAACCTGTTTCCCTTGATTCTTATTTTAAAAATTAATTCTGCCTTGATTTATGGTTATTACATGTTATAAAAACACGGGTTGTTACAATATACATGTTTGAAATGGATTTGGGTTCATTAAAAATAACATGAATATGAAGTTTACGAAATTATTTGAAGATTAAATAGTTTGAAAACGTCAAACGAATTATATTTACATTTATATATAAAAATATAAATTAAAATGAAACGAATCTCGCTGCTCTAGTTCGCATTTCGAAATTGTAACTTCAAACGATTATACCAAAAGATCCGACTGTCGGATTTTCCCAAAACTGGAACCGGTGGGTCCGTTTTGGAAAGATCTTTCCAACGATAAATCGTTATAAAATATTATAAATGATATGGAATGAAAAGATTGATTTAAATTATACATATTCGAGAATTATTTGAAAAGTCCGAGTTAAATCTCATTTCAAATAATTATACGACGATTGGAAGTCGAAGATTTAAAGACGGTGATTGAAGACCGACGATCTTCACATCGAATGGATGGCTACTGATGCCCTGGATCGGTTAGCCACCAGGAGGGGTTACAGTGGTAGTTGTCCGGACGTACTTATTGATTGTCCAGATATGCTCGGTGTCTCCAGTTTCGTTCAAACCCAGAACGGACTTGTAAATTTATGTATGTCTGACATTGTATTTTATTCTGTACTGATTGATTTCTAGTTAATATATATTTGTTGGGTAGCAGTAAATTTATTCTCTTGCTTAACACCCCTCTCTGAGACGTACGAGCTCAGAGGTTATATATTGGTAGACATCAGTCGCGTGGCGTGAATTGTCAGTGTGGCATGCTAAGATGTGAATGATCAAGGCTTATTGTTGAAAAGCAGAGCCTTGTGGTTGATGATCAAAGCACAGATTTAAATAGCATAGCTTTGTGTATAGCGTTACTTTGCGTGCCTCACACCTCGGTAAGAACCAGAAACGGGAGAAGGACTGTGTAATAACCCAGAAATCTAAGCCAATTTAAAATTTTTATTTTGGCAATTTTATAGAATTTTGATTATTTAAAATGAGTTATTTTAAATAACAACATCGAGAAATTTATTTTTAATAGAATTAGAATGAATATATTTATATAGATCGTCGTTAGAATATAATTATTTATTGTATATTATAAAATGAATTGAAAATGGCGCGGTAGTTTGAAAATTCGATTTCAAATTTCAAATTTCAAATGAATGTACAAGATTCAAAATAAACCGGATTTTAGCGAAACCAAAAATATTAGAATCTAATTGAGAATATCTTTCCAACGAATCTGAAAAATTGAAATTTCATTGCGGGGATAAAAAGTTATGGCTAGTTGAAAATTCAGAATAGTCGCTATGGAATTCTGGCCCTTAAAAATGGAAATTTTGCAAACGACCTTCGTTTTCGGCGAAACCACATTTGTTGGATCTGGGGTGTCAAATTATTGCTAGTTTCCGAAAATCATAATTTTCTGAATCAATATGTGAGCGTGGCAAAGGAAAACGTGTTTTGTCAGTTACAGTCAATTTGGATTGACCAAAAAATGGCCATTTTTCAAACGGTCTTAGAA
Organism: Allium sativum; assembly: GCA_030737875.1. NCBI lineage: Eukaryota > Viridiplantae > Streptophyta > Magnoliopsida > Asparagales > Amaryllidaceae > Allium > Allium sativum. Next base: position 750,563,893 of record CM060915.1, read on the forward strand.
TTTGACGAAATTAATTTTGTTGGGACCGTATCATCAATAGAAGCTAGAAAGTATTTTTCGGGAATTTTCAGAGTTAGTATGTGACCCCGGTAAATTGAAATGTGCGTTCAAATTCAATATATAGATTTATATTTTGATTTGGATGGAAACTGATCGAAACAGTCGAATCAGCTTGCGGAACCTATCCCATTGTGTTCGGAATAGGGGTAATTAGCTAAGGACGATAGTCGGTGGGCTTCGTTTCGAGGTCGAATAAAAAGGTTGACTTTTTTTAGGAAATTTAAATACAAAATAAATAAATTTATAAACCCCCCCCCACTCTTATCTCTTTCCCCTAAATTGGGTTACAGAAAAAAAAGAAAAAAAGAAAGAAACCCTAAAACCCGCCCGTTGCCCTCTCCCTGGCCAGCTTCTGGTCGCCGCAACGCACGCCGCCGCCTCCCATTCCCTTCGACACCCGTCCCCCACCACCTCTGACCTCCTACTCTCTTCCTCCCCTCTTCTGATAAAACCCGTAACCCCATCCAGCCAACCTATTTCCGCCGCCGCCCGATGTATACCCGCCGCCACTGGCCAGTGCCACTCCGATCCTCCACATCCATTCGCAGCAGCACCAGACTTGTTTATTTTTATTTCTTTATTTCATTTATATAAAGTAACTAGTTTTATAATAAAAAAAATCAGTTTTACCTATGATGTTAGTAAATAAAGGTGAGGCCTTTAATCATATAAAAGTTATAAATTTCATAATGTTTTCCTTCGCATAAAGATGATATTTTTATGCATAAAAATAGTGGAGTAAAGATATAATTTTTATCGATATAAAAATATAATCTTTTCTTCTAGAAATATGATTTTTATATAGTAGAGATTATAAAAATATGATTTTTATATAGTAGAGATTATAAAAATATGATTTTTATATCATTGAGAAAATAAAAATATGATTTTTATATATGTGCAGAGGTAAAAATCTGATCTTTATATATATAGCGAAGAGATAAAAATATGAATTTTATATTGAAAGTGAACAAATAAAAATGTGATTTTTATTTTAAAAGTAGCGGTATAAAATTATAATTTTTAGCGAGGTAAAAATATAATTTTTAGAATTGAAATAAAGATGTTATTTTTACTATGAACAGCGTGATGAAGATTGCGATGGGATTTCAGGCAAGTCAGCGTTGTTCTGAAATTCAGGAATAAAGAATGGAGGAGTGGAACCCTCGGTGAGAACTTCTCACTTTTAATTTATTTTCTAGTTGAAATATATACTAGGATGTAGACGGTGCTTAGCAGCACCCGACACCTGTCGTCCACAGACCATGGATGACTTGGTTGTTAGATTGATGTGTTGTGAAAAATTGATTGTGTGATGTGAGATGGAATGAATAAATATTTTATAGTTAAAACTATAATTTTTAATATGTATATAAAATAAATATGAATAAACAAATCGACGATTTTTTTATGTACATCCATTTGATTGATATTGATTGGGACGATAAATTTTACACATCGCCCAACTGCACAAATAAAAATCTGTATTTGTTGATTTAAAACCCCACACGGGTGTTGGGATGAAATTGGCCATACACTAGTCCCAATAATTAGCTGTATGTCGATCGATTGATTGAAAGGCTGTTATAAGCATTAAATATTTATACTTAATGCTTATGCAATTTTGTGGTGCACTCTGGATAATGGTTGATGATTTATCGTTGCTATTATATGCATGCATTGTAGGGAATCCATATAATTAACGTTATATGGTAATTGATTGGGCCTCATTCCAATTTGGAAAATAAGGAAAATTATAAAAGAAAATTCATATGTTGAATAGAATAAAAATTCATGTGTTGAATAGAAAGAAAATTCATGTGTTGAATAGAAAGAAATTCATGTGTTGAATAGAATAAAAATTCATGTGTTGAATAGAAAGAAAATTCATGTGTTGAATAGAAAGAAAATTCATGTGTTGAATAGAATAAAAATTCATGTGTTGAATAGAAAGAAAATTCATGTGTTGAATAGAATATAAATTCATGTGTTGAATAAAATATAAATTCATGTGTTGAATAGAATAAAAATATAAATTCATGTGTTGAATAAAATATAAATTCATGTGTTGAATAGAATAAAAATATATATTCATGTGTTGAAGAAAATATTCATTTGTTGAATAGAATAACAATGTTATTGAAAGATATAAAGCCGTGTTGATTAGATTTGCGCCATTTTGACACGAACGATATTTATATCGATTATATTCGTTTTTATAATGAATATAGAAAAGGAATTGATTTCAAAATCTAATGTTTTGAAAATATTATCATTTATATATCGATGATATGGAATATTCATTTTTGATTAGAAATTGAATAGGAAGTTGAAATCGTTTTGAAAACGAATTTAAAACGATTTATAAAATACGTTTTGAAAGGAAATCGATGAAATATATACATTATATATATAATGGCCTGAATAGAACGCACCGCGCTGCGGCCGTTCGCGAATTTCGACCATTGACTTCGAATGGGAATTACGGGAGATCCGACCTTCAGATTATCCTAAAACTGGAACCGTTAGGTTCGTATCGAAAAGAGATTTCTAATGGATATTAGAGATTTGAAATCTTACGGTTGGATTTGGAAATATGTCCAAATCAAATTTGGAAAAGGTCGTTGTAAGTGCAGTTCGATGGCCGTTGATGGAAATCGACTGTAAGGGCCTTGATAAAATTATTAAAAATATCAATAATTTGTGTAAAATCATAAGAAATGATTTGGAAAGAATTGGCATGAAAAACTCCATATTTGAAAAGATAAAAATAGATTTTTATCGAAATGAACTAGTTTTGAACTAGAATTATAATCCATTCATTTTTGAAATAAATAAATGATATTTGAAAGGGTTTTAAAAGTAACCAGAATTTTCAATAATTGAATTGGAATGGAATTGAATCGAAATTTTGTTTGGAATATATAGATGTTGGATTTCGTGATTATACAGATATTGTTATGGAAATTTGAAAGATATATTTATATCGTTATTTCCAATACGATATTTGTTAGTCGTAGAATTTGATATTGAATATAAGCCGATATATTTTCTATTCAGAGCCTTGTATTTAATATCAAATGGGATTTGGGTTTGTCGTGAATGGTGTCTTCATTAACACTATTCTGAAACCCAGTTGAGAAAAAGATGAATTTTTTTATTTTGATTTAATGAAGTATACCAATTAAATGACATTTAATTGGAATCGAATTGGAATGTGATTTTGGGTTTATCGTGAACGGTGTTTTAAATGACATTGGTTCTTTAATCCAGTTAAATACATGATATGATTTCCCAAGTTAAACTATCATTAATATTGATTTTTGGGAAGATTAAAACCAAGTGGAGTTTTAATGAATCTTTAATTTCATTGAAATGATCGAGAATGGAGTATCACCAGTTTTGCTCTAGGCGATAGTTCAATCTTTAATTAGATTTGAATGTGAAATGGTAATTTAATTTACTGATAACACCGTGGTGTTATATATGAAGTATGACCAGTTTTACTTCATGGGATGAATAGGTTGGGATTGGGAAATTAAAACAAGTGAATGCTTCGGTAAGGTTCGTTAATCCCGACTAGTTTGGATAAACCATAATTTGGTTTGAATTGATATTCAAAAGAAGATTAAAAAATAAATTTAGAGAATTTATCTTTGATAAAATTAACGGGAACCTTTCCCAAAGTATAAGAATATTTGAATAAAAGAATATTATGAATTGGGATGAGGTGTATGTTGTGTTTGTGTAACACTTGTTTATTATATACGCGAGTTATTCAGAAAGACCGAGTTTATCCCATTCTGAATAACTGATTCGACGATGTGTTGAGGATGAAGATAGTGGTCAAAGACCGGAGGTCTTCACATCGTTTGGATAATTACTGATGATCTTGATTGGGCTGTACACCCAAGAGGAGGGAATCAGTTGGTGATCATCCAGACGTACTTGGAGATCAATGGATATGCGAGGTACAAGGTGCCTCTGGTTTCGTTCAGACCCAGAACGAACTTGTAAATGGACTTTGTGTCTGACATTGGATTTTATTCTGTGTGATTGATTTCTATGAAATATATATCTGTTTGGCGGCGGAGAATTTATTCTCTTTCTTAATGCCCTTCTCTGAGACGTACGAGCTCAGGGGTTATGTATTGATGGATATCAATCACATGGAGTGAATTGCCTGTGTGGCATGCCTAAGTGGCAAATGATCAAGGCTTTTGTTGAAAAGCAGAGTCTTGTGGTTGATGATCAAAGCACGGCCTGTGTGGCATAGCTTTGTGTAGCGTTGATTCGCGAGCCTTACACCCCGGTTGTGAACCAGAAACGGGAGAGGACCTCAGAGAGGACATGCGTTTCTTTCTAGCTAGGGTGGTGTCAGTGACCTACCAGCCCTGACATTTATATTATTTTCACCTGTATGGTTGTTAGATTGCGAGGCGCCTTGGATATATCGATGACTGTGTGGAGCCGATGGAGTCATTTGGCTCATTTACGCCTCAAAGGGTAGGGAAACGCAGTGTTCAGGCATAATAATCCACATTGGTGGACCGGCCCTGACGATCCATGGGGCAGTTGCGGCTGTTCCTAAGGCTCGGGCTAGAGAGTCTCGAATTCGGTAGAGGACGATCCCTTGCCTCGGTTCACAGATGGAAATCCAACTTCCAATACGTGACTTTGCGGTTTTGATTGTAGGGCCTAGTATTGGCGACATAGTGTTATGGGGCACTTACGTCGTCTATGATTGATACTTATGATTGAAATTGTTTTGACACTATAAACTTATAGTAATAATAAAACATGAAATTTAGCGTATCAAGCATTCTTTGGCTATTATAAGGTAAAACCCTATCCTCCGGCTTGTGTTGCATTGTGTGATGGGACCTGGGTCTTATATTAGCTTCATTGCTCTTTATTTAGCATTGCGCTGTTGTTTTATGCACCAGTATTCTTGGGAGAAAACCCGTTCCGTGTTATACGGCGTGGTCCCTTGATTTACCTAACTTTAAAATAAAGATTAATAACTGTTTTAGTTCTCACACCAGTCACATGACTGACCTGGAGTTTATTGTTTTAACCTAAACTCTGGGTGCCCCTATTTTTCACACGGGCAGCTAGTAGTTTTGGTTTTGCAGATTTATATTCATAGGATCCTGATTTACAGCTGGAACGATATCCAGAAAGCTCTGTATCCGTATGTTCCTTTCAGTTGTGTTTTGTATTATTTTCCGCTGCTATGTAATGTATTGTAATCTCTGATATTTATCAAATGTATATTATTTGTTTGTACTCTGTATATTTTTGTATTCTGATGTAATTGTTGTATTAAACAGTTAAATGTTCTTCTGTTTGCGTTCTGATTCGTCTTGTCCTCAATTCAATCCGTGCTTTCCTATACGGGGAAGTTCGGGTCGTCTCAGACTGTAGGGAGGACATACATTTCTTTCTAGCTGGAAGTGGTGTCATGGTTTTTACAAGGCCTGACATTTTTACTTGTATGGATGATGGAATGAGGCGCCTCGATAATTTGAGTCCCTAGTGGCTCTATTTACGCTCCATAGGGCGGGGAAACGTATTGTTCAGGCATTATTAATCCACTAACATTATTTGTGGACCGGCCCTGAAGATCCAAGGGACGATGCGTTCTATTCCTGAGACATGGGCTAAATTGTCTTGAATTCGGTAAGGACTGTCTTTTGCCTTAGTTCATGATGGAAATCCAACTACCAATACGACCCATACGGTTTTGATTGTATAACTAGTATGGCGACATAGTATATTGTAGCTATGTCGTCTATGATTGATATTATGATTGAAATGTTTTAAAACATATATACACTAATAATAATATCAAATTCGTTTTATCGTATCAAGCATTTTTGACCATTATAAGGTAAAACTCTATCCTCCGGTTTGCGTTGCATTGTGTGATGGGACTTGAGTCTTATAATGGTTTCATTTTTATAAAAAGCATTGCATTGTTTTAGTGATTTACTTTATTTTTGCACTGGCAATTCGATGGAGTAAACCCGTTCCGCATTAGCGGCGTGGTCCTGTGATTAGCCTTATTATTAATAGGTTAAATAAGATTTCTCATACCAATCCCATGACTGACTTGTAGTTTGTTTCACTTTGCAAACTCGGGTGCCCTCTTTTCCACACGGGTAGCCTTGTATGAAAGTTTAGTAGATTCATTCTGGATAGCTATGGAGCTGAAGATGGATACTATTATTCCTATTATGCTGTTCAGGCTTCACTTAGTATATTATGTTTTTATTCCATTGCAGACATTTTATATTAAGATGAAACTGTACTCTATGCTAAGTATGATCCTATTATGCTGTGTAACTCTGATGATGTATTATTTCCAGTGTAATTTGATGAATATTTTCTGCTGTAATTCTCTGCTTCTATTCTGCTATTACTGTTATGTATTATATTCCAATTATTATCCTTGCTTTCGTACTGCGGGAGTTTGGGGTCATCACACAGAGCTTTCTGAAATAGCTCTAGCTGTAAATCCAGGATCCTAAAAAAAGAAATATCTGCAAAAAACCAAACTGCTAGCTGCCCATGTGGAAAGTAGGGGCACCTAGAGTTTAGGTTAAAACAATAAACTCCTGGTCAGTCATATGACTGGTGTGAGATCAAAAACAGTTATTAAATCTTTACTTTAAAAATAAAGTAAATCAAGGATTCGCGCCGTATAAAACGGAAGGGGTTTTCTCCCAAGAATACATGTAATATCCCGCATTTTTATGATATAATAATTAATTTATTTAATTATTTAAATAGTGATTTAGAAATTTAATTGGCCGTTTAAGTAAATGATATTGAATATTTAATTAATATAATTAATAGAATAATATATTTAATTTCGAAATAATCGAAAATAGTAGAATTCACAATATGGTGTGATTTGGATCATTTATAAGATATAATTCAGTGTAGAATTGAATTATAATAGCGGATATATTATTTGAACAACAGTTGAATGCATAGATTAAATCATAATTATAATCGAGCTCGAAATGGCACTGCAGTTCGTAATTTGGCGATTCGAACTTCGATTGAATATACAGAAACAAGAAACTTTTGGAGCTGGTGAAGTATATTTTTCTATTGGAAGAGAAAAATCGAGATTTCGTCGTGTAGATTTTGATTTATGTCCAAATCAAATTTTAGAAAATTCGTTATGGAATTCCTTTATAATTTATATCGATTTATTTATATTTTAAATGGATTTTTAAATATAAATCGAATATCGATGTAACACTGGAAATTGGAAATATCAAGTTATAAATCCAATTGGAGCAGTATGATATTCTGTTGGGAATCTATAAGATAATAATTATTTATAAATATTTAATTTAATTATTTTTAAATATATTTATATATTTAAATGGGTTATTTAGAGCTTTAAAATAGTTAGTTTTGCAAACGAGCTCCGTTTTCGACGAAACTAATTTTGTTGGATCCATAATATTAAATTATTGTTAGATTTCAAGTTTCGTGATTTTTTGAGTCAGTGTGGTCGTATGGATTTTTAATGTGAAAAATATTTAGTATTTTGAGGGTTAAAAATATGCTGTGTGAGCAAACGGAGTCGGAATTCGACGAAACCAGTTTCCTTGGGTACGTAATGTCAAACTGTAGCTGCATGTCCATTTTCGTGATTTTTGAATATCATATGTGATTATAGGAACTTTAAATAGTAAACACATATAACGGTTGCTTAAAAATAAATATAATAATCGAATATTAAAAATATAAAACCTTTTTATAAATACACTTTAACTTTTCCTATACCTAATTTACTTCATATCTTTGGTCAAATGAATTTCCGCTGTCGTATTCTTCCTCAAATACAATTCGTGAACTTCTTAAATCTTAAACAATTCATATGTAACTCTATAAATCCTCAAATAGTTATCATAATACTTGTTATGAAGAGAGCTTCCTTTCTTTATTGCAATTTCAGAGTGCGACGATGATTCGAGGGTTGGGAAAAAGAGTACCATAGTCTTAGGGTTCAATATTTCGAGAGAAGCAGTTAGAAATTTGCGATTTTGAGCTTGGATCCTTGTTCCTTGCATCAAATAGCTTCATCTATGTTTTTTGGGGTTTTTACAAAATATAAAGTGTCGATGTTCTTTGCACAGTAACCATGAATGGCCTGTTCGACGTATCCTGGGATCAGAGTTCGGACGGGAAGTGGTGGTGACGACCTTGATGAGGTGGGTGAGGGCTAAACGTTGGCGAGGGCATTGGTCTGTTTCATGTATTGTGGAGGGAGAACGAGGTGGAGTTTTATTCGGTAATGGTGGAGATGTTTTTTGGGAGATGTACTGGAGTGGTACGTTGAAGAAGGAGTTTTCTGTAATGATGCGAGTGAAGTAAATGGGTATTTCAATAAGAAGATGCTGAGGTGTATGGATATTATTGCGTTGGAATTTAGTAAAGGAGGAAATGGACCTTAAGATTTTTCTGTGTAATGGTGAGCTCCAAAGTTATACTATTTTCGTGAAGAAGAAGGAGCAACAGTACTTGCGAGTCAGATGCAAGAAATGGGCCGGTAAGATACAAAGGTCAAGCCCAAATTAAAAATATATTAAGTTTATTTTATAATAAATATGTATACCAACTTGTAATTCTATTATCCGGATCATACATTATCGGAATTGGACAAAACAGGATCCGTTGGGATCGTATGGACGAGCGCGACACAATGGAACTGAATGGGAGTGGATTGGATCTCGTTACAGTTTATAGTGAAATAAATTGCTAGAATCAAATCAAAGATAGTTAATCGTTATTTAACGATAACTGTCCAATGTGAGTAAAACTCACCAACTCTATTAATTCATATTTTTATAACGTATTTTTAGAACTGATAAATGATAACTAATTGTTGTGTGTTGACTGTTTGGTTGAATTGTTAATTAACTGGTTGAAAATATCGATAACGATATATATATATATAGATCGTTAATCAAATGTTGATTCTGTTTAGCAGAACATTTAATATTAAAATGAAATTGATGTGAATTATATTGGGTAACATCTGTGAATGCAGGGAAACAGGTCGGAGGAATCCAACTGGATTCCTCAACATTTATTTTACTGTTTTCATATACTGTGATATATGATGTGATATATAATCTGTTGTTGATTACGTGTGTTGAATGATATCGATCATTGTGAATTGGTATTTTAAATACCATAAGAAATACTGGGATATAGAAAAGGGTATTTTCAAAGTGTATTTTGAAAATAAATTGTTTATATGAAATCAAAGGATTTTATAAAAAGAAATAATTATAAAATCAAAGGAGTTATAAAAGAAATATTTATTTGTTAAATAAATAGAATTGAAAAGAAATATTAATCTGTTAAATAAATAGAATTGAAAAGGAACATTTATTTGTCAAATAAATAGAATAGAAAGAGGAAATATTTGTAAAACAAATAGAAGAGGAAATATTTATAAAACAAATAGAAAAGGAAACAGTTGGAAAATAAAAGGAATTACTTATAAAATCAATGGGTTTTATATGAAAAGGAAATATTTTATAAAATAAATAGAATTATCAAAAGTGATTTATTTGGCAAATAAATAAATTATAAAAGGAAATTTTAAATGAGATTTAAGTGTTAGAAATAAAAAGGAGATTTCACATGAATAATTCTGTAAATAGAAGTATAAATTTGGAAATGGGGATACTATTTTGAAATACAAAGTCAAACTTAATGGAGTTAATCGATTTGAGTTTATTGAGTTAGAGTAAATTGAAAGGAGTTAATCAAAGTTAGAGTAAATTGAAAGGAGTTAATCGAGTGGAGTTAATCGATTAGAGTTAATCGAATTAGAGTTAATTGAATTAGAGTTAATCGAATTAGAGTTAATCGAATAGAGTTAATCGAATAGAGTTAATTGAATAGAGTTAATCGAACAAGAGTTAGTCGAATATTAGTTATTGGAATAGAGTTAATTGAATTAGAGTTAGTCGGATTAGAGTTATTCGAATACAGTTTATTCGAAGAAAGAGTTATCGAATAAGGTTATTCAAAGAAGAGAATTAATCGAATATTGGTTAATCGAAAGGAGTTATCGAATATTAGTTATTCGAAGGAGTTATCGAATATTAGTTATTCGAAAGGAGTTATCGAATATTAATTATTCGAAAGGAGTTATCGAATATTAGTTATTCGAAAGGATTTATCGAATATTAGTTATTTGAAAGGAGTTATCGAATATAATTTATTCGAATAGAGTTAAAGGAGTAAGTCGAATATAATTTATTCGAAAGGAATTAATCGAATATAGTTTATTCGGAAGGAGTAATCAAATATAGTTTATTCGAAGAAAGGTGTTAGTCGGATATAGTATATTCGAAAGAAGATTATCGAATATAGTTTATTCGAAAGAGAGATTATCAAATATTAGTTATTCAAAGAGAGTTAATCGAATATAGTTTATTCGAAAAGGAGCTATCGAATAGGGATTATTCGAAAGAGGATTATACCTTGAATTCGATTATATCGAATTCGGGAAAGTACTATTCACTTTCCGTTTTTAATCAAGATTTATTTATAAATAAATTAGTTGTTTGTTTATTTATCCAAATTAATAAATAAAAGTTATACTTAAGTTATTATATTTCATAAGCATGGGATTATAACTATTGATATAATCAAATGATTTCTGTAAAAGAAGTGGCTTCGTAAATAGAATCCGAGAGTTATGTAAGGAAGTTTATTAAAGATTTAGAAGGTGAAGTTTGTCTATTTCGAAGTTAGAAATGTTGTTCAGTTAAGGTCTGAGAGGTAATTATACCCCAACTTGATTGGCTTCGTTTTTAACTAAGGAATGGTTAAGGTTCGACAGTGAGGATTGGTTAAGTGAATTTAGTTAATGAGTATAATGGTTTGAGTTAGCATAGTGATGTTTTATTTAAACATCTGTTTAAATCCAAATGTAGGAGTTTTGGATATGTTTTCCAAATAAGAATTAGAATGTCTTCTAATAAAGAAAATAAGAAATGGAAATGTTTTCCAATGTTAATAACGTATATTTTCTAAATTTAGAAAATAAGAAATGTTGAATATATGGAAACAGGAATAGGGAAATGGATAATTGAATGACAAATTAAATTAAAGCGGATCAGTGTTGATTGATGATTTGCTCGGTAAGATTTCCATTTGGAAATACGACCATTGTAAATACGACCATTGTTTACACATGTGTTTTCCTTTGATAGTTAACTCACCGACTATCGAAGTTTTTGACCATTTCTCCGTTGTCAATACAAAGGGATCGGGATCAGATATATTATCTGAAAACCACTCCGTATGGCATTAGGGTTGCGAATCAAATATGATGAAGATAATTGAAGACGGAGTTTATGCAAGGGTCGTTCTATCAAATCCTAGGTAGAAATTGCCTAAGATGGATTTACAGAATGGCACCTTCGGTTTGTCCAGTCCTAGGATGACCAGTATGGAAGAATGTCTGACAGAGTATATTTAATAGATCACGTAAGTTGATCTCTTCAAACGTTTGTACGTTTGGTGGCGGAAGAATTCGTTTCTCTTAGCTGTATACCTATTGTATTTTTTAGGGAAATCAATTTGTGATTTGGTGGGTATGACGATGTGACATTCAAAGTGAATAAATGTGTGATCTGTCAGAGATAAGCGTGGCCTCTAGCCTCACAACCAGGAAATGATAAAAATCGGGCAGGCAGCATGGCTAAGTGTTTGGCTGCCAATTAAGGTGTATTGTCACCTGATCTAGAGTTTCATTTACTCCTTTAATCTATTCAATGCTTTCCCATTCGGGAAACGGTTGCTGATCCCAACCGCTGGTGATATACATTCGATACACTCAAGCGAAATGAGTGGTCGGTCATGTGTGGTCGGGTTGCAAGATGTTCTCGTTGAACCCAGTGTATTCCTCTCTAGAGGTACACTATCGGAAGGTAGTTCCATACATTGTCATAGTTGGAAACCCATTATCCAATAAGTGCTCGCGGTTTTGATTGTATACTATATATGTAGAACGTGAGATGAAAGCGTTTCTGCTAGATGATTATTCTATTGTGGTTGATAGACACTATTATAATATCAAATGAGTTTTGATGTAAAAGATCATTGTTTCTTTCAAAATGATTTGAAAGTAAAATCAAATTGATTTGGATTCTCATAAGGGAAAAAACCCATTCTGTTATACGGCGTGGTCTTAATTGCTCAAGCTGTTTTAAATTGTTTTACTCACACTAGTCCCATGACTGACCCAGAGTTCATTTTGTTTTGTTTTCCCTAAACTCTTGGGTGCCCAAATTTGTACGGGCAGTCAAGTAGTCATGATTTTACAGATATACTTGGAGAGCTTGGAGCAGGAGGCTTCAGGATTATATAGATTGTTATTTCCGCTGTGTTGTAAGTGTTGTACTCTGAAAATTACTGTATACATATACTGATTTTATTTCAAAGATATGTTATCTATTATATGTTGTTCGTTCCGCTGTGAGATTCGTGTTACTCTGATGTTGAATGTTCATCTTCTTCTTCTATTCTAAGTTACTATCTTATATATTCCCACCCTCTAATTTCTTTCATGGACTATCCGGTGTTTCTGATGCTTGAATGTAACGCCCCATGGCCATTAATGTCACTCACAAAGGGAATTCATTAATATCATGAAGCGTTATAGTAGTATAGAACAGATAAATTACAAGAATAAATAAATAAAACACAGCGGAAGATAAAACTTATTTCATAGCATCATAACTTCAAAATAAGCTTACATAAGTAGTCTCCAAAAACCATTACAACATGATCAATTGTATTTTCCAAAAACTTCAAAGTACATAAAGAAGCAAATACTTAAATAACATAAATGCATAAATCCCCACTGAGCATAAGCAAAACCATAAAGATGAGAGAGTCCAAAGTGATACATCTACTCTTTTCAAGCAACTGAAAGAAATCGGCACTAAGCTATAGTATTCCCTCCTTGCAAACCTGAGGGGAGGGGGAGAAAGGAAAGAAAAGAGGTGGAAACAAAACGAGTCAGACATAAAGTCTGACGAGTCCAGTAATTTTAACAAATAATAGGTAAGGTAAATGATCAAGACATAAATAGGCATCATGATATAGGTGTAACATAGATAAGGTAGATAAAAAGGATGGACAAGATGATTCCGTTCCTAAGTACTAAGACAATCCTACACCTTGGCTAAGCGAACAACCCTCCAAGTACTAACCTCGAAGACCGAAGTCAATATCAGACTAGCACCAAAGGACTATCCAACTCAACCAACATGTATTTCGTTACACCTCACTTTTGCTAAGTTACACCACATTACTTAATTACACCGCACATCTACTAGTCTCTATTTACTAAAGGTTGATCCCTTCCCACTAACTGTACCCACATGATAAACTTGGTAGTTACTTGTACCTAGCTACTATCGTAGGTGCCGGCTTGCTCCTACCACTACTAAGGTACTCTTACCCTACCCATTTGATCGGCTCCCTAAACCCCGTAGGCACCCGTGCTGGCCCTACAGTGGGGTGTATCACTCCCCAAGGAAACCCCGATACCAACATAAAATGCACGGCCATACCTACATGATGCAACAACATCTTACCTACCAGCCCGGACCCATGCACGCACATGAACCCGTTGGACTCGCGTTGCCACCGCTATTCACGTTTTGACCTCTTACATTCAAGTCCAGTAAGTGTGCCCCAACCCCGGCCTAGTACCGGACCCAATTAGATACTCAAACGGGTTACTGGTTGAAACAGGGATCCGATACAAGCATCCCACCTATGCTTGGTCCCCACTAGGTTTTTCTCCCACTTAACCATTTTAATTTAAATGTCCATGTCTTACACATGCTATGGTTAAGTCCATACTTACATGTCATAATTTACATGTCTTATTAATACCGGTTAAGTCCATATTTACATGTCATAATTTACATGTCACCCCACTTAACCCTCTAACCATACCCATGTCTTATTATGGTTAGTATTCCTTAATTCATTCCTTATGACGAACGGTGCATGACCTCCCACATTAGACCGAACGCTTTGTGACCGCTGGATTTGTCGGGAGGTTCCGGGCAGTCTTATGCCACAAACCGGGTCTAACCTCGTGTCATTAACTATTGTGCCTACAATTCATTCCTTTGACCTCTCACATTAGACGTCCAATTGTGGCAGCTGGATTTGTCGGGCGGTTCCGGGCAGTCTTACGCCACAGCGCCTAACCTCGTGTCAAAGGTTTATTAATAATCGTATTTCACCCATACCCAATTTTCATGTCATGTATATCCAATTAAACATATAATCATGTTTATAACATTGCCTATTCCAAATTGTCACTAATTACATATTAATTTGCCTCAATTACAAATTTACAATTATTGGCAATTTCATCAATTCCATGTAATTCATACCCAAATATGCCAATTTCACATATTATCCAATTATCCAAAATATCTAATAATATCCAATTTTCCCTATTTCACATATTCCCATCGTTCCCACTTATTTGCATTCGCCCGTATTTTTGACATAGGCTCGAAGGTAGCCTAGATCCAAAAATAAAAGGAATAGGGATAAGAAGAGAGAATCAAATCACAGAAAATTGGAATTAACACAACATCATGAAATAAAGGGGCATGTAAACAGGCATAGAGGCATAATGACAGATTCAACATGAATAAACTGATAAGGTATGAACTTTACATAGAAACATAGGCATATGATGACATGAATAAAAAAGGTGAAGACTTGGACGAGATTTAAACTACATACATACATATGAATCCTCTTTACAACTTCGTCATGTTACTTTTAATCCCATTATATTGTGAAAATCACCGTACTCACCTTTCGTGGTTAAAGAATAGAATTATGCATTGAAATTGGTGTAGAAACGTTGCGGTATTGCTGATTTATCTTCTTGAATTGTTGTAGAAGCTCTAATCTTTAATTTGAGTTGGAGTTGAACACTTGAGATTTGATTTAGAGGCGACGGCTAGGGTTTACGAGAAAATTTGACAGCACAATGGTGTCATAGATAATATTTATGAATTAGGGTTAGGTCTTAGGGTGTATATATAGGTGTAGGAAGTTATTTAGGCCTTAGGATTAACCCTAGAACTTATCTGGACCACTCAGATGCCATATCAGCCCTTAGGGCGAATCGGGCGACGGGTTGGCAGCCAAACACCCTGGATTGACCTCTAGTCGATCTAGCGGTGCTCTGTTCGACTCCAAAAATGGTGCGGTTCGGCTATTCCCCCTCCCGATTCGCCGTTTTGAGCTTTTTTTGAATATTTATTTGTTTAATTTTTGTATATATCTATATATATTTCTCTCATATGCATACAAACTTCATGGCTTAATAACTTCTTCATAATTAACCATTTTCACACTAAACCACTTTTTGAACTGCGTTCACACTAAGCCACTTTTTAGCCATTCCCCTAAAACAAAAATATGGCGCTGGCGGGGATCGAACTCTGTACCTTTTGTATGCAAGTCACATGTTCTAACCAAATGAGCTACTAAGTCTTTTGCTTACAAACCTTAGAACAATGCTAAACATCATTCTTTTCTTATTCCTCTTTTTCAATTTAATTTGTTATTTTAATATTCTCAGAAAATACGGGGTGTTACATTCTCCTCTACTTAAAGAATTTCGTCCTCGAAATCTCTAAGTCAAGAAGAACGTATCCTACCATCCAATCATCCATCTACTCAACCATCAACCACTAGCAACCATGGTCCTTAAAAGATTTCTAATGCTTTTCATGTACATATGCGTAGTGTGTGTATATGTCCGTATACTAATGCAAAATCAAGCGGTCCATTGATTCAGTCGACCTCCTTAATGCAAATAATGATAGTGCCATGTATCCATCATGTATGCAAAGAACCCTATACATATCATTACTACATGTGTGCCCAACCATTCATTTAAATACAACATCCATATGATACACACATTCAACGTACATTCATTTTACTAAATAAATCCATATATGTGCAATATGCAATATGAAAGTGACTGTGCCGATCTAGTGCCTAAAGTGTGCGTATATGCATCCACGAGCAACCACTAGCAAACACCTGCATCCACATGCATTCATCATACATAACATGTCTCAAACACATGTTTCAACCATAGGACTAACCTATCTAAAGGTCAAAGATACTAGTGAGAGCACATACTAAAGATAGAACAAGTACAAGCTAAGCGATAAAGGAGAAATTGAAAGACATACCCTCGAAAAGAAAAGGGTACAAGGAACGCATCTTCTCTTCCGTCTCCCAAGTAGCGTCGCTCTCATCATCTCCCCATTGCACTTTGACTAGCTTGACCTATCGATTCCTCAACTTCTTAATCTCCTACCCAAGAATGCATGTAGGAGCTCGTCGAATCATCGCATCACGCTCTATTTCCACCTCTCTAAGCAAGCTCTTCCAAAACTCGCTAGTAAAGATAGGATCGCAATCGCTCATTATGGTAGAAGGAACACCGTGCAAACGAACTATCTCTCAAATGTATACGGAGGCTAACCACGGAGCAGTCCTCTTACTCTTCACGGGAATAAAATGGGCGCTCTTAGTAAGTCTGTCTACCACAACCCAAATCCCCGTATTACCCTTCCTTGATCTTGGTAACCCGTCAACAAAGTCCATCAAGACACTCTCCCACTTCCATTGTGGGACCTCCAATGGGTGAAGCAACCCACCGGGCTTCTTTTGCTCTGCTTTTACTTGTTGGCACACCAAGCATCTAGCGACAAACTCGGCCACATCCCTCTTCATACCGGCCCAAAAGTAAACTCGTCTCATGTCCATGTACATCTTGTCCCCGCCAGGATGAATGGTCATCTTCGAACGATGTGCATCATCAAGAATGGTCTTCCTCAAGTTCTCGTCTCATGGTACACAAAGTCTACCGTCCCTACGTAACCAACCCTTATCATCTAGGGTGTACCTACTGAGATGGCTTGATGACTCCCCCCTTATGAGCTTCTCTACTAACTTAACCAACTGTGGGTCATCTCGCTGTGCCTCACCAATCCATCCCAAAAGCGTAAGTCTGACCTCTAAGGATGCTAGCAAACCGGGTACAAAGTCAATGGAAGGTCTAAAGTCAAACGTAGAGATATACTCTAAGCTTCGCCGCTCAACAAACAACGGACTCAAGGACAACCTTTTCCTACTTAAGGCGTCTGCCACCACGTTACCCTTGCCAGGGGTATATGCTATCTCGAAATCGTAGGACGCTAAGAATTTCATCCACCTTTGCTGCCTTAAGTTCAAGTCCTTCTTAGAGAGCAAGTTTTTTAGCGATTTGTGGTCTGTAAACAATTCGAATTTCTCGCCAAGAAGATAATGGCGCCAAGACTTAAGCGCGAAAACAATAGCGGCCAACTCTAGGTCATGTGTAGGGTAATTTTTCTCATGCACTCTCAACTGCCTTCCTCCATAGGCTATTACCCTCCCCTCTTGCATTAAGACTGCGCCTAGTCCTGTCCCACAAGCATCGGTATAAACGCTAAATGGCTTACTCCCATCTGGCAACACTAAGATTGGGGCTGTGGTCAAAGCTCTTTTTAAACGTTGGAACGCATCATCACAATCTACGTCCTACATGAAAACTAGGTTCTTCTTCGTCAAGCGTGTCAATGGGGCTGATATCTTTGCGAAGTCCTTGATAAACTTCCTATATTAGCCAGCCAACCCCAAGAAACTCCTCACCTCGGTAGCATTTTTAGGGACATTCCAATCTTGGATGTCCACCACCTTCGCGGGATCCATAGCTATCCCTCTTTGGAAACCACGTGCCCTAAGAATCGCACTTCCTTCCTCCAAAAGTGACATTTAGAAAATTTAGCTTTAAGGTTATGCGCTCGAAGGATCTCCAACACTTCCCTAAGATGTAGGGCATGCTCTTCCTCGTTCTTAGAAAAGATCAAGATGTCATCCACCAAGACCACCACGAATTTATTAAGGTACTCCCTAAACACCTTACTCATCAAGTCAACAAATTATGCAGGGGCATTTATCAAACCGAAGGGCATCACAAGCCACTCATAGAAACCGTCCTAAAGGCAGTCTTTTCTATGCTATCCTCAGCCACTCTCAACTGATGGAAACCAGTGGCTAAGTCCAACTGCGAAAACACTGAGGCGCCAACTAACTGATCGAAGAGATCATCAATCCTCGGCAGTGGGTGCCTATTCTTCTTAATAAGCTTATTAAGTTCTTAATTTATAGTCCACACAAAGTCTAAGGGACCCATTCGCCTTCGTAGCAAATACTACTGGAGCACCCCACTCCGATATACTACGTCTTATGAACCCCTTCTCAAGCAACTCCCTACTTGCCTATTGAGTTCCCTCCTCTCACGAGGAGGCATGTGATGTACTGGTAGAGATACGGGTTTTGCATTGTCTACAAGATAAATACGAAAGTCTATCTCACGTTTTGGGGTAGACCCCTCACCTCATCAAAGACATCAACATATTCACGGACTATACGAACAGAATATAAATCATCATTGGATGCGTCAAGTGACTCAAGATAACTAAGCATCACCGATCCTCTAGGGTCACAAGAAATATCAAGGGTCTTTCCACTACGAGTCAACAATTTTACTACCCTTCATTCACAATCTAGGATGGCACCATGTCTGGCTAGCCAATCCATCCCTAGAATCAACCCATAGCCCATGAAACCTAACACAAAAGCATTACATTCAAAACCAACGCCTAAGATAGACAATCTCAAATCCCTACAAACCATGGATAAATGAGACAACCCACCAATAGGATTTGAGACTATAATGAGATCCACAACGAGACTAGTATTTAAGTGCAGTGTTTCAACTTATGTGCAGAGATAAACGAATGTGATATGCCAAAATCGAATAAAGTACGGACATGATGATCAAACAAGAAAATCAAACTTTCGACAGAAATTTTTCTACCTTCTTCCTGCCTCGGAGCCATGAGAGCATGAACCTGCCCTCCTGAAGTAGAACCTGCCCTCTGCCCTTGCTTCTTAGGACAGTCCTTGACAGCATGACCTGGATCACCACAATGATAACAAGCGAACTTCTTCTTCTTCCTACAGTCTTTCTTCAATGGCCGGGTATCCCACATTTGTGACACTTCCTCTTTTCTTTATCACCTTTATTTTGTTGTTTGGCTTTCTTTGGATCCTCCTTCTTATCTTGCGGCCTAAAAGTACTTACACCCTTCTCTTCTTCATGCATGTATGCCATATCAACAAGCTTTTCATACGTAGCCCCCATTGGAATGTGGGACATAGCCAAACTGTGAAGCAGTTCATTTAGGCCCTTTGCAAACCTCAAGGCCTTCTTGTGAGGCGTATTCACCAACTCTAGCCCAAATCTCGCCAACTTATTAAATTCAGTCACATACTCCTTCACGGTCAAGTTTTCTGCTTCAATGTCAAGAACATCTCCATGTACATACTCTCCTCAGCTTGAGAAAGGAATTTCAACTCAAACCTTCCCCTAAAATCGGCCCACGTCTCTACAGCACGCTCTCCATTAGTAACCTCCCACCAAAACGAAGCTTCGTCCTTCATCAACCAAGCAGCCAATTGGACCTTCTTACAATCGCCCAAATCGAAAATGCCAAACAGATCCTCCACTTCTTTCAACCAATTTCTAGCTTCAACGAACGTTTCAGATCCACTAAAAGGTTTTCCACCCATCGAACGAAAATCTTTACATATCTTGGAGAAAGCATCTCCACGCGGAGGAATGACTGGAGCTGGGAGAGGAGGAGGAGGATCGTCGCCGGACCCGCGGCAGCGGCCCTAGCCTCGAGATATTGACGAAACCAACCGGGTACATGAACACCCTCTAGTATCTCAGATGCTCCAGACGTGCTGAAAAGAAAAAGTTTCGAAACAAGGGAAGCGAAAGAGAGATGTATGGCTTGCGGGGATTATGCTCTTTAAAGTAAACTTTCCTCGAAAATAGCTTCTTTAAAACAAGTTTTTGAAAATACTTTCTATGAAAATAATACTTTTGAAAACAATTTTCAAAACATTTTATCTGTTCTTCTAACCATAACTCTGATACCACGTGTAACACCCCATGGCCATTAATGTCACTCACAAAGGGAATTTATTAATGTCATGAAGCATTATAGTAGTATAGAACAGATAAATTACAAGAATAAATAAATAAAACACAATGGAAGATAAAACTTATTTCATAGCATCATAACTTCAAAAGAAGCTTACATAAGTAGTCTCCAAAAACCATTACAACAGGATCAATTGTCTTTTCCAAAACCTTCAAAGTACATAAAGAAGCAAATACTTAAATAACATAAATACATAAATCCCCACTGAGCATAACCAAATCCATAAAGATGAGAGAGTCCAAAGCGATACATCTACTCTTTTCAAGCAACTGAAAGAAATCGGCACTAAGCTGTATTATTCCCTCCTTGCAAACCTGGGGGGGAGAAAGAAAAGAAAAGAGGTGGAAACAAAATGGGTCAGACATAAAATCTGGCGAGTCCAGTAATTTTAACAAATAATAGGTAAGGTAAATGATCAAGACATAAATAGGCATCATGATATGTGTGTAACATAGATAAGGTAGATAAAAAGGATGGGCAAGATGATTCCGTTCTTAAGTACTAAGACAATCCTACACCTTGGCTAAGCGAACAACCGTCCAAGTACTAACCCCGAAGACCGAAGTCAACATCAGACTAGCACCCAAAGGACTATCCAACTCAACCAACATGTATTTCGTTACACCTCACTTTTGCTAAGTTACACCACATTACTTAATTACACCGCACATCTACTAGTCTCTGTTTACTAAAGGTTGATCCCTTCCCACTAACTGTACCCACATGACAAACTTGGTAGTTACTTGTACCTAGCTGCTATCGTAGGTGCCGGCTTGCTCCTACCACCGCTAAGGTGCCCTTGCCCTACCCATTTGATCGGCTCCCTAAACCCCGTAGGCACCCGTGCTGGCCCCACAGTGGGGTGTATCACTCCCCAAAGTGGCAACCCCGATACCAACATAAAAATGCACTGCCATACCTACACAATGCAACAGCGTCTTACCTACCAGCCCGGACCCATGCACGCACATGAACCTGTTGGACTTGCGTTGCCACCGCTATTCACATTTTGACCTCTTACATTCAAGTCCAGTAAGCGTGCCCCAACCCCGGCCTAGTACCGGGCCCAATTAGATACTCAAATGGGTTATTGGTTGAAACGGGTCCCCCATCCGACACAAGCCTCCCACCTATGCTTGGTCCCCACTAGGTTTTTCTCCCACTTAACCATTTTAATTTAAACGTCCATGTCTTACACATGCTATAGTTAAGTCCATACTTACATTTCATAATTTACATGTCTTATCTTATACCGGTTAAGTTCATATTTACATGTCATAATTTACATGTCACCCCACTTAAACCTCTAACCATACCCATGTCTTATTATGGTTATTATTCCTTAATTCATTCCTTATGACGAATGGTGCATGACCTCCCACATTAGACCGAACGCTTTGTGGCCGCTGGATTTGCCAGGCGGTTCCGGGCAGTCTTATGCCACAAACAGGGTCTAACCTCGTGTCATTAACTATTGTGCCTACAATTCATTCCTTTGACCTCTCACATTAGACATCCAATTGTGGCAGCTGGATTTGTCGGGCGGTTCCGGGCAGTCTTACGCCACAGCGCCTAACCTCGTGTCAAAGGTTTATTAATAATCGTATTTCACCCGTACCCAATTTTCATGTCATGAATATCCATTTAAACATATAATCATGTTTATAACATTTCCTATTCCAAATTGTTACTAATTGCATATTAATCAGCCTCAATTACAAATTTACAATTATAGGCAATTTCATCAATTCCATGTAATTCATACCCAAATATGCCAATTTCACATATTATCCAATTATCCAAAATATCCAATAATATACAATTTACCATATTTCACATATTCCCATCGTTCCCACATATTTGCATTCGCGCGTATTTTTAACATAGGCTCGAAGGTAGCCTAGATCGAAAAATAAAAGCAATAGTGATAAGAAGAGAGAATCAAATCACAGAAAATTGGAATTAACACGACATCATGAAATAAAGGGGCATGTGAACTGGCATAGAGGCATAATGATAGATTCAACATGAATAAACTGATAAAGGGTTGAACTTTACATAGAAACATAGGCATATGATGACATTAATCAAAAAGGTGAAGACTTGGATGAGATTTAAATTACATACATACATATGAATCCTCTTTACAACTTCATTATGTTACTTTCAATCCCATTATATTGTGAAAATCACCATACTCACCTTTCGTGGTTAACGAATAGAATTATGCACTGAAATTGGTGTAGAAACGTTGCGGTGTTGCTGATTTATCTTCTTGAATTGTTGTAGAAGCTCTAATCTTTAATTTAAGTTGAAGTTGAACACTTGAGATTTGATTTAGAGGCGACGGCTACGGTTTACGAGAGAATTTGACAACATAATGGTGTCATAGATAATATATATGAATTAGGGTTAGGTCTTAGGGTGTATATATAGGTGTAGGAAGTTATTTAGGCCTTAGGATTAACCCTAGAACTGATCTGGACCACTCAGATGCCATATCATCCCTTAGGGCGAATCGGGCCACTTGTTGGCAGCCAAACACCCCGGATTGACCTCTAGGCGACCCAGCGGGGCTTGGGTCGACTCCAAAAATGGTGCGGTTCGGCTATTCCCCCTCCCGATTTGCTGTTTTGAACTTTTTTTGAATATTTGTTTATTTAATTTTTATATATATCTATCTATATATATTTCTCTCATATGCATACAATCTTCATGGCTTAATAACTTCTTTATAATTAACCATTTTCACACTAAACCACTTTTTGAACTGCGTTCACACTAAGCCACTTTTTAGCCATTCCCCTAAAACAAAAATATGGCGCTGGCGGGGATCGAACTCTGTACCTTTTGTATACAAGTCACATGTTCTAACCAAATGAGCTACTTAGTCTTTTGCTTACTGTAACACCCCACCTCCGTTAAGGACACTCACAAGGTGAATGCCTTAACTTTGGTGGAGCATTTTAGTAAACAGAACAGAAAATTTCAAGACAGATAAACAATACTTGAGAAATTATAACTTTATTACAGCTGAAATCAAAAATCAGTATGGTTACATCTTTACCTTAAACTCAAGTACATAAATATCAGTCTTGTTCAGAAAGTCATCAGAGTACAAAACTTTAAAATCATAATCCCCGCAGAAGATGCCATAAGAAGTTAAGCCATGCTTTACGCACTTCAAGTACTTCAAGCAGAAGAAATCCGAGTCAAGCTAAAGCATTCCCTCCTTGGAAAACCTGGGGGGGGGGGACTGAAGAAAAGGGGCGAAAACAAGCAAGGTCAGACATAAAGTCTGGCAAGTCCAGTGACTTTCAGCATATGAACAAATAATAATCATGGCATGCAAATAAAACTGGATGAGAGATAACAGTAACAGAAGCAGCAGATGTACTTAGGTTAAACAGAAGAAACAGAATAATATTACTTTTCATTTCTCTTTACTAATACTAGTATAACAGGATTAGGTGTCACCCCAATGTCTAAACTGAACCATAAACGGGAACAGAATAATTTCCGCAGAAGAGAATGCTAGTAATGGGCCTTTACCACCCCAACATAAACAGACAGAAATAGAATGCTAATAATGGGCCTTTACCACCCGAACAGAAACAGACAGAAACAGAATGCTAATAATGGGCCTTTACCACCCGAACAGAAGGTACAGAAACAGAAACAGATTAATCCCTACGGAAACAGAATGTAGAATTAGGTGTACACTAGTAAATGGGCCTTTACCACCCGAACAGACGGTATCACGCATAAACAGACAGGTGTTGCCACCCAACAGAAACAGACGGTACCAACAGAAACAGACAGAACTAAGTGTACCCTAAAACCCTACCCCAAGCGATCGGCTCCCTAATACATAAATACCCTGTGTCGGCCCCACAGTAGGGTGTATCACTCCCTAAAGTGAACCAATTGGCACAGACCTATTTACAGATGTCACGGTGTCTTACATCCTCAGAGGCAGACCTGGATCCATGCACGCACATGACCCGGTTGGAATGCACCATCAACACCCCTTGCCATTATCAGAATGAACCGCTTATAATTAGTTCAGTAAGCGTGCCCGGACCCTACCTACTGTTGGGTCAAAGTTTTGATACCAGAAAGGGTTACTGACTAATATGGGTCCCAAACAACAGATGACACAAGTAATTTCCCTCCTAACCTTGTGTCCCCAGACTAACAGATTTCTGATTAAATTGTTTACAAGTTCAGACATACAGAGTTCAGATCAACTAGTTCACAGATCAGACAAGTTTTCAGACTAACGGACCAGATATACGGATTTAACAGATTTACAAATTTCTTTAACTTTGTAATTGGGCCTATAGATTCACAAAACGAGTTTGTTAAATTCATTAGTCCAATTGGTTTAACCCTATCCACCCAATACGTTTTAGACATCATATTTATCCCAGATTTGCATTAATTAAATATTAATGCACAGACCCCTCACATTAGGTCGGTAGCTTGTGGCCACCGGATATGCCGGGCGGTTCCAGGCAGACTTCTTCCACAAGCCAGACCTAACCTCGTGTCTAAGCATATTTTAGTTATGCCTATGACCTCTCACATTAGACTGACAGTTTGCGGTCGCTGGTTAAGCCGGTTGGTTCCGGGCAGGCTTCTACCGCAAACAGAGTCTAACCTCGTGTCATAGCCAATTCATTCCAATATAGATTTTTCAGATATCAGACTAATTCTTTTTATTTAACAGATTAAACTTCTTCATGGGATATAACAGACTAATCAAATTTCCATGTTCTACTAAATCTTAGGTCGAGCCTACGGATTTCCATACCCAGATTACCATTATCTAGTTTCAACAGATCAGACAATTCAATAGGTAGCAGACTTAGCAGTTTAAGCGATTCAACAGATTTAGTAGATAACAGATTTAGCAGTTTAGGCAGTTCAACAGTTTTAGCAGATAACAGATTAGGCAATTTAACAGATTTAGCAGATAACAGATTTAGCAGATTATATATCTAAAACTCTATTTACATATCTTGCCTAATCATAAATTTAGCCTAAACTTACATGCCTAAATCAAGGTCATAATTCATAATACAATATATGCCCCAAATTTTAGCCTTAGTATTCCCATTTACAGTTCATGTCAAAACTAGATTTAATATTCTAGTTCACCATTTATGTCCAAGACTAATACACATGTAAATCATTCTCTATTATAGCCAACTCAGATTATGCCAACATATTTGCTATGCCAGATTTACTTAATTAAGCTATGCCCAATCCCCGTATAACATGTTTCCTCAAGTTCTCTAAATACTCATGAAATGGCCCTATAGGCTCGATGTACATAACAGTGAATGGGAATAAACTAGCAAAGTTACATACTAAATATGAGATCTAACATCATTAAGGGAATAGGCATAAGAAACTAGCTACAATAGTTATAGGCAACTAACCACAATAGTCATGGGCGACTAATCACAATAGTTTCTTATTCAATGTCATAGGCAATAGTCTCATAGTCATGAATCATAGTCATATGCAATAGTCTCATAGTCAATGAATCATAGTCATATGCAATAGTCTCATAGGCAACAGTTTCATGTCCAATTATGCATTATTATTTGTCCCAAAATTTAGCGTTCGTGCGTTAATCTCTTATGAGATGAGGCGCAGGCTCGTAGTAGCCTGGCTATAGAACAGAAAGAAGAAAAAGATACAGAATAAAATATATCAGAACAGAACGTACACAACCTCAAATTCAGATTTACAATCATGTCACAATTATAATTATAGTTTATAGTGGAAAATAACTGTACTTGCCTTTCATGGTTTTAAGAAAGGATAATAAACTGTTGTTGATGCAGAAATGCTGAATTATTCCTCTTTAATTGTTGTTGTAGCTCTAAACTTGCATTTGAGATTTGATTTAGCTTTTAATTCTATTCAGGTTGGAAGAAGATGCATCAGTCCAAGTTTTGATTCCAGCAGAGTAGTGACGCCATTTTTATCTTTAATTAGAACAGAGGCAGAGTATAGACAGAATGAAATTGTGTAGAGAAAATGAGGCTAAGGGCTGTTTATATAGGGTTAGGCGGACGAATCTAGATAGAAAACAAGACCGGATACATCAGAATGAACCAGGTTCAAAAACTGGGTTTCGGGAGCAGGTCGACCCCTAGGTCGTCTCCCCAGTCGACCTGGTCATGGGGAAGTCGACACCCCAGTCGACCTGGTTGGTGGGGGAGGGGGGTCGACTCCCCAGTCGACCTGGGTATATGGGCGGGAATTTTCCTGCCAGCCTTCTCTGGGTTTGAATTTCGAATTTCTGGCTTTATTTTCGAGCTGTTTTATTTTATTTAAATTCCTGAAACTTCGGAGGGTCATAACTTGGTCACACGGACTCCGTTTTTCGAAAACTCGGACTCGTTTTCAAGCAGAATTTCGAGACGAACTCAATGGCGCAACCCATTTCCCTTGATTCTTATTTTAAAATTTAATTCTGCCTTGATTTGTTATTCTTATGATTACAGAAAATACGGGGTGTTACATTCTCCCCTCCTTAAAGGATTTCGTCCCCGAAATCTTCAAGTTAAGAAGAATGTGTCCTACCATCCAGTCGTCCGTCTACTCAACTATCATCCACAAGCATCCATTGTCCTTAGAAAACTTCTAATGTTGTATGAACATATGCAAAAGCGTGTGTATATGTTCCTTATCTAATGCAAAGATCAGGTGGTCCACTGATTCAGTTGACCTCCTTAATGCGAACTATGTCAGTGTCATGAGTCCAACATGTATGCAATTTTCCTACTTGATACATATAATTCTTATATGAGTGACAACCATTCATTCATATGCAACATCCATGTGATAAGTCAATCATTTTGCATCCGCAAAAATTGAAAATGCTCACACATCCATATGCAGTATGAGAGTGTTTTCGAGCCGATCTAGTGCCTAGTGTGTGTATATGCATCCACGAGCAACCACTAGCATCCACTTGCAACCATCAAACGTAACATGTCTCAAACACATGTTTACATCTAGAGGATTCCTATCTATAGGTTGAATTCTCGATCGATAGGATACAGTCGAGTGATGAGAGCGAGTGCAGATAAACAAAAACTTGGTTGCCATTAGACCTTGGTTGAGAGACAAATTCCCCTAAGTATCAACCTCGAAGACCGAAAACAACATCAGATTGACACCCAGAGGATTACCCTCCTTAGACAATGTCAAAACTGGAAATTTCAACCTTATCAGAATTATTCAGATATTTACAGATTACCGGTACAGATCAGATTACTAAATGATTCTTACGAAACTAAGCACGATAAAAACCCAAAATGTATGCGTCATAGTCAACTTAACGCTCAACACAGATACACAACTTATCACAATTGGATGAGTCATAACCCTTATGGGTCTGAGTCTACAGCGGAATCAGAAACAATACTAGTATTCAAGTGCAGAGTATCGATTACAGAATCGAAATGCCAAAATCAGAAAAGAGTTTTAACTCAAAAATCAAATAAAGAAATTAAACCTCCTACAGAAAGTTTTCCCATTTCTATCCTATCCACTAGCGTCGAGAGTGTTCGCCTACCCTCCAGAAGTTGGTCCTACCCTCTGCCCTTGCCCCCGTTTCCTCGGGCAGTCCCTAGTGAAGTGTCCCATCTCACCACAGTTGAAGCAAGTGCCCTTTCTTTTTCTGCAATCCTTGTTTAGATGAGTCGAGCTTCCACAAGTAAAGCACTTTTTCTCCTTCTTATCTTCAGACTTTTCATCCATCTTTTGTTTTTCCTTTTTGGGCCATGCTTTCTTGTTCTGTGGTTCTTCCTTGTTTGCCTCCTTCTTGCCCTTATCTTCCTCGTGTAGTAGTGCCATGTCCACCAATCTCTCGTAAGTCGCTCCCATGGGTACATGGGTCATGGCTAGGCTGTGCAGTGGCTCGTTCAATCCTTTAACAAAGCGGAGAGCTTTTTTATGTTAGGTGTTGATTAAATCTAGCCCGAACCTAGCCAGTTGGTTGAACTGGTTGACGTATTCCTTGACCGTCATACTTCCTTGCTTAAGAGATAAGAACTTCCAGTTGTAGACTTCGTTCAGCTTGCGAGAGGAATTTCGTCTCAAACCTTGTTCTGATATCCATCCATGTTTCAATCGGTCTCTCGGCATTAGTGATTTCCCACCAATAGGAAGCTTCGTCCTTGAGCAACCATACCGCCAATTGTACCTTCTGCCTATTGTCCACCTCGAAGATAATGAACAAATCCTCAGTTTCTTTGAGCCAGTTCCTTGCTTCTACGAATGATTCAGTTCCCTTGAAATCCTTTCCACCCATGGCCTTAAAATCTTTACAGATTTTTGAAAAAGCAATTGCATAAGGATTAGGTGTCACCCCAATGTCTAAACTGAACCAGAAACGGGAACAGAATAATTTCCACAGAAGAGAATGCTAGTAATGGGCCTTTACCACCCCAACAGAAACAGACAGAAACAGAATGCTAATAATGGGCCTTTACCACCCGAACAGAAACAGACAAAACAGAATGCTAATAATGGGCCTTTACCAGCCGAACAGAAACATACAGAAACATAATGCTAATAATGGGCCCTTACCACCCGAACAGAAGGTACAGAAACAGAAACAGATTAATCCCTACGGAAGTAGAATGCAGAATTAGGTGTACACTAGTAAATGGGCCTTTACCACCCGAACAGACGGTACCACGCAGAAACAGACAGGTGTTGCCACCCAACAGAAACAGACGGTACCAACAGAAACAGACAGAACTAAGTGTACCCTAAAACCCTACCCCAAACGATCGGCTCCCTAATACATAAATACCCTGTGTCGGCCCCATAGTAGGGTGTATCACTCCCTAAAGTGACAACCAATTGGCACAGACCTATTTACAGATGTCACAGCGTCTTACATCCTCAGAGACAGACCGGGATCCATGCACGCACATGACCTGGTTGGAACGCACCATCAACACCCCTCGCCATTATCAGAATGAACCGCTTATAATTAGTTCAGTAAGCGTGCCCAGACCCTACCTACTGTTGGGTCAAAGTTTTGATACCAGAAAGGGTTACTGACTAATATGGGTCCTAAACAACAGATGACACAAGTAATTTCCCTCCTAACCTTGTGTCCCCAGACTAACAGATTTTAGATTAACTTGTTTACAAGTTCAGACATACAGAGTTCAGATCAACTAGTTCACAGATCAGAAAAGTTTTCAGACTAACGGATCAGATATACGGATTTAACAGATTTACAGATTTGTCTAACTTTGTAATTGGGCCTACAGATTCACGAAACGGGTTTGTTAAATTCATTAGTCCCATTGGTTTAATCCTATCCACCCAACACGTTTTAGACATCGTATTTATCCCAGATTTGCATTAATTAAATATTAATGCACAGACCCCTCACATTAGGTCGGTAGCTTGTGGCCGCTGGATATGCCGGGCGGTTCCGGACAGACTTCTGCCACAAGCCATACCTAACCTCGTGTCTACGCATATTTTAGTTATGCCTACGACCTCTCACATTAGACTGATAGTTTGCGGTCGCTGGTTAAGCCGATTGGTTCCGGGCAGGCTTCTACCGCAAACAGAGTCTAACCTCGTGTCATAGCCAATTCATTCCAATACAGATTTTTCAGATATCAGACTAATTCTGTTTATTTAACATATTAAACTTCTTCATAGGATATAACAGATTAATCAAATTTCCATGTTCTACTAAATCTAAGGTCGAGCCTATGGATTTCCATACCTAGATTACCATTATCTAGTTTCAACAGATCAGACAATTCAACAGGTAGCAGATTTAGCAGTTTAAGTGATTCAACAGATTTAGTAGATAACAGATTTAGCAGTTTAGGAAATTCAACAGTTTTAGCAGATAATGGATTAGGAAATTTAACAGATTTAGCAGATAACAGATTTAGCAGATTATATATCTAAAACTCTATTTACATTTCTTGCCTAATCATAAATTTAGCCTAAACTTACATGCCTAAATCAAGGTCATAATTCATAATACAATATATGCCCCAAATTTTAGCCTTAATATTCCCATTTACAGTTCATGTCAAAACTAGATTTAATATTCTAGTTCACCATTTATGTCCAAGACTAATACACATGTAAATCATTCTCTATTATAGCCAACTCAGATTATGCCAACATATTTGCTATGCCAGATTTACTTAATTAAGCTACGCCCAATCCCCGTATAACATGTTTCCACAAGTTCTCTAAATACCCATGAAATGGCCCTATAGGCTCGATGTACATAACAGTGAATGGGAATAAACTAGCAAAATTACATACTAAATATGAGATCTAACATCATTAATGGAATAGGCATAAGAAACTAACTACAATAGTTATAGGCAACAAACCACAATAATCATGGGCGACTAATCACAATAGTTTCTTATTCAATGTCATAGGCAATAGTCTCATAGTCATGAATCATAGTCATAGGCAATAGTCTCATATCAATGAATCATAGTCGTAGGCAATAGTCTCATAGGCAACAGTTTCATGTCCAATTATGCATTATTATTTGTCCCAAAATTTGGCGTTCGTGCGTTAATCTCTTATGAGATGAGGCGCAGGCTCGAAGTAGCCTGGCTATAGAACAAAAAGAAGAAAAAGATACAGAATAAAATATATCAGAATAGAATGTACACAACCTCAAATTCAGATTTACAATCATGTCACAATTATAATTACAGTTTATAGCGGAAAATAACTGTACTTGCCTTTCGTGGTTTTAAGAAAGGATAATAAACTGTTGTTGGTGTAGAAATGCTGAATTATTCCTCTTTAATTATTGTTGTAGCTCTAAACTTGGATTTGAGATTTGATTTAGCTTTTAATTCTATTCAGGTTGGAAGAAGATGCATCAATCCAAGTTTTGATTCCAGCAGAGTAGTGACGCCATTTTTATTTTTGATTAGAACAGAGGCAGAGTATAGACATAATGAAATTGTGTAGAGAAAATGAGGCTAGGGGCTTTTTATATAGGATTAGGTGGACGAATCTAGACAGAAAACGAGACCGGATACATCAGAATGAACCAGGTTCAAAAACTGGGTTTCGGGAACAGGTCGACTCCCCAGTTGACCTGGTCATGGGGAGGTCGACACCCTAGTCGACTTCCCTATCGACCTGGTTGGGGGGGGGGGGGGGGTCGACTCCCCAGTCGACCTGGGTATATGGGCAGGAATTTTCCCGCCAGCCTTCTTTGGGTTTGAATTTCGAATTTCTGACTTTATTTTCGAGCTGTTTTATTTTATTTAAATTACTGAAACTTCGGAGGGTCATAACTTGGTCATACAGACTCCGTTTTTCGAAAACTCGGACTCGTTTTCAAGCAGAATTTCGAGAATAACTCAATGGCGCAACCCGTTTCCCTTGATTCTTTTTTTAAAATTTAATTCTGCCTTGATTTGTTATTCTTATGATTACAGAAAATACGGGGTGTTACACTTACAAACCTTAGAACAATTCTAAACATCATTCTTTTCTCATTCCTCTTTTTCAAATAAATTATTCTTTAATTAGTTATTTTAATATTCTCAGAAAATATGGGGTGTTACATTGAATAGTCGACATAGTGTTGTATGCCGATATCCAGGATCGTGAAAAACTGGATCGTTGCAGTGGTGTCAGAGCTTAAGGTTAAGTAATTACCATGGCTCTGTGGCGTGACCCGATAGAGATAAGGTTAGTAATACCATAGATTGAGTTTGATTGTATATATATGAGCGCGTATTTGATATTCAATATAAAATGGTTTTATGTTGTGGAGATTTATTGTTTGAGTTGTTTATGAGTTCCGGTCGATCAGTTTGATCCACTGTATCGGTAGGAGTTTGTAAACACATGAATAAGATGGACCGACACAATATGGTTTGAAAAGAGGGTAAATGTAATAATTTTATCCAAAATATATTTTGATGTAAGGAAAATATATATTAGAAATATTAATATTGGATGTGTTGGTTGTTATTATAATCGAGTAAGATTATAAATTAAATGGTTTATATATATAACCAAGTAGAATTCGTATAAGTGTTATGAATTGAATTGAATTTGAATTTAAATCAGAATTGGAATTAAAACACTGAAAATTGGAAAGGTGTTCGTAAATGGATTTGGATTGAATATATGAGAATTTTAAAATCCTGGGAGATTTTAAATTGTTCACGAGTATTGTGAATGGTATTTTGAAATGTATTTCAAAATAGAAGTGTTTAGAAATGGTTTTGAAAGTAATATAGCATTGAACTTACTTCGATAGCTGGGAAATAACCCTGATGATGAATTGCGACATCATTAGTGTTCATTTTTGAGTTGCTAAGTGACGGATTACTACCAAAGGTTTTGTTTTTAAATTGTTTTGCGAAAACAAGTTATTCAGAAATTCAAAGGTTTTAAATTGTTATTATGATTTGAAATTGATTTGAAATTAAAACCCATGGATTTAAATTCTAAAATTTAAATTTAACTTGTTAAGTTAAATAAATCGAGATGGTAAAGATAAATAAGTAAATTAGAATTTTACTTGAGATAAGTTTAAAAAAAACTGGAATTGATTAGAGAATAATTTGGAATGGAATTGACTTGATAAGTTAAGAGTTTGGAATTTGAGATTGGAGTTTGAAATGAAATTTGGTTTTAATATAAGTGAATAGTTGTGTTGAACATATATTGATTGGAAAATGGGTTGAGATGACATTGGTATATGTTGAATTTATAGCAGGTGAAAGTGATAAAGTTGATATGCCCGACAAAAAGGTACCAGTTTATATTATATATGGGTTGGAGATTTTGATGAGTCGAATTGGCAAGCCGCTTAGCTATTTGATTTTCTTTGGGTTAAAGAAGGCCTTAAGAGGCGAGTTGGAGTTTGAGCTTGTAACAACCCGTATTTTCAATAACCTGTAATGAAGTAAATCGAGGCAGAATTTAATTTATAAATCTGAATCAAGGGAAACGGGCTATTCCATTGCATTCGTCTCGGAAAAATACGCGAAATAGAGTCCGAGTTTTCGAAAATCGGAGTCCGTATGACCCGATTAAGGCCCAACGAAGTTTTCAGAAAATTTCAAAGTAAAAACAGATTTCAAATTCAAGTTTGAAATTGAAAATTAGGGTCATATTGGGCCAGGCGGGAAAATTCCCGCCAGAGCACCCAAGTCGACAGCCCTGTCGACTTGGGAGTCGACTTGGTTGGACCAAGTCGACAGCCTTGTCGACTTGGCTGTCGACTTGGCTCAGCCGGGCAGTCCTGCCTGGTGCACCATTTTGGGATTGTGTTGAGCTTGGGGGCCAGATTCGGTTTTGAGGGCTGAGATTGGAACTAGGGTTTAATCCTAGGGTTGAAACTAGTCCTAATCTCTACAAATAAGGCCCTAACCTAACCCTAAATCATCATTAATCAATCCTACAACTAAACTATGGCAAAATTTTACCTCTCATGGCCTCCACTCTCTTCATACAATTCCTAAATAAATTTCTAAGTGATTTTCCATGCATACAAGTGTTTTCAAGCTTGTATGAGCATCATTAGCTTGCATTCAAGTCAAGTTTCTATATTTGCATCATAAAGCAAGGGTTTTGATCACTTTGGCTTAAGGGTTTTTCTATTAAAGCTTGCATTTTGGGGTTTAATTGATTGCATAAGGGCTTTCTTATATTTGCTATACTCATTTGAGTCCTCATAAGCATTGTAAGCCCTATTCTACTTTCATACTTAAACTCTAAAGTTAAATGTATGATATGCAAGTTTGCCATGATATGCAAGTTTACTATGATGTGTTATGCAAGTTTACTATGTTATGATATGCAAGTTTACTATGATGTGATATGCAAGTTCATCAAGTTATGTTATGCAAGTTTATATGCAAGTTGCTATGTTATGATATGCAAGTTTACTATGATGTGTTATGCAAGTTTACTATGATGTGATATGCAAGTTCATCAAGTTATGTTATGCAAGTTTATATGCAAGTTGCTATGTTATGATATGCAAGTTTATATGCAAGTTGCTATGTTATGATATGCAAGTTTATATGCAAGTTTTGTCATGTTATGTTATGCAAGTTTATCATGTTATGATATGCAAGTTCATCATGTTACGTTATGCAAGATGCCATGTCATGATATGCAAGTTTATCGTGTTATGTTATGCAAGTTTGATATGCAAGTTTGTCATATGATATGCAAGTTATGTTATGCAAGTTTGGGTTGAACATTTTGTTCATACTATCATGTTATGCAAGCTTATCTTGGGTTTATGAACATAAAGCTTCAAGCTTTATGCTAAAGGTTGCATTTTGGAAACATGTAAGTTATCATATCCCTTATGATAACTTGCATGTGAGGCTAAATGCGAGTTTATGGCCATCTCTACATGTCATTTATCACCATGTATCACCAATATGCTAAGTTTGGTTTTATGCACGCTTTTGAGGCCTAAAAATGTAATATGCAAGTATATGAACATATGTACATTTCATATGCCACCATGTTAAACTTGTGGCTTCGACACCTTTATGTCATGATTATGCCAAGTTCCCTCTTTCTATCCTTTATGCGCTATTGCGATATGTAAGCGATGGGATTGCGTTTGGGGTTGGGTAAACTTAAAAGACATAAAAACATAAGCTTGGGAATTTACCTATTAAGTTAGGTCTACCCATTGGGAATTTACCTATTAAGTTAGGTCTACCCAATTGCTTGAAAATTTGTAACATGTTTTGGAAACATGATGGACATGACACTTAGAAAAGATAAGTGTGACCAACACGAGGTTGGGTTGAGTTTGTAGCGTAAGCCTACCCGGAACCGACCGGCTTAACTAGTTGCTACAAACAATAGGACCCAATGTGAGAAGTTGGCCATGTTGTACCTTGAACCCGAGGTTAGACCAAGTTGTGGTGTAAAGCTACCCGGACCCGCCCGGCTTAACTAGTAACCACAACAAGGTCTAATGTGAGAGGTTAAGGCGCATTAAATTAATTAATGCCTCGTGATTAGGGTTAAGTCATGGTCCACTTAATACTTAACCAATTTGGGCTTGGTAGATTAATCAGGGTTAAGTCGTGAACTCATCGTTACACTTAACTAAGTTAATCCATGATTAGCAAGAGGGTTAAACCGTACTTAACCCACTAGAAAAATCCTAGCAATGGGGGTCCACTCCAGCAGTAATCCCAAGTTCGTATCATTATGGCCCTAGGGTCTAGGCTAGGGTGTGGGGCACAAATTACTGGGCTGGAGGTAAGCGACCAATAAACGACGGCAGAGTGGTACGCCGGTGTAGTTCCGGGCGGACCATGGTCGTGCACTTAGTCCGAAGCCGGGGAAAACATGCACGGGTACCAGTAGATCGAGACTATGCACGCATGATTATGGTGTCCAGGGGTTGACACCCTAGGGCTTGATACACCCGACGGGAGACCCGGCACAGTCTGACTACAATTATGTTTGGGCCGTATGGACACCAACACGTGACGAGTTAGGCTTAGGGAGCCGATCGACTAGACCGTTTGGTTGGACCTTGTATTAGGGTCATTTCATGTTATTGGGCCAAAGCTTGGGCCAAGGGATCAATACTTGTTTATTCCAGTCATGTTAGTTTGCTAGTACACCTGTGGTGCAAGAACCTTAAACCTGATTATGCGATGACACCTTTATCTACCTTGTTAGTTAATCATCATGCTAGTATGTTATTATCCTTATGTTCATCCCTGCTTCTCATGCCAGTTAACTTTATCAGTTTACATTGATTGTAGTAGGGCTTACTCAGTCTTTTTGACTGACCTGTTTTCTTTCGCCTCTTTTCTTCCGTTTCCCCCCCAGGTTCTCAGGGTGGGAACGTTGGAGCTTAGCTTGGATTTCGGATTGCTTGCTTGTGGGATTTCAGCTCATGTACGGTTTCGACATGAAGCTAGCTATGGTTATCACTTATTTGGGGATAGTACTTATGTATTTCAGTTTTTCAGTTGATGTTGTTTTTATCTAGACTTGTTTATTTGGAAAGCTATGTTGTACCAGACTTGTTTTGAAATAGTATGAAATCTTCCGCTGTTTTATCTATGTTATTTACACTGTTTACATATATACATATGTTCTTGTTCTGCCTTGATATATCATTATGCATGTTTACCTGATTCAAACGCCCCTCCAAAGTCAGAGTGCTTGCAAGAGTCACCCTGGCGGAGGTGGGATGTTACAGAGCTATTGACCAGTACAAAGGAGGTGCTGGCGAAATTTTTCGAAAATTTCGGGTGTTAGAAAATTTTCAGGATTTTTGAAATTTTTCGTTGATAAGAATTAATTAATATTTTAATTGAAATTAAATAGGATCAGTGAAATTGAAGATAAGAAGTGAACAAATAAGTTCTAACCAGTCAAAAGGGTGTGTTTTCTACCTTAGCAATTTTGAGGACGAAATTATTTTAAGGAGGGAAGAATGTAATGTCCCGTATTTTTACAGTATAATAATTAATTTATTTAATTATTAAAATAGTGATTTAGAAATTTAATTGGTCATTTAAGTAAATGAAATTGAATATTTAATTAATATAATTAATAGAATAATATATTTAATTTCGAAATAATCAAAAATAGTAGAATTCACAATATGGTGTGAATTGGATTATTTATAAGATATAATTCAGTATAAAATTGAATTATAATAGCGAATATATTATTTGAACAACAGTTGAACGTATAGATTATATTATAATTATAATCGAGCTCGAAATGGCGCTGCAGTTCGTAATTTGGCGATTCGAACTTCAATTGAATATACAGAATCCGTTTTAAGTCGGATTTATGTGAAACAAGAAACGTTCGGAGGTGGTGAAGTATATTTTTCTATTGGAAGAGAAAAATCGGGATTTCGTCGTGTAGATTTTGATTTATGCCCAAATCAAATTTTAGAAAAGTCGCTATGGAATTCCTTTATAATTTATATCAATTTATTTACATTTAAATGGATTTTTAAATATAAATCGAATATCGACGTAACACTGGAAATTGGAAATCTCAGGTTATAAATCCAATTGGAGCAGTATGATATTCTATTAGGAATATATACGATAATATTTATTTATAAATATTTAATTTAATTATTTTTAAATATATTTATATATTTAAATGGGTTATTTAGAGCTTTAAAAATATCCAGTTTTGCAGACGAGCTCCGTTTTCGATGAAACTAATTTTGTTGGATCCGTATATTAAATTATTATTAGATTTCAAGTTTCATGATTTTTGGAGTCAGTGTGTGGTCGTACGGATTTTTAATGTGAAAAACAGTCAGTATTTTGACAGTTAAAAATACGCTGTGTGAGCAAACGGAGTCGGAATTCGACGAAACCAGTTTCCTTGGGTCTGTAATGTCAAACTGTAGCTGCATGTCCATTTTCGTGATTTTTGAATATCATATGTGATTATAGGAATTTTTAACAGTAAACACATATAGCGGTTGCTTAAAAATAAATATAATAATCGAATATAAAAAATAAAAAACCTTTCTATAAATACTCCTTAACTTTTCCTAAACCTAATTTACTTCATATCTTTGGTCAAATGAATTTCCGTCGTCGTATTCTTCCTCAAAATACAATTCGTAAAATTCTTAAATCTTAAGCAATTCATATGGAACTCTATAAATCCTCAAATAGATATCATAATACTTGTTATGAAGAGAGCTTTCTTTCTGTATAGCAATTTCAGAGTGCGACGATGATTCGATGGTTGGGAAAAAGAGTTCCGTAGTACTAGGGTTCAATATTTCGAGAGAAGCAGTTAGCAATTTTCAATTTTGAGCTTGGATCCTTGTTCCTTGCTTCAAATAGCTTCATCTATGTTTTTTTGGGATTTTTATAAAATATAAAGTGTCGATGTTCTTTGCATAGTAACCATGAATGGCCTGTTCGACTCATCCTGGGATCGGAGTTCAGACGGGAAGTGGTGGTGACGACCTTGATGAAGCAGGAGATGGCTAAACGTTGGCAAGGGCGTTGACCTGTTTCGTGTATTGTGGAGGGAGAACGAGGTGGAGTTTTATTAGGTAATGGTCAAGATGTTATTTGGGAGATGTACTAAAGCGGTACGTTGAAGAAGGAGTTTTCTGTAATGACGCGAGTGAAGTAAAGGGGTATTTCAATAAGAAGATGATGAGGTGTATGGATATTATTGCGTTGGAATTTAGTAAAGGAGGAAACAGACCTTAAGATTTTGCTGTGTAATGGTGAGCTCCGAAGTTATTCTATTTTCGTGAAGAAGAAGGAGCAACAGTAGTTGCGGGTCAGATGCAAGAAATGGGCCGGTAAGATAAACAAAGGTCAAGCCCAAATTAAAAATATATTAAGTTTATTTTATAAATAAAAATAGTATACCAACTTGTAATTCTAAAATCCGGATCATACGTTATCGAAATTGGACAAAACAGGATTCGTTGGGATCGTACGGATGAGAGCGAAACAATGGAACTGACTGGGAGTGGATTGGAGCTCGTTACAATTGATAGTGAAATAAATTGTCAAAATCAAATCAAAGATAGTTAATCGTTATTTAACGATAACTTTCCAATGTGAGTAAAACTCACCAACTCTATCAGTTCATATTTTCATAACGTATTTTTAGAACTGATAAATGATGACTAATTGCTGTGTGTTGACTGTTTGGTTGAACTGTTAATTGATTGGTTGAAAATATCGATAACGATATATATAGATCGTTAATCAAATATTGATTCTGTTAAGCAGAATATTTCATGTTGAAATGAAATTGATGTGAATTATATTAGGTAACATCTGTGGATGCAGGGAAACAGGTCGGAGGAATCCAACTGGATTCCTCAACATTTATTTTACTGTTTTCATATATTATGATATATGATGGATATATAATCTGTTGTTGATTACGTGTGTTGAATGATATCGTTCATTGTGAATTGGTATTTTAAATACCGTAAGAAATACTAGGATATAGAAAAGGGGATTTTCAAAGTGTATTTTGAAAATAAATTATACATATAAAATCAAAGGATTTTATAAAAAGAAATAATTATAAAATCAAAGGAGTAGTAAAAGAAATATTTATTTGTTAAATAAATAGAATTGAAAAGAAATATTTATTTATTAAATAAATAGAATTGAAAAGGAATATTTATTTGTCAAATAAATAGAATAGAAAGAGGAAATATTTGTAAAACAAATAGAAGAGGAAATATTTGTAAAACAAATAGAAAAGGAAATAGTTGGAAAATAAAAGGAATTACTTGTAAAATCAATGGATTTTATATAAAAAGGAAATATTTTAAAAAATAAATAGAATTATCAAAAGGGATTTATTTGGTAAATAAACAGATTATAAAAGGAAATTTTAAATGAGATTTAGGTGTTAGAAATAAAAAGAAGATTTCGTATGAATAATTCTATAAATAGAAGTATAAATAGAATTTGGAAATGGGATACTATTTTGAAATACGAAGTCAAACTTAATGGAGTTAATCGATTTGAGTTAACCGAGTTAGAGTAAATTGAAAGGAGTTAATCGAGTTAGAGTAAATTGAAAGGAGTTAATCGAGTAGTGTTAATCGATTAGAGTTAATCGAATTAGAGTTAATCGAATAGAGTTAATCGAATAGAGTTAATCGAACAAGAGTTAGTCGAATATTAGTTATTGGAATAAAGTTAATTGAATTAGAGTTAGTTTGTAACACCCCGAATTTTAGTTAATACTAAAATTCACTAATTATAGGATAAATAATCTCAGATGTGGGAATTGGGGGTAACGGGCTGCGTCATTGCGTTCGTCTCGGAAAAATACGCAAAATAGAGTCCGAGTTTTCGAGAATCGGAGTCCGTATGGCCCGGTTATGGCCCAAAGAAGTTTTCAGAAAATTCAAATCTAAAACAGAATTAAGAATTTAAAATTCAGATTTTAAATTGGGCCAGGCGGGGTCAGGCGGGGAGCTTCCCGCCCAACCCATGTCGACAGGGCTGTCGACAGGCCTGTCGACAGGGGTGTCGACATGCCTGTCGACTTGCCTGTCGACAGGGTGGCACCGTTCTGTGAACCTGGGTGCACCAGGTTGCACCAGGTTGGGTTTCAGGCTGGCTAGGAGGGCTGGTTCTAGAGGTTTCCTAAATCTAAGGGTCCTAATCTAATCTAGGGTTAATCTAAGGGCCTAAAACACTCACCTAATCCTATAAATAAGACCCTACCCTAATTCATTCATAATTAAATCTTGTAATTAAACTATGGCAAAATGAAACTTGGTCATGGCCTCCACAAATCAATGAAGAGAGTTGCAACCTAATCAACCCCTAATCACCTTCTTCTTCATATTTGGCAACTAGTTTTACTTCATTGATTTGCTAATCTTGGTTTTGGTGAGTTTCTATGGCTTTAATAATCAATTGTTAAATTGATTATGGTAGGATGTGATAAGACATGGCTATGTTTGTGGATAAATGTATTTATGCAAGTTTGTATGATATGTGATTTGCAAGTTTTATGTTAAATGCAAGTTTAAGGCCATGTTTTATAATGCAAAACACCATGTTAAACATTTATGCATATGTGACATGTTATGCAAACTATATGTGAGAATATATGCAAGTTATATGTAACATGATATGCAAGTTATGCATGTGATTTTATGCATGCTAAGTAGTTGGTGTTATGCATGTTAAGTATTTGATGTTATGCATGTTAAGTATTTGATGTTATGCATGCAAAGTATTTGATTGTATACATACTAAGTATTGGGTTTTATGCATGATAAGTGTTTGGGGTTTATGCAAGTTAAGCGGTGGGTTTATGCATAACAAGTATTTGATTTCATGCATGATAAGTAAGTGGTTTTATGCATGCTAAGTGGTTGGTATTATGCATAAATCATAACATGCAAGTTTATCCTTTGAAATATGATGCATACATATGCAAGATGATACCCTTATATGTTATGCATGTTTATCCTCCTTTAAGATGCAAGTTCATATGCAAGTATGTGAATGGTGTATAAGATTATGCAAGTTATGTGCATGATGCTATGCAAGTTATGTATATGCTTAAATGCAAGTTTAATGTGATATGCAAGTTATGCATGCAAGTATGTGAATGCTTATGCAAGTATATGAATGCTTATGCGAGTTATGGGTATGCTTAAATGCATGTTTAACATGTTATGCAAGTTATGAGAATGCTTATATGCAAGTTCAACATGTTATGCAAGATATGTGTATGATAATATGCAAGCTCATATGTCATATGTTATGCAAATCATGTGTATGATAATATGCAAGTTTGGGTTATATGTAGTTGGGTTAATATATGTTCATATATGCAAGTTGACATCCTCTTAACCCATGACAAAGTTATATGCTAAACCCATGATAGTTGTGATGGATCTTTCCCTTTATTATGCCGTGAAATGAGAACGATTTACGTGGGGAACGATGGGGTAATAAATATGTTAATAAATGTAAGATTGGGTATGATTAAGCATACCATAAAAATAAATTACCATAAGTGGGAATTTACCTATTGAGTT
Source organism: Allium sativum (assembly GCA_030737875.1). NCBI lineage: Eukaryota > Viridiplantae > Streptophyta > Magnoliopsida > Asparagales > Amaryllidaceae > Allium > Allium sativum. Next base: position 750,605,776 of record CM060915.1, read on the forward strand.
AGGTCTACCCCATGGGAATTTACCTATTGAGTTAGGTCTACCCATGTTATGGAAAACTTGATATTAATTAGGGATAATTAATATGGGGGTGATTAATTAGGTGTAATTAATCGACTAAGACACGAGGTTGGACTCATTTGTAGTGTAAAACTGCCCGGACCCGACCGGCTTAACCAGTTGCTACAAATGTCAGCCCAATGTGAGAGGTCTTAGCCATAAATTAAATACGTGATTAAGGTAAAGACACGAGGTTAGACTCTGTTATGACGTAAGACTGCCCGGACTCTACCGGCTTAACCAGGCGGTCATAACAGCCAGTCTAATGTGGGAGGTCTTTATGGGAGATCACGGTCTTAATTAATTAAGAAACACTTAACCATATTAGCATGTAGTGGGACATGAGGGGTTAAGTGGGTGCCTTGGGTGGCATGTAGTAACTAGTGGGGGTGCCTCGGGTGGCATGAGGAAACTAGTGGGTTGCCTTGGGTGGCAATAGAAAAATACGATTAGAATACTTAACCAAGGTGGAACATGTAATTAAACATGATAAAAGGGTTAAGTAAGTGCCATGGGTGGCATGTGAGAATACGATTAGAATACTTAACCAAGGTGGAACATGTAATTAAACATGATTAAGGGGTTAAGTAAGTGCCATGGGTGGCATGTGGAAATCTAGTGGGTGCCCTAAGTGGCAATTGAAATATGATTAAAGGACTTAACCAAGATTTATAACATGTAAGGGGACATGGTTAAAGGGTTAAGTGGGATGCACTAGATAAAAGTTGCAAGCTTAAGTAGTAGCTTGTGGGGGCCCATTTCAACCAATATCCCAAACGTATCTTTGTGGGCTCGACTCTGGTCGGGTGACGGGACACGCATATTGGACTTGACTATAAGCGGCCAAAACGGGTTAGCGGTGGCAACGCGGGATCAACGGGTTTCATATGCGTGTGTGGACCCGGGCTGGTTGGTAAGTCGTTGTTGCATCGTGTAGATATAAAGCCGTGCACAGTGATATTATATGGTAGCCACTTTGGGGAATGATACACCCCCTTTTGTGGGACCAGCACGGGTATCTACGGTAGGGAGCCGATCGCTTGGGGGTAGTGGGTACACCTAGTAAAAATAGGGGCAGACAGCACCTGTGTAGGGGTACAAGAAACTACCGGGTAAAAATTACTAAGTACACTTAGTGGGATCAACCTTTAAGTAGGAATTACTCTTGGTGGGTAGAACTGGTGTAGTGCAGTGTAGGAACTACCCTTGGGTGAATAAGTCTGGGGTGGTGTAAGAATTATCCTTGGGTGGATAAATGCGTCTTCTCGATTATCTTAGTACATCCTGTGTTTTGTTGGCTACTTAGTGTGGTCATTATCCCCAGAGGTACCGTACCTTATTTATGTCATACCCTAATTACTTTAATGGTTGTATTGTTAGGGTTATAGGACTCACTCAGACTTATGTCTGACCCCGTTGTTTTTATCTTTTTCCCAACCCTCAGGTTATCAGAGTGGGCCTAGCACTAGTGGGCTTGGATCAGACCGCTATATCTATCCTTTGGGCTTGGATCGTAGAAGTAAAGCTCGGTTTATCTTTCCTAGTATGGCTATTGTCTATGTAGTGGGATTATGTACTTCTATTTTATCAGGATGGATATTATGTACTTGACTCTTGTTACGGTTTTGTGATGTAACCAAACATGTTTTGTTAATGAAATGATGTTTTAAATTTTCAAGTATTACTTATATCTGTCCTGTTGTAATTTTTATGTTCTATACTCACTAAAAATACTCCACCAAAACTAAGGCATTCCCTTTGTGAGTGACCTTAGCGGGCGTGGGGTGTTACACGTGGTATCAGAGCTTAAGGTTACCGGAACAGATAAAATTTTTAGAAAAACTATTTTCTAAGAATATTTTTGGAAAGGAGTATTTTCAAAAACATGTCTTTTAAGAGAAAAGTTTTTGAAAGAAAAGCATAATCCCCAATAGCCATATCTATATCTTTCGAATTCTCCATTTTGAATCTCTTCCTTTCTCTCATTTTGAGTTTCCCCTCCGCGTATAGATGATCTTTCTAAGATAGATAAGGATGGAAAACCACTTCAAGGGACTTAGACGTTAGTCGGATTAGAAGTTGGTTCAAGAAGGAGGAGGACTGGTAGGTATCTATTGGATAGACGGTGGGAGGAAGGCTCAAATAGTTGTTTGGTTAATGAAAGATGAAACCTCATTGGTGGGAAGTTACGAGTGGGGAATAGGGAAGAAGAAGGCAAGTGGTTATCCTTTTGAGAGGAATAGGACACCTTATTAGGATTGTCCAAAGAAGCAAGGGCAAGGTATGGAATCTTCTGGGGGGTAGTTGTATTCCCTCACGACTAGGGTACCAGATGGGGATAAGACCGTCTAGATTGGAGGTTGGATTTCTTTATCATCCAATTCGAACTTTATTTGATTCTGACGCATCGAGTTCGTTTATCTCATCATTACTAGTAGAGTCACTGCACTGAGACACCAGTTGGTAGATGATCCCTTAGTTGTTTCAAACCCAATTGGGCTCCATGATGTGGTTGGGTTTGAAAGTTTCTATACTTAGCGTTGGGTTTAGATGTGATGCTTGTTGGGCTTCACGGGCTATGGGTTAGTTTTGGGCATGGACTGGTTATCCAGTAGGAGTGCCGTTCTTCATTTTGAAGGGAGAGTTGTTAGGCTTATGGGCCGCCTGGGTAACACTCTCGAGATCTCTTGTAATCCCATAGAATCTGTTATGCTAAGGTATCTAGAATCGCTTGACACGTTGGTCTAGAGTCTGCGATCTGTTAGAGCGGTCCGGGAATACCCGGATGTGTGTGAGGAGGTGAAGGGCTTACCTCCGAAGCGGGAGATTGACTTCCGAATATGTCTGGTGGATAATGCTAAACCAGTATCTTGGCCAGTGTGCCACATGGCTCCTAGCGAGAGGAGGGAACTCCATAAGTAAGTAGGCGATTTGCTTGAGAAGGGGTTCATAAGACGAAGTATATCGGAGTGGGGCGCTCCAGTAGTTTTGTTATGAAGGCGGATGGGTCCCTCAGACTTTGTGTAGGCTAAAGAGAACTAAAGAAACTCACAAAGAAGAATAGACACCCATTGCCAAGGATTGATGATCTCTTTGATCGGTTGGCTGGCGCCTCAGTATTTTTGTAGTAGGACTTAGCCACGGGATTTCATCAGTTGAGAGTGGCTGAGGATAGCATAGAAAAGACTGCCTTTAGGACTCCGGATGATTTCTTTTATGAGTGGCTGGTGATGCCATTGGGTTTGACGAACGCCCCCACATACTTTGTTGACTTGATGAGAAGGGTGTTCAGGGAGTACCTAAATAAGTTGTGATGGTCTTTATGGATGACATTTTGGTCTTTTCTAGGAGCGAAATAAGTTTTCGTATGTGCTCAATAGGCTGAGCAGAGCCAGTATAGGATAAACGACGGTTTTGGAGCGAGACTGGAGAGAACATCCAGAATTGGTCAAGGGCTTAATTATTTAGCCATTTTTATTTGTATCATCTCACGTAGGTCGTCTGAATTCGAAGGAGGTATCCCTTGGGTGTTTGTCTGATATTGGTTTAGGCCTTTGGGGCTTGCATTTGGGGGATGCCGAGTTCGACTAGGGTGGTCTGCGTGGGAGACAGTTGTGATAATTTTGGATGATATCCTGGTGGAGAAGAGCATGCCCTACATCTTAGGGAAGTGTTGGAGACTCTTCGAGCGCATAGTCTTAGGACAGCAAAAGTGGATGGGATCCTTAGCATCCTATGAGTAAGGGTAACATGGTAACGGACACCTTAAGTAGAAAAAGGTTGTCCTTGAGTTCATTGTTCGTTGAACGACGGAGCTTAGAGTTTATTTCTAAGTTTGACTTTAGACCTTCCATTGACTTTGTACCCGGTTTGCTAGCCCCCTTGGTTAGACCTACTCTTTTGGGGTGGATTGGAAGAGCACAGAGGGACGACCCACAGTTGGTTGAGTTGATAGAGAAGCTCATAAGGGGGGAGTCGTCCAGCCATTTGAGTAGGAACACCCTAGACGATAGGGGTGTTTGCGTAGAGACGGTAGAATTTGTGTACTGCAAGACGAGGGTTTGAGGAAGGCTATTCTTGATGACGCACACCGTTCTAGGATGACCATTCATCCCGGTGGGGATAAGATGTACCAAGACATGAAGAGGGTTTTCTTCTGGGCCGGTATGAAGAAAGATGTGGCCGAGTATGTCGCTCGATGTTCGGTGTGCCAGCAAGTGAAGGCGGAGCAAGGGAAACCAGGTGGGTTGCTTCACCCATTGGAGGTTCCGCAATGGAAGTGGGATAGCGTCTCGATGGATTTTATTGACGGGTTACCCAGGTCGAGGAAGGGTAATACAGGAATTTGGGTGGTGGTAGATAGACTTACTAAGAGCGCCCATTTCATACCTGTGAAGAGCAAGAGGACTGCTCCATGGCTAGCTTCAGTATATCTTCGAGAGATAGTTCGATTACATGGGGTACCCTCTAGCATAGTGAGTGATCGAGATCCTATCTTCACTAGCGAGTGCCGGAAGAGTTTGCAAGAGGCGGTAGGGACTCAGTTGTGTTTGAATACCGCATATCATCATCAGACGGACGGCCAGACCGAGAGGGTGAATTATGTCCTAGAAGACCTTTTGAGGCTTTGTATCTTAGATTTTGGGAGGTACATGGGAAGAGCATCTTCCATTGGTGGAGTTCGCATATAATAACAGCTTTCAGTCCAGTATTGGTATGGCACCTTTCGAAGCTCTTTATGGAAGGCCTTGCCGATCACCTACACGTTGGTAGGAATCTACGGATGAGATCTTGCTTGGGCCGATGAGGTTAGAAAGACCTCGGGAAAAGATTGATTTGATTCAAAGAAGGATGAAAGCGACGCAAGATAAACAGAAATCTTATGCGGACAAGAGGAGAACAGAGCTTGAGTTTGATATTAGGACATGCTTTTTATTAAGATATTTCCGTTACGGAATGTGGTTCACTTTGGATCTGTTGGGAAGTGAGTACCAAGGTTGTTGGACCGTTTCCTTTTAAGGAAAGGATTGGACAGATGTCATATAGAGTGGAGTTGCCCAACAGGCTTAGTGGTGTACATGATATATTCCATGGGTTACATTTGAGAAAGTTCCTACATGAGACCGCAGAGGCGGTAGAGCTGAGCCTGCTTAGAGAAGTGGAAGTAGTGCGTGATGCGACGATTCGACGAGCTCCTACTTGCATCCTTGGGTCAGAGATTTGGAAGTTGAGAAACAGAGAGGTTCAACTAATCAAAGTACAAAGGGGAGATGAAGAGAGTGACGCTACCTGGGAGACGGAAGCGAAGATGCGTTCGAGGTACCCTTTTCTTTCGGAGGGTATGTCCTTTTGCTTCTCCTTCATCGCATATCTTGTGCTTATCTTATCTTTAGTATGTCCTCTCGTTAGTACCTTTGACCTTTAGATAGGGTAAACCTATGGTTGAAACATGTGTTTGAGACATGTTATGGTTGATGGATGCAAGTGGATGCAAGTGTTTGCTAGCGGTTGCTCGTGGATGCATATACACACACTCTAGGCACTAGATCGGCTCAGTCACTTCATATTGCATATTGCATAAATTTGTGTGTAGGAAAATATATTTATGGATGTATAATGGTTGTGTTATCACATGGATGATGCATTTTGGTGAATGATTGTGCACTCATGTAGATATTGTATGTGTCGATAGGGTTCTCTCGCATACATAATGGATGCATGGCACTATCATGGTTTGCATATGTTCATACGTTAGATAGGGAACATATACACACACTTTTTGCATATGCTCATACATCATTAGAAATTTTTTTAAGGACAATGGATGCCCGTGGATGATGGTTTGAGTAGATGGTTGTTTGGATGGTAGGATATGCATTCTCCTTAGCTTAGAGATTTCGGGGACGAAATCCTTTAAGGAGGGGAGAATGTAACACCCCGAATTTTAGTTAATACTAAAATTCACTAATTATAGGATAAATAATCTCAGATGTGGGAATTGGGGGTAACGGGCTGCGTCATTGCGTTCGTCTCGGAAAAATACGCAAAATAGAGTCCGAGTTTTCGAGAATCGGAGTCCGTATGGCCCGGTTATGGCCCAAAGAAGTTTTCAGAAAATTCAAATCTAAAACAGAATTAAGAATTTAAAATTCAGATTTTAAATTGGGCCAGGCGGGGTCAGGCGGGGAGCTTCCCGCCCAACCCATGTCGACAGGGCTGTCGACAGGCCTGTCGACAGGGGTGTCGACATGCCTGTCGACTTGCCTGTCGACAGGGTGGCACCGTTCTGTGAACCTGGGTGCACCAGGTTGCACCAGGTTGGGTTTCAGGCTGGCTAGGAGGGCTGGTTCTAGAGGTTTCCTAAATCTAAGGGTCCTAATCTAATCTAGGGTTAATCTAAGGGCCTAAAACACTCACCTAATCCTATAAATAAGACCCTAACCCTACCCTAATTCATTCATAATTAAATCTTGTAATTAAACTATGGCAAAATGAAACTTGGTCATGGCCTCCACAAATCAATGAAGAGAGTTGCAACCTAATCAACCCCTAATCACCTTCTTCTTCATATTTGGCAACTAGTTTTACTTCATTGATTTGCTAATCTTGGTTTTGGTGAGTTTCTATGGCTTTAATAATCAATTGTTAAATTGATTATGGTAGGATGTGATAAGACATGGCTATGTTTGTGGATAAATGTATTTATGCAAGTTTGTATGATATGTGATTTGCAAGTTTTATGTTAAATGCAAGTTTAAGGCCATGTTTTATAATGCAAAACACCATGTTAAACATTTATGCATATGTGACATGTTATGCAAACTATATGTGAGAATATATGCAAGTTATATGTAACATGATATGCAAGTTATGCATGTGATTTTATGCATGCTAAGTAGTTGGTGTTATGCATGTTAAGTATTTGATGTTATGCATGTTAAGTATTTGATGTTATGCATGCAAAGTATTTGATTGTATACATACTAAGTATTGGGTTTTATGCATGATAAGTGTTTGGGGTTTATGCAAGTTAAGTGGTGGGTTTATGCATAACAAGTATTTGATTTCATGCATGATAAGTAAGTGGTTTTATGCATGCTAAGTGGTTGGTATTATGCATAAATCATAACATGCAAGTTTATCCTTTGAAATATGATGCATACATATGCAAGATGATACCCTTATATGTTATGCATGTTTATCCTCCTTTAAGATGCAAGTTCATATGCAAGTATGTGAATGGTGTATAAGATTATGCAAGTTATGTGCATGATGCTATGCAAGTTATGTATATGCTTAAATGCAAGTTTAATGTGATATGCAAGTTATGCATGCAAGTATGTGAATGCTTATGCAAGTATATGAATGCTTATGCGAGTTATGGGTATGCTTAAATGCATGTTTAACATGTTATGCAAGTTATGAGAATGCTTATATGCAAGTTCAACATGTTATGCAAGATATGTGTATGATAATATGCAAGCTCATATGTCATATGTTATGCAAATCATGTGTATGATAATATGCAAGTTTGGGTTATATGTAGTTGGGTTAATATATGTTCATATATGCAAGTTGACATCCTCTTAACCCATGACAAAGTTATATGCTAAACCCATGATAGTTGTGATGGATCTTTCCCTTTATTATGCCGTGAAATGAGAACGATTTACGTGGGGAACGATGGGGTAATAAATATGTTAATAAATGTAAGATTGGGTATGATTAAGCATACCATAAAAATAAATTACCATAAGTGGGAATTTACCTATTGAGTTAGGTCTACCCCATGGGAATTTACCTATTGAGTTAGGTCTACCCATGTTATGGAAAACTTGATATTAATTAGGGATAATTAATATGGGGGTGATTAATTAGGTGTAATTAATCGACTAAGACACGAGGTTGGACTCATTTGTAGTGTAAAACTGCCCGGACCCGACCGGCTTAACCAGTTGCTACAAATGTCAGCCCAATGTGAGAGGTCTTAGCCATAAATTAAATACGTGATTAAGGTAAAGACACGAGGTTAGACTCTGTTATGACGTAAGACTGCCCGGACTCTACCGGCTTAACCAGGCGGTCATAACAGCCAGTCTAATGTGGGAGGTCTTTATGGGAGATCACGGTCATAATTAATTAAGAAACACTTAACCATATTAGCATGTAGTGGGACATGAGGGGTTAAGTGGGTGCCTTGGGTGGCATGTAGTAACTAGTGGGGGTGCCTCGGGTGGCATGAGGAAACTAGTGGGTTGCCTTGGGTGGCAATAGAAAAATACGATTAGAATACTTAACCAAGGTGGAACATGTAATTAAACATGATAAAAGGGTTAAGTAAGTGCCATGGGTGGCATGTGAGAATACGATTAGAATACTTAACCAAGGTGGAACATGTAATTAAACATGATTAAGGGGTTAAGTAAGTGCCATGGGTGGCATGTGGAAATCTAGTGGGTGCCCTACGTGGCAATTGAAATATGATTAAAGGACTTAACCAAGATTTATAACATGTAAGGGGACATGGTTAAAGGGTTAAGTGGGATGCACTAGATAAAAGTTGCAAGCTTAAGTAGTAGCTTGTGGGGGCCCATTTCAACCAATATCCCAAACGTATCTTTGTGGGCTCGACTCTGGTCGGGTGACGGGACACGCATATTGGACTTGACTATAAGCGGCCAAAACGGGTTAGCGGTGGCAACGCGGGATCAACGGGTTTCATATGCGTGTGTGGACCCGGGCTGGTTGGTAAGTCGTTGTTGCATCGTGTAGATATAAAGCCGTGCACAGTGATATTATATGGTAGCCACTTTGGGGAATGATACACCCCCTTTTGTGGGACCAGCACGGGTATCTACGGTAGGGAGCCGATCGCTTGGGGGTAGTGGGTACACCTAGTAAAAATAGGGGCAGACGGCACCTGTGTAGGGGTACAAGAAACTACCGGGTAAAAATTACTAAGTACACTTAGTGGGATCAACCTTTAAGTAGGAATTACTCTTGGTGGGTAGAACTGGTGTAGTGCAGTGTAGGAACTACCCTTGGGTGAATAAGTCTGGGGTGGTGTAAGAATTATCCTTGGGTGGATAAATGCGTCTTCTCGATTATCTTAGTACATCCTGTGTTTTGTTGGCTACTTAGTGTGGTCATTATCCCCAGAGGTACCGTACCTTATTTATGTCATACCCTAATTACTTTAATGGTTGTATTGTTAGGGTTATAGGACTCACTCAGACTTATGTCTGACCCCGTTGTTTTTATCTTTTTCCCAACCCTCAGGTTATCAGAGTGGGCCTAGCACTAGTGGGCTTGGATCAGACCGCTATATCTATCCTTTGGGCTTGGATCGTAGAAGTAAAGCTCAGTTTATCTTTCCTAGTATGGCTATTGTCTATGTAGTGGGATTATGTACTTCTATTTTATCAGGATGGATATTATGTACTTGACTCTTGTTACGGTTTTGTGATGTAACCAAACATGTTTTGTTAATGAAATGATGTTTTAAATTTTCAAGTATTACTTATATCTGTCCTGTTGTAATTTTTCTGTTCTATACTCACTAAAAATACTCCACCAAAACTAAGGCATTCCCTTTGTGAGTGACCTTAGCGGGCGTGGGGTGTTACATAGTTGGACTAGAGTTATTCGAATATAGTTTATTCAAAGAAAGAGTTATCTAATAAGGTTATTTGAAGAAGAGAATTAATCAAATATTAGTTATTCGAAAGGAGTTATCAAATATTAGTTATTCGAAAGGAGTTATCGAATATTAGTTATTCGAAAGGAGTTATCGAATATTAGTTATTCGAAAGGAGTAATCGAACATTAGTTATTCGAAAGGAGTTATCGAATATAATTTATTCGAATATAGTTAAAGGAGTAAATCGAATATAATTTATTCAAAAGGATTTAATCGAATATAGTTTATTCGGAAGGAGTAATCGAATATAGTTTATTCAAAGAAAGGTGTTAGTCGAATATAGTTTATTCGAAAGAAGATTATAGAATATAGTTTATTCGAAAGAGAGATTATCGAATATTAGTTATCCGAAGAGAGTTAATCGAATATAGTTTATTCGAAAAGGAGTTATCGAAATGGGATTATTCGAAAGAGGATTATACGTTGAATTCGATTATATCGAATTCGGGAAAGTACTATTCACTTTCCGTTTTTAATCAAGATTTATTTATTTATAAATAAATTAGTTGTTTGTTTATTTATCCAAATTAATAGATAAAAGTTATACTTAAGTTATTATATTTTGGAAGCATGGGATTATAACACTATTTTTATAATCAAATGATTTCTGTAAAAGAAGTGGATTCGTAAATTGAATTCGAGAGTTACGTAAGGAAGTTTGTTAAAGATTTAGAAGGTGAACTTTGTCTATTTCGAAGTTAGAAATGTTGTTCAGTTAAGGACTGAGAGGTAGTTATACCCCAACTTGATTTGCTTCGTTTTTAACCAAGGAATGGTTAAGGTTCGACAGTGAGGATTGGTTAAGTGAATTTTGTTAATGAGTATAATGGTTTGAGTTGGCATAACGATGTTTTATTTAAACATCTGTTTAAATCCAAATGTAGGAGTTTTGGAAATGTTTTCCAAATAAGAATCAGAATGTTTTCTAATATAGAAAATAAGAAATGGAAAGGTTTTCCAATGTTAATAATGTATATTTTCTAAATTTAGAAAATAAGAAATGTTGAATATATGGAAAGGGGAATAAGGAAATGGATAATTGAATGACAAATTAAATTAAAGCGGATCAGTGTTGATTGATGATTTTCTCGATAAGATTTCCATTTTGGAAATACGACTGTTGTTTGCACATATGTTTTTCTTTGATAGTTAACTCAACGACTATCGAAGTTTTTGACCATTTTTCCGTTGTCAATACGGAGGGACCGGGATCAGATATATTATCTGAAAACCACTCCATATGGCATTAGCGTTGCGAATCAAATATGATGAAGGTAATTGAAGATGGAGTTTATGCAAGGGTCGTTCTGTAAAACCTAGGTAGAAATTGCCTAAGATGGATTTACAGAATAGTACCTTCAGTCTGTCCAGTCCCAGGATGACCTGTATGGAAGAATGTCTGACAGAGTATATTTAACAGATCGCGTAAGTTGATCCCTTCAAACGTATGTACGTTTGGTGGTGGAGGAATTCGTTTCTCTTAGCTGTATACCCGTTGTATTTTTGGGGAAATCAATTTGTGATTTGGCGGGTATGACGATGTGAAATTCAAAGTGAATAAATGTGTGATCTGTCAGAGATAAGCATGGCCTCTAGCCTCACAACCGGGAAATGACAAAAATCGGGCAGGCAGCATGGCTAAGTGGTTGGTTTCCAATTAGGGTGTATTGTCACCTGATCTAGAGTTTCAATTACTTCTTTAATCTATTCAATGCTGTCCCATTCGGGAAATGGTTGCTGATCCCAACCGTTGGTGATATACATTCGATACACTCAAGAGAAATGAGTGGTCGGTCATATGTGGCCAGGTTGCAAGATGTTCTTGTTGAACCCAGTGTATTCCTCTCTAGAGGTACACTATCGGAAGGTGGTTCCATACCTTGTCATAGTTGGAAACCCATTATCTAATAAGTACTCGCGGTTTTGATTGTATACTATATATGTAGAACGTGAGATAAAAGCGTTTCTGCTAGATGATTATTATATTGTGGTTGATAGACACTATTGTAATATCAAAAGAATTTTGATGTAAAATATCATTGTTTCTTTCAAAATGATTTGAAAGCTAAATCAAATTGATTTGGATTATCATAAGGGAAAACACGTTTCGTTATACGGCGTGGTCTTATGAGCTATCATTTAATTGCTCAAGCTGTTTTAAATTGTTTTACTCACACAAGTCCCATGACTGATCCAGAGTTTATTTTGTTTTGTTTTCCGTAAACTCTTGGGTGCCCAAATTTGTACGGGCAGTCAAGTAGTTAGGATTTTGCAGATATACTTAGAGAGCTTGGATTAGGAGGATTCAGGATTATATAAATTGTTATTTCCGCTGTGTTGTAAGTGTTGTACTCTGAAAATGTTACTGTATACATATATTGATTTTATTTCATATTATATGTTGTTCGTTCTGCTGTGAGATTCGTGTTACTCTGATGTTGTATGTTCTTCTTCTTCTTCTATTCTAAGTTTCTATCTTATTTATTCTCACCCTTTAATTTCTTTCATGGACTATCCGGTGTTTCCGATGCTTGAATAGTCGACATAGTGTTTTATGTCGATATCCAGGATCGCGAAAAACCGGGTCGTTTCAATACCAGTGCATAAAACAATTTATAAACAGCGCAATGCTTTTCGAAAAATGAAGCTATTATAAGACTTAGGTCCCATCACACAATGCAAAGCAAGCCGGAGGATAGAGTTTTACCTTATAATAGCCAAACATGCTTGGTGCGTTTAAACAAATCATTTGATACTCTTATAAGTGTATAATGTATAAAACAACTTCAAATATACATGTGTCAATCATAGACGACATAACACCCCATCCTACTATGTCGCCATACTAGGCTCTACAATTAAACCAAAATGTCATGTATTGGAAATTGGATTCCATCTATGAGTTGAGGCCTGTAACACCCCGAATTTTTAATGACACTAAAAGAGGATAAATTAAATAATAATTAATTTAATATTCAGAATTAAGAAAAATGGATTGCGCCATCGCATCCATCTCGAAATTTTGGTTAAGATAGACATTTGGTTTGCGTAAAATGGACACCGTATAGAGGAGAAATGAGGGCTTTAAATTTGAATGCGTGCAGAAAGAATATACATATATATACACACACACATATGAGTCACATATGAGTCAAAGATGAGTCAGAATTTAACCCAGAACAATTCAAATTTGAAAATTGAAAAGTGGTGGTAGATTTCCCGCTCTAGGGGGTCAACCCCCCTAGAAGGGTGTCGACACCGGGGTCAACCCCTCTTAAGGGGTGTCGACCTATGGGTCGACACACCCACAGGGGTGTTGACACCCCTAGGGCTGAGGTGGCAGTCAGTTTCAATGGGTTCTTCAACTATATATGTGTGTCCAGGTCTCCAATTTCTTCGTTGAAAATTTTGGAAGCCAAATGCTGTCGGCATGCTAACTAAGACGGATTCATTTTGTTCAACAATGTACAACATTCAACTTTGTAAATCAAATAATGAAATTCAAGATCCATTCTTTCTCTATTCTCTAAACCTAACGCTATGAGTTTTTAGTTACTTTTAGGTTTAAATGAATTAAAGTGAATTATCAAAGACTGTGAACTAGATATGATGTAAACTATGAATCTATGCTTTTGTTAAATCTTATACTATGTCATGATAGATCTATACCTTTAGATCTAATGCAATTGTGGTTATTCTATTACATTGCCTATGTGGATCTTGACTTGTAACTATATTGTGGTGAATGTAAATCTGTTAATTTGGGCAGTTGCAACATTGGTTAGATCTGATTCTTTATGTAAATCACCTTTCACCTGTCATATTGCGATCAACTTAGATCTATACCTTTAGATCTAATGCAATTGTGGTTATTCTATTATATTGCCTATGTGGATCTTGACTTGTAACTATATTGTGGTGAATGTAAATCTGTTAATTTGGGCAGTTGCAACATTGGTTAGATCTAATTCTTTATGTAAATCACCTTTCACCTGTCATATTGCGATCAACTTAGATATGTTGTAAATCAGACATGTGAACCCATATTTAGATCTAAGCATGCTATTATGTCATCCTAATGGTGTTAGATCTATTTTAACCTTTGGATCTGAATTATGTGATCTAATTCCCTTTATGTTTATCATGTTAGATCTAAACCAATTGGACATCTAAATTGCTAATTTAGATCTTGCTATGCTTATTGGGACATCATAGTTATGTTAGAATCAATTGACTGCCACAAGTTCACCAGTCTTATGTCCATCTTGTTATGATGTTAATTACATGTCCATGCCAATATGTATATTCACCTTATCACCATGATAGTATATGCCTATGCCAAGTTGAACAATCACTTTTGTTACACTCCTACTATTTTTTTCCTTTTTATCATTTATGGCTAGGCTATTATCTAGCCCAGGCATAATGCCTATTTTGTGAGGACACTCGTTAAGGAATAGGGAAAAAGGGTTAGTAATGGCATAATTTGAATATGAACATTTTTGGACATATAATTCAAACTATTGGGTAGAGTGGGAATTAACACCAATAAAGCGAAAGGTTTAATTAATTGATTAATTGATTAATAATGAAGTGTCTAGTAATTACAATTAGGCATTGTAACTGTACTTATGACACGAGGTTAGGCTGCATTAGTGGTGGAAGTCTGCCCGGACCCGACTGGCATATCTAGCAGCCACTAATGTTGAACCTAATGTAGGAGGTCTAAGTACGCAAATACGACTCGGGCTAAGACACGAGGTTAGCCCCAACTGTGGAATAAGACTGCCCGGACCTGATCGGCATATCCATCATCCACACGTAGGCATAATGTGGGAGGTCTAGCCCATTATAAACCATAAATGGACATGGTAATGAATTGGACTACTTAATCAAATCTAATCCATATGGATTGTATGATTATGAACTAAAGTAAGGGTTAAGTAAATTGATTGGATAGTGGATGGGTTAAGAAAATCTGGAGGGGGTGGGTAATATTTACATATAGGCCCACAAACTTAACCCGATAAGGTTATGTAATTAAAGACACCTAGTGGTATACATAATCGGAGGAAATAATAGAGTTATGTAATTAAAGACACCTTTTAGGGTAAGCATAACTAGTATAGGGCTATGTAATTAAAGACACCTAATGGTATACATAGTCAGTGAAAACCTAGTGGGGGATACAAGACAAAGGGGAGAGCTTGTATCATATTGTGTGGGACCCATTTCAGTCACTAACCCGGAGTAGGTATCAAATGAAAGTACTCTATACTAGGCGGAGAGGGGACATGCTTACTGACTAATTGTAAGAGATCCAAACATGGAGGATGGTGCGGGCGGCGCAAACTGACCAGGCCATGTGCGTGCATGAGCCGGGCAGAGGGGGATATGATGACGTAACACCTGGAGATATGGGGCAGTGCATATCAGCGAGGGTTTGCCACTTTAGGACATGATACATCCTACCGTGGGGCCGTCATAGAGTATCTACGGAGTAGGGAGCCGATTGGTTAGGGTAGTGTTTAGGGTACACTTGGACGTACGCCCTAAGTCTACCAACTTGTAATGGAAGGGATTATCTCATTCTGGTTATACTAGTAATAGTGCAGAGTAATCATTAGAAAAGTGTACACACCTTATCTTGTCTACCTTATCACACCTGCCATTTATTTAATGATCTCTCTTATCCACTTTATATGCCAATCATGTTACTTTTATTTATTTACTGGCTAAATTTAACTAGACTCGCCAGACTTTATGTCTGACCCTTTTGTTTCTCCTTCTTTCTTCCGTTTCCCCCTTGGTTCTCAGGGAGGAGACACTCAGGCTTAGTCAGGACTCAGATATCATCTTGCTAGGAGCTACTTCTGAAGTATGGCTCAAGTTCTTGTCTCTGTTATGGCTTGACTCTTTTAATTAGGGAATTATGCTTTTTATATATTTATGTACTCTGATGGTGCAAGACAGAAGTTATTTTATTGTAATGGTTTTTGTGACTTATGGTGTTTGCTCCAAATTTGGGATCAAACACCAAAGGTGTAAAAGTTACTCTTCACCTAATCGGTAAGAATATGGAACCGCAAAATTGCAAAATAAACGAATAAAAGCAAGTAAGAACACAAAGGAATTTTTATAGTGGTTCGATTCTCTATGAATCTTCGTCCACTTTCAATCAATTCTCACTATAATATTCAAGCTTACAACATATGAATTTTCCCTCATTACAATCTTTTCTCTCTTTTCTCCCTCCTTATGATCTAATTTCTCTTGAATTTGGTGAAGAAAATGAAGAGATCTTTTAGCTTTGTGATGAATCTTCAATCACTTGGGTGCTTTGATCCTCTTTCATTAACTTCATAGATCTCATAGTGAATTAACACTCGATTTAGGCTTTGGAGAGGTTTAGAGATATGAAATTGCTTCAGAGATTTATTATGTAGCATGAATGAGATTGAAGGTGCTTAGATCCAACTGTAGAAAGCTCTAATGATCATTGATTTGGATTAGATCTTCATGAAGTTCGAAAATTGTTGATGAATCCATAGAAGCCATTAGAAAGCTTGTAGATGAGCTTTGAATTTGACGGAGTCTCCTTGTCGGAATCAATTTTTCAGTCCTCCACTCAAATGAATTATGAGGGGTATTTATAGGGAGTTTTGATGAGGAGTGGAAAACCGGTAAATAAGGGTGTACAGCTTTCACTATAATATTCTTCTGCCTTGCTGCATGAGACGTGCAGAGTGACTTGAGTGTACTCGCCGATATGACTTACAACATGCCAGCGACTTGCGGCATGCATACCCCATATAATATGCGACTTGAATCCAATATATAATAAGGTACCCTTTCCTTTACAGCTGGCCTCCGCTATATAAATACGTGGAGCCACCTAATGCTATTAACGGCATGTTGTGCTCATGGTATGATGACTTGTTTGAAGGAAATGCGGCTTGAATGTAACCACACTTTTGTTTGTACACGAGCCGCCTTAATTCCCAATCACAGCACACGTGGATGCGTTTGGTCCTCTTGCTGAACACATGAATGATTCGTCTCTGTCATTACACCACGTGTTTGCTTTATATAAACTGACCCATTCTTGTCATAATATTCATGGAGCTTCTTGCTATTGTTTTTGTAACATTTTCCAACCAAAGGATGGAAAACATAACTAAACTTCAACGCTATGACTTGATCCATTTGAGCTTTTAACGACATGAGTACTAGCGGCTTGAAGAACGCCATGAGCACTCTTGTCATGGATGATCGACATGGATGAAATAGCGGCTTGCGACATGATTACTTATGCGGCATGGACATAATCCTTGGAAATTAGAAGCAACTTGCTTTCCCGTTTCTGATTCTTTAAGTAATATGTCATATGGATTTCCTTTTTCCATATGTCATCACCTTGTTAGCAACGTAATGCTGTTTATCCATTATGCTTATGTTTTGCACCATGTAGCACTTTACAACTAGCATTGTTCCACTATTTTGTGAATGAAATGACTCCAAGTCATGAAGAACGGAATGATGTGTATACATGTTGAATGATCTCCGCGACTTCAATGGGAATGGCACAACCTAGTCATGTCGTGTTGACAACTTAATTGTGAACAACTACGGTAACGACTTGTTCCTTGCTAGAAAAACATGTCTTTAATGGTTTATGGTATGAAAATTCTTAATGCCAAGATCCCAACGGCAAGCTCCTGCTCTTCGTTTCGCGCCTACGGATTCCCGCGAACCATTGGGTTTAGGCTGACTCGCTCCGCACTTACGAACTCCCACGCTTCGTCTTGCTTTAGCAAGCTCCCACGCTTCGTTTCGCACCTACGGATTCCCGCGAATTTTGGGGGATGAGGTTTTGGATCTGTGACAGCTTGTTGCTCTTTTCGCCGTAAAATTCATTGGGACTTCCTTGATCAACCGTTGAGTTGGTGTTATCGGAGTTGCCTCATTTCGTCGGATTTTGAGGAAGCAAACGCTCACGGAATGACCTACAATGAGAAAATTGTCTTTTAGCAAATTTTCATGTATACTTTGCGAATCAGAGATTTACACAAGCAGGCAATATTTCATTCGTTGTACTTTTGTTCTGTACAATGCACGTGAATCATTATAGATTTTTTACAAGAAAGTAAAACATAGTAAAGAGTAAAGTAATGTAGAGAGGCGATAGCGATCGCTTATTCTGATTCTCAGATATTAGATCATCATCAACGGTTGTCAGTTGATTATCAGCCTTGGAATGATCTGAGTAGAAGCTATGTTGCTTGGACCAGACTGATCATTTGATGCCCCTTGTCCCTGTGGAGCTGCAGAAGGATTTGCATCTTGGGAGTTCTTCACAAATTGTTGCAGACAGTTCTTCCTAATCAACTCTTCAATTAATGATTTCAGATGCATGGATTCGTTCGTGCTGTGGCCCGGCTGATTATGATACCGACAGAACTTCCCGGATTTAGTCAGATGGTCATTCATTTTTATTGACCGAGGCTCTGGGTAATCTTCTGTGTCCTTTGTGGCATGGTAGATGTTCTCGGGAGTGTTATTCAGAGGAGTTAACTCAAATGAGTCAAGAAGGCAATTTTTTTTATTGGATTTGTTGTCATTTCCACTATTTGGTCGCTTCTGCCCCTGAGTATTCTTTTGATCGCCCTAAGGAGCAGTACTTTTGGGAGCCTCCAGAAGTTGGTTACCACCGATGATTTGAAGAGGTATAGGATTGTCGTCCACTCTCATGTACTCTTCTGCTTTCTTATAGAACTTGTCAAGTGTATTTGGTTCCTTTATCTTTACCCATCTTACGAATTTACTTGTTTTGTCTATAGCGTCGAGTAAAGCTATGAGAACTATATGTGGCTCTGGATTCCTCACTTCAGACAAGGCAACATTGAATCGACTGAGGAAGGCTTAACAGTTTCCCCTAGATTCTGCTTCATTGCTGAAAGTGTTATAGCATCCTTGGCTTTAGTAGCGTAGAGGCGGAACTGCTCCTTGAACTTTTTGGTCAGGTCAGAGAACCAATCGATGGATTTTGGTGGAAGCTTTGTGAACCATAATGATGCAGCACCTTCTAAGTAGAGAGGAAAGTATGTGCATCTCATCTCATCGGTTGCTTTAGCTGCGCTCATATGCCATTCATATTTGAATAGGAAATAGTTCGGATCAACGAGACGTTGTACGGAGGCAGAGTCAGAGGATTGAACTTCTTCGGACATTCTGCTCCAAGGATTCTTTCGGTGAATGGAGTCCTATCGGGAGAGAAGTCCCATTCTCTTTAGTCGTCCTTGCTAGCTTGATTCTTTTTCATGGCGCGTTGTATCATGTCCGAAATGTATTTTTCGGTGATATGGTGCTCTGTGAAGCTGAGCTCTTTACCAAACGTTCATCTAGGCATATGATCTCGATTAGAGAGCCTAGGCCCTTTGCCTTCTCGACGAAGAGGTGCCCCCATGATAGGATTAGCGGCTTTTTGAGCATTCGCTTCGGAATGGTCCTTAGCTTTTGATATCAATTCTTTGATATTAGCTTCATCTCTGCCACTTGTTCAATCGTAATCATCTCCCATATTGTCATTGCGGTTATGATCGGAAGTGGATGATTTATCATTCTCCTCGAGATCCACATGCACTTTTGGAGGGGCTTGGATTGGTCGAGCATTTAGAAGAGTGTTCATTTTTTCCATTAGAGCATCATTAGCATCCATCAAAGTTTTATTTGAAGTTTCAATTCGGCGGTTCACGTTGGCAATAGCGGCATTTAGTCCATTTCTAGTCACACCAGCTCCACTTATCGAGTTTTCACCAACATCGAAATGGTTAGTAAGTGGTGTCTCTTCATTAGCAACGTCATCGGCTTCTATCATGGTTTTGCTAACGGTCTTCTTAGAATTCGCCATGATTTCGGAGAAGGATGCAACTTAGAGCTTTAATGCAAGGATCTCAACTTTGAGAGAGTACGAGAAGAGGTAGGAGATGCGAGCGCGGCCCCACGGTGGGCGCCAAATGTTTGCTCCAAATTTGGGATCAAACACCAAAGGTGTAAAAGTTACATTTCACCTATTCGGTAAGAATATGGAACCGAAAAATCGCAAAATAAACGAATAAAAGCAAGTAAGAACATAAAGGAATTTTTATAGTGGTTTGATTCTCTATGAATCTACGTCCACTTTCAATCAATTCTCATTATAATATTCAAGCTTACAACATATGAATTTTCCCTCATTACAATCTTTTCTTTCTTTTCTCCCTCCTTATGATCTAATTTCTCTTGAACTTGGTGAAGAAAATGAAGAGATCTTTTAGATTTGTGATGAATCTTCAATCACTTGTGTGCTTTGATCCTCTTTCATGAACTTCATAGATCTCATAGTGAATTAACACTCGATTTAGGCTTTGGAGAGGTTTAGAGAAGATATGAAATTGCTTGAGAGATTTATTATGTAGCTTGAATGAGATTGAAGGTGCTTAGATCCAATTGTAGAATGCTCTAATGATCATTGATTTGGATTAGATCTTCATGAAGTTCGAAAAGTGTTGTTGAATCCATAGAAGCCATTAGAAAGGTTGTAGATGAGCTTTGAATTTGATGGAGTCTCCTTGTCGGAATCAATTTTTTGGTCCCCCACTCAAATGAATTATGAGGGGTATTTATAGGGAGTTTTGATGAGGAGTGGAAAACCCGTAAATAAGGGTGTACAGCTGTTACGTGTAATCTTCTTCCGCCTTGCGGCTTGAGATGTGCGGGGCGACTTGATTGTACTCTCTGATATGACTTACAACATGCCCAGCGACATGCGGCATGCTTTCCCCATATAATATGCGACTTGAATCCAAGATATAATAAGGTGCCCTTTCCTTTACAGCTGGCCTCCGCTATATAAATACATGGAGCCACCTAATGCTATTAACGACATGTTGTGCTCATGGTATGACGACTTGTTTAAAGGACATGCGGCTTGAATGAAACCACACTTTTGTTTGTACACGAGCCTCCTTAATTCCCAATCACAGCACACGTGGATGCATTTGGTCCTCTTGTCGAACACATGAATGATTCGTCTCTGTCATCACACCATGTGTTCGCTTTATATAAACTGACCCATTCTTGTCATAATATTCATGGAGCTTCTAGCTGTTGTTTCTGTAACGTTTTCCAAGAAAAGGATGGACAACTTAACTAAACTTCAATGCTATGACTTGATCCATTTGGCTTTTAATGACATGAGTACTGGCGGCTTGAAGAGCGCCATGAGCTCTCTCGTCATGGATGATCGACATGGATGAAATAGTGGCTTGCGACATGATTACTTATGCGGCATGGACATAATCCTTGGAAATTAGAAGCAACTTGCTTTCCCGTTTCTGATTCTTTATGTAATATGTCGTATGGACTTCCTTTTTTCCATATGTCACCACCTTGTTAGCAACGTAATGCTGTTGGTCCATTATGCTTATGTTTTGAACCATGTAGCACTTTACAACTAGCATTCTTCCACTGTTTTATGAATGAAATGATTCCAAGTCATAAAGATTGACATGATGTGTATACATGTTGAATGATCTCAGCGACTTCAATGGGAATGGCACAATCTAGTCATGTCGTGTTGACAACTTAATTGTGAACAACTACGGTAACGACTTGTTCCTTGCTAGAAAGACATGTCTTCAATGGTTTATGGTATGAAAATTCTTAATGCCAAGATCCCAACGGCATGCTATTTACGTTATGATCTATGTGATATGGGCCACACGTCATGACTTAACTTGATGACGTTTTGACAGGCTGCTTTTAAGTCATGGTGGACGGGTTGACTCCATGTCGCGCTGACGGTCTTGCACCAAGTCGTATGAACGACTTTGTGTCACGACTTTTGAGTCATGTCGCCAAAATGTGTTTGGCGAAACCTCCTGGTCCATTGTGCATTATGTCGTTGCCGTATTCTCTCTGAGCCACGTTGAACTAACGGTGTTAACATATGGTATTGTAGACCACGATATTATGATTTATGTTTGAAATAAAAATTTAAATTTCCACTGCCATCTTATTTATATCTGTCTTGTAATTATTCTGTTTCTGTTTACCTATAATGCTTCACGAAACTAATGCATTCCCTTAGTGAGTGACATTAACAGACGTGGGGTGTCACACTTGGCATCAGCGCTGGAGGTTACAAGATTGTATAAAGTTTTTGAAAATTATTTTTGAAAAGATTTTGAAAAAAAAGGATTTTCAAAAAGAAAAGTATGTTTTTAGAAATATTCCCCAAAAAGCCATAGGTAGTATCCTTCAGTCCTTTATCTAAATTTCTTCCCTTTCCTTTTTCAGCATGTCTGTGGAACAAAATGTTCCTAATATCCCAAAGGGCGTCACAATACCCGGATGGTTCCGTAGGTATCTGAAGGACACGATGCCTGCCGAAGGCCAAGGAAATGTTCCTCCCCCAGCTGCACCAGTCATTCCTCCTCCTCCTTCCCCTCCAAGAGCAGACAACTTCGCCAAGATCTGCAGGGACTTCCATGCTATGGGAGGGAAGCCATTCCATGGGAACGAGACATTCGCAGAAGCTCCGAATTGGCTCAAGGAGACCGAGGACTTGTTTGTAATCTTTAAAGTAGAGGATAGAAGGAAGGTTCAGCTAACCGCCTGGCTACTGAAGGACGAAACCTCGTTTTGGTGTGAAGTCACCCAAGCTGGACGTCCGGCGGAAACATGGGAAGATTTTAGACATAGGTTCGAAATGAAATTTATTTTCCAAGCCGAAAGAAGCATGCAGATGGAGATATTCTTAGCACTCAAACAAGGAAACTTGTCGGTAAAGGAGTATGTGAATAAATTCAACCAACTAGCTGGGTTCGGTTTAGAGTTGGTGGATACGCCACATAAAAGGGCTTTGCGGTTTGCTAAAGGGCTAAATGACCCTCTACATGGGTTAGCCATGTCCCATATTCCAATGGGGGCCATTTTCGAAAAGCTTGTCAATATGGCCCTAATGCATGAGGAAGACAAGGGAGAAAAGAAGGTTGAGGAGACATCGCAAAATATGAAGGTTTGGCCCAAGAAGGGGATGCAGCAACAGCAGAAGAAAGGAGGGAAAAATGATTAAGGAAAGGATAAGAGAAAATGTCACAATTGTGGGAAGGAAGGTGATCTGATTAAAGTCTGTAAGCGAAGGAGGAACTCTTGCTACCACTGTCGAGAGGTCGGACATTTTGCTAGAGTGCCCGAAGAAACAGGGATAGCAGGGACAAGGTCAAAGAGAAGGGACTTCTAGAGGGCAGGTACATGCTCTCACGATCAATGCTCCTAATAGTGGTAGAAAAATTACTGTGGAAGGTTTGATTTCTCTTTCAAACCATCCAGTTAGAATAATTTTTGATTGTGGTGCTTCACACTCGTTTATATCAAGTTTCGTAGTTCAATCTCTGCACTTAATTACGAGTATGGTAATAGATCCCGTAGTTGTTTCAAACCCTATTGGTGGTTCGGCTTATTTATCGATGATTTGTCGGGGTTTGAAAATATTTGTGTTAGGCATCGAGTTTGAATGCGATGCATATGTGCTCGGGTTTATAGGCTACGGGTTGATTCTAGGAATGGATTGGCTTACCACGCATGGGGCCATTCTGGATTGCGAGAGGAGGGTTGCTAGACTCCTGACTTGTCATGGGAAGACCCTCGAAGTTTCTTGTGACCCCCAAGGGTCTGTTATGCTTAGCTTCCTAGAGTCTCTAGATGCATCCATAGATTATTTGCAATATGTTCTAGTGGTTCGAGATTATGCTGATTTTTTTGATGAGGTACGGGGTTTACCTTCAAGGCGCGAGATTGACTTCCGCATATATCTGGTGGACAATGCAAAGCCAGCTGCATTACCAGTGCGCCACATGGCTCTAAGGGAAAGGAGGGAGCTGAGTAAGCAAGTAGGGGAGCTACTTGAGAAAGGGTTTATCAGATGAAGCATATCTGAATGGGGTGCTCCAGTAGTATTCGCAACTAAAGCGAACGGTTCACTTCATTTGTGTGTTGACTATAGAGAATTGAATAAGCTCACCAAGAAGAATAGGCACCCACTTCTGAGGATTGATGATTTATTTGATCAGATTGTTGGTGCCTCGGTATTTTCTCAGTTGGACTTGGCTACGGGGTTCCATAAGTTGAGGGTGGCTGAGAACAGCATAGATAAGACTGTTTTCAGAACTCCGGATGGTTTCTTTGAATGGTTAGTTATGCCTTTTGGGTTGGCAACTGCACCCGCCTATTTTGTTGATTTGATGAGTAGGGTGTTTCAGGATTTCCCAAACAAATTTGTCATAGTATTTATTGATGATATTTTGATCTTCTCCAAGAATGAAGAAGAGCATGCCCAACATTTGAGAGAAGTTTTGAAAACTCTCCGTGACCATCAACTTAAGTCAAAGTTCTCCAAATGTCATTTTTGGAGAAAAGAGGTGAGATTCATAGGGCATGTAGTCTCCAAAGAACGGATAGCTGTAGATCCCACCAAGGTGGTTGCAGTGCAAGATTGATAGATTCCTAAAAATACAACCATGGTGAGAAGCTTTCTTGGGTTGCCAGGTTATTATAGGAAGTTTATTAAGGACTTCGTGAAGATATCAACCCCTCTCACCCGGCTGACAAAGGGGAATTTGGCATTTTCAGGGGACATACACTGCGATGATGCTTTCCAATGAATGAAAAGGGCTCTAACAGCAGCCCCAGACTTAACCTTGCCCAATGGAAGTAAAGCGTTTACTGTTTACACTGATGCATGCGATACAGGGCTTGGTGCGGTTCTGATGCAAGAAGGGAAAGTAATATGTTATGGGGGTAGATAGTTGAGAGTTCATGAGAAGAACTACTCCACCCATGATCTAGAACTAGCTGCCATAGTATTTGCGTTAAAGATGTGGCGTCATTATTTACTTGGAGAAAAGTTCGAGTTATACACCGATCATAAATCTCTCATGTATCTATTCTCACAGAAGGATCTCAACCTAAGGCAACAACGGTGGATGAAGTTCTTAGCTTCTTATAATTTTGAGATTGCTTACGCCCCTGGCAAGTGTAATGTGGTGGCGGATGCACTACGTATGTAGAGGGTGGCCCTGAGTCCTCTATTTGTGGAAAGAAAGAACTTGGAGTTTATATCAGCTTTTGATTTTAGACCCTCCATCGAGGTTTTGCCTGATTTGTTTGCATCCTTGGAGTTACGACCGCCCCTTCTGGACCAGATACGAGCTTTGCAATAAGGTAACCCATAGATTCTAGACATCATGGATTAGCTCAGAAGAGGGGAGACTTCTAGTCACCTTAGTAGATATGCCATAGATGAAAATGGGTGGCTGCGATGAGATGGAAGGCTTTGTGTTCCTCAAACTGGAAGCTTGATAAAGGCAGTCCTAAAGGAAGCCCACCATTCTAAGATGATTATTCATCCATGTGGTGATAATATGTATAGAGACATGAAGAGGGTTTTCTTTTGGGCTAGGATGAAGAAAGATATGTCTGAATTTGTTTCTCAATGTTTAGTTTTCCAGCAAGTCAAAGCTGAGCAAAAGAATCCCGGTGGATTACTTCATCCGTTGGAGGTTCTGCAATGGAAATAGGAGAGCGTCTCTATGGATTTCATAGATGGGTTGCCTAGATCGAAGAAAGGTAACACCATTATTTGGGTGGTAGTGGATAGACTCACTAAGAGATCTCAACTTATTCCAGTTAAGAGTAAGAGGACGTCATCATGGTTGGCATCAATTTATGTTCGTGAGATAGTTTGTCTTCATGGAGTACCTTCCAGCATCGTGAGCGATCATGACCCCATCTTTACCAGCGAATTTTGGAGGAGCTTGCAAGAAGCATTAGGTACACAGTTGTGTTTGAGCACCGCTTATCATTCTTAGACCGATGGGAAGACGGAGAGGGTGAACAGAATTCTTGAAGATCTTAAGACTGTGTATCCTAGACTTTATAGGGACTTGGGAAGAGTATCTTCCTTCAGTAGAGTTTGCCTGTAATAACAGTTTCCAACCTAGCATCGGCATGGCACCCTTCGAAGCATTGCATGGGCAACCCTGTAGATCGCCAACTTGTAGGTGGGAATATACAGAAAGATAATTACTTGGACCAGATATAGTTAGGAAAACGTCCGAAAAGATTGACCTTATTCAACGGCGGATGAAGGCAACTCAAGGTAGGCAAAATTCCTATGTAGACAAGAGAAGGACTGACATCAAATTCAAAGTGGGAGACTTGGTTTTTATCAAAGTATCACCTTTAAGGAATGTGGATCGCTTCATATAAGTAGGGAAGTTGGCGCCTAGGTTTGTGAGACCATTTCCCATTACCGAGAGGATTGGCCAAATGGCCTACCGAGTAAAATTCCCATAAAATCTATCCGGTGTTCATGACATTTTCCACGTCTCTCATCTGCGGAAGTGCCTGCATGACACTGCAAAAGTTGTTGAGCCGAGTATGTTGGAAGAAGTCGAAGTCGAACGGGAGGCGATAGTCAGACGAGTCCCTACCCATATTCTTGGGTCAGAAGTTATAAAGCTGCGCAATAGGGATATCAAGTTGCTAAAGTTTCAATGGGGAGATAACCCAGAAGATGCGACTTGAAAGACCAAAGAAAAGATTCGTGCTTTGTACCCTTTTCTTTTCGAGGGTATGTTCTTAACTCCTTTTCCTAAGTTTTATCAGTGCTTGTTTCTGTCAATAGAATATATCTTATCCATAGTATTTTCGACCTTTAGATAGGAATCCTATGGATGCAAACATGTGTTTGAAACATTTTATGTTTGATGGATGCAAGTGGATGCAAGTGTTTGCTAGTGGTTTCCTGTGGATGCATATACACACACATTAGGCACTAAGATCGGCTCAATCACTTTCATACTGCATTGGATGTTTGTTCATTTTTTTTATGGATGGAAATGGAAGAATTAACATATGGATGTTGCATTTGGACGACTGAATGTGCACACATATAGAACTCACATGACATAATAGGATTAATCACATACATATTGGACTCATGGCACTAACATGCATTGCATTAAGGAGGTCAACTAAATCTGTAGACTGCCTGATCTTCGCATTAGTGTTGGGACATATACACACACCTTCGCATAATATAAGCATTAGAAATCTTTTAAGGACAATGGATGCCAGTGGTTGGTGGATGATTAGATGGATGGTAGGATATGCATTCTTCTCAACTTAGAGATTTCGGGACGAAATCCTTTGAGTAGGGGAGAATGTAACACCCCGAATTTTTACCGACACTAAAAGAGGATAAATTAAGTAATAATTAATTTAATATTCAGAATTAGAGGAAGAACTACACCATTGCACCCGTCTTGAAATTCTGGTTAAGATAGACATTTGATTTGCGTAAAACTAACGCCGTGTGAGGAAGTTATGAGGGTTTTAAGTTTGTATACACGAGAAAGATTATATATATATGCATGAGTCAGAATGAGTCAGAATTTTATCCAGAATGATACAAATTCAAAAATTCGTCAGAGCTGCAAAATTCCCGCTCTAGGGGGTCGACCCCTCAAGAGGGGTGTCGACCTAGGGGTCGACCCCCCTTAAGGGTGTCGACCTACCCACAGGGGTGTCGACACCCCTAGGGTTTACGTGGCACTCAGTTTTAGAGGGTCTAGAAGCTATATATAGGTGTCCTATTCTCTTATTTTCTTCATTAGAAATCATGGAGGACATATGCTGTTGGAGTGCGTACTGAACTGTTTTCTACAACTACATACTTTACAAATCAAATTTAGAATTCAAGATCCGTTCTTTCTCAATTCTCTAAACCTAATGCTGTGAGTTTCTAGATTACTTTTAGGTTTAGATAAATGAAAGTGAATTTTGAAAGACTGTAAATTGGATATGTTGTAAAGCATGATTCTGTACTAGTATTAAATCCTATACTATTTCATGATAGATCTATTTCCCTAGATCTAATATAATTGTGGTTATTCTATTATGTTGTTTATGTGGATCTTGACTTGTAACTATATTATGGTGAATGTACATCTATTAAGTTGGACAATTGTAACATTGGCTAGATCTAGTTCTTTATGAAATCCCCTTTTCACTTGTCATATTGTGATCAATCTAGATATGTTGTAAACTTGACATGTGAAGCCATCTTTAGATCTAAACATGTTACCATAACAACCTAATTATGCTAGTTCTAAATAATTAGACACCTAAATCGTTAATTTAGATCTCATTACGATTGCTTTGACATCGTAGTAATTGCCACAAGTTATCATTTTTGTGTCCACCTTGTGATGATGTTAATTACATGTTCATTCACCTTGTTATCATGTTAGTTTATGCCAAGATATGTTGAAACTATCACCTTTTTCATATTCCCTTTTCATTGTTATGGCTAGGCTGCTTTATAGCCTAGATGCCGCCAAAATACGTGTGAATACGTTAGTTAGGAAACGAGGAAAAGGGATCTATAATTGGCATAATTTATGTAACATTTATACAAATTGGACATTTAATTCAAATGGGGAAACATAAAAATAATCACCTATAATGACATAGGCAGATTTGGATAAAAATGGAATATTTAGTAATTACAATTAGGAATTGTAATTGCACTTATGACACGAGGTTAGGTTGCGTTAGTGGCGGAAGTCTGCCCGAACCCGACCTGCATGTCCAGCAGCCACTAATGCTGAACCTAATGTGAGAGGTCTAAGCGTGCAAATATGAATCGGGCTAAGACACAAGGTTAGGCCCAACCATAGAATAAAACTTCCCAGACCCGACTGGCATACCCAGCATCCACACGTTGTAGGCCTAATATGGGTGGTATAGCCCATTATAACCATAATTGGACATGTTATTGAATTGGACTACTTAACCTAATTTAATCCATAAGGATTGTATGATTATGAACTTAAGTTTGGGTTAAGTAACATTGGATGAGTAGTGGGTGGGTTAAGTAAATTAGAGGGGGTGAGTAATATTTACATATAGGCCCACGAACTTAACCCAATAAGGTTATGTAATTAAAGACACCTAGTGGTATACATAACCAGAGGAAAATATAATAAAGTTATGTAATTAAAGACACCCTTTATGGTAAGCATAACTGACATAGGGCTATGTAATTAAAGAAACATAAGGGTATACATAGTCAGTGAAAAAACTAGTGGAGATACAAGATAAAGGGGAGAGCTTATATCATATTGTGTGGGACCCATTTCAGTCAGTAATCCGGAGTTGGTATCAAATAAAGAACTCCGTACTAGGCGGATAAGGGGCACGCTTACTGATTGATTATAAGAGATCCAAACGAGACGGATGGTGTAGGCAGCGCAAACCGACCGGGCCATGTGCATGCATGAGCCGATAGAAGGGGATAAGACGACCGTGACACCAGTAGGTATGGTTGTGCACATCTTAATGGTTTCCACTTTAGGAAGTGATACCTCTTATTGTAGAGCCAACACAGGATATCTACGTGGTAGGGAGCTGATCGATTAGGGTAGTGGTTAGGATACACTCGGACGTATGCCCTAGGTCTACCAACTTACAGTGGAAGGGATCATCTCATTTTAGTTATACTAGTAAAAATGCAGAGTAATCATTGGTGAAGCACATACAACTTACCCTGTCTACCTTGTCACACCTGCCATTTATGTAGTGATCTCTCTTATCCACTTTATATGCCTATCATGTTACTTTTATTTATTTACTGGCTAAAAGTAACTAGACTCGCCAAACTTTATGTCTAACCCTTTTTGTTTCTCCTTCTTTCTTCCATTCCCCCCGGTTCTCAGGGAGGAAACACCCAGGCTACTTCTGAAAGTATGGCTCAAATTTTTGTCTCTACTATGGCTTAACTCTTTTAATTGGGGAATTATGTTTTTAATATTCTTATGTACTCTGATGATGCAAGACAGAAGTTGTTTTATTGTAATGGTTTTTGTGACTTATGATACTATGGACCATGGCATTATGATCTATGTTTGAAATAAAAATTTAAAAATTTCCGCTGCTATCTTATTTATATCTGTCTTGTAATTATTCTGTGTCTTTTTACCTATAACGTTTCACGAAACTTAATGCACTCCCTTAGTGAGTGACATTAATGGACGTGGGGTGTCACATGAGTCTCATCACCATTCAATCCACATTGACTAACATCTCAAATTTTGTAAGCTGCGATGGAAGTCAATTCGACAAGGGGCAATGAGGTGGAAATAGAAGTTCACAAGGGTTCACGTTGATTTTAAACTCGAGCCTTTGTAAGGTATAAGCATTACTAGGAAGTAGGTTCGCGAGAATAGGATGAAGGGAAAATGAGAAGAGAGAATATAGATACCCAAGAGTCAAATCAAACCCTTAAACTCAAAGTTTTGAAATTTTGTTGAAGTGAAGGATAGTACAAATCCCTTTAAAGGTACGGTACAGATCCGACATATATATCCAAACAATGAAAGGATACATATCTATATATCCAACGTGCCTATATGAATTTTATATTTGTACTTGTGCATGCATATACACATGTTTCTATTCAATTTCAATCCACATACGCATGTTCGCATGTGCCATTATAAGTCCAGTACGATCATGCTTATACCAACATGGAACTTGTAAAAGGGACTCACACTTACATATATGCATTGACCTCTAATTAATATGTGTATGTCCATATGCGTTAACCTCTAATTAATATGGATATATTTAACATACGGTAACCATTAAAGTACATATGTAAGTGCATGAACGTAAATATTAACTTGACAATTGATTGAACATACCATACTTGAACATAAATGAATACGGACAGAACCATGTTAGATACAGTAATGCACATTACTTTGTACATGTATGTTTTCTTGTGATACTTGTAGGAAAATCCAAGCGTATTGCTCAAAATAATGTATGTGTGTATGAGTGTGTAATGAATCCACACAAGTAATGACCTACATACACTTTGGTATACATGAGCGTCAATGACTAACATCTAATTTTTTGATCCAACAGAGATTAGGTATTCACCTGTGAATTGTAGTGAAACCCAGTCCACATCTTTGAAGTCCAATAAACAAATGGAGCCATCAACAGAGTTGTGGAGCCCTACTTATACTGTCATAATTCAATTAAGTGTCTCAACTATTTAGAATAAGCACACACTTTGGCGCATAAAATTCAATGAAAGGATAACAACAATTTGTGAAGAGTAGCTTGAAGTCCATTATAACAGCCAACGCTTGTATTATCAAAGCAAGTCATGTTCGTACGAGACATACTTTAATGCTAAAGTGTTACCTGGTCTTTGTGCCCAACCATTTCCAGTGATTTGGATTGACACTATTAAAAAATCATCAAGGCTAAGGGCCCAAAAAGATCACCTGTAGGCACATATATCTAGTCCGGAAAGCATCACAAGATAAAAATCGAATGGACCTAGTAAAACAACTCCCAAGAGCTCTCCAGATAAGGATCATCCTATACAATTGCAAGGGATCGATACCAATCAGGGATGAACTTGCAGAATAGTTCAACTTCAACAATCGACATACCATATTCCTCCAATTACAATATGAAACTTTAGGCAATGGTCGAAGACATTGTGAGGGCCTACTAGGCAAATCGCACAATTGATCCCTCACAAAATGAAGCATCAGTACCAATCCCTATAAAGGGATCAGTACCAATCCCTTAGTTCATAGCCCAGGCCTCTCCAACACTCTCTCGACAATGTCTTTCCATATTTTTCCATATATTTTTGACCAACTACATCTATATATAATGGTTGCATAGCAGAGAATTGGTATTTTGACCATTTGTTTACTTTGTTATGTATGCTTTCGATTACCAATTTGAATGCTTGCAATTATAAAAGTAGTAATGAAGTATACAAAAGCTTCAAAGTTGATACAAGCACAACAACACCGAACCACTATAAATTCTCATGTTCTTACTTACATCATGTTTTTTGGATTATCCTCGTTTTTCATTTTTTTTATAAGTCGTTAATTACTTTAGGAATTGTTACAACTTTTGGTGTTAATATTTGTCTGATGTAGTGTAGGATATATCTAGTCTTGTCACAATTGTCACCATTTCTTATCATTTTGGTCCTTGTCACCTTTATCCTTACTTATGCTTTAAAAGTTAACCCCTCTACAAGGGTTTATCGCCTTCATACATAGGGAATAACTTATCGTTGTTGTAATTAGGCGATAGGGCAATTTCTTATGTTATATACAAAGCTTGCCGCCACAATTATTTTTGAAGTATAAGTGTTTATTACCCTTGCTGTTTTAAAGATTTATTAATGCTCACTTCTGTTGTTTTCAAATTTTATTGATGCTCCACATCCATTGTTTTTCAAAAGCACTTCAAGATTATATCTTGTATTCCTTGCCGTCAATGACTATGTCGACAAGGTCTATCTTTACTTGTTTTCAAACTTTTTAAAGCCGTGTGGTATGCTAACCTATGTACATAGTTGATAGATCTTTGGCTATCTATTTACACAACTTTAGTAACTTCTACATTTTATTAAAGAGTAGATAAAGACAAGGGAAACAAGGGTTCTCTCCTTTTGATTTCCTATAATTTAAGTAGGGAGCCACATGTTACACTTATATACTAGGATACTAGTAGGAGGAATACCCATTCTACTTTGCGGCATGGTCTCACTAGATATCTACTGGTTTTAAGCTAGTAGTTGTTATTTACACCAGGCTATTCTCCTACAACGACTTTTATTTTCCCCTTGAACACATAGGTACTCATTTGAGTAGGTCAAGAGCAAAGTTTTCAAGATATTCCTGAAGGAATAAGCTTCTGGAAACGTGTATGAGGCATTTAGCTATTTTAACAGTTTTTTTACCATTGTTATTTCTATTTGAATTTATAAAAAGTCAAAGCGTTTATTTTCCTATATTTGACCCTAATCAAACAAAAGAGCATCTTATACGTCGTTCTTGGAGATATTTAGTCAGAATTGTATTTTGAATTGAACGTGGGTTTTATGAATGGGAATCGAATGAATGATTACAAATGAATTATGTTTTGAAATATTTCTATTCCTATGTTCTCTGATGTTATGATGCATCAAAATATCTGTTTTTTACTGCTTAAGTTAATGCTACAGATGATTGCAACATCTATAGCACCTAGCTCTGGGTCTTAGAAAGAGGGATGTTACATAACACCCTTCCTTAAGGCATATAAACCCGGGATTTGTATTTTTATTGGAATAAAATAATGTATAATAGAATGGCTGTAGAGCATGAAATGTAGAATATGCTCTATATGAAAGGTAATCATTACCTCAGGCCTTATTATCTAGAAATGGCTAAAATAGGGCATGTCATAAGCCTATGTGGTTCGCTACTATTAGTGTATGGGAATCACCTTTTGGATTACTCTCTATACATCAGGTATATTGTATAAAATGGGATGAGCTCAGATAGGTAAGTTGTGACCGAAGTGATGTGAGTTTCTCACGCTAGCATTCCAGACTAATTCAAGCATTATTATCCCTGATGCTAAGTTTTAAACCGAGTTATTATCCAAATTAGATTTTGACTGCTCGAAGCTTTAATTAGGGAGTAAGAGAAACACACTATGGTAAAATGGTCACGATGAATAAGCAACACTCCATCTAAAGAGCCCAACCACAATATGATACATGAACAAGATTTCCATGGCTATAATAGTAAACTTCCCTCTCCACCGTCAAATCTAAGTAGTGTTCAAATGGGGAAGCTTCAAGAAATAACACTCTATGCCCAGAAAAACATCGTGGGTCAATTATAGAAAGCTATCTTCACAAAGCAATATTGTAAAAGTTGAGACATTTAACACTGAATTAGGAGTCATATGTGCTACATCTTGGGTCCTCTCGGAAAGCCCAACAGAACATGGCAATTACTTATGTTTGGATCTAAGCTTGAAAATCAGACAATCATGTAGAGATAGTTGGAAGTAGGGGTTTCTCCACTAGTTCACTAAAGAAATCTATCTCCCAAAGCTTAAAGTAGTCTACACAACATGGGGACCTAATTTCACTAACATGAACCTTGTCTCGGAGGTACTTGGAAACTTATCTGAACCAAAGCTCATTGGAAAGAGAAGACATGAATGAAGGATTAATCTACAAGATGAAAATTTAATACTTCTTAGTCAAAAAAGAGCAGCCTAAAATTGTAAATTTGTGAGTCTAGTCTCCTTCTCCATATTATCATCTTCAATACGGCCATGCCTACCAAATCTATAGTCGGTAAGTGCAATGAAGCTTCAGTTGCTACAATGCCTATGGGAAATTATAAGTTCTAGAGCCTTTACATGAAAAATAATTTGGGTTTGAATAATTTAGGGATTTCCAACTTGAGAAGGCTCCTTAAACCTCCATTAAAGAAAGAAGGCTCGAAGAATGAAAATGCCATCCTCTAATATAGACCAAAGTTGAAAGTACCCTTTTGTAATCATTGAATCCGTCTAAAAGGGTAGAAAATTTAGTCATAGATTTAACATCCTGTTTCCAATATTTTTAATTTAATTTATATTATTCTTGTCAAGGAAAATCCACATGGATCTTGATGAATTCACATCCATTTCCAATTTGCCATAGAGTTACCAGCTTTATAAGGTCTTAATCCCAAGGGAAAAAGGGCTCTCACCTTGTAGAAGTTCATCTGTAATTCTCCATCGGTATGCATTCATCTCTAGATGATACCCTACCAATTCCTTTCGACCCAACATCTATGGAGTTTCATTTAATGAAACTCTTCATCCTTTATAACACAAACGCATATTGAAAATCAACTAGATTCTAAAATCTCTAAGGTTTCATGGGAGAATCATTACAAAAGTCCAAGAAGTTTCAAAGTTTCACAAAAAAGATATTGTATTCCTTTAGTGGATCACCATAAATAAGCTTTGAGGCTAGCTTTAGTAAAAGAATACAACATGATTAAGAAACTAGAATATTAGAACCGCTAATGAAGATCATTATATGCCAGTTACTTTGATAGGAGTTCAGAAAGCCCAAGATGATATGAAGAATGACTAAAGAGGTAATAAAAATCAACCAATGCCAGCCATCTCATGGGACTGCAATAGTAATAAAAAAATCAAGTAGTTGACTCATTCTGTCAACGAATTGGCATGTGAGCCAAAACCAAAGAAGAAGGAAACTAGCATAGAAAACGCCCTCAGTAACTTCAAGGATCATTAAGCGAACAAGGAGCATGTCCAAGATACATATATTAATAACTTTCAATAGTTGGTAATTAAGTCCTTGAGTATTGCCCAAAACCCAAGGACGGAACCAAGGGGGGGAAGTAGGGGCCATGCCCCCCCTTGATTTTAAAATATTAGAATTTTTTTTACCTTGTCAATACAAAAGTGATCATTTTTAAGGCATTTTTATTAGTAATTACACAATATTTTTGTCAAAAACTTGATAATATGAGACATTATAGGTTGAAATTAAGATAAATTCAGGGTAAACTGATATAATATTTTTTTGGCCCCCCTTCGAATCGGCCCCTTGCTGAGCCAATTCCTGGCTCCGTCCCTGCAAAAACCAAAAATTTCCCTTTATGCCAAGCTGCACGATGAATGTTAGAAAATTTAAATTTGATAGGAATTCTAGAGAAACCTAACATAAGAGCTATACAGTTAAAGTGCTAAGAGGCTATATAGCGATAGAGGTGTAAAAAGTACTAGCGGGGACAAGCGGGAAATAGCAGGGATAAAGAGGATATGCAAAAGGGTTCATTAGATGTAAAAATGAATGTTTAAAATTAGTTTTCTATAATTCTCACATGATCATTGTTGAAGAATCTAATATTAGTTATACTTATATTACAAAATCACAGAATATCTTGGTTGTGCACACTAGATTAGATATCTATAATAGATTTCTACTTTATATTGGGCATTTAAGCCTTAATAATTAGCTCTTTACAATAACTTCAAAGAGAACTGGTTAAATCAACATCTATATATTGATATTTCTAAAGTGGATGCGAAATATTGTTGATTTAGCGGATGCAGTGGAAATAGTGGAGTTTAAAACGGATCTACTATTCATCAGGGCTAAATTGAAATAGCGTAGTGGTGGAAAAATGCTATAGGCTATAACAGGGATATTGCAAGGATTTAGCGGGGCATTAACTGCACAACATAAGAGTACCGGAGGAAGCATTTGCCATACCCTGGATACTCAAAGTTGATTCTTGAAACCAACAATTACCAAGGAAGATTGGAAGCCTCCCCATGCTCAATATTTATTCAAATTTTTTTACTATCAGATATTGTTGAAATAAGACAAATCAAGGAACGTACCTTAAAGTTCAATATGGAAAAGAATGATTCTCCATTTCATGGAAAGAAGCCTGCAATAAATTTTAAAGGGGCTTTTGCGAAGGTCAAAAGTTAGTTATGAAAACTTAATAAGTAAGGTCCCTCTCACCCAATATTGCATCAATATACAATGTACTACACAAGTAAATATGGAAAATGGCAAGTCTAAAATACCGAGTTCTTCTCAGTAAACTCACCCAAATAAGGAACCTGTAATGCTCCATTAGTTTTATTGCAGTACCACTGACTACTAAAGAAAAAGTAGGAACATCATTTTAAACCCTGTATAAGTTTATTAGAGACCACAACTCCTAGGTCAAGAATTTATGGAGTATCACCAATACCTTAATGTCATCAAATGCTTATATTCAAATGCCAATCTATAAGCATACAAAACGGTAGGTACGATCGACAATTAACAAAATTAAAGGTAATTAAGCAAACATGCAACATTCCACTTGATGAATGGTAATCTCCTAAACCTCTATAGGATATACCTATTCATTGAAGCTACAATGCCGAAGCTGTGTCCCTAAATTAAGTTAGAAACTACTCCTCGTTGAGAACATAATCCTAGTACTTGGTGAAATACCAAAATCAAAAAGGAAATCTTTAAATTTGAAAACTGTTGAACGCATATGAAAGAAGGATTATTTTTAAACATAAAATTATTTCCTATGTTCTTTGAATCTTAAAGAGACTTGATGGCAATATTACTGCATAAACTTGAATGTTGGAAATAACAATACCGAGTTATTACATGAGTAAAAAATTTGCCAGTGGGTTCGGGGTGATAAAGAATATTTTAATAAGCCTCAAGTACATCTTGTAAGATTTAAACTGTCAAACATCGCGTTAATTAGTCGCAATCATTACCATGATCAAGTTATAGCATGTAATTTTCAAACTTGGCATAAAAACATTTATTCATGAGTATTATCATGATCAAGCAATATTATGTTAAACATTGCATCAAAATTTTTAATCATGGTTGTTGACACCAAAAATGGTACAACACCCAAAAAAATGAAATTGTAGAGAATGAATGCATATTAATAAATAAAAAATGAAGAGAAAAGCAATCACACACAGGTTTATAGTGGTTCGGCATTAAAGATCCTACATGCACTTTACAATCTCTTATATATTTGATCTACTATTGCAGGTGAAATAATCACAATAATAATATAATCAGAGATTCGTCCAAAATATCCTTCTTCTCAGTCCATAATGTCTATTTGTAGACGCTACAATATTTAAACGGGATAAGACATGTATTACCCTATCCAGGATTTCAGGGGATCCCGAAGAGGCGTTCTTCTCGTATAGGGTGGCATGATTTGAATTAGTGGTGAAAGGTGGCATCTGATCTAACGATTAAGGATGACCAAGAATGATTAGGTAGGAACAAGACCAAATCTTTAGGAGAATATTTTGTATGGAATTAGATTGGACCAGACCCAGTTGGTCCGAAGATCATGGGCTCCGTCTGGCTTGCATATAAGGTTCTTGTGTTCGTCTTAAGTCGATTCACCCATTGTTTGATCAGTTCCTTAGTCAGGGTTACTCATTCTTTCTCGTTACCTTGGTCGAAGTCTATTAAATCAAGGAATCTTGACAACCTTGCCAAAAGGTTGGTCAACACTCTGTCCCCAAACCATGTTGTGTTAAGAACGGGGAATACTTTGTATATTTTATTTTGGACCATCTCTTATCATAAGGAAGTTGGAAGGATATGTTTATATCGGCTTGAAGGTTTCCCCATCAGTCGTGTGAGCTAAGGGTCGGCCAGATGCCTTGGGAATTAACACTAATCCGAGAAATGATGAAGCCCTACAGTCATGCATCTATTCAATCATGCTTGGCTCATTAATAGATTGACACATTAGCCCTGCATCGAGTTCAATACTCATGTCAATAGAAACTGAAGAGTCCGTTCATTTCATTATAAAAGGCTGGCTCACCTTCTTTGTTTACTTTTACTTTTTATTGCAGCCGAATCAGTTACTTTTCAAAATAATTGGAAAATTTTCCTTTGCCAAAGATCAAGATCGTCTTCTCCGATTTCTCCGTAGGTACTAATGTCCTTTTCCTTGTTTTTTAAACATTGTGATTTCACTCATAAATCTTCCCCACTCTTCTTTTTCTGCTTCAATTCATATTATATATAATTCATGGTTTGAGTAGTCGTCAAACTCGCCGGAATTGTGGGTTGGGGGGAAAGCGACAATCACATATATCTCTGATAGCATAGCGACGATAATTGCTAGTGGGAGAGGAGTTGCCCTTATGAACAGGCATGCGATAAAGAGGTATCTCGTTTTCGAAACATTTTGAATTTCGAGGCGCCATTAGTTCT
Organism: Allium sativum; assembly: GCA_030737875.1. Taxonomy (NCBI): domain Eukaryota; kingdom Viridiplantae; phylum Streptophyta; class Magnoliopsida; order Asparagales; family Amaryllidaceae; genus Allium; species Allium sativum. The sequence goes on from CM060915.1 coordinate 750,644,271, forward strand.
GAGGACGCATGGCACTGGGATGAAAGAAGCGATTGTATGGGCATGCCCAGGTAATGATGGGGGCTTTTGGTATGGACAATCTAATGGAGACAAAATATGAATTTAAAACCGGCGCTTGGAGACTTGGCACTATAGACTAAGTAATTATCTTCATCATGTTCGGGAATAATACTCAACCTTGGATCGGAAAGGTTATCGGTCGACCTCTTTTGGGTCAAAAGCCATGAAATTGAACATGCTCTAGGCTATTTCTTTTTAAGTTAGACTGTAACTTCATCTTTCATACATACGTTAATGCATATATTGAGGTGTTTTGATCTCACCATTCTGATCGATGGTTTTTCATTAACGGTATAGCTCACAATGGTCGAACGGCATAACACTCGTAGCCTTGAAGCATGTAAGGATAAGGTATCCAATCCTGTAAATTTGGAAAGCAGTTCTTCTTCTGAATCTTTGGCTGATCCCGAATCCGGCTTTAACATCGATATCCAAGGTCGATCGACAGATCCATCTCCTGCTGTGGAAATAGGATAATCGACCGGAGTGGTAGATGCACTCGATACTTTTCTTGGTGCTACCTTTCTAAGGGATCCTCCCGACTCTTAGCCCGGTGTGATAAGCGAAAGACATCTGAGAAATTTAAGTGTAAAATATAAGATTCCATGGCTTGATATTCTTGCTCCCGAAGAGGGGGATCTTCCTCACAATCCGCCGAGTGGCTACATGGCACTTACCCGCACAATGTGCACTGTCAGTGCTATCCCCCTTTTTCTCCATTTGTAATCGACTTTCTAAGGCAAATGAATTTGGCGCCTATGCAAATTCATCCATTTGCATACACCAACCTATTATCTTTATATGTCATGTTCATTACGTATTTATACCGACCCCCAGCGCTCGAAAACTAGTATTTTTCTTTAACTTTAGACATCTAGAGCAAAAGTCTCCTTCTTTTCTTTTCTTTGAGGTTGTCTGTAATTGAAAAATCATTGAGGGCATCCTAAGCAAAATGGGCGATACTAAGCACGATTGGTTTTATATTAAGCAAAAACTAGGATAGGACCGCTACTAGCTTCGACGCCGTAAGTCTTTTTTCTCAGTTGATTTGATCATAAGAAGGCTTCTCATATGAATTGTTTCTATGCAGGTGATGAGAGAAAAAGGGCCACAGGGGGAGTGTTCCAAGAGCATTTGAATACCTTGGCTGCTCTTGCGACTGATGCAAACCTACATCGTTATCATATTCTGGATGAGGAGAGGACGTTGGGACCCCCCTTAGATGACCAAGATTCTTCTTCGCAGAGTGTTCAGGATGATATGCATCCATCTTGAAAGAAACATACCGTTGTCAAGGTCGGGCCCCCGGTCAGGGTTCATCTGCCCAACCCTCATCCGTAGGGAAGAAGAATGTTCGTCCCTAGGTTAGGAGGAAGAAGCTTTCTTTTAAGAGACTAATTCAGGAGTCAGATTGGTTAAGGATGCAGAAGAACCAGGTCGGAGGTGCTGCGGAGAAGGTCCCAGAGGAAACAGTCGAGGAAGAGCTTGCTGACCACCGATCGAAAATCTTTGATTCTTGAAGAGATTCTTTTCCTGTTCATTGTCCCCATGAGGAAGAAGCGGCCTTTCCATTCCTTGACTTACAAAATGTGGAAATACCAAATAGACCATTTCTTCTCAAAACTTGGATCCAGATGCGTTTATCCATACTAAGTCTAGGGAAGATTTCACACTGGTCGATCTAAAAGATACAGGAGATGCATACCAAATTTCGGGTGTTAGGTTGGTTTAAGGGAATCTTTTTAAGAATATGCAACACTAACACTGCATGTCACAACACCATTTTCTCTGGTGTAAACTGATCATTGATTGAAGTATCTTTGTTATAATGCAAGTGCTGTGGATGAGGAGTATTATCACGACAACTTTGATTCTCTTCAGAAGGGAGGCAGGCCCATTGGATTGACCCAACAACTAGTCAAGTAGAAGGGCGAACAAGGGATCGACGATCGAAGAGAGAAAAAGGAAAAAGAGGGGAAATGGAAAAAGAAAGAAGAGAAAGCTCGAAAAAGAAAAAGGCAGAAGAAGGGAGATCGGGAATAAAAGGAGAAGGAAGCAAAGGGGAACAAGTCTCCTGGAAAAGAGGAGGAGCTCAAAACTTCCAAGCATCGATCTTCATCCCGTCCTCAGGGTAAAAAAAAGTCAAGTACGGTGACAAAACCGCTAACGAAGATGTTCCAGGACATCACACATTTCTGATCGACCCTTCTCCCGAGGCTCGGTCAGCTGGACCCATAATCTTGACTTTATTTCTCCTTCCGGTCATCGTGGAAAAAGTTCTCAGGTACCGATCTCTTCGGGTCAAGAGTGGATATCTACCGGTCGAGTCAAGGAAATGGTAGAGCTTTTCCCCGGCCTCTATTTTGTTGGAATTGAACTTGACCCCATGATGCAACCATTTCCACCGAACTTCCATGATCAAACTAGATCTACTGTTGACTTTGCCCTAACCCAATATAATATGATGTATGCATACACGAAACAAGTATGCGAAGTGGTTAAGAGCAGGATGATAGAGAACGAACACTTGCGGAGGGAGCTGGATTCTGATAAGAAAGCATTTGAGTTGCTCAAGGAGAAGACAGAGGAGTGTGAGTCTCAAATGGACGCTCTTAAAGAAAATTGCAGAGAAATTTCAAAAGGCTTAGAGGCTCGATTTAAGTCAGCGATCCAAGAGTGTGCGTCCTTAAGAATTGAAAATGAATCCTTACATAATGACGAAGTTCGGCAAGATCGGGAGGTACAAGACCTAAAAGCCTATCTTGATTCGTCCAGGTTGGCTAGAAAGCAAGCCGAGGATAATGCCGCCGCTGCAGTCGAAAATTATAGCAATGCCCAGCTCCAACATGATATTGATTTCCATTCGATCAAAGCCAAAAATATCGCTAAGAAAAGAGAAATAAGCAAGAGATTTGGTGCCAACATTCTGTTGTTTTCTCCTGCATCCTTCGCCATAAAAACCTGTCTTGGATGGGGAATTAACAGTGGGTGTTAACTGATGCATAGGAAGTGTTTATGAGAGAAGAAGTCGAGGCGACAAAGGGTAACCCGGTGGACGAAGAAGCTTTAATGGCCCAATATTTGCATGGTGATAAGCAGGAGGCGTTAGCTTAAGGGAAGAGAAACTTAAAGGAACTAAGAGATATCGAACGATATAAGGCTAAAGGGAAGTCAGTCCTTGAGGGGTAGACTAGCGCAAGTAAGACAAAAGCATCTCTCCCTTTGCCTTCTATAAGAATCATGGCTGGTTCATCCTCTATTCCTCCTCCTCCTCCAAACCAGTCCTCTGGAGTAGTAGAGGAATATAGTTCAGACGATCCTCTCCTTGCTTTGCCTTGAAAAGGTTTAGCTACTGCTGCCCTAGAAATAGAGGCTTTAGAAAAACCAGATGAATTTGTAACTGGAGGTAACTTACTCCTTTCTTCTTTATACCATCGATCATAACTTTTGTTCTTTCTGTTGTAAGTATGCCATCGGCGAGAGCAGTTCCTGTGTTGGAGGCCTAAGTGCCAGAGAACGACCTCATCGCCGTCCCTAGCAAAAATGAAGAAATAGTTGGTGCTCTAAAGAAACTAGAAGAGGGCAATATTCCATCGGACAATGATGACGTATAATTTATGGGTGAGGTCAAGAAGTCCGACCATCGACCTATGGCGACGAAGAGGTCTCCTCCCTTAAGGTTGAACTAATCGATGAAGCCTTTGAAATTCCTCATCTCCAATGCATTTCACCAACTTTAGTTTCATTTGCCAAAGCGGCTCCTCATCCAGCCCTGACTACTCTGAGCAAGAGAAAGCTTGACACAACAATGTCTAGTCGATCTGTTTCTTTTGGTAGCACCCTCAAAAGACCAAAGCATGGTTTGACTAATGAGGAAATGCAGGAGCTAATCAAAAAGAGAGAAAGAGAAAGGGAGAAAATCGAGAAGTCTAGTGGTAAGCCTCCCCAAGCTTAGAAGTCCTTTGACGTTTGTTTTTTCTAGTCCCTTTGCAAGTGCAGCCCTCGCGTTTTTGTCTTCGTAAAGTCTTGCATTTTGTGGATGAAGTTTGATGTACCTGTAAATATTATTTTAAAAGCTAAGCTTGTGTTGATGTTTAACAATGTTTAATTGCTTTCAAATACTTATTATTAATGTGTCCAAGTATTTGGGAAAGTCCTAGGGGAGCAATATTAATGTCCCTAATTTAATTCTAAACTTTGAGGATCGTTTAAGTGAAACTCGTAGTCGGATCACTTGTCCATCCTCATGCCCACAGTATCGTGGGGGATTAGTTCGGTCGTCAAGTCCCCTATCGATCCCATGATCGGTTCGACCAGTCTGGGGATCGAATGATCATGGTTAGGGATACCAAGTCTTTTTATACTCCCTCTCTAGTCGTAAGGGGTTAGAGTTCCATGGATCAAGCGATCTTTAGTCGGGGTGCACTTTTCGCACTCGTCCGTAGTAATTTTATACTCTTCCTCAAGTCATGAGAATCAGAGTTGTTTTAAACAGGCAGTCATGTTGTTTACATTAGTGTCTCCCCACTTTTGGTTAACAAAGTGTGGTTCTAAGGTTTGAGTGTCGATATCAAGCTCGAGGTTGGTCGCCCTATATTTCCTTCCAGTTCCTGAACGAGGTCGACTCATCGAGACATGGACTGGTAAGTTAGGAAGTAGGCTTTTGACCTGATGTTAGTCGAATCACAACATTCAGTCAATACGAAAACAAAACAGAGGAGGAAAGGAGCTTTTATTCATACATTATACGGGTGATAAGACAAACCTTACTACAATACTTAAATAGATGGTATAATAATAAAAACAAATAGTCTTAAGAAAGATAATGTCGTAAATGCTTAGCATTCCATGCTCTTTGAAAAGGTTTATCATCAACCGTCGTTAGCCTGAAGGTTCCATTATCAAGCTTTTGTCAGATGATGTAAGGCCCTACTCACTTGGGGCCCAAGTGTACGGGCGTAGGTAGACCCATTTCATAACAAGATCACCAACATCGAAGGTCTTGGGGCGGACCCTCTTGTTATAATATCGAGCGACCCTCCGTCGATGAGCTTCGACATGTAGGTTTGCTTCTTCTCTTTTTCATCAATCATGCCCAATGATTCCAAGAGAAGGGCTATGTTTGATAATGGATCATAGTATATAGTCCTATGAGAAGGAACTTCAAATTCTATGGGAATGACAACTTCCGATCCATAAGACAATGGGACTATGGCCGGTGGCAGTCTAATGGGTTGTTCCGTACGCCCAAAGGGCTAAAGGAAGCTCATCGACCCATTTTCCTTTGGCTTGTTCCAATCTTTCTTCAGGATAGATTTGATAATTTTGTTGATGGCTTCAACTTTTCCATTGGATTGTGGATGCGTAACCGATGTGTGCTTCTTCTCGATGTGATATCGCTCATAGAACTCTCTGAATTCCGAGACGTCGAACTGAGTCCCATTATCTATGATAATATTTTAGGGTAGACCAAATCGACATATGATATTCCTAACAATAAAATTGATGACTCACTTTGTTGTAATCGCGGTTAGCTGTTCAGCTTCGGCCCATTTTGTAAAGTAGTCTGCAACAACGATCACATATTTTACACCCCCTTTTGGGATTAGCAGGCTTCCGATAATTTCTATTCCCCAAATGGCGAACGGCCAAGGGCTGACCATCTGAGTGAGTTCCGTTGGCGGGCTCATGGAATCTGCGCAAATATCTAGCATTTATCAAATCGTCTGGAATAATTGGCCGCGTTCTTGATCACGGTTGGTCAGAAGTATCCATATCGCAACACTTTCTTCGCCAGCATCTTCCCATCTGTATGAGGGCCTTCCTATCCTTTGTGCACTTCTCTTAATATTTTCTTGACATCATCATTAGCCATAGATCGAAGCATCGGAACAGAAAAATCCTCCTATAAACTTGGTCTTGCAGGATGATGTACTTTTAGGCCTATTGCACGAGAGCTCGTCTTTCATTCCTTCTTTTAGGGAGAGTGTCGTGAAGGAGAAAATTCTTGATGGGGGTCATCCTGGACTCCTTTTCAGGCTCAATTTCTGATTGATCGACCTCCATCTGATCGATGCTCGAAATGCTCAAAGTCTCTATATGACCTAACTCTGGTTCGCTCGGGTTGTCGGAACTGGCGAGTTTTGCCAATCTATCTGCTTTCTAGGTTTCCTCATTAGGAATGTGGGAGATGCTACACTGATCAAATCCATTCACCAATTCTTAGAACTACTTGAGATAGTAGGCAAGTCAAACTTCTTTAGTATGATACTCTTTTCGGACCTGAAATACAATAAGTTGTGAATCATAGAAAATTTTAAGCCATGTTTTTTTTTGAGGAAAAGGTAGTGGAAACTCAAACATGAGTTCCATGCCATAAAATTCCATAGCATAAATAATGTATATCAATGTCACATACAAAATAGAGTCCCCCAGCAAAATAAAGCCTGAAACATCATACAAACAGCCTAACAAAATAGCTCACGCAGGGGCATTTACATACATGAATACATAAGCATAAAACTGAAAATAATAGGCCCTTCCTTCATCCAGCGTGACGTCCCCTCTTGTGCACCCTAGCACCAATGCTATCCTCAAGCATATAAACAAAGCTCCAGCTATTAATACCTTATCATTTATAATAGAACTTTAGTACTAGAAAATGAACTGCATTTGAAGATTTGGCTAAATTCTTGAAACATCTACGGTTCCTCTCATTCCAAAGGAACCAACAAAATGCAAAATTCAGAATAGCCACATGTTTATTTCGAACAGATTCCCAATATAATAACTGATCGAAAATAGCTTCCTTCTAACACTAATCTAGCTGAAGTTGAACCAAGCACTTGGTCCATACATAGAATGCAAAGTCGCATTCATAGAAAATATCAAGCGATGTTATTCTTAATTCCTCGCGAGTTTGAACCCAACAATCAAGGCTTCATACTCAGAGTCATTGTTCATAGCCAGGAAATTCAATCTCAGGGAAAATAGATTGACCACTCTTCAGGAGATAATAATACTATGCCAGCGCCGAAACATTGTTCTTTACGATCACCGTCTGTATACAACTTCTAGGTGGCTGATCTCATTTCAATATCTAGAGGCTCGGTACTATCATCCAAGCTATCATCCTTTGGAGTGGTGAACTCGGCTATGAAATCAGCCAACACTTGTCCTCGAATGGATTTCCGTCGGACAAATTTCAGGTCAAATTAATTGAGCTTGATATTCCATTTGAGTAGTCTCCCGCTTGCCTCAGGTCATTGCAATACTTGTTGTATAGGTTGGTCGGTAAGCACATTGATAAGGTGAGCCTGGAAGTAATGTCAGAGCTTTCGTGATGCAACTAGCAGACTGTAGGCGAGCTTTTCAATCTTTGGATAGTTGCATTCAGCCCCTGTTAGTTTCTTGCTTGCATATTAAACTAGTTGTTGTACCCAATCCTCTTCATGGATTAGGGCCGAGCTTATTGCATGCATGGACACCGCCAAATATACAAATAGATCCGCATGGTCGATCAGCTTGGACAAGATAAGAGGTTTCTGCAGATGGTCGAGTAAATTCTGAAAGGCCTCGACATAGTCAGATGTCCAGGCGAAGTTTCATTTCCCTCTTTTGATCAATTCAAATAAAGGCAAGCACTTGTCGGTTGCTTTAGATATGAATCGACCCATGGCGGCCACCTTTCCTGCCAAACTCTGTACGTACTTAATTCTCCTGGGTTCTTGGATTCCCTTGATGGCTAAAATCTGACTAGGATTAATCTCAATCCCTCGGGATCTAACTATGAAACCCAAAAACTTCTCCGATCCTACTCCGAAATAACACTTCAAGGGATTGACATTCATCCCATATATTCAAAGAATGCTGAACATCTCTGACAAGTCTCAAACATGGTCGGACGATTTCCTGGACTTCACCAACATATCATCCATATAGACATCCATCGTTTTTCCTATCTAATGGTGAAACATTCGATTGACTAAGCGTTGATAAGTCGCCCTAACGTTCTTCAATCCGAAAGGCATGACTACATAACAATATAACCCAAGATTCACTATGAAGCTGGTATGTTCTTCGTTTGGGAAATGCATCGCCATCTGATTGTACCCCGAGTAAGCATCCATAAATGAAAGGAGTTCATGTCCTACGGTGGAGTCGACCAATTAATCGATCTTCGGCGATAGAAATTTGTCTTTAGGACAAGCATTATTTAGATCAGAGAAGTCGTTACAAGTTCACCACTTCTCGTTGGATATCTTCACAAGTATAGTGTTGGCTATCCACTTGGGATAAGTCGCGTCCCAAATGAACCCATTAGCTTGAAGCTTTCCGATTTCTTCCTTCAAAGCTGCGGATCTCTCTGGACTGAGCATCCACCTTTACTATTTCACAGGGCATACTTTGGGTCGATGCTAAGAGAATGAGTCATGATGGAGGGTGAGATCCTACACATGTCACCATGGGCCCACGCGAACATGTCAAGGTTAGCGTGGAGGAATATGGTAAACTCCCTCATCCGGAGGAGGTCAAGGTGGGACTTGATCTTCAAGACCCTAGTTGGATTGTCATCGTTGATTGAGATCTCCACTGTGGTTTCATTCGGGGCTGCCTTCCTATATCTCGGTTCTTTGTGCTCTCTTGGATCGATGTCCTCGAGTTGGCATATGGACGATCATGGCCGGGATGTTTTCTGAAGTTGCTATGCTTCCTTCCCCTTTGTAGGGCGAGGGTTATCTTCGGATTCCTAGCTATCCTTGCTTCATATTTCTTTCCATTCTGCTAAATAGCAAGCTCGTCCTGTCACTTAGTCCCCGTGCACCGTCAGAATCCCTCCATCGATCAGGAATTTCAAAAGTAGGTACTAGGGAGTGATGCAGGCTATGAACTCTACTAGGGACGGTCGCCCCAGGAATGTGTTGCACTGGGAGCTTATATTCATTACAACGAATGGCAGGATCCATACTCTCCTATGATCTCCATCTCCTAATTATACTGGTAAATCGATAAGACCCATCGACTTAGTGGATGATCCATCGAAGCCACGTAACTGACCTGTACGCGATTTCAGATCTCTCAATTCTAACTCGTCTGGTCATAAGATGGTTTGAACAAAATATTTACCGAGCTCCCATTGTCGACTAAAACCTTTCGTACTATGGTCAGGCCAATAATGGCCGTTATGAACAATGGGTCAATACTCGGGGCTTCTATACCGGTCGACTCCTGATCACGGAAAATGATATCATCAGTCATTGTGTTTCTTTGCTCTATGGGGCTTGTAGCATCAGGAGCACTGGTCTCCGCAACGTCCAGATGTTTTATGGAGTTTACATTCCGTTCCATAGTCCAAACGTTGTTCCCCGTTGGATGAGGTCTTCCAACGATGGCATTGATCACTATTCCCTTCCCCTTTTCTTAGGTTGTGTCCCTAGGCATCGCCTGACTTTGCTTGGGAGCCGACGTTCCTTGCCCATATCTCTCGAGGTCACCTTATACTCATCGAGCTTTCATTCTCGAATCAGCTTCTCTATAATGTCTCGGAGGTGGCGAAACTCATTAGTCGCGTGCTCATAAATCTCATGTAACAAACAAAACTTGTCGGTTGCCTATTCCTTTTCTATAGATTCACTCAAGGGTGGCTTCTTGTACTGAACTGTATTGCACATGTCGAGATGGATGTTTTCAAACGTGTAATTCAACGCCCTATAACTTTCAAAGACTTAGAATCGGGGTCGCTTTCTGGAATTTCCTCTTTATCTAGGGTTTTCGTTGTTCCCTTCAGTTTGTTTCCATTTCGTTTGCCGCAATTTCCAACATTCACTTCCACCTTCTAGGAATTGTCTCCAGACTGCTTGACTTCTACATTATTCTGGATGGCTTTGTTAGAGATGTCTTTCGGTCCGTCTTCCTCGTCGAGTTGTGCATTTTCCAGCCGTAATCGGATGTTGGCCTTTTCATAGAACATCTCTATTGTCATAGGTGGCTTCCCGATCAAATTCTTATCGAGTCCGTCCTTTTGTCAATACCGTCCACTAGGACCATCAAACCTGTCTCATGATTAGGATTGCTTACTTCAGTGGCGGCCCGTTAAATCGACTGAGATAGTTCCTTAGGGATTCACCCCTTCCTTGCTTTATTGCGAAAAGTGCCATAACATGTTTCGACTTGGAAGCTTGAAGGCAGAATTGATTCAGGAACTTCTCACTTAAGTCTTTGAAGTATGGGACCAATCTTGGGGGAAACCGCGTGAACCACATGAGCACTACCCTGCTCAAGAAAATTGGGAAAGCTTTGCATTTGATTGTTTCTGGAGCTACGACTACCTCCATATGCCACGAATACCTCATAAAATGTTGTTGTGAGTCGGTGGTTCCTTTGTAGTGGCTCATCTGGGGAATATTGAATCTCCTGGGCAATTCTGCCTACAGAATGTCATCTGTGAATGGCGTATGGCTTCGGTGGATCCCCAAATCTTCATTCTTATACCCTTTGCTGTAATTCATGATTTGTCGTACCATGGAAGTCAAACCTGGCGAGATTATTGTGCATTGATCAGCCTTCTCAATTGATCGGACTCTCCCTGCTCCCACTCCAAGCAATGTCGCTTGGGTCCCCGTCCGGGCGGAACTTCCTCAGCCCATGACATACTGGTTATCCACAGAACGTCAAGGAGAAATAACAAGAGCTTGGGATGCTTGAGTGGTATTTCAGTGAGCCGAAGGAGAGGTACTTCGATCCTGTCGGGTCGTTGGATCGATGTCTTCCAGGTTGACCTGATCAACCCGAGTTTGGTCCCTCGCTTCGAGCTGGTTTGAACTCCCCTTCAAATGCAATTGTAGTATGTTTTTGGGTCTTTCCAGTGGGCATCACGATTAATGTCGATCCTTACTTCCTCTAGATGATGATGTGCCTTCCGAGTTTTTGGTCCAACCGACGAGGGGAAGATTGATGATTCCTGAATTCTTCCTATTGTCTCGAAATACGACTCGTATCTTGCCTCATTGCAGCATTATCCTGGCTTGAGCGTATAAAGCATCCATTGTTTCCCGGAGTTGGGCCATCACGGCCACAAATCATCGTCGGTATTAAAAGTTAAGGGGGAAGCTTGATCTACTGCTGAAGGTTGCACCGAAGATGGTAGTGTAGGTTAATCTGGAGTAGGCACTAGAGCGATCGACCCCCCGGTTGCATCTGCTAACGTTGCAACCTATGGCTGATTTCTGGTATTACGTGCCGTGGATTTGGTGTCCATGGTTCAATGATATTAGAAAATTTGTAGGATCTCATCTCGGACTTGGTGATCCGAAAGTAGAGTAAAATCCTTCAAATGCTGAGAATATCAAATTCTCAGTGAAAGCACCAAAGCGTTGACACCTAAAAATGGTACAACCCCCCAGAAATGAAATTGTAGAGAACAAATGAAGATTAATAAATGAAAGATAAAGAGAAAAGCAATCACACAAAAGTTTATAGTGGTTCGATGCTATAGTGCCTATGTCCACTTTATAATCTCTTATATATTTGATCAACTATTACAGATGAAACAATCATAATAATAATATAATCATAGATTCATCCAAAAGATACTTCTTCCCAGTCCAGAAGGTCTATGTATAGATGCTACAACATTTAAACGGGATAAGACGTGTGTGATTTGATCCAGGATTTTAGAGATCCGGAAGAGGCATTATTCTCGTAAAGGGTGGCATGATTTGAATCAACAGTGACAGGTGGCATCTGATCCGACCATTAAGGATGGCGAAGAACGATTAATCAGGAATGAGACCAAATCTTCAGGAGGATATTTTGATTGGAATTAGATTGGACCTGACCCAGTTGTTCCGAAGATCACGGTCTCCATCTGGCTTGCATATCAGGTTCTTGTTCTGAGCTTAAGTCTCGAGTATCGACCAATTCACCCATGGATCGGTCAGTTCCTTAGTCAGGGTTACTCGGTCCTTCTCGTTACCTTGGCAGTCTCGAGTATCGACCAATTCACCCATGGATCGGTTTGTTCCTTAATCAGGGTTACTCAGTCCTTCTCGTTACCTTGGCCGAAGTCCATTAAATCATTGAATCTTGATGGCCTTGCCAAAAGGATGGTCAACAATGGTTATTACCATGATCAAGTAGTTCCACACAACTTTTATACATTGCATCAAAATATTTTAGTCATCATTATTGTCGTGACCAAAATAATACCATGCAACTTTAAAACATTTGAATTGTAGTTATTACCATGATCAAATACTATCATGAAACTTCCAAACATTAAATCTAAACACTTTAGTCGTGGTTATTACTATATCAAATAACACCATGCATCTTTTATAACACCCTACTCCAAGAATCCGACACTCCTAGCTCAATTGATTAGAGGTGGGCGAATTGTGATGGGACATAGGTCTTAGGTTCGAGGGCCACCTCTACCAATTTCTAGGGGTGACTACCTAGGTAGTGTGAAGGCATTGAAAAAACGGGGTATGTCACTACCCGTGGGGTTTGCTAAGACCGACAAGTAATGGCTTGAGTGAAGTTTTAGGTTCCATGCATAAATAAAAAAAACACCCTACTCCAAGACCTATGCTAACAAAAGATATCACAGAGTAACATCACTTGCTAGTATAGAAAATGAGACGGGATAAGGTTGACCACCTTTGAATCTTGCTTAGCTAGTATTGATACATCGATTAGTGTACTCAAGATTTTCTTTCATCAAGTGCAATCAAACATGTACAATCTAGGCTAAAAACAAAAGTATGGGGTCCCTTCTAATAGTTTTGAACAATATATAATATAATCTCACAATACGTAATCATAGAGTAACAAATTATAGTGGAATATTTAAATACGATATTGATATACATACATATATAAATGGTGTCAAATACATAAGCGTGGTCATAATAATCCAGATAACACAAATATAGAGCCTTAAGACACAATATACATGTGCATTCGATACATGACATGTTACTACAAGCTACAAGAGCGCATATATATATATATATGTACGTATGTATGTATGTATGTATATGTGTATAGGATAATGATGACATGATAAGAAACTAGCAATAAACGAAGCATCCATATAAAGCTGTTAACTAAAGTAACTATACCTAAGATATCTCGGTCGTACCTGAGTATTATAATTAGTAATAAACGAGTCAGTCTAGACTAATATGGACATCAACAACATGAGGGAGAACACAAAATATGAATCGCGCTATAATTATGAGAGCGTTAGATGGTTTCACGAAGATATGAAAACTAAAATTATCTCAAAATTATGAGATCACTGAACAATATTCCTAAGATAACCAATAAAGGTAAATAACCTAATGGTGCATAAGATGAAAAACATAAGCATACAGATCTAGAAATCAAAAGTATAAACCTTGAAAATATATATAAATTAAAATGATGTTGTGCATAAATCCTTAAAAAGTGGTGAGTCTATAAGCTCATAGGGATTGCATGCTAAATTGGAAGCCCTTCAAAACTCAGTCTGTAACCCCATAGTCTGTTTATATCGCGATTCTTGTAATGAAGGCCCTCAATAATTTCAATAATTGGATTCCCTTCACAATTGGGTTGAAAATCAACTAATTCAGGTCCATCATAATTTAGACGATTGGATGCCCTCCACAATCGTCTTTAAACCATGTAATTGGTTGCCCACAGCAATTTTGATACTCTGATGCCATATAAGATTGGGTTCATCAACCTAATATTTGAAAGCCCTCCATACTCATCTTACTGTCCTTTGAATGCATTTCATCCACATTTGTCTTAAAGCCAAATAATCCATTTTGAATGGAAATCCGCTACGAACGAGATTAAAACTCATCAACGATGAATATACCTAGATACTTAGGAAAATCTGAGATTATAATGTGTAAATTATTTTGCATAAAGTTAGGAATCATTAAATAGAATTCCATAACATGAACCTCACAAGATGGTAAAAAGGCCAAAAGGTATTACGAAGATCCTATAATGGTAGTTTGGCCAGAATAAAGCATAGAATCTCAAAATGACACTAAGGCCTTGAAGGTGGCTACAATGTCTAATAATGGTCGATGGCCCGAATTATAACATAAAAACCCATAAATGGAACTAAAGCCAAATTATGTAATAGAGGCTCAAAGAAGGAAACAAACATCTATAGCATGAAGTTCCCATAATGTGTGCCTTACACAAAGCATACTTTGTTTGGGTCGCTGCTCACACAAAGATAAAACGCAATCGTTATACCTTCTATGTAACACCCCGCATTTTATGATAATTAAATAATTAAATAATGCATATGTATGTATGTATGTATGTATGTGTGTATGTATGTATGTGTATGCATGTGTGTGTATATATATATGCACAGACATAAATGTATATATGAAGATAAAATAAAGATAATGCAAATAAAAGTGTAACGCATGCATTAAAAGAAAGAAAGGGTTGGTTGCAAACGGTGTAAATATGTTGCATGCGCTGATTACACATTAATAATAAAAGAGAAATAAAAGAAAAAGAATCATGCAATGGGTTAAATAAAATATTGTAACAAAAATGAAAAAGAGAAGTAAGAAAAGAACAATAATTACCATTGTTCTAAGCCTTGTTCATAATAGCCTTAGTAGCTTAGTTGGTTAGAGTATGTGACTTGCATACAAGAGGTACATAGTTCGATCCCCGCTGCCGTAATACTTTTGTTTTAAGGGAACAATTGAAATAACACATGTTCATGAGAAGAAATATGTATAAATTGTAACACCCCATATTTTCTGTGAACGTATAAGTAACAAATCAGAGAATAATTAAATTATAAAATAATAATAAAGGGAAATGGGTTGCGCCATTGCGTTTGTCTCGAAATTCTACTTGGAAACGAGTCCGAGTTTTCGAGAAACGGAGTCTGTATGAGGGAGATATAGCCCTCCGAAGTTTCCGAGAATTTCATAATAAAAAACAGCTCGAAAATTCGAATTCGAAATCCCAGAACAGGCTGGGCAGGAAAATTCCCGCCCACGGACCAGGTCGACCTGGGAGTCGACCATAGTTTCGACCTCCCAGGGCCAGGTCGACCATAGTGTCGACCTGGGGGTCGACCTGGCCAGACCAGGTCGACCATAGTGTCGACTTGGGGGTCGACCTGGGGGTCGACCTGCTCCCGAAACCCAGTTTTTTTAACCTGGTTCATTTTGATGTATCCGGTCTCGTTTCTATCTAGATTCATCCGCCTAATCCTATATAAACTCACCCCTAGCATCATTCTCTCCACACCATTTCATTCTGTCTATATTCTGCCTCTATTCTAATTAAAAATAAAAAAATGGCGTCGCTACCCTGCTGGAATCAAAACTTGGACTGATGAATCTTCTTCCAACCTGAATAGAATTAAAAGCTAAAACAAATATCAAATCCAAGTTTAGAGCTACGACAACAATTAAAGAGGAATAATTCAGCATTTCTGCATCAACAACAGTTTATTATCCTTTCTTAAAACCACGAAAGGCAAGTACAGTTATTTTCCGCTATAGACTGTAATTATAATTGTGACATGATTATAAATCTGAGTCTGAGGTTATGTGTATTCTTATCTATCAGATCTGTTTTTCTGTGACTATTCTGTACCTCTTTCTTCTTTCTGTTCTATAGCCAGGCTACTACGAGCCTGCGCCACATCTCATAAGAGATTAACGCACGAACGCTAAATTTTGGGATAAATAATAATGCATAATTGGACATGAAACTGTTGCCTATGGGACTATTTCCTATGACTATGATTCATGACTATGACATTGAATAAGAAACTATTGTAATTAGCCGCCTATGTCTATTTTGGTTAGTTGCCTATAGTAATTAGCCGCCCATGACTATTTTGATTAGTTGCCTATAACTATTGTAGTTAGTTTCTTATGCCTTTTCCCTTAATGATGTTAGATCTCATATTTAGTATGTAACTTTGCTAGTTTATTCCCATTCACTGTTATGTACATCGAGCCTATAGGGCCATTTCATGAGTATTTAGAGAACTTGTGGAAACATGTTATACGGGGATTGGGCTTAGCTTAATTTAGTAAATCTGGCATAGCAAATATGTTGGCATAATCTGAATTGACTATAATAGAGAATGATTTACATGGACATGGTGGTAAACTAGAATATTAAATCTAGTTTTGACATGAACTGTAAATGGGAATATTAGGATTAAAATTTAGAGCATATATTGCATTATGAATTAAGACCTTGATTTAGGCATGTAAGTTTAGGCTTAATTAATGATTAGGCAAGATATGTAAATAAAGTTTTAGATATATATAATCTGCTAAATCTGTTATCTGCTAGATCTGTTAAATTGCCTAATCCGTTATTTGCTAAAAACTGTTGAATTGCCTAAACTGCTAAATCTGTTATCGGCTAAATCTGTTGAATCGCTTAAACTGCTAGATCTGCTACTTGTTGAATTGTCTGATCTGTTGAAACTAGATAATGGTAATCTGGGTATGGAAATTCGTAGGCTCGACCTAAGATTTAGTAGAACTTGGAATTTGATTAATCTGTTATATCCAATGAAGAAGTTTAATCTGTTAAATAAACAGAATTGGTCTGATATCTGAAAAATCTGTATTGGAATGAATTGGCTATGACACGAGGTTAGACTCTGTTTGCGGTAGAAGCCTGCCCGGAACCAACCGGCTTAACCAGCGACCGCAAACTGTCAGTCTAATGTGAGAGGTCGTAGGCATAACTAAAATATGCTTAGACACGAGGTTAGGTCTGGCTTGTGGCAGAAGTCTGCCCGGAACCGCCCGGCATATCCAGCGGCCACAAGATACCGACCTAATGTGAGAGGTCTGTGCATTAATATTTAATTAATGCAAATTTGGGATAAATATGATGTCTAAAATGTGTTGGGTGGATAGGGTTAAACCAATTGGATTAATGAATTTAACAAACCCGTTTCGTGAATCTGTAGGCCCAATTATAAAGTTAGACAAATCTGTAAATCTGTTCAATCCGTATATCTAATCCGTTAGTCTGAAAACTTGTCTGATCTGTGAACTAGTTGATCTGAATTCTGTATGTCTGAACTTGTAAACAAGTTAATCTGAAATCTGTTAGTCTGGGGACACAAGGTTAGGAGGGAAATTACTTGTGTCATCTATTGTTTGGGACCCATATTAGTCAGTAACCCTTTCTGGTATCAAAACTTTGACCCAACAATAGGTAGGGTCATGGCACGCTTACTGAACTAATTATAAACGCTTCATTCTGATAATGGCGAGGGGTGTTATAGTGGGTTCCAACCAGGTCATGTACGTGCATGGATCTCGGTCTGCCTCTGAGGATGTAAGACGCCGTGACATCTGTAAATAGGTCTGTGCCAATTGGTTGTCACTTTAGGGAGTGATACACCCTACTGTGGAGCCGACACAAGGTATTTATGTATTAGGGAGCCTATCCCTTGGGGTAGGGTTTTAGGGTACACTTAGTTCTGTCTGTTTCTGTTGGTACCGTCTGTTTCTGTTGGGTGGCAACACCTGTCTGTTTCTGCGTGGTACCGTCTGTTCGGGTGGTAAAGGCCCATTTACTAGTGTACACCTAATTCTACATTCTGTTTCCATAGGGATTAATCTGTTTCTGTTTCTGTACCTTTTGTTCGGGTGGTAAAGGCCCATTATTAGCATTCTGTTTCTGTCTGTTTCCGTTCGGGTGGTAAAGGCCCATTATTAGCATTTTGTTTCTGTCCGTTTCTGTTGGGGTGGTAAAGGCCCATTACTAGCATTCTCTTCTGTTGAAATTATTCTGTTCCCGTTTCTGTTTCAGTTTAGACATTAGGGTTACACCTAATCTTGTTATACTAGTATTAGTGAAGAGCAATGAAAAGTAATATTATTCTGTTTCTTCTGTTTAACCTAAGTACATCTGCTGCTCCTGTTGCAGTTATCTCTCATCCAGTTTTTTTTGCATGCCATGATTATTATTATTTGTTCATATGCTGAAAGTCACTGGACTTGCCAGACTTTATGTTTGACCTTGCTTGTTTTCGCCCCTTTTCTTCCGTTTCCCCCCAGGTTTTCCAAGGAGGGAATACTTTAGCTTGATCCGGATTTCTTCTACTTGAAGTACTTGAAGTGCGTAAAGCATGGCTTAACTTCTTATGGCACCTTCTGTGGGGATTATGATTTTAAAGTTTTGTACTCTGATGATTTTCTGAACAAGACTGATATTTATGTACTTGAGCTTTTGGGAAAGATGTAACCAAACTGATTTCTGTTTTTCGCTGTAATAAAGTTATAATTTCTCAAGTATTGTTTATCTGTCTTGTAAATTTCTGTTCTGTCTACTAAAATGCTCCACCAAAGTTAAGGCATTCCCTTTGTGAGTGTCCTTAACGGAGGTGGGGTGTTACACTTGGTATCAGAGCTGAAGGTTACCAGACTGGGTAAAGTTTTTGAAAACTATTTTCAAAAAGGTTTTAAAAGGAAGTATTTTCAAAAAGTAAAGCTTATTTTTGAAAAACATAATCCCCAAAAAGCCATATATCTATCTTTTTCGTTCTTCGTTTTAAATCTTTTTCTTTCATTCCAGCATGTCTGGGAATCTTAACTTTCCAGAGGGCGTGCCAATACCTGGCTGGTTCAGGAGGTACTTAGAGGCTAGGGCCAACGATGCAGGCCCAGTAGATATTCCTCTTCCAGCTGCAGCGATTCCTCCTCCTCCAGCCCTCCTCGTGCAATTGCTTTTTCAAAGATCTGTAAAGATTTTAGGGCCATGGGTGGAAAGGATTTCAAAGGAACTGAATCATTCGTAGAAGCGAGGAACTGGCTCAAAGAAACTGAGGATCTGTTCGTTATTTTCGAGGTGGACGATAGGCAGAAGGTACAATTGGCGGTATGGTTGCTCAAGGACGAAGCTTCCTATTGGTGGGAAGTCACTAACGCCGAGAGGCCGGTTGAAACATGGATGGATTTCAGAACAAGGTTTGAGGCGAAATTCCTCTCGCAAGCTGAACGAAGTCTACAACTGGAAAAGTTCTTATCTCTTAAGCAAGGAAGTATGACAGTCAAGGAATACGTCAACTAGTTCAACCAACTGGCCAGGTTCGGGCTAGATTTAGTCAACACCCAGCATAAAAAGGCTCTCCCTTTTTTAAAGGATTGAACGAGCCACTGCACAGCCTAGCCATGACCCATGTACCCTTGGGAGCGACTTACGAGAGATTGGTAGATATGGCACTACTGCACGAGGAAGACAATGGCTAGAAAGAGGCAAAGAAGGAAGGACCACAGAACAAGAAAGCACGACCCAAAAAGGAAACACAAAAGAAGGGTGAAAAGTCTGAAGATAAGAAGGAGAAAAGTGCTTTACTTGTGGAAGCTCGAATCATCTGAACAAGGATTGCAGAAAAAGAAAGGGCACTTGCTTCAACTGTGGTGAGATGGGACACTTCGCTAGGGACTGTCCGAAGAAACGAGGGCAAGGGCAGAGGGCAGGACCAACTTCTAGGAGGCAGGCGAACACTCTCGAGGCTAGTGGATAGGATAGAAATAGGAAAAATTTCTGTAGGAGGTTTAATTTCTTTATCTGATTTTTGAGTTAAAAATCTTTTCTGATTCTGGCATTTCGATTCTGTAATCGATACTCTGCGCTTGAATACTAGTATTGTTTCTGATTCCGTTGTAGACTCAGACCCATAAGGGTTATTACTCATCTAAGCGTGGTAAGTTGGGTACCTGTGTTGAGCATTAAATTGACTATGACGCATACATTCTGGGTTTTTATCATTCTTAGTTTCCTAAGAATCATTTAGTAATATGCCATGTATCGATAATCTGTAAATATCTGAATATCTCTGATAAGGTTGAGATTTCCAGTTTTGACATTGTCTAAATAGGGTAATCCTCTAGGTGTCAATCTGATGTTGATTTCGGTCTTCGGGGTTGATACTTAGGGGAATTTGTCTCTCAACCAAGGTCTAATGGAAACCAAGTTTTTGTTTATCTGCACTCACTCCCATCACTCGACTGTATCCTATTAATCGAGTCTTCAACCTATAGATAGGAATCATATGGATGTAAACATGTGTTTGAGACATGTTCTGTTTGATGGTTGCAAGTGGACGTAAGTGGTTGCTAGTGGTTGCTCGTGGATGCATATACACACACTAGGCACTAGATCGGCTCGAAAACACTCTCATACTGCATATGGATGTGTGAGCATTTTCAATTTCTGTGGATGCAAAAGGATTGACTCATCACATGGATGTTGCATATGAATGAATGGTTGTCACTCATATAAGAATGATATGTATCAAATAGGAAAATTGCATACATGTTGGACTCATGGCACTGACATAATTCGCATTAAGGAGGTCAACTAAATCAGTGGACCGCCTGATCTTTGCATTAGATAAGGAACATATACACATAATTTTGAATATGTTCATACAACATTAGAAGATTTCTAAGGACAATGGATGCTTGTGGATGATGGTTGAGTAGATGGATGACTGGATGGTAGGACACATTCTTCTTAACTTGAAGATTTCGGGGACGAAATCATTTAAGGAGGGGAGAATGTAACACCCCGTATTTTTTGTGAACGTATAAGTAATAAATCAGAGAATAATTAAATTATAAAATAAGAATCAAGGGAAAAATGTTGCGCCATTGCGTTCGTCTCAAAATTCTGCTTGGAAACGAGTCCGAGTTTTTGAGAAACGGAGTCCGTATGAGGGAGATATGGCCCTCCGAAGTTTCAGAGAATTTCAGAATAAAAAACAGCTCGAAAATTCAAATTCAAATTCGAATTCGAAATCCCAGAACAGGCTGGGCGGGAAAATTCCCGCCCATGGACCAGGTCGACCTGGGGGTCGACCATAGTTTTGACCTCCCAGGGCCAGGTCGACCATAGTGTCGACCTGGGGGTCGACCTGGCCAGACCAGGTCGACCATAGTGTCGACCTGGGGGTCGACCTGCTCCCGAAACCCAGTTTTTTTAACCTGGTTCATTCTGATGTATCTGGTCTCATTTCTGTCTAGATTCGTCCGCCTAATCATATATAAACTCACCCCTAGCATCATTCTCTCCACACCATTTCATTCTGTCTATATTCTGCCTCTATTCTAATTAAAAATAAAAAAATGGCGTCGCTACCCTGCTGGAATCAAAACTTGGACTGATGAATCTTCTTCCAACCTGAATAGAATTAAAAGCTAAAACAAATATCAAATCCAAGTTTAGAGCTACGACAACAATTAAAGAGGAATAATTCAGCATTTCTGCATCAACAACAGTTTATTATCCTTTCTTCAAACCACGAAAGGCAAGTACAGTTATTTTCCGCTATAGACTGTAATTATAATTGTGACATGATTATAAATCTGAGTCTGAGGTTATGTGTATTCTTATCTATCAGATCTGTTTTTCTGTGACTATTCTGTACCTCTTTCTTCTTTCTGTTCTATAGCCAGGCTACTACGAGCCTGCGCCACATCTCATAAGAGATTAACGCACGAACGCTAAATTTTGGGATAAATAATAATGCATAATTGGACATGAAACTGTTGCCTATGGGACTATTGCCTATGACTATGATTCATGACTATGAGACTATTGCCTATGACATTGAATAAGAAACTATTGTAATTAGCCGCCTATGTCTATTTTGGTTAGTTGCCTATAGTAATTAGCCGCCCATGACTATTTTGGTTAGTTGCCTATAACTATTGTAGTTAGTTTCTTGTGCCTTTTCCCTTAATGATGTTAGATCTCATATTTAGTATGTAACTTTGCTAGTTTATTCTCATTCACTGTTATGTACATCGAACCTATAGGGCCATTTCATGAGTATTTAGAGAACTTGTGGAAACATGTTATACGGGGATTGGGCGTAGCTTAATTTAGTAAATCTGGCATAGCAAATATGTTGGCATAATCTGAATTGACTATAATAGAGAATGATTTACATGGACATGGTGGTAAACTAGAATATTAAATCTAGTTTTGACATGAACTGTAAATGGGAATATTAGGATTAAAATTTGGGGGCATATATTGCATTATGAATTAAGATCTTGATTTAGGCATGTAAGTTTAGGCTGAATTTATGATTAGGCAAGATATGTAAATAAAGTTTTAGATATATATAATCTGCTAAATCTGTTATCTGCTAGATCTGTTAAATTGCCTAATCCGTTATTTGCTAAAAACCGTTGAATTGCCTAAACTGCTAAATCTCTTATCTGCTAAATCTGTTGAATCGCTTAAACTGCTAGATCTGCTACCTGTTGAATTGTCTGATCTGTTGAAACTAGATAATGGTAATCTGGGTATGGAAATCCGTAGGCTCGACCTAAGATTTAGTTGAACTTGGGAATTTGATTAATCTGTTATATCCTATGAAGAAGTTTAATCTGTTAAATAAACAGAATTAATCTGATATCTGAAAAATCTGTATTGGAATGAATTGGCTATGACACGAGGTTAGACTCTGTTTGCGGTAGAAGCCTGCCCGGAACCAACCGGCTTAACCAGCGACCGCAAACTGTCAGTCTAATGTGAGAGGTCGTAGACATAACTAAAATATGCTTAGACATGAGGTTAGGTGTGGCTTGTGGCAGAAGTCTGCCCGGAACCGCCCGGCATATCCAGCGGCCACAAGCTATCGACCTAATGAGAGAGGTCTGTGCACTAATATTTAATTATTGCAAATCTGGGATAAATATGATGTCTAAAACGTGTTGGGTGGATAGGGTTAAACCAATTGGACTAATGAATTTAACAAACCCATTTCGAGAATCTGTAGGCCCAATTACAAAGTTAGACAAATCTGTAAATCTGTTAAATCCGTATATCTAATCCGTTAGTCTAAAAACTTATCTGATCTGTGAACTAGTTGATCTGAACTCTGTATGTCTAAATTTGTAAACAAGTTAATCTGAAATCTGTTAGTCTGGGGACACAAGGTTAGGAGGGAAATTACTTGTGTCATCTGTTGTTTGGGACCCATATTAGTCAGTAACCCTTTCTGGTATCAAAACTTTGACCCAACGGTAGGTAGGATCCGGGCACGCTTACTGAACTAATTATAAGCGGATCATTCTAATAATGGCGAGGGGTGTTGATGGTGCGTTCCAACCGGGTCATGAGCGTGCATGGATCCCGGTCTGCCTCTGAGGATGTAAGACGCCGTGACATCTGTAAATAGGTCTGTGCCAATTGGTTGTCACTTTAGGGAGTGAAACACCCTACCGTGGAGCCGACACAGGGTATTTATGTATTAGGGAGCCGATCGCTTGGGGTAGGGTTTTAGGGTACACTTAGTTCTGTCTGTTTCTGTTGGTACCGTCTATTTCTGTTGGGTGGCAACACCTGTCTGTTTCTGCGTGGTACCGTTTGTTCGGGTGGTAAAGGCCCATTTACTAGTGTACACCTAATTCTACATTCCGTTTCCGTAGGGATTAATCTATTTCTGTACCTTCTGTTCGGGTGGTAAAGGCCCATTATTAGAATTCTGTTTCTGTATGTTTCCGTTCGGGTGGTAAAGGCCCATTATTAGCATTCTGTTTCTGTCCGTTTCTGTTGGGGTAGTAAAGGCCCATTACTAGCATTCTCTTCTGTGGAAATTATTCTGTTCCCGTTTCTGTTTCAGTTTAGACATTAGGGTTTCACCTAATCCTGTTATACTAGTATTAGTGCAGAGCAATGAAAAGTAATATTATTCTGTTTCTTCTGTTTAACCTAAGTACATCTGCTGCTCCTGTTACAATTATCTCTCATCCAGTTTTATTTGCATGCCATGATTATTATTATCTGTTCATATGCTGAAAGTCACTGGACTTGCCAGACTTTATGTCTGACCTTGCTTGTTTTCGCCCCTTTCCTTCCGTCCCCCCCCCCCCCCAAGGTTTTCCAAGGAGGGAATACTTTAGCTTGATCCGGATGTCTTCTGCTTGAAGTACTTGAAGTGCGTAAAGCATGTCTTAACTTCTTATGGCACCTTCTTTGAGGATTATGATTTTAAAGTTTTGTACTCTGATGATTTTCTGAACAAGACTGATATTTATGTACTTGAGCTTTTGGGAAAGATGTAACCAAACTGATTTCTGTTTTCCGCTGTAATAAAGTTATAATTTCTCAAGTACTGTTTATCTGTCTTGTAAATTTCAGTTCTGTCTACTAAAACGCTCCACCAAAGTTAAGGCATTCCCTTTGTGAGTGTCCTTAACGGAGGTGGGGTGTTACATAAATGCACATATATGGAAAAATATACATATAAGGAAGTAAAGAAAATATATGCATATATATAAGTGTATATATGTGCATATATATATATACACACATAAGAGACAAAGTTCGAGATAAGGCTGCAATTAAAGAAACCAGTACACATGCATGCCCGATGGACGATTGCATAGAAAACAGTGTTCAAACATGAAAATGAGTTTTAATTCTGGAGTGTTGCCATCTTATCGATACCATGATTCTTTAAATCATACATTTTGGCTGTGTTCAAAGAGAAACTGGGTTCAAAGTTGAAACTGTGTTCAAAGATGAAATTCAAGCCAAAGTGTTGCCAAGATGAAACAAAAAATGCCACATGTACGCAGATAGAAATAGTATAACAGTGAAGGAATAATTCATGCAACTTAACATTCATAATACATTAATGTATTCATACATTGGAAAACGAAAATTGAGGAAAAAACGAAGGCTTGAATTATAATGTAAATGACTTGCTCTCATTTGATTCAGTGCTTTATAGACGTCATAAACTTTGATTCTTCAAAAGGCTCCTCCACTTGGATATAGAGCCATTGTACATCTGCATGGAAAAAGCATAATGGAAAAAAATAAGTATACCATTCACTAATCTAGAGATTAAAATAAGAAAGAAAAAAAACCTAGACATCGAATTCATAATATTTATGACATGAAGGGTGATATCCACGTGAATGAAGTTTTTAAATTTATCTAAAGAAACCAAAATCTGGACATGTGCAGTGCAATACCAACAAAGTACTGAAAAATATGTAAGATCTATGATTCTACGATGCATAAATTCAAAATCATCAAACTACTTGAACACATATGCCTAAAAAATTATATCATTCTCAACATCACATTGATAACAAAAACAAACCAATTAAACCTGAATGCTCTTCTCCAAAGCCCAGTTTTAGTACAGCTTCCTTTTAACTATTAAAGAAATTAATGTACCTGCAACATTCACTGTTTTCATAATCCACTTAGACATCACACGTATCATAGACCATTCTTAATATATGTGACTATGTATCATACCACCAAGGGTACATATAGGACAGAGCGGTGTCACATATTTCTGAGAAAAAAAACCTATTTAGTGGCATTAAGACATACTTTGTGTTACGTATTTTGGATCTATTATGAAAAATTTGTAAGTAATATCTTTAGGTGATGAAATAAGAAGAAGAAAATAAGTAAATTAACTCGATTTAAATAGAAATTCTAACATCTAACAAACTCAAGTCAATTAAATAATAATCAGTTACATTTTACAGTTGGCAAATAAAATATTTAAATGTTACAGAAAAACTAGAACTTCTGTTTAATGGACACATCAATTTTTTGGCTCCTGGTATTAGTTGTATAAATCAAAGTTGTAATTTGTAAGATTTTATTACTACCTACTTCTCCACTTAGCACCACTTAAAATGACTCTAGATTAAAGCTCCATTTTTTTTAACATAGTTAAATATGGTTTTCTTAAGATTAAGGGGATGTGTTTATGCATGTGTAACATTATCATTTAGTCCTGCTTATAATAACTTTGAATTATATTAATATTTGATGATAAGTTTAATAACTATTAGTTACTACTTTCTGTAGAAACATGTATCTTCTGAATAGATTTGCTTTAAATATTTTCTTAACTATTACTGAGCTTAGATTTATGCCCAAACCCACAGTGAGGTGTGACACCAAAATATGCAGTTCAGTTCAGTTATATTAATATTAACAGTCAGCAGCGTAGAAAGAGACACAAAAGTCCAAGTTGATATAAAAAGAGCATTTGAAATGATATTAATGCTAACTCATGGCTTTTAAATAAATATAGGCTCAATCAAAATTTTGTAACAACTTCTTCTTACCATTGATTTCGGTAACATGCGTAATAGACAACACCCAAATCATTCAATTAGACCAACAAGATGATATGTCGAAGTAGGCATCATATGCAATATCGCTTATTCTCACGAAGTTATCAAACTACATATAAAAGGATTTCTATAGATTCATGTTATCAGAATATGAATACTTTTTATTTATTTACAAACCACAAAAAGTTGACAAATTGTTTCTTTAACTATCATTTGTAAACTCAGAAAACCCAATTTGATGGAACAATAAAAGAGAGAATGAAGTTTGAAATTTAACTTATAACATAAGGCAACTGGAATATCCTTTTATATTCTTTTGCAAAAGATTTGATGTTCTGCAAAATCCATAAAATAAAATAAAAACAATGTAATCAGTGTTTATAAGTAAGAGAAATTTTAGATTTTGTGTACACAACAAAACATGAATGTGTATAGTGTCTTAAAATTTTATGCTACATATGTCAATGCATCGGTTTTCTTGTATAATTATAATTAAAATTTTACTAAACTGCTTTACACTATCAACCAAATTTTGAAAATGAGAGTGAAATATTACGATATTTACACACCAAAGATTTTATGCCATCAAAGATGGAGCTAGGATGTGAAATTACACTTAGCTATTTTAGAATTTCTACCCTTGCATAACATGAAGAATTATAAAATAATTTTCCCTTAGTCAAAATTTTATAGTTTTAACACCAAAAAAATGAATAAAAGCTATGATGATGTGGTATTAGAAAGAATAAAGAAAAAGTAATTATCTAAATATGGTTTATTAACTTCGGCAGACCATAGGAAGAAGTACTTCTCGTCATTTCTTACTTAAGATATTAATCAAAATTAAATGTTTAGGCGATAAAATTTATTACATTGAATCCTAGCAAAAATGATCGTTATAGAAGTGATAAAATAATAATCCATGTGCTTCTAGGCTGAAACATTGTTCATATTAGATTAAAATGCAGTGGAGCGTTCATAAGAATAAACTAAGCGACTATTTACATGAAATTTATTCCTTAAAATAACTCTGTTTATTATGGCTCGTATATTTCTCATAACTAAATTCAAGAAATCCGTAATTTATAACCAATCCATCGTAAACATGAACAGAGCCACTCTTTATGATATATTCAAGTTTGGGTATACAAAGAATAAATGGTCCAAAAAATGCAAATGACAATAAAATGTGTCTTTCAAGAAATCCATCAGTTGTAACCAATCCATCGTAAACATGAGCAGAGCCACTCTTTATGATATATTCAAGTTTGGGTGCACAAAGAATAAACGACCCAAAAAATGCAAATGATGATAAAATTTGTCTAACATAGTTTACAGCAAAAGCCAACCTCAATTACTGTCGATCCTCATTCACGCAAGTTAAATACTTGACAGCTATATCTAAAAAGTAATTTCAAACATAATATAATTAAACTGTTACTATCTTACACAATCGAAATAAGGTGCAATCATGGGGTAAATAATAATATAGTGAAATTGCAGTTAAAAATAATAGTATATTAATGAAGTTGTTACTGGCGAAACCTCATGATTGAACTACCATATAATAAAATGGTTAATTACCTGAGTTTCCGAGGGACTGAAAAGCAAGTTTCATGATCTTCCCCTTTAACACGTTTCACTTCATTAAACACCGAATTTGTGTGCTTCGACGTTGTTCACACGCACCAAGCTATCAGCTTTTAAAGATTAACAATCCAAATAAAAAATGCTTTTTCTTATAAGATGTTGACGGAAGATCATCAACTACCACTTAAAGGAAAAAAAATTAATGCTAACCTAATGTTTATTTGAATTGAAGGGATCCGAAAGGAGTGGTTCTGAATTCGATATGGGGAAAGAGATAGAGACGCAATAAAGATGCAGATCTAGAAGCACAACTGGTTGTAGCGATTAGATGGGATCTGAAGTGGCTTCATCTGAAATATTGAGTTTGCATGCCTTTCTCCCATTGTTCAGGGAGTTTCCATTTTAAGTTAGAGGATGAAAAGAGGGAGACACGATTTAGTGGGTGAAAAGGGGGAGATACGATTTTTACCCTTATGCATTGTAAAGATGACAGGAAAGTTCTTTGAAAACGATCCAGAAAGATCTTACGGAAAGGGCACAATAGAAAAGCCAAAAAGGCTTCAATTTGACCCTTTGACCACTTGTTTTGCATTATAATATAAGATATGGAAAGAATCAAATAAGGGTGCAACACTGTATGAATTTGGAAACGAAACAAAAGTTGTGCATACATATATACGCGTAAAATTGTCATTAGAAGATTTGTATACATATAAGAAGATTACATATGAATATAACAGTTAAATAAATTCCAGAAATTCAAACATTTGGAATTCAAACTTTTGCGCCAAAACAACTAGTGGGACCCATAGGGGGTCGACACCCAGGGGTCGACACCCCCTAGATCCAGCCAGATTCATCGATGAATCTGGACTGTTTTCTTAACAATGTTCAATGCTGACTCTGCGCTGCATGTACGATAAGATCCTGAACACCTTTAAATAGGCTAGGAGAGCCTAGCCTAAATCTCACATTCTCTAAGACAATGTCTAAGCCGTGTCATTCTTCCTCCTCCTAAAATCTCTTCAGAAAAATAAGATAATTAGTTTAGGAAAATTCTGAATCAAGATCTGGAGGAAAAGAATGAATCTTAATAAGAAGGTGTTCAGAATCATATGCAAAGTAAGGTAAATTCTTAGATCTGGTCTATTCAATTTTCTTCCTCTTTCTTCCCTTTTTCTTTTAGTAAAAATTGAGGATCCATGGTTGTTAGGTTCTAAATTCAGTTAGGGGAAAACCATTGAATGCTAGATCTGGACCAGATCCAGGAACTGGAAAGCAATTTATGTGAGTGGATTTAAGTTATATCATTTTTAATTCTGATATATTATCGTTTAACATTCTCCGTTATTGTACAATGTGAATTAAAAGTATTGAAATGCTATTATGACATGTTGAAATATTAATATGAATATGTTGGAAAATTCACATGTTAAAACGCTTAATGTGCTGAAATGTTCACCTATTGAAATGTAAACTTGTTAGAAATACGTGCAACGATTACTATTGTTATAATTACTTGTTAGCTTGTGACACTTATGTACATGAAATCTTAATTGTAGAAATGGGAGTATTTACATGTTAAATTAGATTGATTATATGATTTGATGATCACATGTTATTTTGAGATGAAATTAATTATATGTTAGGAAGAACCTATGACATAAAATGGGCTTAATATGATGACATGTAAAATAGATTGCAGTAAAAATGTGGAAAGAATAATATGCCTAAATTTACAGTACATAGAAAACTGTAACGCACTTAGACATGAGCTTAAATTCAACTTGTGGTAGAAGTCTTCCCGGAACCACCCAGCAAATCCAACATCCACAAGTTTTAATTTAATATGAGGGGTCTAGTGCGTGGATAAAATATGTAATGGTGCTAAGACACGAGGTGAAGTCAACTCATGGAAGAGGTCTGTCGGGAACTGCCCGGTAAATCCAGCATCCACAAGTGGTAGGGTTAATGTGAGAGGTCTAGTACATAAGTATATATAAATATATGAATATAAAAGGATAGAAACAAATGGCATTAATGGTAATTAATGGAAATGAATGGAATTGAATGAAAGTGAACAATAAAAGAAATAGAATGAAAAAGGAATGATAATAACCTATTGTAAATAAATTACATTAATGAGAATGTTGTATAATACGTAGACTTGTCCTAGGGACGAGTGAAGATGATAACTTAGGTTATAATAAACTAGTAAGGAAATGGGATAACTTATGTAATGAGATGAGTGGTACTATATTGTAAATTAAGTAATCAGTAAATGGAGAAAACTGAAACCAGTTGTTTGTAATAAGTAAAGAAAAGGGGGGAATTTATGAAATATATGAATTTGTACTTAATTATATATTAAGTAATATGCAAACTTGGAAATCTGAAATTTGTTGATAAGAATAACATATTAAGGCTTGTCCTAAGGACAAGAAGAAATTATAACATAGGTTATAATAAACGGAAAGGAGACTTATTAGTGAACCTTAGTTAAGAGAACTAATTTAATAAGTAAACAACGATAAGTTGTAATGATAGTATAAGAGGGAATTATGATTAAATAATAAAGAACTAGGCAACTTATGAAATGAAATAAGTTATATTTAATCATAAATGATGACTAACATGTTAAAAAGAAAACATGTGAATTGAGATATACGAAATTACATATTAAGTAGAACATGTTATTGTAACTATGAAATTAAACAAGAATATAAAGGGATTATGGATTACAGACCTTGGAACACAATCTAGAGAACAACATGTTATGGGCTTATTAATAAACTTGAATAGATTAAGTTATATGACTAAAATTAATAAGCAAGAGGAACTTGGTAACTTGAATAAGAAGTCAATGTGAATGGGAATAACCAAGTTAAATGGAAACCTGATGAGGTAAAGCAAGCGCATAAAGGAATGTTTAGACATATAGTCTAATAACATATTAAAGTGAGGCGCTTGTACCAGTCTGCATATTTGAGGGTGAATAATCCAATGGGGTAGATCATCATGGTTTCAAGAGGCACAAGGGGAGCGCACGTTTTTCTGGTTATTCTACCGGCTCCAAAGGACTAGAAGGGGACACACGCGACTTCCTGAGATACGTAAGGTGCTTCTGGTAGTCCTCTGTGCGGTGGCAGATGTTTAGGTTGTGCTCCCAGAGATTGGGTCTGCGCGTTACTACCAGGTGGTGGGCCTTAACTGCAAAAGTAGCTTTGTAGTCAGAATGTTGTGTAGAGGTGGCACTAGGGTGATTCGGCGATCGCCTCAACAGGAGGCGAGATCAGGACCAACAAGATAGCAGATCGTCGGGTACCCGTTATTGGCAGCAAGTGGGATGCGAAAAGACTAGAGCTAAACCCAATAGACCATTCACCTTTCACTACCGAGGTACGGTGGTTGAGGGGAGACACCAACTGAATGTTTAGATTGTTTTTTAGGGGCAAGCCGTTTAGCTCTTGTAGTCTTTATTAGTTGAGGGAGGAGTCGAGGTAGGGCAATAGTCACCATGAAAAATAGACTCGAGGGATAACTATATTTTGAGGCTCTTAAAGGCGGGACTGTATAGATATGGAAATGCTCCCGACCGAGTTCTGTGTTTCTTGTATAGCCCTGCCATGGAACTCGGTGCACATTAGAGGTTATGTGCGGTTAAGGCATCGAATACGACGATATGTATGTGGGAAAGTATAGATACATGCATGTCTACTCTGGGTGGTTTATCGTAGACTTGAGGGCATTACTCTGGTATGGAATCTGATTCGATAGACGGTGGCAGTCCATACACTTACTTAGCATAGTAATGATAGATATATGCGGAACGTAACATTGTTATGTAGATATCTGTACGTCACTCCGGCATAGGATGAGGGACTGCGTTCATTTCTATGGCATTACAGTGGAGACCATGCGAGTGGGGTGCCATGGGGTATACCTCAATATTGGGGAGTAGTTACATATATACTGTATTAGGTTAATCCACTTGGAAGTAAATGGGTACAACATGTGTGTAAGACTTAAGTGCTATTAATCTAAGTAACCTAATAAATAAGAAATGTGATTGAACGGTATATGTAGGATTATCCAAAGTGTATAGTTTAAATCTAGTCACCAAATCTTGTGTTCTTACCCCTTCCTTATAACATACTCGTAGGTTAGATTTGTGGCAGAGATATGATAGCTTTGGATATTGGTTAGGCAGTATTATTACTACGGTAAGGCTATACTTTGATTATATTATATTATATCCTTTCTGTTGTGAGATATTTTCTGAGCTCTTTTGCATCTCTGTATTTTCTGCATGATATGAGAGCAACCAACACGGGTTTCGATGGACTTAATTTTTGAAAAAAAAATCGGTTTGTCGAAATTCGGGTTGTCACATCTGGTATCAGAGCTTAGGTTTAGGATTCCTGTATAGATAATGTGTGAAGATATTTGTATTTTTTAAAAATATAAATATATTATATATATACCTAGAACCATAGAGGAACCCACTAAAAGGAAAGAGTATAATTAGGATGTCTGTTTTGTACACTAAAGGAGTGAATATGGAAATCTGAGACTCTTAGGTAATTTGGGTGAGAAATGTACAATATACTTGGAAAGAAAGAAGGGTTAATCCCATGTGTTAGTGTTTCAGATTTGTGGGCTAGGCGGTAAAACCTTATAAATTGGACAAGGTTAAAAAGAGAAAAATGGATTTGGAATATATATAGTTGAGAGAATTGACTTCATGGGGGTGTCTAGGAAAGCCTAGAAATATTGGAAACCCGCTTTGAGTCTAACCCCGTTGTTAACTTTTAAGAACTTGAAGTTATAAAAGCTTTTGGGAGATGGTTTATGGTGTTTTCAAGTTTTAATCTTAAAAGTTATAGTTTTAAAATATGTAAAGAAGTACATATTGGGTTTTGAAGTAAAATGGGGTATATTTTGTAAATAGTGATTTCTTGCGAAAATTTTGTTTAAAATAAAATTCTCTCAGTAAAAGGTGCATATTATAGAGCATGTATAGCTTGCTAGTTTTCTTGTTATATTGCATAACAGAATTTTTGATGAAGAAGATTTTGAAGTCTCTATCCTTTTGACAATCATTTTTGATAAATTGTTTTAAAAGAGAAATTTTTGTTGGGTAGACAAAATAAGTGTAGAAATTAAGAATAGAGTAGATGTTTGCACCTTGTAGTAAGAAATTGAACCGACCTTATAGGTAAGAACAAGTTATAAACCCGACTGAGAAATAGTTGTCCTTATCAACTCCAGTTTTTGTGATTTGAAAAAAAATGATTTACATTTTTTATATAAAACAACATGTTTTATGGTTTGGAAAAAGTAAGTTTCATGGGGAAAATAAAAACTTGACACTTCTAATTTTTTGGAAGAACAGTGAAATGAAAAGGAAAACCGTGTTTTAAAAAGTTTAGAGTAGGTAAAGATTAGTACCAAGGGAAGACGGGAAAAGTTTTGAGGCTACGGAGAAAATAACGAGAATTATCTTGGAATAATAGTAAGTTCCCGTAGAATGCGTAAGCATTGAAAATCCTAGGGTATTGCTTGAAATAATTGTTGGTACATAGCTAGGACTAGTGGTGACTACTAGATAATAAAGGGCAAGTAAGTATTTAGATTTTGTTGCTAATTTTCATGTTAGGGGTACAACCCGTTATTACATTTCTGTTGGGATCATTTTGTTATTTGCTTATGTTGGGTAGTTAGGGTAACACCTAAACTTGTCATTGATCTCGTGGTTCTAGCTTGTTGGCTGAGGGGGACATAGTCCCGAGATTCTTGGCTCTTAGTAGTAGGTGTGTAGAGTGTCTGTTTTCCTGTTTTAGTTGAAAGACTAGAAGGCTCATTTAAAACTAAACTTAGACTAGATGATTAAATAAGCTAAGAAAAGAGTAAAGGCATAACTAAAAAAGAAACAGCAAATTCAGAAAAAGCAACAAACATGACAATTAAAGAAAAATGGAAAATTATGAGAAAAGATGGATAAAAATAAAAAAAATTCCAATATAAGATGAAAAAGAAAATTAGTAACAAAGAAAATTTTCTTATGTGGGTTGTTCTTGGATAAGAAAATAAGGAATCTTCATAAATAGTTGCATAAAATCCTAGTACGGTTGGAAAAATGTACATAAAGAAAAACGTAAGATGTGAAATTTTCAGTTTTCCACCTTTTTGTGACATAGGAAATTGAATTTAGAAAATTAGATTTTTTCTGAAATTCGAAAAATAAAGTTGCTTGGCAAGGTTTTGGATGCAAGGATTGGATGAACTACGCTCTTGCTCGGTAAAAGTGGGGAAATTTGGATGAAAAAGCATTTTTGATTTTCAAAATATTGCGTTCATGTAGAACTACCAGTATATTTAGGATTTGAGCATCATGTTTTTAAAGAATCTTTGAAAAACTTGCATACACATAGAAGGTACCGCTTCGGCATACATGTACTATTATGTTGTATTCACTTTGCAAAAGAGCACAATGTTTGCAAAAATTGGATGCATACATGATGGATGTACATTATGCGAGGGGTTAATTGGTTTTACCCTTATAAAATTTCGGGGACGAAATTTCCTAAGGGTGGGAGAATGTAACACCCCACATTTTATGACAATTTAATAACTAAATAATGCATATGTGTGTGTATGTATATATATATATGCATAGACATAAATGTATATATGAAGAATAAAATAAAGATAATGAAAATAAAAATGTAATGCATGCATTAAAAGAAAGAAAGGATTGGTTGCATGCGGTGTAAATATGTTGAATGCACTGACTATGCATTAGCAATAAAGGAGAAATAAAAGAAAAAGATTCATGCAATGGGTTAAATAAAATATTGTAACAAACATGAAAAAGAGAAATAAGAAGAGAAAAATAATTACCACTGTTCTATTCCTTGTTAAAAATAGCCTTAATAGCCCAGTTGGTTAGAGCATGTGACTTGCATACAAGAGGTACAGAGTTCGACCCCCGCCGCCGTCATATTTTTGTTCTAAGGGAACAGCTGAAATACCACATGTTCATGAGAGGAAATATGTATAAACGCACATATAAGGAAAAATATACATATAAGGAAGTAAAGAAAATATATGTATATATACAAGAATATATATATGTATATATGTGCAAATATATATACATATATACAAGAGATAAAGTTCAAGATAAGGCTGCAATTAAAGAAATATGACAAGAATCAAATAACGGTGCAACACCGTTTGAATTTTGAAAATGAAACAAAAGTTGTGCGTATATATATACGCGTAAAATGGTCATTAGAAGATTTGTATACGTATAAGAAGATTACATGTGAATATAACAGTTAAATAAATTCCAGAAATTCAAATGTTCGAAATTCAAACTTTTACGCCAAAATAGCTCATGGGACCCATAGGGGAGTCGACACCCCTGTAGAGGGGTCGACACCGGGATCGATACCCCCAAATCCAGCTAGATTCATCGATGAATCTGGACTGTTTTCTTAACAACGTCCAATGCTGACTCAGTGCTGCATGTACGATAAGATCCTG
Organism: Allium sativum; assembly: GCA_030737875.1. Classification (NCBI taxonomy): domain Eukaryota; kingdom Viridiplantae; phylum Streptophyta; class Magnoliopsida; order Asparagales; family Amaryllidaceae; genus Allium; species Allium sativum. The sequence goes on from CM060915.1 coordinate 750,679,628, forward strand.
AACACCTATAAATAGACTATTAAAGCGTAGCCTAAATCTCACATTCTCTGAGACAACGTACAACCTCTACCATTCCTCCTCCTCCTCCTCAAATCTCTTCAAAAAAATAAGATAATTAATTTAGGAAATTATGAATCAAGATATGGAGGAAAAGAACGAATTTTAATAAGAAGCTGTTCAGAATCATATGCGAAGTAAGGTAGATTTTTAGATCCGGTCTATTCAATTTTCTTCCTCTTTCTTCCCTTTTTATTTTAGTAAAAATTGTGGATCCATGGTTGTTAGGTTCTAAATCCAATTAGGGGAAAACCATGGAATGCTAGATCTGAACCAGATCCAGGAATTGGAAAGCAATTGAGGTGAGTAGATTTAAGTTATATCATTTTTGATAATGATACATTATTATTTAACATTCCCCATTATTGTACAATGTGAATTAAATGTATTGAAATGCTATTATGACATGTTGAAATATTAATATTAATATGTTGGAAAATTCACATGTTGAAACGCTTAATGTGCTGAAATGTTCACCTATTGAAATGTGAACGTGTTAGAAATACGTGTAGCTGTGCAGCTAAAGCACTTTGCGAATCTATACCGGTGGAGGTGCAAAAAGGTGTAGCATGGATAAAACGGGGAAATAACGGGGATTTAGCAGAAGCTCAAAAATTTTCGTTAGATGTAAAACAAAACATATAAAAATAATTAATTATCATTCTTACATTATTTGTGTAGAATAAATGAGTATTAATTAATATTATATGACAAGATCAAATAATACCATGTTTATGCATGCTAGATTTGATGGTTATTGTAGATTTTTACCTTATGTTGGCCATTTACTGCTTAAAATTAGTTATTTCCACTAACGTTTTTGATTTGTTTTAAAAGCGAACTAGTCAAATCATTATTTTTATGCTAATATTGCTAAATCAGATGGTAAATAGCTTTGGTTTAGCGGATACCGCAGAGCTTAAAGCGATTCTACTGTCCATTAGCGCTAAACTAAAATAGCATAACGGTTGGAGAGTGTTACGGGATATAGCAGGGATATTACTGGGCTTTAGCGGGGCTTTAACTACATAGATGTGTAGCGATTACTATTGTTATAATTACATGTTAGATTGTGACAGTTATGTACACGAACCCTTAATTGTAGAAACGGGAATAATTACAAATTAAATTAGAATGATTATATGATTTGATGATCACATGTTACTTTAAGATGAAATTAATTATATGTTAGGAAGAACCTATGACATAAAATGGGCTTATATGATGACATGTAAAATAGGTTGCAGTAAAAACATGGAAAGAATAATATGCCTAAATTTACAATAAATAGAAAATTGTAATGCACTTAGACACGAGGTTAAATTCAACTTTTGGTAGAAGTCTACCTCGAACCGCCCAGCAAATCCAGCATCCACAAGTTGTTAATTTAATGTGAGGGGTCTAGTGCGTGAATAAAACACGTAACGGTGCTAAGACATGAGGTTAAGTCAACTCGTGGAAGAAGTCTGCCCGGAACTGCCCGACAAATGCAGCATCCACAAGTGGTTGGCATAATATGAGAGGTCTAGTACATAAATATATATATATTTATGAATATAAAAGGATAGAAATAAATGGCATTAATGTTAATTAATGAAAATGAATGGAATTGAATGAAAGTGACAACAGTAAAAGAAGTAGAATGAACGAAGAATGATAATAACCTATTGTAAATAAATTATATCAATGAGAATGTTGTATAATAGGTAGACTTGTCCTAGGGACAAGTGAAGATTATAACTTAGGTTATAATAAACTAGTAAGGAAATGAGATAACTTATGTAATGAGATGAGTAGTACTAAACTGTAAATTAAGTAATCAGTAAATGGGGAAAACTGAAACCAGTTGTTTGTAATAAGTAAAGAAAAGGGGGAAATTTATGAAATGTAACAAGTTGTACTTAGTTATAAGCTAAGTAATCTATAAACTTGGAAATCTGAAATCTGCTGATAAGAATAACATATTAAGGCTTGTCCTAGGGACAAGAGGAAATTATAACATAGGTTATAATAAATGGAAAGGAGACTTATCAGTGAACCTTAGTTAAGAGAACTAAGTTAATAAGTAAACAACGATAAGTTGTAATGACAGTATAAGAAGGAATTACGATTAAATAAGAAAGAATGAGGCAACTTATGAAATGAAATATGTTATATTTAATCTTAAATGATGACTGACATGTTAAACAGAAAACATGTGAATTGAGATATACCTAATTACATATTAAGTAGAACATGTTATTATAACTATGAAATCAAACAAGAATATAAAGGGATTGTGGATTACAGACCTTGGATCACAATCTAGAGAATAACATGTTATGGGCTTATTAATAAACTTAAGTAGGTTATGTTATATGACTGAAATTAATAAGCAAGAGGAACTTGGTAACCTAAATAAAAATTCAATGTGAATGCAAATAACCAAGTTAAATGGAAACCTAATGAGGTAAAGCAAGTGCATAAAGGAATGTGTAGACATAGGGTCTAATCACATATTATAGTGAGGAGCTTGGACCAGTCCGCATGTTTGAGGGTGAATAACCCAATAGGGTAGATCATCATGGTGTCATGAGGCACGAGGGTAGCGCACATTAATCTGGTTATTCTGTCGACTCCAAAGGACAGGAAGGTGAAGCACGCGACTTCCTGAGATATGTAAGGTGCTCATGGTAGTCCTCTGTGCGGTGGCAGATGTTAAGGCTGTGCTCGCAGAGGTTGGGTCTGCACGTTACTGACACTAGGGTGATTCGGTAATTGCCTCAATGGAAGGTGAGGTCAGGACCAATAAGGATAGTAGATCGTCTAGTACCCGTCATCGGCAACCAGTGGGATGCGATAAGACTGGAGCTAAACCCAATAGTCCATTTACCTTTCACTATTGAGGTACAATGGTTGAGGGGAGAAGCCAACTAGATATTTAGATTGTTTTTTAGGGGTAAGTTGCTTAGCTCTTGTAGTCTTTACTAGTTGAGGGAGAGGCTGAGTGTAAAGACCCGAAAATCCCCACCCTTTGAATCGACCATAAACCACATAGATCAGAAACAAAAGTCGGAAATCTTCGAATACTTTAACTTTGGGAATACAATACATTAGAACAGATAACAGAAGGCTTTTATTACATCAGAGTACAAAATATACTAGAGTACATTAATAAATAATAATACATCGGAAGATTATTTACAATAATTAATACAAAGCAGCAGAAATAACTAAACAGATACAACGAAAGTCTATCTACACTCTGGACACAGCTTTAAGCTTCGATCCAGAATCTTGCTTAATATATTTGCAAAATAAGCTAGTCGACTGCCCATGTGGAAAAGAGGACACCCGAGTTTGCAAGTGAAACAAACTACAGGTCAGTCATGGGACTGGTATGAGAAATCTTATTTAACCTACCTATTAATAAGGCTAATCACAGGACCATACCGCTAACGCGGAACGTGTTTATTCCATTGGATTGCCAGTGCATAAATAAAGAAAATCGTTAAACAACGTAATGCTTTTTAGAAAAATGAAACCATTATAAGACTCAAGTCCCATCACACAATGCAACGCAAACCAGTGGATAGAGTTTTACCTTATAATGGTCAAAAGATGCTTGATACGCTAAAACGGACTTGACATTATTATTAGTGTAAATATGTTTTAAAAACAATTCAATCATAATGTATTAATCATATACGACATAGCTACGATATACTATGGCGCCATACTAGTTATACAATCAAAACCGTATGGTGTTGTATAGGAAGTTGGATTTCCATCATGAGTCAAGGCTAGGAACGATCTCCTTACCGATTCGAGACACTATAGCAATGTCCTCAGGATTCGGACGCTGGCGATCCCTTGTATCTTGCAGGGTTGGTCCCCTAATAGTGCAATGGGTTGGATTAGTTATGCCTGAACACACGCTCCCCGGTCCTATTGGTCCTATTATACGGCCATTGGTGACCGATAAATCCGAGGCCTCGAAAATTCCATCATCCACATAAGTAAAATGTCAGGGCTGGTTAGTCGCTGACACCACTTCTAGCTAGAAAGAAACGTGTGCACTCCCTGTGTTCCCTCGCTCCGTTTTAGACTCTTACCAGGGCGTGAGGCTCGTGAGGTAACGTTATACACAAAGCTATGCTGAAATAGGCTATGCTTTGATCATCCCACATGGCTATGCTTTTCAACAAAAGCCTTGATCATTTGCATCTCGGCGTGCCACGTTGTCAATTCACGCCATGCGATTGATAACTATCAACACACAACCTCTAAGGATATTAAGCAAGAGAATAAACTGTCCACCACCAACGGTTGAATATTAATAGAAATCAATTTACGTAGAACGAAATTCAACGTCATCACACATCCATTTACAAGTCCGTTCTAGGTCTGAACGGAACCGGAGACCCCTGAGAGGTTCTCGCATATTTGGACAATCAACACGTATGTCTGGACGACTACCACTAAAGCCCCTTCAGAGTAGCTACTCCTATCATGGGCCTCAGTAGCAACACATCCATTCGATGTGAAGATCGCCGGTCTTCAATCACCGTCTTCGTCTTCGACTCTTCATCGTCGTAATAATTATTTGAAATGGGTTAAACCCGTTCTTTCTGAATAACTTGCGTATTTTATAGTCAAAAGTCAAGTGCTATAAAAACACATCCAACATCTCATTCCAATTCAAAATATTCTTTTAATAGAATATTCATATTATTAGGGAAAGGTTCCCATCAATTATATCAAAGATAAATTCTTTTAAATTTATTCTTTTTAAACATTCATTAAAACTCCAATTTGATTTTAATATCAAAAAACATTATTTTATGATTTTTCAAATTTTAAGGAATTAACCTTGTCTTTAATTGGATTAAGGAATCAATGTCATTTAAAAACATTGTTCACGATAAAATCAAAATCATCTTCCATTAAATATGGAATTTTCACAAAAATCAAGTCAATATATATAATCGATATAAATTTCTGTATCAGACCAATAATATAAATGGAATAAAGGCAAAGCCTTTTAAATTCCATACATAGTATCAGTCTTCTTTTACAAAAGCCTATCTCGATTATTATTAAATCAAATTACCACTCAATTCCAAATTAACATATTAAATTAGAAAACTTTACTTTGGACAATCTCTATTTAAATCTTAATAAAAAGATTTATAATTTCCAAATTATATTTCCTCTGTTAATTGGGTTAAAGAACAAATGTCGTTTTAAAAACATAGTTCACGATAAACCCAATTCACACATCAATTTGTCCCAATTACTAAATATAGTTGGAAACTCAAATAATCTTAATTAAAAGATTTATACTTTAATACGGGGTTTAAGAATAGTGTTGTTTAAGACACCATCCACGACAACCCAAAAATCTAATTCTTTTACTTAATTCCATTTAAATATCAGTGAATGGAAGACTTCATTAAATTTAATAACTAGTTTGCTTCTATAAAAATATATTTTTATCTTTTGTGGCCATCTAAAGCGGTCATAGAAATCATCAGTTTATTCTTCGTTGAATATTATTTTCATTATTAAAAAGATTCTTTATGTAAAATATTCTTTATAGTACAATATTCTTTATTTTAAAAGTTATTCTCTATTTTAAAATTATTCTTTATTTTAAAATATACTTTACTTAAAAGAAATCCTGAATCGGAATGCGACTCAATCAGTTACCATATAACTTTGGTTATATGGATTTCATACATCGTATGTAAATGACAACAAATGATAAATAATCATCAAACCATCCATTCACATCCAGAGTGAAGTTCACAACTGTATGAGCATTAAAATGAAATAATAACGCTCATCGCAGCCTGTCAATCTATCGATCGACATACAACTAAATATTGGGACTAGTGTATGTCAATTTTCATCCCAATACCCATGTGGGGTTTTCAGCCAACAACAATTCACATAAAGAAATAATTGGTTAATGAATTTAACCAATTTTTAATTCTGCTAACATGTTGACGATAATGAACAAACATGTTATAATATTCCTAATGCCAAATAATAATGTATTTTACTCGCATAATTTCCCTACATATTTTATAATGCCTAATAAATGTAATTTATTTACGTGACATTATTGCTAATGACAAATGAAAATATAAATTTCATTTTACTTTATTTGTATGCAAATATTCTTAACTATAACACGAAAAGAAATAATCTTATTTGTATATGTTTTCAATGCACAACCTAACACATAAAAATGTTTATTTTAAATTGCATACAAATCCTAATGTATGCATTAACATGTAAACATGTCACTTCAACTTACCTATACATTCTAGTGTATGTTTTGACCAATAATATGATTCTTATATTTGAATATATATTCTAATGTAAGTATGCAAATAAACATGATTTTTATATTTCCTTATAAATTCCATTACATGTTATGCAAATAAAAATGATTTGCATATAAATTCTATTTCAACGAAAATGTATAAGAAGTGATACATCCAATTTGTTGACAATTTTATTTTATCCAAATGAATGTTTTTGTCGTAACACAAACCTATTTGACAAAAATTCTATTTGTGTTTAACTCTTTTATTTAACCAAAATGTAATTTTGTTTTGTTCCGAATCTAATTAACAAAAATGTAATTTTTTTGTTTCAACTATTATGTTTGAATAAACAAAACAAATAATGATTATTTTTCTACTACATGTAAATAGTAAGGTTTTGAATAGACAAAACATATAATGACAAATGATTATTTTTCTACTAATAGGTAAGTGATAATGTTTTGATTAAACAAAACATATAATGATTCTTTTTTTACATTCCATAAAGAAAACGAAATCCTTTATTCTTTTTACATTACAAAAAGAAATGTAATATTTTCTCTATTACACAGAAATGTAATCATTTTATATTACATAGAATATGTAACCTTTTCTATGTTGCAAAGAAAATGTATTCTTTTATATATTAAACAAAAATGTAATTCTTTTTATTGCAAAACGAATGTCAACAAAATGTGAACTTTATATTCTATCTTTTATTTTAACAAAATGACAATAAAAATATAACATTTAATAACTATACTTTTTATTGTAACAAAATGACAGTAAAAATCTAATCTTGTATTTCAATTCTTTTTATTGAAAACAAATGACAATAAGAATCTAATCTTTTATTTCAATTCTTTTTATTGCAAGGAAAATGTAATCTTTTTACATTGTATAAAAATGTAATTCTTTTTATCTTGCATAAAGTGACAATAAAAATGTACCCGTAATTCTACTCTTTTATCATCTAGAAAGTGGCAATAAAAATGTACATTAGATTCTATTCTTTTTATTGTCTCTAAAATGACAATAAAAAAATTATTTTCAATCCTATCATTTTTAATACAGCTAAGATGTAAAAAAAAGTAACTTTTTATTTTAATGTTTTGTTTACATCTAAATTTGCAAAAAAATTGCTCTAATGTTTTGTTTGCATCTAAAATTGCAAACAAAAATGTAACTTTACAAATAATGTTTTTAATTTGTATCTAAATAACAAATAAAATATAACCCTTTTAAAACTACGTCTTATTTGTATCAAGAAATGCAAATAAAAAATTAACTTCCAATTTCAACATTTTCTCTGTATCAAAAATGCAAATAAAAGTATAACTTTTATTTGAATGTATATTTGCATCAAAGAATGCTAATAAAGGAACAACTTTTTAATTCATTGTATATTTGCATGAAAGAATGCAAATAAAAGAATAACTTTTAAATTCATCGTTTATTTGCATCAAGGAATGCAAATAAAAGAATAACTTTTCAATTCAATGTTTATTTGCATCAAAGAATGCAAATAAAAGAATAACTTTTTTTTCAACACAATTATAGATTTCAAAATGATATATTTCCAATTGTATTGACAATTCTATTAAATGACAAAATAATATTTTATTTAGAATATACAAAATAATTACAATTCACTAAAAATGATAAAATAATGTTTTACATTGAATTGAAAATTCAATTTCAATTCAACAAAATTATCCAAATAATGTTTTTATATTGAATTGACAATCTAATTCAATTCAGCAACAATAATCAAAATAATGTTTTAAATGTTGAATTGACAATTCTATTTCAATTCAGCACTATAACAAAATGATTTATTCTTGTTGAAATGGAAATTCTAATCCAAGTCAATAATATAGCAAAAATGATTAATTTTTATTTAACACATACAAAACTGTGTTTATACATCACCAACAAACAGAGAAATCATCCACAATATCATCATGATTAGCACAGAAATGTTCTTATTTTTACGCTCATATCTTATCTTTATTGTAAATAAATAAATATTACTTTGGGTATTTTTGTGTGTTTTCACAGGTTGTTAAATAAATGTCTCCTTCATTCAATTAAAGACCAATTGCATAGGAAATGCTACTTCTTGGAATCAACAAATTTTCAATCATAAAGGAAGCTGTAGCACACTGGTAAAGCCTGGAAATTTGGATAGAGTGTTCTGAGTTCAGTCACCGTCAAAGCCCTATTTTTTGCTGAAGAAAAGAACATATACATTGCCTCCGTCGCTTTGAAGAATAAAGAGACTAGTGTTATATTATATATATATATATATATATATATATATATATATTTATATGTATATAACATATGCACTAAGATTTGAAGAGCTAGGCATTTTCTTCTCAAAGAAATCAATTGAAAATCTTGCATATTTACTTGCCATTGAGGGGAAGACTAGACATATATTTACCAGAATGCAACTCAATCAAATGCCACATGTCAGCAATCAAGGAGGGGGAATCTTCATAGAATATCTCAAATCTATATCCATATCTCTTTTATTTGTAAATAGAATATATCAAGAGATGTTTCTTGGCCCAAAAGTCACATAGGATGGAGGCTACATCCCCTATAAATACCCATTGTATTCATTGTAAACAGGAGTCCCTTCTTTTGTAATTCTTCTTCCATTAACAAAGTTCTTTTTTATTTTTCTGCAATTTTCTCATTTCTTAGCAATTAGTGTTGTCTACACGATTAGATTCGGTAGAGCATTAATTGTATTTTTCACTCATTTTCATTAGCGATTGACCGTCTGATTAGATTCAGCGGTGATCCTAATTTTGATTTTCTGTTCGTTTAATTCTGTTCTGCAATTTTATTTCCATTGTTCTATTTTATCTTTAATCGTTGAATTTATTACAGATCCGATTAGATTCGAATCTGAAGTGAATTGAATTGCATCTTTTATTTATAGTTTCAATTTTTATTTTGTTTTGCAAAAATCAACTTCAAAGCTTCGTCTAACTCGCCCAAGAGATTAGATAAATAATTTGATTTTAATTTACCTCCCTGTGTTCGACCTGTATGCTACACACCTGTGCGCTTATAGTATTTAATTTAAATGTCGCGCTTTTCTGATTCATAGATTAGCGACGATCAAGTTTTTGGCGCCGTTGCCGGGGAGGCAACAATTAAATTTTATTGTTTATTTAATTTCCGATTCGTGTTAGTTTTTATTTTTATTTTATTTTCTTTTTGTTCTTGTATATATAGAAAAAAAATCTTGCTAGTGATTTGATATATCAATTTTATTGGTACTATCGTCACTTAACCAAGAAAAAAAATCTCTTGCCATTTTTTTTCGGATTTCCTTCTCAATCTTCTCTTCCATCTACAGAATCTTTCCATTTTTTTTCCTACATTTTACAATTTCTTTCCAAAAAAGAAAAAAGAAAAAAAAATCTATCCTTTTCTAATTCCTTTTCTGTTCACTCCACAACACCACCTGAATCATCATCACCCATCCTTCAATTCATCAGCACGTCACCCTCACAAACCACAAATTCATACGCCCCTACGTTTTCAACCAATTCGCCACTACAAACAGTATCTTCCATTCCTCATCTACCATAAACAAATCCAACTCCAACCTTCCCTTCAGACAGCATCACGCACAAACTCTCCATCATTAAACCAAGTCTGCCATCTTTCTCCCTTTCATACCACCCCATAAACAGTCAACTCCATCTCCTATTCAACCGCAACCAGCACCCATTGCAAAACTCAGTGTCCACATCTCGGAAGCTCGGCACCTTTCCGCCGAACAACATCCACCCATCCGCATCAAATTCCCAAACCCATACACCACGTTCATACACAATACAGTCTATTCATCCCTGCTCCTCCATCTTCTTGCCTTCCATCAAAAGCCATCTGCCAGTTTTCACCTTTCTACCCATTTTCATCAAGTCGCAACATCCACATCAACCCATACACAATCACCACCACCCAAAATCAACCCATCATCCACGCTTCAAGTCCCCATTGCAAATTCATCCAAACTGGATCCAAACTCTCCACCACGCTCTGAAACTCTATTCCCTCATTTATCCAGACAGCCTCACACAGAGCCACCGATCCTCCTCACAAACATATTTGAACAGCTCGAACAATCCACAAAGATCTGAAAACACTTCCTGTAACACCCCGAAAATTCTATAACTGTGAAATTCATGAATTAAAGTATAATCAAATTCAAATCAAAGAACTAAGGGAAACGGGATACGCCACTGCGTTCGTCTCGGAAAAATACGCGAAATAGAGTCCGAGTTTTCGAAAAACGGAGTCCGTATGAAGAAGATATGGCCTTCGGAAGATTTGAATTAAATTTAAAACTCAAACAGAATTAAATAATTAAATATTCCGAAGTGGGGCCCATTGGGCCAGAAAAGCGCCGCCTGGGCCACCCAGGTCGACTGGGCTGTCGACCTGGGCTACCCATGTCGACAGGGCTGTCGACAGCCCTGTCGACAGGGGTATCGACCTGGTCGAGCCCAGTCAACCTGGCTGGCCAGGTCGGTGTGTGGTCGAATTTCTGTGGTCTGCTTTGTCATTAGGGCTAGGTGGCGGGTTTTTATTGGTCTCTCTTCCTAATGAATGGCTATGATCTAACCTAGCAACATCAAGGGTCCTAATTAGTTCCTAACCTCTATATAAACAACCCTAGACTAAACCCTAATCTATTCATTAAAAATTAAGAACATAGCCGCCATGTTGCTGAGGAACGACAAAGCATAGCCGCCAACTAAAGAGAGGATTAGGGAGGAAGTTCTAAGGCCTAAAGCAATTCAAGCAACCTAAAGCTAATCAATTCAACAAAGGAATTTGCGTCTTCAATCCCTAAACTAGAGAATTCATCAAACCATTGTAAGTAGAGTATTACTTTGGTATTAATAAACAACTGTGTTGATGTGTATGCTTGGATTGTGGCAATGGAAGTAACTTATATTTGTGCAAAATTATGTATTCATTATAAAGGACTACATGCGGTAGTTCTATGCAAATAAACGTTGGAATATTGCGCAAATTGTGTAAACTATATTGAAGCTACATGTATGTGGTTAATGGAGATTCATGCAAATTTGAGGCTTTGTTATTATGCCATTATGATGTATGTTTTTATGTATAAATCATTTTGCAAGTAATTGAAACAAGTTTGGTTATTATAGTTCATATGAAACTATGTGGAATTTTGACACCATGTATTAGTCATGCTTTTGCAAACTTATGAATATGGCTAGGAATGATATTTGGCATAATTGAGATCTATGATTAAGTCTATCTTGTTTTAAAGAATTATATGATGACATATGTGAGACATGGTTAGATTAGACTCAAAAATCCCCTTTTTGCAAGTTTAAAGCAAAACACCATGATTAGGAATATTTATGCATAAGTATGTTTATACCATCGTTATGTGATTAGGCTTAAATCATGATTAAGTTGAAATATGCTATGTTCATGCTAGAAGTATTTATGCCATGCTTATGTTTGACAATATGCTAGAAGTATTTATGCCATGCTTATGTTTGACAATATGCCATGTTTATGCTAGAAGTATTTAGGCCATGCTTATGTTTGACATTATGCCTAAATAAGAATATAGGTTCATGTTGTAGTTAAACCTATGCAAGTTTACATGCCTTGATTTATGTCCCCTATGTTGTATGACCAAAATACATGTCACCACTATGCAAGTACACCAATTTCTATTATGTATTTTCCAACGTCATATGCAAGTTCATGCGCTCACTTTCCCCTCTTTGTGTATACGCCATAAGCCTCCCCTTTCGCATGGCTAAATTGGGCTTTAAAAGGCTAAGCCCAATATATATATGAACGGACGTGTAAAACGGGGGAAAACAACGTTGGGTTAAAATGAATTAATGAATGAAAATATGAAATAGAAGGGCCCAAAGTCAAGTATGGGTTGGGCCCATGGTTGGTGTAACCATTACACCATTAACATAATAATGGGCCGCAAATATTTACATATAAGAAATAAAGAAGAATGACAAAATATGTAAATGTAGAAAAGACGATGTGTTTAACCCGAGGTTGGATTGAGTTGTGATGTAAACCTGCCCGGAACCGCCCGGCTGTCCAGTAGTCACAACAATACCTATCCAATGTGGGAGGTTAAACATGGAGCCCAGCAAGGACCCGAGGTTAGACTGAGTTGTGGCGTAAGACTGCCCGGAACCAACCGGCAACAGGCAGCCACAACAATACCTGTCTAATGTGAGAGGTCAGGGCCTTAATAAGACAATTAAGGCTGAGTCAGGATTGTTAGGATTAAGTGAACTAAAGACTTAATCAAAATGGAACATGCTAAACTAAACGGACTGGTGGGGTTAGGTTAGGAAACACTTAACCAACTTAGCATGTTGGCTAGAGATAGAAAACCTAGTAACGGGGGACCCTTTTCAGCAGTAACCCTAAAAGGTGTATCAGGATACCCTGAAACTAGGCAGGGTGGGGCACGATTACTGGGCTGATTGTAAGAGGTCAAATCGACGGCGGTGGTGTAGCAGTGTAGGTTCTAACGGTGTGCGGGCGTGCACGCACTCCGGCGCAGAAAAATAAAGCACTGGACACCAGTAGCGTACCTTTGCACTCTAAGGTTGTGTCGGGTTGCCACTATGGGACTTGATACACCCCATGGTGGGACCAGCATAGGTAACTACAGACATCGGGGGCCGTAAGACACATGTAACTATGCGAGTAGGAGCCGATCATCGTAGAATGGATCACACTACCCTGATTATGGGGTGCAAATTGGAAACTAGTTTATATGGGTTCAGGGATTAACATGGGGTACGATAGTATATTCGACCCTAGATAACTTAACCAAGTTTATAATGTTGCCCACTTCCTGTTTACTTATCATACCCGGTTCTTTATTCATAGACAAAGTAGTACTAGACTTACTCAGGCTTTATGTCTGACTCTATTTTTCTTTCGTCTTCTTTCTTCCGTTTCCCCCCCCAGGTCCTCAGGGAGGGAACACAGCAGCTTGATCAACCTCAACATCCAGCTTGAAGAAGAGAAATGTATTGCTTGGACTTTCCTGTTTTGAACTATGGCTTTGGACAATTCACTATGGGGCTTTGGCAGTTTATCTATGTTTTATTTATGCTTCTTTAAAAATAATGTACTCAAGACAGATTATGAAGTATTATGTTATGTTTTTGGAAGGGATGTTGTTGTAACACGTATTTGACTTTATGAAATGAAATTTGTTGATCTTCCGCTGGTTTACAAATATGTGTTATTATATCTGTCTTGTATATCTGTGACTTGTACTTATAAACCTCCACCAAAATTAGGGCATTCCCTTTGAGAGTGACCCTAACGGAGGTGGGGTGTTTCACTTGGTATCAGAGCATAGGTTTACCAGATAAGATAAAAAGTTTTGAAAAATTATTTTCAAAAAGGAAATTTAAAGAAGCATTTTTAAAAGATAAAATATTATTTTATTCTAAAAAGGCAAAGTCCACTCCCCAAAGCCATAGGTATTATCTCTTATCCTTCGTTTTGAATCTATCCTTTTTGTTTCAGCATGTCCCAAGATCTTAACTTACCTGAAGGGGTGCCCATACCTGGTTGGTTTAGACGGTTCTTAGAAGCTAGGGCCACTCAGCCAGGTCCTACCGTTCCTCCACCTCCGGCTGAAGGGAATCATCCAGCTGCAGCAGCACCTTTTCCTCCACCTCCTCCACGGGGAAACACATTCGCTAAGATATGTAAAGATTTTAAAGCTATGGGAGGAAGGGATTTCCATGGAACTGAGTCCTTCGTAGCAGCTAGGAATTGGCTAAAAGAAACCGAAGACCTATTCATCATCTTTGAGGTAGAAGATAGGCAAAAAGTACAGTTGGCAGTGTGGCTATTGAAGGGCGAGGCTTCCTACTGGTGGGAAGTCACCAATGCTGAAAGACCAGTGGATACATGGGAGGACTTTAGGGCAAGATTTGAGACTAAGTTTCTCTCAGATGCAGAAAGAAGTTTGCAGTTGGAAAAATTCTTATTCCTTAAGCAAGGAGACAAGACTGTTAGAGAGTATGTGAATCAGTTTGATGAGCTGGCTAGGTTTGGGCTTGACCTAGTCAACACCCCTCATAAGAAGGCTCTCCGTTTCGTCAAGGGGTTAAATGAGCCATTACATAGTTTGGCCATGACCCATATACCCATGGGAGCCACGTATGAAAGATTGGTGCAAATGGCATTGCTGAACGAAGAGGACAAGGGCAAGAAGGAGACAAAGGTAGAAAGCTCTCAAGGGAAGAAAGAGGGTTTGCAGCCTAAGAAGACAGACTTTAAGAAAGGCGGGAAAGGCAACAAAGAGAAGAGGAAGTGCAATTTCTGTGGCAAAGTGGGGCACTTAGTAAAGGACTGCCGGAAGAAAAAGGCCAAGGAGAATGGTGGGTGCTTTTCATGCGGTCAGACAGGCCACAGGGCTAAGGACTGCCCAAGGAAATGAGGACAGGGGCAGGGCACTGGATCCACCCCAGGGGCACAGGTTCATGTGCTAGAAGCGCCACCATTGCAACAGCGAGGTACCAATACTTCTGTAGAAAGTGTAGTTTATCTTTATGATCACCCCGTTCGCACTTTATTTGATTCCGGCGCATCACACTCCTTTATCTCGTCTGCTTTAGTAGAATCTCTGCACCTAAAAACTAGTATGGTAGAGGACCCCTTAATTGTTTCAAACCCAATTGGGGGCCCAGCTCATTTGTCTATGATCTGTCTGGATTTGAAAATTTCTATTCTAAGTGTAGAATTTGAATGTAGTGCCTTTGTTTTGGGCTTTTCGGGGTATGGTTTGATTTTGGGTATGGATTGGCTATCCAGTAATGGGGCCATCCTTGATTGTGAGAAAAGGGTTGTTAGGCTCCTAACCCAGCTCGGTAATACTTTGGAAATTTCTTGTAATCCCTCGTATGCGGTTATGCTTAGTTATCTTGAATCGCTAGATGCCTCCGTTGAAAATTTGAAATCAGTTAGAGTGGTCCGGGAATATCCGGATGTCTTTGAAGAGGTGAAGGGCTTGCCTCCGAAGCGGGAGATAGACTTCCGCATATATCTGGTAGATAACGCAAAGCCCGTCGCGTTGCCCGTTAGACATATGGCTCCACGAGAAAGGAAAGAGCTCAGTAAACAGATTAAAGAGCTTCTAGAGAAGGGGTTCATTAGGAGGAGCATTTCAGAGTGGGGCGCTCCAGTGGTGTTCGCTACAAAGGCGGATGGTTCACTCCGTCTATGTGTTGACTATAGGGAGCTCAACAAGCTAACGAAAAAGAATAGGCACCCTCTCCCTAGAATTGACGATTTATTTGACCAGCTTGTAGGAGCGTCTGTTTTCTCCCAACTCGATTTAGCAACCGGTTTTCATCAGCTAAGGGTGGCTGAAGATAGCATCGATAAAACGGCTTTCAGAACCCCAGACGGCTTCTTTGAATGGCTTGTCATGCCTTTCGGCTTGACAAATGCACCTGCTTACTTCGTGGACCTGATGAGTAGGGTATTTAGAGATTTCCTCAACAAATTCGTAGTGGTCTTCGTAGATGATATCCTTATCTTCTCAAAGAGTGAAGAGGAACATGCTCAGCACTTAAGGGCAATCATGGAAACTTTGCGAGTCCATCAACTAAAAGCCAAGTTCTCCAAATGCCACTTTTGGAGAGAAGAGGTGAGGTTCCTTGGGCACATAGTATCCAAACAAGGGTTAGCGGTGGACCCTGCTAAGGTAGTGGCGGTACAAGATTGGAAGACACCAAGGAATGCAACTGAGGTCCGAAGCTTTCTAGGACTAGCAGGTTTCTATCGAAAATTCATAAGGGATTTTGCGAAAATCTCAGCTCCGCTCACGAAATTGACTAAGAAGAATCTAGTATTCAATTGGGACTTGGATTGCGAGTCTGCTTTCCAACGGCTGAAAAGGGCTCTTACAACAGCCCCAGTTTTGACGCTGCCAGATGGGAGCAAGATGTTCACTGTGTATACGGATGCATGTGGGACAGGGCTAGGCGCCGTCTTAATGCAAGAAGGAAGGGTAGTAGCTTATGGCGGGAGGCAGTTGAAGGTGCACGAAAAGAACTACCCAACCCACGATCTAGAGCTAGCCGCCATCGTCTTTGCACTCAAGTCTTGGCGACACTATCTCCTAGGTGAGAAGTTCGAACTTTACACTGACCATAAATCGTTGAAATATCTTTTCTCGCAGAAGGATCTTAACTTGAGGCAACAAAGGTGGATGGAGTTTCTTGCCTCGTACGATTTCGAAATCTCCTATACTCCGGGCAAAGGCAACGTAGTGGCAGACGCGTTGAGCCGAAAGAAATTGACCCTAAGCCCGTTGTTTGTTGAAAGACAAAGCCTAGAGTTTATAGCCAGCTTCGACTTTAGGCCTTCCTCCGATTTCGTACCGGGCTTGCTTGCATCTCTCGAAGTGCGCCCAATTTTAGTAGATTCTGTAGGGGCAGCACAACGCGAAGACCCTCAGCTTGTGGAAATAATTGATAGGCTAATTAGGGGTGAGACTTCAAGTCACCTCAATAGATACTCCATCGACGATAAGGGTGTACTAAGGCGAGATGGAAGACTATGCGTCCCACAGACGAAAGATTTAGTAAAGAAGGTTCTCGAAGAAGCACATCACTCCAAGATGACGATACACCCCGGCGGAGATAAAATGTACAAAGACATAAAAAGGACTTTCTTCTGGAACGGCATGAAAAAGGACGTGGCAGAATTCGTTTCTAAGTGTATGGTGTGCCAACAGGTTAAGGCGGAACAGAAAAAGCCTGGCGGACTACTACATCCTCTAGAGGTCCCGCAGTGGAAGTGGGATAGCATCTCAATGGACTTCATCGATGGGCTGCCTAGGTCTAGGAGAGGCAACACTAGTATTTGGGTAATAGTGGATAGGCTTACTAAAAGCGCCCACTTTTTACCTGTCAAAAGTAAAAGAACTGCCTCATCCCTAGCATCACTTTACCTCAAGGAAATCGTGCGACTCCATGGAATACCATCTAGCATCGTTAGTGACCGAGACCCCATCTTCACCAGCGAGTTTTGGCGGAGTCTGCAAGAAGCAGTAGGAACGCAGCTATGCTTGAGCACGGCCTATCATCCCCAAACCGACGGCCAAACGGAGAGAGTGAACAGAGTTTTGGAAGACCTCTTAAGGCTATGCGTCCTCGACTTCGGAGGGACATGGGAAGACCACCTCCCTTTGGTGGAATTTGCATACAACAACAGCTATCAAGCAACCATAGGAATGGCGCCCTTCGAAGCTTTATACGGAAGACCGTGCCGATCGCCCACTTGTTGGTGGGAGTCCACGGATAAGCTCATACTTGGACCAGACATGATCCGAGAGACCTCAGAGAAAGTAGACTTAATACGAAGAAGGATGAAGACGGCCCAAGACAGACAAAAGTCCTACGCCGACAAGAGAAGGACCGACCTTGAATTCGAAGTTGGAGACAGAGTTTTTCTCAAGGTATCACCACTAAGAAACGTTGTTCGTTTTGGAACCACAGGAAAGCTAGCACCAAGATTCGTAGGGCCATTCCCTATTATCGAGAAAATTGGGAAAATGGCTTATAGATTAGAGCTACCCGAGAAGTTGGCTGGAGTCCACGACGTTTTTCACGTTTCACATCTCCGAAAATGTCTACATGAGTCTGCTGAAGTGGTAGAGCCAAATATCCTCGAAGAGGCCGAAGTGGAACGCGAAGCAACCATAAGAAGAGTTCCAACCCGCATCTTAGGAACGGAAGTGAAGAAGCTACGCAACCGCGAAGTCAAGCTCGTTAAAGTCCAGTGGAGCGACACCGAGGGAGACGCGACTTGGGAAACTGAAGCTAGAATCCGCACTGCCTACCCTTTTCTGTTCGAGGGTACATCCTTGATCTTTCTTTTTCCTTAAGTTGCGCTTTTATCTATCTTTTTAGGTATCGACCTTATCTTTAGGGTAGAAACCTTTTGGATGAAAACATGTAATTGAAACATGTTATGTATGATGGTTGCAAGTGGTTGCAAGTGATTGCTAGTGGTTGCTCGTGGTTGCATATACACACACAATCTAGGTTTTAGATCGGCTCAGTCACTTCATATTGCATATGCATATATGTTTGTATTCGTATGTGGATGAACTATAATGTGTTGTCATGTGGATGTTGCATTTGTATTGAATTGTTGTGCACTCATGTAGAATCAAGAATAGGAAAATTTTGCATACATAATGGATGCATGGCACTTACATAATTCGCATTAAGGAGGTCAACTGAATCAGTAGACCGCCTGATTTTGCATTAGATAAGTACATGTACACACACACTTTGCATATGATCATGAAGCATTAGAAGTCTTTTAAGGACAATGGATGCTCGTGTTTGATGGATGAGTAGATGGATGATTGGATGTTAGGATATACGTTTTCCTACACTTGAAGATTTCGGGGACGAAATCCTTTTAAGTGGGGGAGAATGTAACACCCCGAAAATTCTATAACTGTGAAATTCATGAATTAAAGTATAATCAAATTCAAATCAAAGAACTAAGGGAAACGGGATACGCCACTGCGTTCGTCTCGGAAAAATACGCGAAATAGAGTCCGAGTTTTCGAAAAACGGAGTCCGTATGAAGAAGATATGGCCTTCGGAAGATTTGAATTAAATTTAAAACTCAAACAGAATTAAATAATTAAATATTCCGAAGTGGGGCCCATTGGGCCAGAAAAGCGCCGCCTGGGCCACCCAGGTCGACTGGGCTGTCGACCTGGGCTACCCATGTCGACAGGGCTGTCGACAGCCCTGTCGACAGGGGTATCGACCTGGTCGAGCCCAGTCAACCTGGCTGGCCAGGTCGGTGTGTGGTCGAATTTCTGTGGTCTGCTTTGTCATTAGGGCTAGGTGGCGGGTTTTTATTGGTCTCTCTTCCTAATGAATGGCTATGATCTAACCTAGCAACATCAAGGGTCCTAATTAGTTCCTAACCTCTATATAAACAACCCTAGACTAAACCCTAATCTATTCATTAAAAATTAAGAACATAGCCGCCATGTTGCTGAGGAACGACAAAGCATAGCCGCCAACTAAAGAGAGGATTAGGGAGGAAGTTCTAAGGCCTAAAGCAATTCAAGCAACCTAAAGCTAATCAATTCAACAAAGGAATTTGCGTCTTCAATCCCTAAACTAGAGAATTCATCAAACCATTGTAAGTAGAGTATTACTTTGGTATTAATAAACAACTGTGTTGATGTGTATGCTTGGATTGTGGCAATGGAAGTAACTTATATTTGTGCAAAATTATGTATTCATTATAAAGGACTACATGCGGTAGTTCTATGCAAATAAACGTTGGAATATTGCGCAAATTGTGTAAACTATATTGAAGCTACATGTATGTGGTTAATGGAGATTCATGCAAATTTGAGGCTTTGTTATTATGCCATTATGATGTATGTTTTTATGTATAAATCATTTTGCAAGTAATTGAAACAAGTTTGGTTATTATAGTTCATATGAAACTATGTGGAATTTTGACACCATGTATTAGTCATGCTTTTGCAAACTTATGAATATGGCTAGGAATGATATTTGGCATAATTGAGATCTATGATTAAGTCTATCTTGTTTTAAAGAATTATATGATGACATATGTGAGACATGGTTAGATTAGACTCAAAAATCCCCTTTTTGCAAGTTTAAAGCAAAACACCATGATTAGGAATATTTATGCATAAGTATGTTTATACCATCGTTATGTGATTAGGCTTAAATCATGATTAAGTTGAAATATGCTATGTTCATGCTAGAAGTATTTATGCCATGCTTATGTTTGACAATATGCTAGAAGTATTTATGCCATGCTTATGTTTGACAATATGCCATGTTTATGCTAGAAGTATTTAGGCCATGCTTATGTTTGACATTATGCCTAAATAAGAATATAGGTTCATGTTGTAGTTAAACCTATGCAAGTTTACATGCCTTGATTTATGTCCCCTATGTTGTATGACCAAAATACATGTCACCACTATGCAAGTACACCAATTTCTATTATGTATTTTCCAACGTCATATGCAAGTTCATGCGCTCACTTTCCCCTCTTTGTGTATACGCCATAAGCCTCCCCTTTCGCATGGCTAAATTGGGCTTTAAAAGGCTAAGCCCAATATATATATGAACGGACGTGTAAAACGGGGGAAAACAACGTTGGGTTAAAATGAATTAATGAATGAAAATATGAAATAGAAGGGCCCAAAGTCAAGTATGGGTTGGGCCCATGGTTGGTGTAACCATTACACCATTAACATAATAATGGGCCGCAAATATTTACATATAAGAAATAAAGAAGAATGACAAAATATGTAAATGTAGAAAAGACGATGTGTTTAACCCGAGGTTGGATTGAGTTGTGATGTAAACCTGCCCGGAACCGCCCGGCTGTCCAGTAGTCACAACAATACCTATCCAATGTGGGAGGTTAAACATGGAGCCCAGCAAGGACCCGAGGTTAGACTGAGTTGTGGCGTAAGACTGCCCGGAACCAACCGGCAACAGGCAGCCACAACAATACCTGTCTAATGTGAGAGGTCAGGGCCTTAATAAGACAATTAAGGCTGAGTCAGGATTGTTAGGATTAAGTGAACTAAAGACTTAATCAAAATGGAACATGCTAAACTAAACGGACTGGTGGGGTTAGGTTAGGAAACACTTAACCAACTTAGCATGTTGGCTAGAGATAGAAAACCTAGTAACGGGGGACCCTTTTCAGCAGTAACCCTAAAAGGTGTATCAGGATACCCTGAAACTAGGCAGGGTGGGGCACGATTACTGGGCTGATTGTAAGAGGTCAAATCGACGGCGGTGGTGTAGCAGTGTAGGTTCTAACGGTGTGCGGGCGTGCACGCACTCCGGCGCAGAAAAATAAAGCACTGGACACCAGTAGCGTACCTTTGCACTCTAAGGTTGTGTCGGGTTGCCACTATGGGACTTGATACACCCCATGGTGGGACCAGCATAGGTAACTACAGACATCGGGGGCCGTAAGACACATGTAACTATGCGAGTAGGAGCCGATCATCGTAGAATGGATCACACTACCCTGATTATGGGGTGCAAATTGGAAACTAGTTTATATGGGTTCAGGGATTAACATGGGGTACGATAGTATATTCGACCCTAGATAACTTAACCAAGTTTATAATGTTGCCCACTTCCTGTTTACTTATCATACCCGGTTCTTTATTCATAGACAAAGTAGTACTAGACTTACTCAGGCTTTATGTCTGACTCTATTTTTCTTTCGTCTTCTTTCTTCCGTTTCCCCCCCCAGGTCCTCAGGGAGGGAACACAGCAGCTTGATCAACCTCAACATCCAGCTTGAAGAAGAGAAATGTATTGCTTGGACTTTCCTGTTTTGAACTATGGCTTTGGACAATTCACTATGGGGCTTTGGCAGTTTATCTATGTTTTATTTATGCTTCTTTAAAAATAATGTACTCAAGACAGATTATGAAGTATTATGTTATGTTTTTGGAAGGGATGTTGTTGTAACACGTATTTGACTTTATGAAATGAAATTTGTTGATCTTCCGCTGGTTTACAAATATGTGTTATTATATCTGTCTTGTATATCTGTGACTTGTACTTATAAACCTCCACCAAAAT
Source organism: Allium sativum (assembly GCA_030737875.1). NCBI lineage: Eukaryota > Viridiplantae > Streptophyta > Magnoliopsida > Asparagales > Amaryllidaceae > Allium > Allium sativum. The sequence continues at coordinate 750,701,730 of CM060915.1, forward strand.
TAGGGCATTCCCTTTGAGAGTGACCCTAACGGAGGTGGGGTGTTTCACTTCCCACCCACGACTTTAACACAGACCACACATAATTCAAAACCGAAACCGCTACAGAGTTCGTGACCCACAACGATCGCGAAAACCTTACCAGTCCCGATCACCAACAGTCCAGATCGACAACCGCAGTCCCTTCATCGCAACTCGCCGAACCCTAAATCCAATACCAAGTCACAGACCCAAAAAAAAATCCAATTGTTCGAACTCCTCACAAACCCAGTTCGAATCCGTGAAGCACAAAAAAACCCATTACAAAATCCCTATCCCAAATCATTGATCCCCAATCCTTCGGAAACTCCATAGGAATTTTTTTTAAGCATCGGATCTGAGGATTTGTTTTGAGAGTTCGAATTTTTTTTTCTGAAAAGAGGGGGTCGAGTGCAATTTTTATAGCAGTTGGTTTGTATTCAAGGGGTACTTGCCTCGTTTTGGGAAAACACAAAGGAAAAAAAAATCAGCGTTTGATCGTTCACTCTGTGGGTTGCCTTGGTTGCATTTTTCTTTCATAATTGTGAATCGTTGAAGATTTGTTTCCTGTTTGCTATTTTGTTGAGCTCATCTGGTATTGAGTTGTTTTCTTTATTACTTCTTTTCTTATTTTCACTCTGTAATCTTAGTGCTTTATTAAAAAAAAGATTTTTTTTTTATTTGTGGTGAGATTCCGATTTATTGGGAAGAAAAAGGACGTGAGTATGTTTCTACAGGAGGCGTGATAAATACATTGTGGGAAGGGAAGATTGCTTTTGATATAAGGGAAATAAGGGTGTGAATTTGCTGTTATTTGTTCTTTTGGAATAATATGAATTGAGTGCTTGACTTTTGTGCCAGCCTTACTTTGGTTGAGTGCAAGCCTTAGTCTACCGTTAGTTTAAAGTGCTGAGCCTAGCTGTCTTGCTTGTTACACTTGGTTCCATTGTTTTTAGTACTGATTTTTTTTGTCTAGTCAATTTCCTTTTAGTTTCTGTTTTAATTTTTTTTGTTCGTATTCTTTTCTTCTTAAAAAAAAAGAATCTCAAGGAAAAGGAAACAAGTGCCCAAGCAAAAACAGTCAAGAAGCAAAACAAGGATTTGAATCGTTGCCATGCTAATCAACTCCTCCAGACTGACTGCCATACCCCACAGTAATATTTCCTGAACTCTACAGGTGCTCTGCTGCAAAGAAAAAAATATATAGAAATTGCTTGTAAAAATCTTCTGCAGGGGCAGCGGCTTGCTTGTACAATATTTTAATTTTCTGCTATTATTATGTGACTGTTCTGCTACTGAAATTTCTGAATCTGTCTGTGAGAAACAAATTTACATACGTGAAGTCATCGCTCTCGTCGATTTGTAGGATCGATAATAACCCTAGAGGGGGGGGGGGTGAATAGGGTTTTTAACAATAAATTTAAACTAAACACAGTAATAAAGAAATGCAGTAAAAATAAAATCACACACGGATATACCCAGCTTCGGCAAACTGTGCCTACTGCTGCCTTTCTAAGATTTTTACTAGGAGATACAAACAGATCCCGCTTACAATCCTATGTAAACTCGCAACTCCTGCTCCTGTTTATCCCTAAGCTCAAAATCCTAGACTAGTCTGTATATCCTAGACTAGATTTTCTCAGATTACACTTCAATATTCTGTGCTTCCTAGTTTTACAATAAAACTAGAAAAGAAAAATTAAAAAAAAGGCTTAAAGGAAATAGGAAGAGGAGTTAAAAGTGGGGTCATCCCCTTTGTCACTCAAGTTCACTTGGCCGGCCCATTTGTAAACCCTTAACACAATATCCCGATTGCTTTGAGAAAACTGAAATGGCGGCGCCTCCAAAAAAACTAGGGTTTCAAGCTTCTTCTTCCAAACCGTGGTTTCTGGAATTTGGTGAAATTGTTCCTCTGATGGCTTGAATATTTGTCTTGCTCTTGGTCACCTCGATTTGGAACTTGCGATCAAAAAGTGAGTTTCCTTTTTTTTAACTCTTGCAATCTAGGGTTTCGGATTTCTTCTGTGTGATCTTGATTGTATTTTGTCGATGATGAAGTAGTGTGAATTTATAGGGGTTTTTCAACCCTATCCTCTGATTTCACCTTTAAGTCTTGCTCGATTTTGATTGTGGAATATTCGATTTTAATTCTAAAAAATTTGTCCAGATTTAAACCGAATTAAAAAAAAACTTCTTGTTTTTGCTCCAATGTTTTTCTGCAGTCTCGAAGATTTAATCCTGATTTGATGCTGACTCGTCTTGATTAAAAACTTTCCTTACTTCTGTGAAACCGATTTCAAGGATTTTCAAGTCACAAAAAAAATTCCCTTTTTGACACACTCTTTTAAAAAAAAGATCAATTTACAGACTTTCCTGATTTTTCGTTCACACACACTCATCTCGAATTGATTGTGCAGTTTTGCATCTTGTATACCATGATTGATCACCTGAAAATATGCACATATATATTTTTGCCTTGGATGAAGTTCCTGATTGAATCAAAAACAGGAAATAAATCGAAACAGAATTGATTTCTGCTAAAACAGTTCTCTTCGAAATGAGTTGCTTATTTTCTGGAAAAAAAACATTTAAACTTTGCTAAAGAATATTCACTGATATGTTTTTGAAACTTGCCAAATATTCTTTCCATGCATGTGTTTCTCTTTGAAATTGAATTTGAGATTTTCTGGAAATACTTTATTTGTTTCTGCTCAGTAGATCATATGTGCACAGCCATGAACTTGTACCCATTTGAATTTGTGAATACATGCTATACATGTACCATATCAGTTCGGCATGTATTACTAATTGAGCCATATACATTTGTGCTTGAACCTAACTTCCCTGAAATACTGCATTTACAAAGTTTCTGTCTGCATGCATAAAGTCTGACTGTTTTTGAATGTTGACTATGATACTTGAAAAATGTACACTTGTATTTGTGCATCCATGGTATCATGCTGATTAGTTTCTGTGTCACCTGTTTGTATACTTGCTATCTGTTTTGCCAAAAAAAAAAAAAACCGGAAACTTGTCCCTGAATTTTGAATTTGTTGTTACCACCATGTGCTCGACCCTTGCACCATTCATTTGGTCTTCCTTTTTCATACTTGTTGCACTCATGGTTGTGTCATCTTGCTAAGAGCTCGACCATAGTTAACCATGTTGGCACACCATGATTCACTCGACCATTTTTCAATTGAATCATGTATGTTTGTCCTGAGCTTTGCTGTCTTCTTGATGCACTTTGTACTTGTGCATGCATGATGCTGTTACCATGTATTTGCTGTCATGCATTCCATGTTGGCTCGACTGCTTGGGTCCACTATGTCTTGGCTTTGTACTTGAACCATCATTTTGCATTTGGTCTTTTGATCTTGTACTTGCACTTGTTACAGTCTGTTTGCACTTGTGTTGATTTGTTCTGATCTGCCACCTTATTTAAGCACACCACATTGCCATGATCACCATGTTGTGTTTTGATCTGTTTGCTGAAGCACTGCCTTGTTTTTGCTGATTTCTGATGTATACCTTTTTTTTTTTTTTTTGATTTTTATCTTGTCTTTTGATTCTGAAAAAAAAAACAAAAACAAACAGCAGTCAAACTGTACTGAGTTGAGGCTGGTCAGAATCAGTTGGTTCTGATCAGCAAACTAGTATGGTTTTGATGTGGCTGTTCAAGTCTGAAATATGATGAGAAAAACACACAGAAAGCTGAGACAAAAAAAATTGAATCAAACACACAGAGAATCAATTTTTGTCAAAAGTATTTGTTTTAGTTCCAGTGTACTGTGTATTTTTCTTTTGTGACAGATTACAGGATGATGCATTGGGCAGCTAAGGTGTTCTCAACAAGAATAATCCAGCTAGAAATGAGAAAAAAAAAATGAAGCGCTTGTAAAAAAAAAAATGTATGTACTGAAATTACTTGTAAAGTGATTTGTAAAGTTTTGTGTGTAAATGAATTGTAAAATAAATAATATTATTGGAAATAAAATTTATTTGATTTGTTTTTCTATATTCTGTGTAAAGTCTGTGTTATTTTATTTTCCAATAATACTAGATATTCCACAATCAAACACTCCAGTAACAAAAATCTATTTGTTATCATCAAACAAAAATATTAGTATCAACAAACTCCCCCTTTTGATGATGACAAACAGACTTAAGATTTTTGTGAATAACGAGATGTGTTTGAACAAGGGCAAGGGCTCCCCCTACATTTGAGCTGCTCCCCCTACATTTGAGCTCCCCCTATCAGTTCTATCAGTTGTAAACAGACATGAGTAAAGAAATTGAAAATAACAAAAAAAAAATTAAACACTTAGCATTAATGGCAAAATAAAATCTATAGATGTCTGTAAACAACACAAAATCTTAACTTCTTCTCCCCCTTTGTAATCATCAAAAGAATAACAATTCTGGACATCTGTAAAGAGTATGGACTGTAATTAGTAATCAAGTCATTTGACGGTATCAGATTCAAACACTCCGAATAATCAAACAAAAGGATTAGAATAATCTGTAAAAGAAGAGCACATTTCACAAGACAGAAAGTGGAACGATGGAATATTCAATATATATCAGGGTTTTTTTTTTTTTTTTTTTTTTTTTTTTTTTTAAAAAAAAAAAATATTTCAATAGCAAACTAACCACGCATGACCAAAGCTTGGATTTTTAAATGGAATTAGTTGCAACATGAAAAAGATTTCAATACTATACTGACCACGCATAACCAGATCTTGGATTTTTAAATGGAATCAGTGATAGCATGAAAGAAATAAGTATTCTCATAACCGTGCATGACCAGAGCTTGGATTTTTAAATGAGATTAGAGAAATACTTATTATTATTATTATTATTTGTGTATATTTAAATCCTCTTGATATATATAAAATAATGATGATTGATAGAAGGATGATAGAGACAGAAGATGAAAGTGAACAAAAGTTCTTCAATTACTCATATTATAAAGCATATTTGATTGTATCAGAGCTACAAATTTTCAAACATCTCATATTCTGAAAACTTACACAGTCACAAATTTATCATAAATGTCCAAAAAACAAACTGGTCTTTTCTTGATGATTTGAAGCATGGATTATTTGTCAGAAATATAATTGCCAACAGAACATCTTAAGAGAAAATTTATCCAAAAATGCTAAAAGATTAATTTATTTCTATAATTCCCAAATCTAAACGTAATCTGCAAAATCTGTCTTCAGGAAGAGGTTTTGTAAAAATATCAGCAAGTTGAGATTCGGTTGGAATAAATTCTATACAAATATCTTCACAAGCAATATGATCTCTAAGAAAGTGGTGTCTTACATCAATGTGTTTCGTGCGTGAGTGATGTACTGGATTATTTGATAAGTCAATTGCACTCTTACTGTCACATTTTAAAGGAACCCGTTTATAACAAAGTCCAAAATCAGATAAAGTCTGCATCATCCATAAAATCTGTGCACAACAACTTCCTAAAGCAATATATTCAGCCTCAGTGGTGGATAAGGCAACACAGTTTTGTTTTCTACTTGACCACGACACAAGTGAATGACCTAGCATGAAACACGTCCCACTAGTACTTTTTCTATCAGTGAGTGAACCAGCATAATCAGCATCAGTAAACCCAACTAAATTAAAGTTATCACAAGAAGGATACCATAATCCCAAATTTGGTGTGTGTAACAAATATCTTAGAATCCGTTTTGTGGCTTTTAGATGAGATTCTTTAGGATTTGATTGAAAACGAGCACACAAACAAACAGAAAACATAATATCGGGTCTAGAAGCAGAAAGATAAAGAAGTGAACCGATAATACCGCGATATTTCTTTTGATCCACAGCAACACCTTTTTCATCTTTGTCAAGTTTGGTTGTTGGACTCATCGGTGTTTTCATTGGCTTTGCATCTTGAACTCCAAATCTCTTTAACAACTCCATAACGTACTTCGTTTGAGAGATAAAGATCCCTTTGCTACTTTGTCTGATTTGGAAACCAAGGAAGAATTTCAGCTCTCCAACCAAACTCATCTCAAATTTGCCCTGCATAACTTTTTCAAATTTTTCACACAAGATATCATTAGTAGCACCGTATATGATATCATCAACATAAATTTGGACAATTAAAAAATCATCACCATCATGAGATAAAAACAAGGTTGTGTCAGCACTTCCCTTTTTAAAGCCATTTTCCAAGAGATATGTACACAGACAGTCATACCAAGCTCGAGGAGCTTGCTTAAGGCCATACAATGCTTTTTCCAGTTTGTATACATGATTTGGATAATCCTGACTCTCAAAACCAGGGGGTTGTTCAACATACACTTCTTCTTTCAGTTCTCCATTCAGAAAAGCACTCTTCACATCCATTTGCTTTAATTTGAACCCCTTAAAGCACGCAAAACTTAACAAAATTCTGATTGCTTCAAGCCTAGCAACTGGGGCAAAAGTTTCATCAAAGTCAACGCCTTCGATTTGATTGTATCCCTTAGCGACCAACCTAGCTTTGTTTCTTGTTACATTTCCAGATTCATCAAGCTTATTTTTGAATACCCATTTTGTTCCTACAACTGGGTAGTCTTTTGGTCTGGGTACCAAGTTCCAGACTCTGTTTCTCTCAAACTGGTTAAGTTCCTCCTGCATAGCTAACAACCAAAATTCATCATTAAGAGCAACATCATAAGAACTTGGTTCTATTTCAGATACAAAGGCATTATGAATACAAAGGGTACAAACTTCCCTATTGAGAGAGGATCGTGTACGAACACCAGCAGTTGGACTTCCAATTACCAAATCTGGAGGATGACTTGGCTTGAATTTTAGTCTTTCAATATCTGTTGCTGCTTCAATGGCTTTTTCATTGTTTGTCTCAACATCATTGTTTTCTTGTTCAATTTCTTGTGCTCCAGCATCATCTTTATCATCTTCAGGTATTGTATCCAAATCTGATTCATTGAACTTGACATTGACGGTTTCCACGATTGTTCTTGACTGTTTATTGAAGATTCTGTAAGCCTTACTTCTTGATGAATAACCCATGAAGATTCCATCAACCGTTTTTGACTCAAATTTCCCAAGCTGTTCACCTGTGTTCAAAATATAACAAGGACATCCAAACACTCTAAAATATGAGATGTTAGGCTTTTTGTTTGACCACAGTTCATATGACATTTTATTAAGTATTGGTCTAATCATAACTCTGTTCATTACATAGCACGAAGTATTAACTGCCTCAGCCCAGAAAGTTTGAGGCAATTGATATTCACATAACATAGATCTAGCCATTTCTTGTAATGTACGATTTTTCCTTTCAACCACCCCATTCTGTTGAGGTGTTCGAGGAGCGGAAAATTCATGTTTGAAACCATTTTCTTCACAAAGATTTTCAAAGTCTAAGTTTTCAAATTCACCTCCATGATCACTTCTTAAAGTTTTAATTGAAACCCCTTTTTCATTTTGGACAAGTTTTGAAAACTTTAAAAAATAATCAAAAGCTTCAGACTTTTTGGCTAGAAAGTAAACCCATGTAAACCTAGAGTAATCATCAACCAATACATAGCAATAACGTTTACCATTTAAACTAGCAGTATCAGTAGGTCCAAACAAGTCCATATGAATCAATTCAAGCACTCGTGAAGTGCTAACAACATTTTTTGGACGGAAAGATGAACGACTAAGTTTTCCCATGGTACAAGCTTTACATACTTTGTTATTTTTGAAATTCTGATGTGGTAAACCCCTGACAAGTTCATTTGTTTTTAGTCTTTCAAGAAGACCCATACTTGCATGTGCCAATCTTCTGTGCCATAGGATTGCCTCCTCTTCTGTTGCTACCAAACACCTAGATACTGTTACATCATCGAATGAGAGAGTATAGACATTTCCTTTTCTTTTCCCTGTAAACACAACCTTTCCAGAGGAGATCTCAATGATTTTGCAACTATTACTATCAAACACAACACTCATTCCTTTATCACAAAGCTGACTGATGGAGATAAGATTGTGAAAAAGATTATCAACATATAAAACATCAGTTAAGGCAAAGATACTATTACCTACTTTTCCCTTACCAATAATTTTACATTTGCTGTTATCACCTAACGTCACATTCCCACCTTTATGTTTTTCCAGGCTAAGGAACAGTCTTTTATCACCCGTCATATGTCTGGAGCAACCTGAATCCAAGTACCATTTTTGTTGCTCCTTAGCCCGCCAACATACCTACACAAACAAAGAAGAAGATGACCTAGAGAAACTTCTAGGCCTAATCATATCAGTAGTAGAAGAATGATAGTCATAAGATTCTTTTGGAATCCAAATTTGATTTTTCTTTGTGTTCCAATCTTTGTGATAATTGTGTGCCAAGTGTTTAGGGACCCATACCTTTTTGAACTTCTGAATTTTACTGCTAAACTTGCAATTTTCATGACTGTGACCAATCACCCCACATTTTACACATTTGGGAAGAATACCTTTACCTTTAGCATTGTCACTTCCAGTTATTTCCTGGATCTTCCCAAAACCTAGTCCTTTTCTATTATTCCCAACCAATTGGGATCCAAGTAACATTTTAAAAGATGTTTGACCGATTGAGAATTTGTTCAATGTGATTTCTAGATCTTGGACTCTTGTTTTTAAGATTGTGTTCTCATTCACAAGTGAAGTGCATCGTTCAATGTAGTTCTTTCTTTTAGTGTCATCTTCAACTTTTAGAGTCAAGTTTTCTTTTTCAAGATTCTCAATGGTGCTCTTGAGTGTTAAAATTTCTAGATTCACATCTTTACACATTTCACAATCTAGGTTATTGGTTTTTGAAGCATTTTTAATCTCAGATTCCAACTTCTTATTATTGTGAACAAGGTTGAAGTTTTCCGCTTTTAGTTTCTCTGCGTCTGATTCTAACGTGTCAATAATTTCAGAAAGATGTTTACACATTAAAACCAGATCGTCATAACTGTATACCTCAGTGGTTTCCTCGTCAGTATCTTCTAGGTCTGATTTTGCCATGAAGCACAAATTGCTTTCCTCCTCACTGCTGTCTGAATCTTCTTCTCCTTCCTCGTCATCCCAAGTTACGGCAAAAGCTTTCTTTTTCTTCTTGTTTCTTTGGAGAAGTGGACAATTTGGTTTTATGTGTCCAGGCTTTTGACAGTTGTAGCAGAGTGGTTCGTCTTCTGAATTGTTGCTCTTTGGCTTATTTCTTCGAGGTTTGAATTTTCTCCACTTCGTGAGTTGTCTGACTGCCATGGCAAGTTGTTCAATGGGATCTTCACTATCGCTAGTGACAGTGTTGGACAAAGCTATTGACTTCTTTTTCAGATCTGAGTTGTTGCGATCTTCTCTTGCTTTCAGCTCCATTTCATATGTCATCAGATTTCCGATAAGCTCTTCCATGCTCAGCTTGCTCAGATCTTTGGATTCTTGAATGGCTGTGACTTTTGCTTCAAAGTTCATGGGCAGAACACGCAGAATCTTTCTCACAAGCTCCACTTCTGTATAGACCTTCCCAATGGCTCTGGCATTGTAAACTAGTACGGAGAAGCGACCATACATGTCCTTGATGCTCTCGTCCTTCTGCATGTTGAAGTTTTCATATTCATTACTGAACATGGCAAGACAAGATTCTTTAACCTGAGACGTTCCTTCGTGTGTGACTTCCAGAGTATGCCAAATTTCCTGGGATGTATTACAATGAGAAATTCTGTTATATTCTGTTTTATCAAGAGCACAAATCAGAGCATTCATAGCTTTAGAATCTATAGAGTATAATTTCTTATCATTTGCATCCCACCTATTTTTTGGTTTAGGTGTTACAATACCATTAACAATTTCAGTCGGAGATGTATATCCAGTTTCAATGATATCCCAGACATCATAATCAACAGACACTAGATAAATTTTCATCCTAGCTTTCCAATACGCGTAATCACTACCATTGAACATGGGTGGTCTAGCAATAGATTGACCTTCAGAAAAAGCATTGTTCATTGAAGTCATGATTCTAGGGTTCAAACACCTGCTCTGATACCATTTGTAGGATCGATAATAACCCTAGAGGGGGGGGTGAATAGGGTTTTTAACAATAAATTTAAACTAAACACAGTAATAAAGAAATGCAGTAAAAATAAAATCACACACGGATATACCCAGCTTCGGCAAACTGTGCCTACTGCTGCCTTTCTAAGATTTTTACTAGGAGATACAAACAGATCCCGCTTACAATCCTATGTAAACTCGCAACTCCTGCTCCTGTTTATCCCTAAGCTCAAAATCCTAGACTAGTCTGTATATCCTAGACTAGATTTTCTCAGATTACACTTCAATATTCTGTGCTTCCTAGTTTTACAATAAAACTAGAAAAGAAAAATTAAAAAAAAGGCTTAAAGGAAATAGGAAGAGGAGTTAAAAGTGGGGTCATCCCCTTTGTCACTCAAGTTCACTTGGCCGGCCCATTTGTAAACCCTTAACACAATATCCCGATTGCTTTGAGAAAACTGAAATGGCGGCGCCTCCAAAAAAACTAGGGTTTCAAGCTTCTTCTTCCAAACCGTGGTTTCTGGAATTTGGTGAAATTGTTCCTCTGATGGCTTGAATATTTGTCTTGCTCTTGGTCACCTCGATTTGGAACTTGCGATCAAAAAGTGAGTTTCCTTTTTTTTAACTCTTGCAATCTAGGGTTTCGGATTTCTTCTGTGTGATCTTGATTGTATTTTGTCGATGATGAAGTAGTGTGAATTTATAGGGGTTTTTCAACCCTATCCTCTGATTTCACCTTTAAGTCTTGCTCGATTTTGATTGTGGAATATTCGATTTTAATTCTAAAAAATTTGTCCAGATTTAAACCGAATTAAAAAAAAAACTTCTTGTTTTTGCTCCAATGTTTTTCTGCAGTCTCGAAGATTTAATCCTGATTTGATGCTGACTCGTCTTGATTAAAAACTTTCCTTACTTCTGTGAAACCGATTTCAAGGATTTTCAAGTCACAAAAAAAATTCCCTTTTTGACACACTCTTTTAAAAAAAAGATCAATTTACAGACTTTCCTGATTTTTCGTTCACACACACTCATCTCGAATTGATTGTGCAGTTTTGCAGCTTGTATACCATGATTGATCACCTGAAAATATGCACATATATATTTTTGCCTTGGATGAAGTTCCTGATTGAATCAAAAACAGGAAATAAATCGAAACAGAATTGATTTCTGCTAAAACAGTTCTCTTCGAAATGAGTTGCTTATTTTCTGGAAAAAAAACATTTAAACTTTGCTAAAGAATATTCACTGATATGTTTTTGAAACTTGCCAAATATTCTTTCCATGCATGTGTTTCTCTTTGAAATTGAATTTGAGATTTTCTGGAAATACTTTATTTGTTTCTGCTCAGTAGATCATATGTGCACAGCCATGAACTTGTACCCATTTGAATTTGTGAATACATGCTATACATGTACCATATCAGTTCGGCATGTATTACTAATTGAGCCATATACATTTGTGCTTGAACCTAACTTCCCTGAAATACTGCATTTACAAAGTTTCTGTCTGCATGCATAAAGTCTGACTGTTTTTGAATGTTGACTATGATACTTGAAAAATGTACACTTGTATTTGTGCATCCATGGTATCATGCTGATTAGTTTCTGTGTCACCTGTTTGTATACTTGCTATCTGTTTTGCCAAAAAAAAAAAAAAAAAAAAAAAACTGGAAACTTGTCCCTGAATTTTGAATTTGTTGTTACCACCATGTGCTCGACCCTTGCACCATTCATTTGGTCTTCCTTTTTCATACTTGTTGCACTCATGGTTGTGTCATCTTGCTAAGAGCTCGACCATAGTTAACCATGTCGGCACACCATGATTCACTCGACCATTTTTCAATTGAATCATGTATGTTTGTCCTGAGCTTTGCTGTCTTCTTGATGCACTTTGTACTTGTGCATGCATGATGCTGTTACCATGTATTTGCTGTCATGCATTCCATGTTGGCTCGACTGCTTGGGTCCACTATGTCTTGGCTTTGTACTTGAACCATCATTTTGCATTTGGTCTTTTGATCTTGTACTTGCACTTGTTACAGTCTGTTTGCACTTGTGTTGATTTGTTCTGATCTGCCACCTTATTTAAGCACACCACATTGCCATGATCACCATGTTGTGTTTTGATCTGTTTGCTGAAGCACTGCCTTGTTTTTGCTGATTTCTGATGTATACCTTTTTTTTTTTTTTTGATTTTTATCTTGTCTTTTGATTCTGAAAAAAAAACAAAAACAAACAGCAGTCAAACTGTACTGAGTTGAGGCTGGTCAGAATCAGTTGGTTCTGATCAGCAAACTAGTATGGTTTTGATGTGGCTGTTCAAGTCTGAAATATGATGAGAAAAACACACAGAAAGCTGAGACAAAAAAAATTGAATCAAACACACAGAGAATCAATTTTTGTCAAAAGTATTTGTTTTAGTTCCAGTGTACTGTGTATTTTTCTTTTGTGACAGATTACAGGATGATGCATTGGACAGCTAAGGTGTTCTCAACAAGAATAATCCAGCTAGAAATGAGAAGAAAAAAAATGAAGCGCTTGTAAAAAAAATGTATGTACTGAAATTACTTGTAAAGTGATTTGTAAAGTTTTGTGTGTAAATGAATTGTAAAATAAATAATATTATTGGAAATAAAATTTATTTGATTTGTTTTTCTATATTCTGTGTAAAGTCTGTGTTATTTTATTTTCCAATAATACTAGATATTCCACAATCAAACACTCCAGTAACAAGAATCTATTCGTTATCATCAAACAAAAATATTAGTATCAACACGATTTTCAAAACTTGATTTGATTTTTGAAATAATATAATTGAAAAGTGGTGCTTTGTGAAGTTGATTGTCTCGTATAATTGGATCGCGGATATATATTAGTTCAATTTTTTTGAACTTCTAGCAAAAGAGGTTGCATACTACCCGTAAAACATTGGTCGTATCCCTTAGTATTTATACTATACGTGAACGGCCATAAGACCCTCTTCCCCCTTCCAATTGAGTCAGTTAATTAATAGAGCACAGCTTAGTATTGTATACTATTTTGAAGTGAAAATAATTTCTATCTTGTTGTGACTTCTTTAAAATGTCTGATTCAAAAAAATCATTGAGAGATATGTGGGATAATAATCGGAGTAGACGTCCTCTTGAAGAGTATGATTTTGAATTACAACTCATGAAGCAAGATTTTCCAAAATTTCGCGACCCAAATGGCAACAATTTTCAAAATGACCAACATTTTCAAAGTTATGATCGAAATGGCGACTTCAATTCAAATTTCAATAATTTCGATTATGGGCCACATCCACATCCAAATAGCTTTGAATCACAATATACCTTTGATCAACATCAATACGGGGTTGGAAACCAATTCGAAAATAATTTTGAAAATGATTTTCAAATCGATCAAAATTTTCAAAACTACAACCCATATTCACATCTTGAGAATGACCAAAATTGGAATTTTCCCACCAATTTTAACAATTTTTGTTACGAACCTAATTTTCAAAATCAAAATGGTTTCCAAGCTCAATTTCAATTTTCTGAAAATTCAAACTATTTTGATAATCAAGAAATCGAAAATGAGAGCTCTCAAATCAACGACTCTGAAGAATGTCATTTTGATGAGAGGGCGGAAAGGCTAAATAAAAAGATGGATGAACTTCTTTGTTTAATGGCGTCTTATAAAGAACAACAAAAGCAACAAAATCAAATTCAAATAAGCAATGAATCAGAAAATAATTCAACTCTTAGTGATAATGAAAATTTTCAAATAACGACTTTTGAAATTGAGAATAACCATCTAAATGAAGTTGTTCAAAATTCAACAAATGATTTGGATTTCAATTCTTTTCAGGAAAAAGATTTAAGCTCGGATTTTGATCTTTCTCTTTCAGGCTGCGAGAAACTTGAAATTTTTGAAATTGAACGAAATAAAAATGTTGAATTTTTCAATTCAAATTTGGAAAATGATTTTAACAAACATGAATTCTTTGGATTGTGCGAGGATGAGTTGCCAAATGAGGAAGAAGTGGATTCACGTCACGAGTTCGAAAATTTTAACTTTGAGAAAATTTCAAATGAACTTGAAATTGTCAGTGTCGAAAATACGTTGTGAATTAATGATGAGAAAAGTGATCACATAGTCTTGAACAACACTCAGATTTCAAATTTCATTGAATTTATATACGATCACAAATTTTTGAAAAATTACACTGATAAATTTGTTGAACACATGAACTATTTTTGGAATGTTGGCTTTGTTGAAAAACTTCATGTTAGGACGACCCTGAACATTCAATTACTGGACTGTAAATCGAGGTATAAAGATGAGATGGTTCTCAAAAACTCTTGCTTGTTAGAAAACTTGCCTAGACACAGTGGGAATGGGACTCATAGGGCTAGAACCAAGTATGGGGGAAAAAGTTGGTGGCATTCTTTGCATCGCGTGCACCGCAAATACATATATCATTGTACATATGATCCATTCTTACATATAGTTAGATTGCATTTCATTCTACAAATAATTTTGCATCTCATTCACCTTTGGGTTCGATCTTTCAAATTTAGGAAACGTTTACAGTGTGGACACTGTTTAGTTCTAGTGTGGGGGGAGTCTGCATTGCATTCTTTTAATTTTTCTTTCTTTCTTTTCATGTAGGACCATCATGTATTTAGATTGTAGTAACATGCCATTTTTTTTATTTAGATTGTAGTAACATGCCATTTTTTTTTGGAAAATATGACTCATTTTAGATTGATACAACTAGATAAGTTTACAATTTATAGTCAGCTGATAGTATTTTTTTCTCTCAACTTAGATCGAATAAGAAATATAATGAAAAGTTTAATTTTGAGGGATAATAGTGTAACCGGTACATAGGGAGATTCTTAGGTGATGGCCATGAAATCTATTCTATATTGTAGACTTTGTTTAAATAAGTGGAGGACTTAAAATACTTATATTGGCTTTTCGAATCTTTAAAACTAAGTTGTGTTAAGTTGAATTCGCGTAATTCTCTTTTGTGCTTATAATTTCAATAATAATAATAGTAATCCAAGGGTATCCAACATTGCTTGTATATCAAGCGTTGGTGTGCAAACCCGCCAAGCTCTATCCGACATGTTGTTGACAAAGTCAGCGTTGGAATATCTTGGTCTCATTTTATGAGATTGGACACCTAAGGATTACCGACACGTTGTTGACAAAGTCAAAGTCGGCCTGCACAATCCGCCAAGCTCTTTACCCACTCTCTGTTAGTCCGCAAGGCAGTGCATGGGTGGTAAACCTTGGTCTTCTAAGTTAGGTGTATGTACTTAATCATAAATTTTAAAATTTTATAGAATAAAGAATAAGCGATGATGCCCAAACACTTCTTGACCTTATTGATTTGACTAGCCATACATGAGAAAATAATAATACCACTTTGCAAACTGTGCCAAGCAAACTAAGAATCTATTTCATGGCTGCACTATGTTATCGACCGAACCAACTGGCCAAACTGGAATTTAACATTTGAAAACTTGAATTGTGTTGAAAATTTGTGACAAGTTGAGGTATCTAAAATAAAATCAACCGACTAGAAATTGTTAACTTAATTTGTTGTACCACTTTCCTGAAACAAGTCTTGTTTTCATTTTTATTTTTATTTTGCATGTGTCCATTGCATTCATGTAGTTTCATTAGAACCATAGCATATCGCATTTGGATTTTGTGGGTAGTATCCGCTGAAAACCCTCACGAGACACCACTCGTCCTACTAGGGACACCTAGAGGTTTAACGGCTTGTTGCATACGCTCAATGCAATCGTGTTTCCTACGAAAATGCGACCTATCTAGTTAGTTTTCATTTCTTGTTTTACTCGAGGACGAGTAAAAGATAAGTGTGGGGGTATTTGATTAGCACAGAAATGTGTTTATTTTTACGCTCATATCTTATCTTTATTGTAAATAAATAAATATTACTTTGGGTATTTTCGTGTGTTTTCACAGGTTGTTAAATAAATGTCTCCTTCATTCAATTAAAGACCAATTGCATAGGAAATGCTACTTCTTGGAATCAACAAATTTTCAATCATAAAGGAAGCTGTAGCACACTGGTAAAGCCTGGAAATTTGGATAGAGTGTTCTGAGTTCAGTCACCGTCAAAGCCCTATTTTTTGCTGAAGAAAAGAACATATACATTGCCTCCGTCACTTTTAAGAATAAAGAGACTAGTGTTATATTATATATATATATATTTATATATATATATATATATATAACATATGCACTAAGATTTGAAGAGCTAGGCATTTTCTTCTCAAAGAAATCAATTGAAAATCTTGCATATTTACTTGCCATTGAGGAGAAGACTTGACATATATTTACCAGAATGCAACTCAATCAAATGCCACATGTCAGCAATCAAGGAGGGAGAATCTTCATAGAATATCTCAAATCTATATCCATATCTCTTTTATTTGTAAATAGAATATATCAAGAGATGTTTCTTGGCCCAAAAGTCACATAGGATGGAGGCTACATCCCCTATAAATACCCATTGTATTCATTGTAAACAGGAGTCCCTTCTTTTGCAATTCTTCTTCCATTAACAAAGTTCTTTTTTATTTTTCTGCAATTTTCTCATTTCTTAGCAATTAGTGTTGTCTACACGATTAGATTCGGTAGAGCATTAATTGTATTTTTCACTCATTTTCATTAGCGATTGACCGTCTGATTAGATTCAGCGGTGATCCTAATTTTGATTTTCTGTTCGTTTAATTCTGTTCTGCAATTTTATTTCCATTGTTCTATTTTATCTTTAATCATTGAATTTATTACAGATCCGATTAGATTCGAATCTGAAGTAAATTTAATTGCATTTTTTATTTGTAGTTTCAATTTTTATTTTGTTTTGCAAAAATCAACCTCAAAGCTTCGTCCAACTCGCCCAAGAGATTAGATAAATAATTTGATTTTAATTTACCTCACTGTGTTCGACCTGTATGCTACACACCTGTGCGCTTGCAGTATTTAATTTAAATGTCGCGCTTTTCTGATTCATAGATTAGCGACGATCACATCACATAGCAGATCTCAGTCATACACATACAATAATTCCATAGCAATTAAATTGAATAAATAAATTAATTATTTAAAAAAAAGAAATCTCACCTCGATTGGTTTTATTTTTGATTTTCATTTCTGTACAGTTCAGATCTGAATTTTCTCTAAATTCTGATATTCTCCATTTCAGACCTTGTTTGTTTCATCGCGTAGATCTCTGAAATACGGTTCCAACGCAACGAGAATCGTTGAATTCTGTTATCGTTTGCACCAGTTATAGCAATTTATATATTAGTTACATAAATTAAATAATTAATTTATTAATTAAACCCTAATTATACTTAACACATTCTAATCCCTTCTTCCATCGTTACCCCTTCCTCGAAACCGAACCCAAACATCGACATGAACTCCTGTCGTCGCTTGTCACCTCCGAACACCGGAGCCTGATCAAGACCCCTCCCCCAACGCGCCTCGAGGCGCTCCTCCGTCCGCCGTGGATCTCCTCAAGCTCGGTGGGCCCCTTGCTGCGAAAGCCACACCCGAAGTCGGCCCCTTTGGCCTAGAAATTCATGCCCAATACTCAGTGAAAATCGATCATAGCCGTATGAACTGAAAGCTCTATTCTTTCTCCTCAATTTATGTTTTGAATTCAGGAATTAACTCAAATTATATTAGGAGATTATAACGGTTTTAATTCGGAGCACCATGGCCATCGCAAATGCTTGGCGGCGGCTGTACAATTGTAACTAGGGTTTAGAGTATAATAGTATAATACGGTGTATTTATATATTATTTTATTCTTTTAATTTGAAAATGGCTTGTTTCTTCTTACCCACCCAAATTCCAGCCCAACAAAAGATGTCCCTAAGCAAATACCCACGCTCCAGACGCAATGGGCTAGGTCCCGTCAACCCAAACGATTGTTTTCAACCTGTTTTATTTAATTTAATATTTAAATCATTTATTTAATTAATTCCAGCTTACATTTAAATTCACTGGGGCCACATATGAGCTCAGAAAAATCCAGAAAAATTATTTCTGGCTTTGTTTTAACGATACGGTCCTTACAAACCAAATTTCGTCGAATTCTGAGACTGTTTGAAAAATGGCCATTTTCAAGTCGATTAAATCTGACTGAAATGAATAAAACACATTTTCGTTTGCCACACTCACATATTAATTCGAATAATTATGAAAATTGAAACCTAACAATAATTTGACATTCCGGTTCCAACAAAAATGGTTTCGTAAAAAACGGAGGTCGTTTGAAAAATGGCTATTTTTAAGGGCCATATATTATATTAAAATATATATAAATTCTATAGCGACTTTTCTAAAATTTAAACTGGCCATAACTATTTATTTTTAAAGAGAAATTTCAGTTTCTTACATTAGTAAGAAAGATATGGTTAAACAGATTTAAATATTTTCGGTTTTACTAAAATCCATTTATTTTGAATCCTGTACATTCAGTTAAAGTTTAAAATCATATTTTCAAACTATCGCGCTATTTCTTAATCCTTTTATATTTAAATAAAATTTATTCGTTTTAACTTCGATTAAAATAAATTTTTAGTCGTTATTATTTAAAATAAACCATTTCAAATATATAAAGTCCATTAAAATTTCTAAAATAAAAATTTTAAATTGGTTCAGAATTTGTAGGTTGTTGCAGTCTCCCTCACTTAAGATCTTTTCGTCCTCGA
This sequence comes from Allium sativum, assembly GCA_030737875.1. Classification (NCBI taxonomy): domain Eukaryota; kingdom Viridiplantae; phylum Streptophyta; class Magnoliopsida; order Asparagales; family Amaryllidaceae; genus Allium; species Allium sativum. The sequence continues at coordinate 750,720,535 of CM060915.1, forward strand.
AAAGGAACGGAGCTAAAGGTTGTTTAGTTAACCAACTCAATTTTCGTTTCTTATCAGTTTAATTCAATAATAAATTCGATTTAGCTAAATTTATCATTCTTTCTCATATTGGTTAAATTAATTATTATATCAACATTTTAATTAGTTAAACTAATTATCAAACACCATGACCAGCAATCAATTAGGTGATTAACTTTCTAAATATATAACTTTTATATATAATCAAAAATCATATTTTTATTGCAAATCACGACAATATACCCTATCTAGTTTTGGTTCTCATACCAATCGATTGGAAATATATAGATATTCCACTTTTGTAACTCGAACATAAATACTGATGATGGTATATATATCACCAATATCATCTCTGGGTGACTAGAGTGTGATTCTATATCTATCTAGCATATTTGAGACTTCGTATACACGTGGATCAGGCGTATATTAAAATCTCTATATACTTGATTGTCCAAATTAAAATATAATAATATCTCAAATACGTATTTTAAGATAAAATTTTCAAAACTAATTTTGTTTTAATTTTTATAAAAATAACACTCTTCGGACTCATTCTAGGATACTACCGATCCCATCTCTAACGAGTCATTCTTTTATAGGATATTATTAATCCTACCTCTGATGAGTCTTTTGTTCAGTTCTAACGAGTTGTACCCCAAAGATTTGAGCTAACCTGAGCTCTGATACCAAAATTAAAGACCCGAAAATCCCCACCCTTTGAATCGACCATAAACCACACGGATTTGAAACAAAAGTCGGAAATCTTCGAATACTTTAACTTTGGGAATACAATACATTAGAACAGATAACATAAGGCTTTTATTACATCATGATGATATAACATCAGAGTACAGAATATACCAGAGTACATTGATAAATAATAATACAGCAGAAGATTATTTACAATTATTAATACAAAGCAGCGGAAATAACTAAACAGATACAGCAGAAGTCTATCTACACTTTGGACACACCTTTAAGCTTCGATCCAGAATCCTGCTTAATATATCTGCAAAATAAGCTACTCGACTGCCCATGTGGAAAAGAGGGCACCTGAGTTTGCAAGTGAAACGAACTACAGGTCAGTCATGGGACTGGTATGAGAAATCTTATTTATCCTACCTATTAATAAGGCTAATCACAGGACCATGCCGCTAACACGAAACGGGTTTACCCCATTGGATTGCCAGTGCATAAATAAAGAAAATCGTTAAACAACGTAATTCTTTTTAGAAAAATGAAACCATTATAAGACTCAAGTCCCATCACACAATGCAACACAAACTAGAGGATAGAGTTTTACCTTATAATGGTCAAAAGTTGCTTGATACGCTAAAACGGACTTGATATTATTATTAGTGTAAATATGTTTTAAAAACAATTAAATCATAATGTATCAATCATAGACGGCATAACTACCATATACTATGTCGCCATACTAGTTATACAATCAAAATCGCATGGTGTCGTATAGGAAGTTGGATTTCCATCATGAGTCAAGGCTAGGAACGATCTCCTTACCGATTCGAGACACTCAAGCAATATCCTTAGGATTCGGACGCTGGCGAACCCTTGGATCATGCAGGGTCGGTCCCACAATAGTGCAATGGGTTGGATTAGTTATGCCTGAACACACGCTCCCCGGTCCTATTGGACCTATAATACGGCCATTGGCGACCGATAAATCCGAGGCCTCAAGAATTCCATCATCCACATAAGTAAAATGTCAGGGCTAGTAAGTCGCTGACACCACTTCTAGATAGAAAGAAACGTGTGCACTCCCTGCGTTCCCTCGCTCTGTTTTATACTCTTACCAGGGTGTGAAGCTCGCGAGGTAACGTTATACACAAAGCTATGCCGAAATAGGCTATGCTTTGATCATCCCACAAGGCTCTGCTTTTCAACAAAAGCCTTGATCATTTGCATCTTGGCATGCCACATTGTCAATTCACGCCATGCGATTGATAACTACCAACACACAACCTCTAATGGTGTTAAGCAAGAGAATAAATTCTCCGCCACCAACGGTTGTATATTAATAGAAATCAATTTACATAGAACAAAATTAAACGTCAGACACACATCCATTTACAAGTCCGTTCTGGGTCTGAACGGAACCGGAGACATCTGAGAGGTTCTCGCATATCCGGACAATCAACACGTATGTCTGGATGACTACCACTGAAGCCTCTTCAGGTAGCTACTCCTACCATGGGCCTCAATAGCAACACATCCATTCGTTGTGAAGATCGCTGGTCTTCAATCACCGTCTTCATCTTCGACTCTTCATTGTCGTAATAATTATTCGAAATGGGTCAAACCCACTCTTTCTGAATAACTTGCGTATTTTATAATTAAAAGTCAAGTGCTATAAAAACACATCCAACAACTCATTCCAATTCAGAATATTCTTTTAATAGAATATTCATATTATTAGGGAAAGGTTCCCATCAATTATATCAAAGATAAATTCTTTTGAATTTATTCTTCTTAAACATTCATTGAAACTCCAATTTGATTTTAGTATCAAAAAACATTATTTTATGATTTTTCAACTTTTAAGGAATTAACCTTGTCTTTAATTGGATTAAGGAATCAATGTCATTTATAAACATTTTTCACGATAAACCCAAAATCATCTTCCATTAAATATGGAATTTTCACAAAATCAAGTCAATATATATAATCGATATAAATTTCTGTATCAGACCAATATTATAAATGGAATAATGGCAAAGCCTTTTATATTCCATATATAGTATCAGTCTTCTTTTACAGAAGCCTATGTCGATTATTATTAAATCAAATTACCACTCAATTCCAAATTAACATATTAAATTGAAAAACTTTACTTTGGACAATCTCTATTTAAATCTTAATAAAAAGATTTATAATTTCCAAATTATATTTCCTCTTTTAATTGGGTTAAAGAACAAATGTCGTTTTAAAAACATAGTTCACGATAAATCCAATTCACACATCAATTTATCCTAATTACTAAATATAATTGGAAACTCTAATAATCTTAATTAAATGATTTATACTTTAATACGCGGTTTAAGAATAGTGTTGTTTAAGACACTGTCCACGATAACCCAAAAATCTAATTCTTTTATTTAATTCCATTTAAATATCAGTGAATGGAAGACTTCATTAAATCTTAGTTTAAAAGATTCATCCTAGTTAATAACTAGTTTGTTTCTGTAAAACTATATTTTTATCTTTTGTGACCATCTAAAGCAGTCATAGAAATCATCAATTTATTCTTCGTTGAATATTATTTTCGTTATTAAAAAGATTCTTTATGTAAAATATTCTTTATAGCACAATATTATTTATTTTAAAAGATATTCTCAATTTTAAAATTATTCTTTATTTTAAAATATACTTTACTTGAAAGAAATCCTGAATCGGAACACGACTCAATCAGTTACCATATAACTTTGGTTATATGGATTTCATACATCGTTTGTAAATGACAACAAATGATAAATAATCATCAAACCATCCATTCACATCCAGAGTGAAGTTCACAACCGTATGAGCATTAAAATGAAATAATAACGCTCATCGTAGCCTGTCAATCTATCGATCGACATACAACTAAATATTGGGACTAGTGTATGTCAATTTTCATCCCAATACCCGTGTGGGGGTTTTCAGCCAACAACAGTTCACATAAAGAAATAATTGGTTAATGAGTTTAACCAATTTTTAATTCTGTTAACATGTTGACGATAATGAACAAACATGTTATAATATTCCTAATGCCAAATAATAATGAATTTTACTCGCATAATTTCCCTACATATTTTCTAATGCCTAATAAATGTAATTTATTTACATGACATTATTGCTGATGACAAATGAAAATATAAATTTCATTTTACTTTATTTGTATGCAAATATTCTTAGCTTTAACACAAAAAGAAATAATCTTATTTGTATATGTTTTTAATGTATAACCTAACACATAAAAATGTTTATTTTAAATTGCATACAAATCCTAATGTATGCATTAACATGTAAAGATGTCACTTTAACTTACCTATACATTCTAGTGTATGTTTTAACCGATAATATGATTCTTATATTTGAATATATATTCTAATGTGGGTTTGCAAATAAAAATGATTTTTATATTTGCTTATAAATTCCATTACATGTTATGCAAATAAAAATGATTTGCATATAAATTCTATTTCAACAAAAATGTATAAGAAGTGATACATCCATTTTGTTGACAATTTTATTTTATCCAAATGAATGTTTTTGTCGTTAACTCTTTTATTCAACCAAAATGTAATTTTGTTTTGTTCCAAATCTAATTAAAATAAATGTAATTTTTTTGTTTCAATTATTATGTTTGAATAAACAAAACATATAATGATTATTTTTCTACTACATGTAAATGGTAATGTTTTGAATAGACAAAACATATAATGGCAAATGATTATTTTTCTACTAATAGGTAAGTGATAATGTTTTGATTAAACAAAACATATAATGATTCTTTTTTTACATTCCATAAAGAAAATGAAATATTTTATTCCTTTTACATTACAAAAAGAAATATAATCTTTTCTATGTTACACAAAAATGTAATTATTATTTTTATTACATAGAAAATGCAACCTTTTCTATGTTATAAAGAAAATGTATTCTTTTATATATTAAACAAAAATGTAATTCTTTTTATTGCAAAACGAATGTCAACAAAATGTGAACTTTATATTCTATCTTTTATTTTAACAAAATGACAGTAAAAATATAACCCTTAATAACTATACTTTTTATTGTAACAAAATGACAGTAAAAATCTAATCTTGTATTTTAATTCTTTTTATTGAAAACAAATGACAATAAAAGTCTAATCTTTTATTTCAATACTTTTTATTGCAAGGAAAATGTAATCTTTTTACATTGTATAAAAATGTAATTATTTTTATCTTGCATAAAGTGACATTAAAAATGTACCTGTAATTCTACTCTTTTATCGTCTCGAAAGTGGCCATAAAATTGTACATTAGATTCTATTCTTTTTATTGCCTCTAAAATGAAAATAAAAATATTATTTTTAATCCTATCATTTTTAATACAACTAAGATGTAAAAAATAGTAACTTTTTATCTTAATGTTTTGTTTACATCTAAATTTGCAAACAAAAATGTAACTTTAATTCTAATGTTTTGTTTGCAACTAAAATTGCAAACAAAAATGTAACTTTACAAATCATGTTTTTAATTTGTATCTAAATAACGAATAAAATATAACCCTTTCGAAACTATGTCTTATTTGTATCAAGAAATACAAATAAAAATTTAACATCCAATTTTAACAATTTATCTATATCAAATAATGCAAATAAAAGTATAACTTTTATTTGAATGTATATTTGCATCAAAGAATGCAAATAAAGCAAAAACTTTTTAATTCATTGTATATTTGCATGAAAGAATGCAAATAAAAGAATAACTTTTCAATTCATCGTTTATTTGCAACAAGGAATACAAATAAAAGAATTACTTTTCAATCCAATGTTTATTCGCATCAAAGAATGCAAATAAAAGAATAACCTTTTATTCAAGATAATTATAGATTTCAAAATGATATATTTCCAATTGTATTGACAATTTTATTAAATGACAAAATAATATTTTATTTAGAAAATACAAAACTATTACAATTTAATAAAAATGATAAAATAATGTTTTACATTGAACTGAAAATTTTATTTCAATTCAACAAAATAATCCAAATAATGTTTTTATATTGAATAGACAATCTAATTCAATTCAACAACAATAATAATGTTTTAAATGTTGAATTCACAATTCTATTTCAATTCACCACTGTAACAAAATGATTTATTTTTGTTGAAATGGAAATTCTAATCCGAATCAATAATATAGCAAAAATGATTAATTTTTATTTAACACATACAAACCTGTGTTTATACATCACCAACAAACAGAGAAATCATTCACAATATCATCACATAGCAGATCTCAGTCATGCACATACAATCATTCCATAGCAATTAAATTGAATAAATAAATTAATTATTAAAAAAAAGAAATCTCACCTCGATTTGTTTTATTTCTAATTTTCATTTCTTTACAGTTCAGATCTGAACTTTCTCTGAATTCTGATTTGCTCCATTTCAGACCTGGTTTGTTTCATTGCGTAGTTCTCTGAAATACGGTTCCAACGCAACAAAAATCGCTGAATTATGTTATCGTTTGCACCAGTTATAGCAATTTATATATTAGTTACATAAATTAAATAATTAATTTATTAATAAAACACTAATTATACTTAACCCATTCTAATCCCTTCTTCCATCGTTACCCCTTCCTCGATACCGAACCCAAACATCGACATGAACTCCTGCCATCGCTCATCACCTCAGGACACCGGAGTCCGATCAAGACCCCTCCCCCAACGCGCCTCGAGGCGCTCCTCCATCCACCGTGGATCTCCTCAAGCTCGGTGGGCCCCCTGCTGCGAAAACCGCACCCAAAGTCGGCTTCTTTGGCCTATAAATTCACGCCCAATACTCAGTGAAAATCGATCATAGCCGTATGAACTGAAAGCTCTCTTCTTTCTCCTTGATTTATGTTTCGAATTCAGGAATTAACTCAAACTAGATTAGGAGATTATAACGGTTTTAATTCAGAGCACCATGGCCATCGCAAAAGCTTGGTGGCGGTTGTACAATTGTAACTAGGGTTTTGAGTATAATAGTATAATACGGTGTATTTATATATTATTTTATTCTTTTAATTCGAAAATGGCCCGTTTCTTCTTGCCTACCCCAATTCCAGCCCAACAAAAGATGTCCCTAGGCAAATACCCATGCTCCGGACGCAATGGGCTAGGGCCCGTCCGCCCAAACGATTGTTTTCACCCTGTTTTGTTTAATTTATTATTTAAATCATTTATTTAATTAATTCCAGCTTACATTTAATGTAACAATTGGGAATTTCGCTCAATCCGAATCGATCGCTAAACCGACCAAGACCGTTCGAAACCCCGGATTGCTTTGAGAACACGACAAATCGAAACGCAAATAGAAGAACATTTCAATACTTATTACAACAATTACATCAAAGTGCCAAAATATTACAGAGTAAGAAGAAATATTATACAATAGAGAATATTAGAGATTTAAATTACATTTAAATACATAGCAGCGGAAAAATAATACAAAATACAACGGAAAGAAATACACGCATACAGAGCTTTCCGAGTATCATTCCAGCTGTAAACCAGGATCCTGTGAATATAAATCTGCAAAACCCAACCACTAGCTGCCCGTGCAGAAAATAAGGGCACCCAGAGTTTAGGTTAAAACAATAAACTCCAGGTCAGTCATGTGACTGGTGTGAGAACTAAAACAGTTGTTAATCTTTATTTTTAAAGTTAGGTAAATCAAGGGACCACGCCGTATAACACGGAACGGGTTCTTACCCCAAGAATACCAGTGCATATAACAACAGCGCAATGCTAAATAAAGAAAATGAAGCTATTATAAGACCCAGGTCCCATCACACAATGCAACGCAAGCCGGAGGATAGGGTTTTACCTTATAATAGCCAAAGAATGCTTGATACGCTAAATTTCATCTTTTATTATTACTATAAGTGAAGAAAACAACTTCAAATATAAATGTATCAATCACAGGCGGCATGGGTACCATATATCATGTCGCCATACTAGTTCTACAACTAAACCGCAAAGGTCATATTGGAAATTGGATTTCCGTCATGAGTCGAGGCAAGGGGCAAGCTCCTCTCTGTTCGAGACACTCTAGCAAATGTCTCAGGACCACACACAACGGTCCTGGATCTTCAGGGTCGGTCCTCTCTTACTTTTAAGGATTAGTTATTCCTGAACACACGTTTCCCGGTCCTATAGGACCTTTATCCGAGGCGCCTCACATCCAACAACCACATAGGTGAAAAGTATATAAATGTCAGGGCTGGTAGGTCACCGACATCACCCATGGCTAGAAAGAAACGTCGTGCTCTCACTCTAGTCACTATCCCGTTTTTGACTCATACCGAGGTGTGAGGCTCACGAATTAACGCTATACACAAAGTTGTGCCACATAGGCCATGCTTTGATCATCAACCACAAGACTTTGCTTTTCAGCAGAAGCCTTGATCATCTGCCACTTAGGCATGCCACATAGGCAATTCATGCCATGCGATTGATATCCATCATTATACAACCTCTGAGCCCGTACGTCTTAGAGAAGGGCAATAAGCAAGAGAATAAATTCTCCGCCGCCAAATAGATATATATTTAATAGAAATCGATCACACAGAATAAAATCCAATGTCAGACACGCAATCCATTTACAAGTTCATTCTGGGTCTGAACAAAACCGGAGGAATCTTATTCCTCGCATATCCATCAATCTCCAAGTACGTATAGACGATCACCAACTGATTCCCTCCTCTTTGGTGTACAGCCCAATCAAGATTATCAGTAATCATCCAAACGATGTGAAGACCTCCGGTCTTCAACCACAGTCTTCATCTTTGACTTATCATCAAATCGGTTATTCAGAATGGGTATAAACCCGGCCTTTCCGAATAACTCGCGTATATAATAAACAAGTGTTACACAAACACAACATATGCCTCATTCCAATTCATAGTATTCTTTTATTCAAATATTCACATTCTTAGGGAAAGGTTCCCATTAATTTTATCAAAGATAAATTCTTCTAAATTTATTCTTTAATCTTCCTTTGGATATCATTTCAAACCATGTTAATGTTTTCCAAACCAGTCTGGATTAGCGAACCACATCGAAGCAATTATTTATTTTATTTCCCAATCCCAACCTATTCATCCCATGGAGCAAAACTGGTAATACTCCATATCTAACACCACGGTGTTATCGGTAAGTATTAATTACCATTTCACGTTCAAATCTAATCAAAGATTTAACTATCGCTTTGGAGCAAAACTGGTGATACTCCATTCCCGATCACTTTAATCTAATTAAAGTTTCATTAAAATTCCCCTTAGTTTTAATCTTCCCAAAAATCAGTATTTTGTCTTTAACTGGGTTAAAGAACCAATGTCATTTAAATCACGGTTCACGATAAACCCAAAATCACTTTCCATTGTTAATCGGGTTAAAGAACAGGTGTTATTCAAAACACCGCTCACGATAAACCCCAAAAACCAATATAAATTCAATTCCAATTAATTGGACAATTTCACTAAATCTTAATTAAAAGATTTATTCTTTTCTAAACTGGTGTCAAGAGCAGTGTTATTTAAGACACCATTCATGGCGAACCCAAAATCCCATTTGATATTAAATACAAGGCTCTGAATAGAAAATATATCGGCTTATATTCAATATCAAATTCTGAAACCAACAAATATCATATTGGAAATAACGATATAAATATATCTTTCAAATTTCCACAACCATATCTGTATAATCACGAAATCCAACATCGAAATATTCCGAAGATAATTTTGATTCAAATCCATTCCAATTCGTATATTGGAAATTCTGATTATTTTTAAAACCGCCTCTAATCCAATTTATTTATTCAAAATATTGGATTATAATTCTAGTTCAAAACTAGTTCATTTCGATAAAAATATATTTTTATCCTTTTAAAATATGGGATTTTTCACCCCAATTCTTTCTAAATCATTTATTATAATTTTACACAAATTATTGATATTTTTAATAATTTTATCAAGGCTCGTACAGTCGATTTCCAATTACGGTCGTCGAACTGCACTTACAGCGACCTTTTCCAAATTTGATTTGGACATAATTCCAAATCCAACCATTAGATTTCAAATTTCTAATATTCATTGAAAGCTCTTTTTGATACGAACCCAGTGGTTCCGGTTTGAGGAGAATCCGACGGTCGGCTCTCCCGTAACGTCAATTCGAAGTCAATGATCGAAATCCGCGAACTACCGCGACGCGACGCGTTCTATTCAGGCCATTTAATATATATATATATATATATTTCGTCGATTTCAATTCTAAACGTATTTTATAAATCGTTTTAAATTCGTTTTCAAAACGATTTCAAATTCATATTCAATTTTAAATCAAAATTGAATATTCCATATCATTAATATATAAATGATAATATTTTCAAAATGTTATATTTTGAAATCACTTCCTTTTCTATATTCATTACAAAAACGAATATAATCGATATAAATATCGTTCGCGTCAAAATGGCGCAAATCTAATCAACACTGCTTTATATATTTCAATAACTTCGTTATTCTATTCAACAAATGAATATTTTCTTCAACACATGAATATATATTACTTTCTACACATGAATATTCTCAACACATGAGTATCGTCAACACATGACTATTTTTGTTATTTAATATATTTTATAAAATTATGATTTCTATCTTTTAATTCTTAATCAGGCTTCAACCGTAAATTAGTAAGAGAACGATTCCCTAAGTATTAACCTCAATGGCTGAAACCAACATCAGATCAATACCCAGGAAACCACTCATCTTAACTAGTTTCTAGCTAGTTTCTAATTTTATATATGATAAAAATGTGAATTTTATTGTTAAAATATTTCGTTCAACACATGATAAGTTTCAACACGTGGATATTCTCAACACATGAGTATCGTCAACACATGACTATTTATTCTATTCAACACATGAATCTTTATTTTATAATATTCTTTATTTTCCAAATTGGAATGAGGCCCACTCAATTACCATATAATGTTAATTATATGAATTCCATACAACACATGTATATAATAGCAATGATAAATAATCAACCATCATCCAAAGTGCACTACACAACTGTCTGTCAACCTATCGAATGACATACAACTAAATGATTTGGATTAGTGTACATCAAATATCATCCCGATACCGGTGTGGGGTTCCAGTCAACAAACAAAGATTTTTATTTGTGCAGTTGGGCGATGTGTAAAATTTATCATCCCAATCAGTATCCTTCAAATGGGTGTACATAAACAAATCGTTCGATTTGTAAATGAATATTTATTTATTCACATTCACGTTAAATTTATATTTTTAACGGTAAATAATTTATTTCATCACATGAATATATTTCCATTCATTCCACATCACAATCAATTTTCACCGCACAACGAAATCAAATAAGTCATCCATGGTCTGTGGACGACGGGTGTTGGGTGCTGCTAAGCACCATCTGCATCCTAGTATATATTTTTAACTAGAAAACAAGAATTAAAGTGAGAAGTTTTCACCGATTAGCTAAACCAAACACCGCGATTCTTCATATGTAGGAAATCTTCGCCGTGTTTCCTTTTGTCACTTTCGTTGTCCGTATTCACTACATATATAAAAATCACATTTTTATATGATATTCATATAAATAAAAATCATATCTTTATATGGTTTAAAAATCTTACCTTTACTATAATAAATATCTTACCTTTATCATGATAAAAAATCTCGCCTTTATAATGCAAATCACATTCTTAAAATAAACAACTTTAAATAAAAACTGAATTAAACAATTTCAAATTAAACAAACACAAAAAAGAAACTCACAAAGGAGGGGGCTGCGTCGGTTTAAGATGGAGGGGATGAGGGGTTGCTTCGCGGTGATGGACAACTGGAGGAGGCCGCAAGCGAGGGGTGTGGTCCAGACAGTGGTGTCGGCGGCTTCTAGGGTTGTGGTGGAGTTTGCTGGTGCGGATTTTGGGGCTTGGAGGTTCACGGTGGAGAGAGGAGCGGCGGGGGTCGTCGGAGGTGGTCAGGGGGAGGCTACATTGGCCGATGGTGGTGGCTACAGGCGTCGTCGGCAAGGGTTTTAAGGGGAGGGCGGCGATTTTGGGGGACCACTCGGATTGGGGATGGAGAAGGAGTGAGGATAGAGAGGAGAGAGAAGGGGAAGGAAAGGGGAGTTCATTTGCGGCGGTGCGGCATCCAAGGGTGACAGCGGTGGCTAGAAAAGGGGGAGGCGACTTGTGGGATCGGGTTTCTCCTTTTTGGAGTGGCGGCTGATTTGTGAACATGGAGAGAGAATAGAAAAAGGGGGTTAAGTAATTATATAATTAATTATTTAATTAATTTAATTCTCCAAAAAGTCACTTTTCCATTCGAACTCCAAATCGAGTCCAATGACTGTCGACCCTAGCTAATTACCCCCATTCCGAACACAATGGAATATGCTTCGCAAGCCAATTCGACCAATTCGATCAGTTTTCATTTAGATTAAAATATAAATCTATATATTCAATTTTAAACGTACATTTCAATTTACCGGGGCCACATACTGATTTTAAAAATTCCAGAAAAATTATTTCTAGCTTTGTACTGACGATACAGTCCTAAAAAACTAATTTCGTCAAATTTGAAGACCATTTGAAAAATGGCCATTTTCCAGTAAATTGAATTCAACTGAAATTGGTCAAACATGTTTTCTTCTGCCACGCTCACATATTAATTCAGAAAATTTTGAATTTTGGAATCTAGCAATAATTTGACATCCCGGATCCAACAAAAGTGGTTTCGTCGAAAACAAAGGTCATTTGCAAAATGGAAATTTTTAAGGGCTTTATATATATTAAAATATATATAAATTCCACGACTTTTCTGAATTTTCAACTGGGCATAACTTTTTATTCTTGCTATGAAATTTTGATTTTTCGGATTTGTTGGAAAGATATTTACAAATAGATTCAAATATTTTTGGTTTCATCAAAATCCGGTTTATTATGAATCCTGTACATTCATTTGAAATTTGAAATCGAATTTTCGAGCTACCGCGCCATTTTCAATTCCTTTTATATTTAAAATAAAATATTTATATTCTAACGACGATCTATATAAATATATACGTTCTAATTCTATTCAAATTAAATTTCTCGTCGTTATTATTTAAAATAACTCATTTTAAATATTCAAAATTCATTAAAATTTCCAAAATAAAAATTTTAAATTGGCTCGGATTTTCAAGTTATTACATTTAAATTCACCGGGGCCACATAAGAGCTCAGAAAAATCCAGAAAAATTATTTTTGGCTTTGTTTTAACGATACGGTCCTAACAAAACTAATTTCGTCGAATTCTAAGACTTTTGAAAAATGTCCATTTTCCAGTCGATTAAATCTGACTGAAATGGACAAAACACATTTTCGTTTGCCACGCTCACATATCAATTCGAAAAATTATGAAAATTGAAACCTAATAGTAATTTGACGTTCCGGTTCCAACAAAAGTGGTTTCATCGAAAACGGAGGTCGTTTGAAAAATGACTATTTTTAAGGGCCATATATTGTATTAAAATATATATAAATTCTATAGCGACTTTTCTAAAATTTAAACTGGCCCTAACTCTTCATTTTTAAAGTGAAATTTTAGTTTCTTACATTCGTAGAAAGATATATTTAAACTGATTTAAATATTTTCGGTTTTACTAAAATCCGATTTATTTTGAATCCTGTACATTCAGTTAAAGTTTAAAATCAAATTTTCAAACTGCCGCGCTATTTCTAACTCCTTTTATATTTAAATAAAATTTATTCGTTTTAACTTCGATTAAAATAAATTTTTAGTCGTTATTATTTAAAATAAACTAGTATATAAAGTCCATTAAAATTTCTAAAATAAAAATTTTAAATTGGTTCAGAATTTGCGGGTTGTTACACCGAGGTGGAGCCATAGCCCCCATGAAAAACAAAATAGAGGGATATTTGAATTTTGAGGCTCTTAAAGGCGGGCCTGTACAGATATGGAAAAGCCCCCGACCGAGTTCTGTTTTCTTGTATAGCCCTACCACGGAACTCGGTGCGCATTAGAGGTTATGTGTGGTTAAGGCATCAAATACAATTGACGATATGTGCATGGGAAAGTCTAGATACATGCATGTCTGCTCTGGGTGGTGTATCGTAGACTTGAGGGCATTACTCTGGTATGGAATCTGATTCGATCGAGGGTGGCAGTCCATACACCTACATAGCATTGTAATGACAGATATATGTGAAACGTAACATTGTTATGTAGAGATCCGTATGTCACTCTGGCGTGATGTAGGACTGCATTCATTTCTGTGGCATTGTGGTGGAGATCGTGCGTGTGGGGTACCATGGGGTGTACATTAATATTGGGGGGTAGCTACATATTTACTATATTAGGCTAATCAACTGGGAAGTAAATGGGTATGACATGTGTTTAAGCCTTGAGTGTTGTTAACCCAAGTAACCTAATAAATAAGAAAATGTGATTGAATGGTATATGTAGGATTATCCAAAGTGTACAGTTTAAATCTAGTCACCAGAAATTGTGTTATGACTCCCTCCTCATAACATACTCGCTGGTTAATTTTGTGGCTGAGATATGATAGCTTTGGATATTGGTTAGGCAGTATTATTACTACGGTAAGGCTATACTTTGATTATATTATACTTTATCCATTCCCCTGTGAGATATTCTCTGAGCTTTGACATATTTTATATCTTTGTCTTTTCTGCAAGATACCCAAGCAACCAACACGGGTTTCGATGGATTAGAATTTTGAAAAAAAATCGTCTTGTCGGAATTCGGGTTGTCACGTTCTCAGAAGTTCAATAGTGTCATATAGTCTCGAATAACAACCAATTAAGTAATGGTCGTACATCTCATACCGTAAGATTTTACCTAATTATTTTCTATATGCTAGTAAATTTCGCTCGGTTACATGAGATTTGATTGGTAAAAAGCTATTTAATATGGTTGGTTCTCACCCAACTCCCAACCATTCGAGTAAGGTTGTCAAATCCTTCACAAAGATGTTATAAAGTGGCACATAATCTCAAATAGAAATTAATCAAGTAACATTCATACATCCATACTATAAGAATTTACCCGATTATTTACTATACGATATAAACTTCATTCGAACGTAAAGAAATTTAAAGGCCCATTTGATCGACGAAGACTGGTTCAATAAAAATTTGTTTCTTAAAATCCTTATTTTGAAATCATTGATGCATAATCCAATACAGACACACACACACACACACACACACACACACACACACACACACATATATATATATATATTTAAGAACCTCTTTTCTAAATACTATATATGTACATAAATAGTATAATCATTATTTAAAACAGTCTAAAACCTCTATCAATGTAATAATAAATAATATATACATATGCATATATACACATACATGTTATTCTTTTCCCAAAAAGCTTTATATAAGAAAGACTTTTGTATTTACTAATTATTCTAGAAAACATATTTAATTTGACAATAGTTCCTCATTTAATTTGAAAATATGAAATAACTATTTATTTAATTTACATAAAACTATATTGGAGGAAGAGCTATTTACTTATAGGCATATATAAATATATATATATATATATATATATATATATTATAAACAAAGAAAAGTTGTCTTGGGTCTATTTGCTCTTGTAAATATAACCCAAAAATAATGTAAAACTTTTGATTCAATTAAATTTAAAATCATCGACAGTATTTTTTTTGAATTTGTTCAGGAGGGAACCGACTAGAGTCGCAAAACCCTCTCTAGTGCACCTAACCCGGTCCGCGAGCACCACATAAGTGGCTGATCTTAGCGTATGCACGTGGTAAACTCTTATCATGCCATTCTGGGTTTCAAACCCACACCATTGTTACCATGGTGCAAGTCCTTAACCGCTGGGCTACTGTTGCGGACAAAATCATCAGTAGTATATATATACAAATAAATATTAATATATATAAAAATTTCATATACCCTAATTATACCCAACACCATGCACCAAGATTCTAAATAGAGTGACGCATCTTCAAATTAGCTCTTTAAAATACAAGTCAATTAGAGTACCCAACTTTTTTATGAGGTTTTTCAATCCCTAGAATAAAACCATAGAATATTAACCACATTCATTAAATACAAAAGATCAAATCTAAAAAAGAAAGTGAATTCTGGCATGAAAATTAGTGCTAAAAAGAAAGAAAAAAAGAAATGGACTCGAGCGATCAAATTGGTGATCGGAGGAGGCAACAAGTGCCATTGGAGAGACGAACGGCTCTACCTTGAGAAAGTCTAGGCTCTAGTCAGTCCACTAGTTTTGTGGTATTAGACCACCAGTGTGGAAACCTAAAGTGGGCTCTTGTTGGTTATGGTGGCATTCTGAAGACTCGTCGCCGCTCATTTCTTCATTAAGAAATATATATAAATTTTTTAAGCACAAAATTGGATGTCATTCAAGCTTTCAGACACTCAAATGGTAATGATTAAATAGATTATAAGACTAGGGTTATTTGCAAGCAAAAACTGAAATTACAATTTGCAAGTGATTGCCTATAGAACCTAGATCAATTCAATTGAAAATTCAACTAATTGGAAAACACAAATTATGATCCAATGCTAGAAGTATAATGGCTACTTACCTAATTCAAGATTGACTTGATGCAAGAATCCCATATTAGAAGCTAACAACTACAACATTAACCTGGGCTTGATTTTTGTTAAATAATGCAAAACGATGGTTGTCAGTTTGGGCGAAACGTGAGATCAACACTCTAATAACTTCACTTAGAGGTGGAAAAGATTACTTGAATTCGATTGCAATAATTACAAACCAAAAACTCACTGATTTTGAACAATTTAAAGATGAAATTTGAATTCTAATAATGTGGCATAGCTGGTCTTAGTTCTAGATTTTTATTCTTTATTGAAATGAAATAGTAAAGTGAGAAAATGAGAGTTTTTAGGTTCACACAAGGTGACTACATGGGCCAAGCATGTGCCCAATCATTCAACACTCATGCAACAATATTTTCTCAATATAAACACTTAAACTCCTTAAAAATGTATATGATTTGTCAAGTTTTACAAAACACTAAAATACCAAAACACAATATTTTTACTGATTATGCAAAGTTTTTACATAAAACACAATATTACTTTTATTTTCAAGAGTTTTTCTTAATAAATTATTATTTAGCAAAAATATCATTTTAGACAAAATTACCAATATAAAAAATTTTACAAATTTCAACATTTTTTTGCAATAGCATTATATAGAAATAGTTAACTTTTCATTCAAAATAAATAGGTGAATAAATTTTTTCCCATTTTTAATTAGAAAATTATTTTCCATATAATTTTCAAAATCCCATTTTCTTAAAATAATTATTAAATTATTGAACATAATGTCTACATTATACAAATGAGTATTTGTTGAATTTCCACTTTATTTAATCCCAAAACCCATTTTAGTTTTGAAATTAATATTTAATATTCCCTAAATTTATCTTAAAATTAGTTAAAATAATTAAA
The DNA here is from genome assembly GCA_030737875.1 of Allium sativum. Classification (NCBI taxonomy): domain Eukaryota; kingdom Viridiplantae; phylum Streptophyta; class Magnoliopsida; order Asparagales; family Amaryllidaceae; genus Allium; species Allium sativum. The sequence continues at coordinate 750,737,879 of CM060915.1, forward strand.
CCCATAATTTTTGATTAGTTTCGAAGTAGTCATGACTAGTTTTGTTACGGACTCCCCCTTACGAAAATTGAATCCTCATCATTTCCTTAGGGAAAAAGACTACAAGAACCAATAAAGAATGAAGCTTCAAGATGAAAAATGAGCTATGAGCAAAGGATAACTCAACACAATAAATATATCACTAATGACCTTAAAAAGCATACATAATGTCGGCTCCATAATCTCAACAGTTCCACAAAGACATATGCATGATCATTTGACCATTGGACTATAATGAGCAGAACGCCTTAATTTTCAAGGTGTTTAATCTTCGAGAACACATATAAATAGGTCTCTACTCAAAAGTAGGAAACCTGAAAAGATCTCAAAAACTCAAGTGTGATTGGCCAACGGGCAAAACAAAGTTTCCAAAACTTCCATGATTATGAAATACACACGAATAACTTCACCTATGCCAAGGCAACAAGATTGGAGGAGGAATTAAATAACAATAGGACCCGTATACTAGGTGGTTGGGGTAAGGTCCATTTCATTATATCCTAGAGCCAACTTCTCAAATTGAATGATTCACAAAACATACTCTCACAGAAATGCCTAAATGGAATTAGGTCTTTGGTAGTTATTCTATGATCCTAGTAAACAAAAACATGATCGATAAATTTTCTAAGTCAAAGTTCGGAGGATGCTATAATAATTCTAACTGGACATAGTTATTAGATCAGGTCAACCAAATAAATATGATTCTAAAATATAGGAATATATACAATTGTGAATTTCATGATTCTACACAAACCATTAGGGGTACCCAATTAACATTTCCACGTTTGATATAATCTTAATAGTTATTTTTTTAGAAAAAAATCATATGGTAAATTTAAAATTTGAATAACCCCTTAAATTATGATTTAGCTTAATATAAATGACGAACACAAATATTTTCCTAGGGGTGGCAATTAGACCCGACCCGTCGGGTCTCGGTTCTAGTCGGGTTGGTTTTTGTCGCGTCTAAACTATACATTTCAAAAATCTGGACCTAACCCGACCCAAGCTTCGATTCGGGTCGGGTCGGGCCGAAGCTCGGGTCGGGTCGGTTCGGGTCCTGTTGAATAATAACACTAAAAATACATATATTTCAATACTTTTTGGTCGGGTTTTTCTGGTTGGGTCTATGCGGGGTCGGGTTTGATCGGGTCTTGATGGTATTTTTTATCACCTAGACCCGACCCGAAACCCATTGGGTTCAGTTCGGGTTTGGGTCTTTTCGGATCGGTTCGGTTTGGGTCTTCGGTTCTCAGTTTTAATTGCTATCCCTATATTTTCCTTTAGTTATAAATACCTTCCCAGGGTCTTCTACGAAAATAAATTTCACTACGTATACAAAAATTAAAAAGCATTACCTTTTTTAGATTCTTTTTAAATATGCTAGTATAGAATTCTCCATATTTATTCTTTGGATCTAAATCAGTGCACCTATCAAAATTATCATAGCTTTTGTAATGAAATCATTTCCTTATTTTAGAAATATAGATTGTTCATAATATTTAAAGTACTTGATTTAGTTATACCCTAAAGTAAGGCTAATCGATTAACTCAAAATGTAACGACCAGGAAAATCTGAACCAATTTAAAAATTTTAAATTGGCTATTTTGGTGGATTTTAAATATTTAAAATAAATATTTTAAATAATAACGACGAAAAGTAAGTTTGAATCGACGGTTGAAAATAAATATAATTAATTCTAATTATAAACAAGGCCTGAAATGGCGCGGTAGTTTCAAAATTTGAATTCAAACTTGGACTGACTGTACCGGGTGCAAAACAAAATGGATTTTAGTGAAACCAAAAATATTTAAATCTGTTAGTGAATATCTTTCTAAAAAATTTGAAAAATCAAAGTTTAATAGCAGGAAGAAAAAGTTATGGCTAAATGAGTTTTTAGAAAGGTCGCTATATAATTTATATAGCCCGTGAAAATGGCCATTTTGTAAACGACCTCAGAATTTGTCGAAACCACTTTTGTTCGATCCGGGATGTCAAATTATTGCTAGGTTTCAAATTTCATAATTTTTGAAGCTAGTATGTGAGCGTGGCAAAAGAAAATGTGTTTGGTCGATTTCTATTAAATTGGATCGACCAGAAAAAGGCCATTTTTCAAATGGTCTCAGAATTCGACGAAACTAGTTTTGTTAGGACCATATCGTCAAAACATAGCTAGATTTATTTTTTTGGAATTTTTGGGATCAATATGTGGCCCCGGCAAATTGAAATGTACGTTCAAATTAAATATTGAATGATTTATATTTTAATTTGAAGGAAAACTGACTGAAACAGTCGAATGGGCCTACGAAACATATCCCATTGTGTTCGGAATGGGGGTATTTAGCTAGGGATGACAGTCGTTGGGTTTGATTGGAGTTCGTATGAGATAAGGGGTATTTTTGGATTTTTGAAATTTATAAATATAAAAAAAATGGGCCAATAGAATTCATTTCTCTCTCCCCACCAGAAACCCGTAACCCCCTTATATCGAACGACGGCCGCTCTTCCTTGCTTCTCTCCTCGCTTTCTCTTGAATCTCTCAATAAAATTCAACATTCCTGTTGGGGTTTTTGTAGAGGGTCCTCCAGGCTTTAAATCCATACCACTCTCGACCTCCAGCGTTCAGTATTTGTCAAGATCCAAGGCCAGAAAGTAGCCGCCGTTCGCACCAAAATCCGCCGTCACCTGCAGTTCGAGTTCTACAAAGTGGGTAGCGCCGGAGAGCCCTCTCGAAGGCCATCAACGTGGCGTAGGCCGATCGGCACCTAGCTACACAGATTTCGAGAAAAGTGGCGACCTAATTTTGAAAGAAATTTGAGAGGTAACGGTTTAATTTATTTTAATCTGATTATAGCACTTTAAAGCACTACGGTTTTTGATTTCATTGTAAAAATCATATCTTTTTCGTTTGTTGACGAAATTCAGTGAAACAAGAGACAATGGACTCGTGTGGACGTCTTCTACATTCTAGAAGAGACCGCATATTTTTCTGAGCCTTCTGCTATTTTTGGTGGAGTGGAACCCAATGTGAGATTTCTAAATTATAAACGATATGGAAAACGACGATGTATAAATTATATAATCGATGTATGAGTTATATAAGCGTTGTACACCTCATATATAAGCATTGTATAAGTTGTACGTTCGATGTATAAGTTATATATGCGTTGTAAAAATTATATATGTGTTGAAATAGAAGTGAAATACTTATATAAATATATACATACACCCCTCGTCCACTAACCATGGACGATATTTATTGGTTGTAATTGTTGTGAAAATTGGTTGATAGCGAATGGTTGATTGGAATTGTTTGTGGTTGAAATTGACTGATTGTGGTTGAAAAATACCCGTTTGTGGTTGAGAATTATTTGGTTGAAACCACATAGGATTAGTTTGTGGAAATGAAAAAAATATACATGCCGCCTGTGTGCGAACTAGATGCATGAAATCCCCATTGTCAAAAGCTGCGAGGCTTTAAGGTAGAGCGAGGAGCCGTACTAGGGACGGCCCTGGTTTTAACTACCCTGCCATTATGCTGCCGATTTTTTTTGAAATATTCATGTGCTAGAATTATTTTCATTTGTTGAAATTATTTTCATATGTTGAAACCGCATTTATGTGTTGAATAGAAATTCATTCGTTGAATAGAAATTCATGTGTTGAATGGTGTTCATGTTTTAAATTAATTGCTTTAACAATAAAAATCACATTTTTATTATATGTATGAACTATAGAAAACATTCATGTGTTGAATAGAAATTCATTCGTTGAATAGAAATTCATGTGTTGAATGGAATTCGTGCTTTAAATAAATTGTTTAACCAATAAAAATCACAATTTTATTTTATATATACGAACTATAGAAACCCTTCATGTGTTGAATAGAAATTCATTTGTTGAATAGAAATTCATGTGTTGAATGGTATTCGTGCTTTGAAATAAATTGTTTTATAATAAAAATCATATTTTTATCATCTATATGAATTATATAAAATAGTCGTGTTTTTAAATAAATTGTTTTATAATAAAAATCATATTTTTATCATCTATATGAATCATATAAAATAGTCGTGTTTTGAAATAAATTGTTTTATAATAAAAATCATATTTTTATCACCTATATGAATTATATAAAATAGTCGTGTTTTGAAATAAATTGTTTTATAATAAAAATCATATTTTAATCACCTATATAAACTATATAAAATAGTCATGTTTTGAAATAAATTGTTTTACAATAAAAATCACATTTTTATTATATACATGAATTGTTAAAAATATTGAAGTGTCGAAATAAATGTCTATTGGATAAAAATATCATTTTTATCAAATGTATGAAAAGAATATGGTTTTGAAATCGAAGAATCGATTATATTTATATTTATATATATATATAATCAAAATATATCGAATAACGAAGCTGCAGTTCGTATTTTGAAACCGTGATTTCAAACGATTAGTGCGGAAGATCCGACCATCGGATTTTCCCGAAACCGAAACCGTTGGGTTCGCCTTGGAAATATCTTTCCAAGACACCCACTTTGTAAAGATCCAACGGTTGGATTGTCTAGAATGTTTAATTCATATATGAAGAAAAACAGCGCCAGAATCGATTATATATATATATATATATAATTAAATTAAATCGAATAACGACGCTGCAGTTCGTATTTTGAAATCGAAACTTCAAACGAGTGTACTGGGAGATCCGACCATCGGATTTTCCCAAAACTGAAACCGTTGGATTCGTTTTGAAAAGATCTTTCTAATGATATAAAATTTGTGAAGATCCAACGGTTTGATTTTCAGATATGTGTAAATCAAATCTGAAGAAAAACAGTGCCACGGCCGCGTTATGGCTCGAAGCTTCATTTGAATGAATTGGCTATAAATAAATAAAAATAGCGATAAATCGCTATAAAATATTATAAACGATATGGAATGGAAATGAACCGAATTTACCCAGTTTATTGAATATTTGATGGTTGAATGTGAAATTTATAAACTAACTGGAGGTTAGCTAAGTCGGATGGTTTCCTGGGTTTTGATCTGATGTTGGTTTCGGCCTTCGGGGTTAATATTTGGGAAATCGTTCTCTTACTGATTTAAGGTTAGTGAATAATGAATTGGAATGAAGAGTATGTTGTGTTTGTGTAGCACTTGTTAATTATATACGCGAGTTGCTCAGAAAGACCGGGTTTATCCCATTCTGAATAACTGAATCGACGATAAGAAGTCGAAGATGAAGAGGTGGTTGAAGATCGGAGGTCTTCACCTCGGTTGGATGATAACTGATGTCTTGATTGGGAGGCATCCTGAAATATGGATAATGAGTGGTGATCATCCAGACGTACGTGAAGATCGATGGGTATGCGAGGTATATAGTGCCTCCGGTTTCGTTCAGACCCAGAACGGACTTGCAAATGGACTGTATGTTTGACATGGGAATTAATTCTGCGTGATTGATAGCCATCAGTTGCATGGTGTGAATTGCCTGTGTGGCATGCAAAGATGCAGTGATCAAGGCTTCTGTTGAAAAGCAAAGTCTTGTGGTTGATGATCAAAGCACCGCCTGTGTGGCGTAGCTTTGTGTATAACGTGAATTCGCGAACCTCACACCCGGTATGAACCAGAAACGGGAGAGGACCTCAGTGAGGGCATGCGTTTCCTTCTAGCTAGAGGTGGTGTCAGTGCGTAAAACTAGCTGACATTTATACTATTTTTCACCTATGTGGTTGTTGCTATTGCGAGGCGCCTCGGATATATCGGTGACTATGTGAAACCGATGGAGTCATTCATTGGCTCATTTACGCCCCAAAGGACGGGGAAACGTAGTGTTCAGGCATAATAATCCACATCGGTGGACCGGCCCTGACGATCCAAGGCTTGCCTGCGCGTTTGCCTGAGACTCGGGCTAGACAGTCTCGAATTTGGTAAGGACTATCTTTTGCCTTGGTTCATGACGAAAATCCAATTTCCAAATACGACATGTGCGGTTTTGATTGTATACCTATGTATGGTGACATGATATATGGTACCCATGCCGTCTATGATTGATATTTATGATTGTTTTTTAAAATTAGAAACTAACCGGAAATGAGCTAAGACGGATGGTTTCTTGGGTATTGGTCTGATGTTGGTTTCGGCCTTCGGGGTTAATACCTAGGGAATCGTTCTCTTACTATTTTACAGTTGGAGTCTGATTAAGAATTCTTTTGTTTTATTTGTATCAAGCATATTTTGGCCATTATAAGGCAAAACTCTATTCTCCGGTTTGCGTTGCATTTTGTGATGGGAACTGAGTCTTATAATGGATTCATTTTTATAAAAAACATTGCGATGTTTAAAAGATTTACTTGTTTTAAAAGCACTAGCAATCCAATAGAGTAAACCCGTTCCGCGAAAGTGGCGTGGTCCTGTGATTAGCCATATTATAAAATGTGTTAAGTAGATTTCTCATACCAGTCCCATATGACTGACTCGTAGTTTGTTTCACTTGCAAACTCGGGTGCCCCTTTTTCTACATGGGCAGCCTTGTCTTCAGGTTTTAGCAGGCTCTTTCTGGATAGATGGAGCTAAAGATGGATTCTATCATTTATCTCTTTTTATGCTGTTCAGCTCCTAATGTACATATTATGTTTGTTTTCCGCTGTAAACATTTATATATAGCTGAACTATATTTGTACTAAGTATGATCCTGTATACTGTGTAACTCTGATGATTACGTTTATCCAGTGTATTATTTGTACATTATCTGGTGTGTTTATTTATTTCTGTTCTGCTATTATCTGTTTATGTGTTATATTCCAAAGATTACCCTTGCCTCCGTTATTACGGGGTTTGGGTCATCACATGTGGTATCAGAGCTTTGGTTAATCTTAGTGCTGGAATATAACATATTAACGAACTCGTCAGAAATAGAACCAGTAGTGTTCTAGGACGAATAACTCATTACAGATAGGATCAGTAATATCCTAGTATGAGTATAGCAGAATGAAATACACTCCGACAGACACATTTACATTCAAGTATATGTTTCTATGTTTTAAAATATCCTTTCTGTTGACCTGACACTTTGTCTGCCATTTGCACAAGTACTAGAAAATGAGTGCTAGAAACAGAAGAAGTAATACTGACCCGGATATAGAAGCTCTATTTATGAAATATAGAAATCTGGGTGGAAAACCATTCTTGGGCGAAGAATCTATTATGAAAACACAAGCTTCGATTCGTTCTGCTAAGAAAATCTTTGACGGTTTAAAGCTAAGAGATGACCCAGAAAAGATTACTGGCATCTTGGGCACTCAAAGAAGAAGCTTTGTTCTGGTGGGATTCGATTATTAAGGATAATCCATAAGGTGATATCACCTGGGATAGATTCAAAGAGGTTTTCAGTGAAAGATTCATTCCTCCCGAAGCAACTGAGCGCGTATGTGATGAATTCTCTTATCTGATACAAGGAGATATAACCATTCCAGAATATCATAAGAAATTCAACGAACTTTCTCATTTTGCCCCTCATCTGATTCAAGATCCAAAGATGAAGAATCTGAGGTTTATTCATGGCCTGCAAAGAAAATATCATAATAGTGTAATGAGGAATGTGAAGCTTCCTTTTTCTGAAATGATATACATGGCTTACCAGTATGAGGATCTCGACAAGAAAGGTATGTTGCGTTACGAAGAGGAAGTCAGTTCTAGTAATAAAGGTGAGTCTGAAACTGATCGTCCTGAGGCCAGTACGATGTCTGAGGTGAGTAAAAAGCCCAAAGTCAATCGGAAAAGGGCTAGATATGAGAAGGAACCAGTAACGACGGCCACATGCTCTAACTGCAAGAAACCAGGGCATTTGACCAGGAATTGTAAATCCTCCAAGAAATGAAAGGAGGATGAGTCTAAATCCAAGAGCAAGTTTCAAGTAACTTGAGAGTGCAATCTTTGTCATCAGGCTGGTCATATAAAGCGAGATTGCTGGCTGTTGAAAAAGACCAAAGAGGCTCAGGTAAATGAAGTGGCAGAAACCTCAGCACCCTCAGTTGTTCAGGAAAGGCCGGATGTTTTAGAAGGTACGGTAACTATCAAAGATATTCCAGTTAAAGTACTGTTTGACACCGGCGCGTCGCGAAGCTTTGTTGCAAAGAATGCGATTAAGAAACTGGAGTTGAATCTGAAAAAGCTCAAAGAACCAATGACTGTCCATAATCCGGTTGGGGGTTCCCTCGATCTCAGTTGGGTTTGTGGGGTGTCGGTTTCTTTTTCTCGTTATCGGTTCCCTACCATCGCGGCCGTCATGAATTTTACAGAGTTTGATCTTATCTTGGGGTTAGACTAGTTGACCAAATATGAAGCTGAGGTTAAATGTACCGACAGAGTCGTTAAGGCAAAGATTAAATCAGGTGATTATATAACCATTCCCTGTGAAGGTCAGAATTATAATAGAAAAGACTTCTGGGCAGCTTTGGATGTTTCTCCTGCTCAAATATAAAATATCCCTGTAGTCACAGAGAATGTTCCCGACCTCATAAAAGATATTCCTATCGTCAAGAATTAAGCGGATGTGTTCAAAGAAGTCGTTAGTTTACCTCCGCAGAGAGAAATTGATTTCAAGATCGCTTTAATTCCTAACGAAAGGCCAGTAGTTCTCGCTATTCGAAGAATGACCTTGAAAGAGAAAGAGGAATTAGACAATCAAACTCGACAGCTTGTATGGAAGGGTCTGATCAGGCCTAGTTTATCTGATTGGGGAGCAGCAGTGGTGTTTGTCCCAAAGTCTGACGGTACTCTGCAACTATGTGTGGATTATCGTGACTAGAATAAGCAGACAATAAAGAAAAAATATCCATTGCCGTGAATCGATGATTTATTGGATCGTCTGAATGGAGCACAAGTATTTTCAAGGATGGACCTAGCTACAGGCTTCCATCAGCTTCGTATTGCCGAAGAGTGTGTTCCTATGATAGCATTCAGGGGTCCAGACTTATTCTACAAATGGTTGGTAATGTCGTTCGTCCTGTGTAACGCTCCAGCTTTCTTCGTCGATTTAATGAATTGAGTGTTCAGAGGGGTCCTGAATAAGTTTGTTCTGGTTTTTATTGACGATATTCTAATCTTCTCTAAGTCAAAGGCCGAACATGAAAAACATTTGGAGCAGGTTCTAAAAATTCTGAGAAAGAATGTATTGAAAGCTAAACTGTCCAAATGTATATTCTGGCAAGATGAAGTGAAATTTCTTGGCCACGTCGTATCAAAAGAGGGAATTGTTGTGGATCCAATTAAAATCACCTCTACTCAAAATTGGAAACAGCCTAGTACTCCCACCGAAGTCCGAAGTTTTCTTGGATTGGCTAGTTATTACCGGAAGTTTGTTAAAGATTTTTTGAAGATATCTAGTCACTTAATGAAGCTTATAAAGAAGCACTCAAAATTCAAGTGAACTCCAGAATGCGAGGAGGCTTTTGAGGAGCTAAAGTTAAGATTAACAACGGCTCCAGTGTTAACGATAATCGATGGCAATCAGGACTTGAATGTATGGACAGATGCCTCTAGAGAAGGCCTTGATGCGGTATTAATGCAAAGAGGCCAAGTTATTGCTTATGCTAGCCGTCAGCTGAAGCCACATGAAAAGAACTACGTTACTCATGATCTTGAGTAGTTGGCTATCGTATTCGCATTGAAAATCTGGAGACACTATCTTCTGGGTGAGAAATTCGAATTGTTTACAGATCACCAGTCGTTAAAGTATCTGTTCACCCAGAAAGACTTGAATCTGAGGCAGCAACGTTGGCTAGAGTTCCTTGCAGCATACGATTTTGAGATTCTATACACTCCAGGAAAAGCCAATGTCGTGGCCGATGCGTTAAGCCAAAAGAATGTAATGATCGTCAGTTTTATTATTACGACTTCATTGATTGATAAAATATCTGCTCTTCATAAGGATGATCACTTCATTCAAAGGATCAGAGAAAGGATACAGAAAGGCGAACACTTGAGTTTCCAGATTGATGACCAAGGGATTCTAAGGCTAAAGGGTCGAATTTGTGTTCCTAACATTTATGAGCTCCGAAAGGAAGTACTGGATGAATGCCACAAGTCAAAATTTAGTATCCATCCAGGAGTAAGCAAAATGTATAATGACATCAAACGCACTTTCTGGTGGAGGTCGATGAAGAGAGACATTTCTTTATATGTCAGCCGATGCTCTACTTGCCAACTAGTCAAAAGTGACCAGCAGAAACTTGCCGGGTTGTTACGACCGCTGGACGTTCCAGGTTGGAAGTGGGAACATATTTCCATGGACTTCATAGATGGTTTTCCCAGAACCAGAAAAGGAAATGACAGTATTTGGGTGATCGTAGATCGCTTCACGAAGACCACCCATTTTATACCTGTCAGATCGAACCGAACTGCTCAGAGTCTGGCGCAGATATATTTCAAGGAAATTGTTAGGGTACATGGAGTGCCGATCAGTATAGTTAGTGATAGAGATCCAATATTTACTAGCAAATTCTGGGAGGCATTTCAAGTAGAACTGGGAACGAAGCTGAATCTAAGCTCCGCCTATCATCCTCAGACAGATGGTCAAACTGAGAGGGTGAATCGTATTTTAGAAGATCTATTGTGGGCTTGTGTTCTTGATTTTGGTGGATCATGGTAAGACCATTTGCATTTAGCTAAATTCTCATACAACAATAGCTACCAATCGAGCCTGACAATGTCACCATTCGAAGCATTGTATGGTAGACCGTGCCGATCTCCTGCTTGTTGGGTCGAACCTGGTAATAGGCTTGTATTGGGACCTGATATGATCCGGGAAGCTGCAGACAAAGTCGATTTCGTTAAGAAACGATTACTCGCTGATCAAAGTCGACAGAAGAGCTATGCTGATTCGAGAAGAAGGGATTTGGCCTTTTCTGTTGGTGATTATGTGTATCTAAGGGTTTCTCCGATGAGAGGAGTGATTCGATTTGGAAAAACTGGGAAGTTGGCGCCCAAATTTATTGGTCCATTCCCTATTCTTGAAAGGATTGGAACCCTCGGTTATAGAATTCAATTGCCTGATTGGTTGCCTGGAGTGCATGATGTATTTCACGTATCTCAACTTCAAAAGCACGTTCGTGATCTAAACTTGATCGTGGAAGAAGCAGCGCAACAGGATATTGAAATTACTCCAAAATTGGCTGTGAGAAGAGAGCCGCTAAAGATTATAGGCAAAGAAACCAAAGAACTGTGGAACAAGAAGGTTCACTTAGTCAAAGTGCAACGGAGTGGAGATCCGCGAGATTGTACTTGGGAAACAGAGGAAAGCATAAAGAAAGCCTATCCTAAGTGCAGGGTGGATATCTCTGATTGACTCTGGTGCAAGGTACATTTACCATACTTTGCATTACCATTTTGTTCTCTACTTTGTTGTTATCTTCTTTTCATGGATGTAAACTTTTGATTCTATAGTCTAATTATTTTAAAAGAGTATATGAATCGATTAGTATATTTTGAAAAGTTAAAAACAAATTGCTTGTTGTTTGTGTTGTGTGATAGTGGATATGGTTAATTAAATTATTAGAACGATAGTTAATTTAATCAATAAGAGAATGAATGGTAGAAATTATTCGATTAAATCACACATTGAACTGATTTAAAAATAGATAGAAATATATACATGTGCATTATATATGTTTCAACAGGTAAATGGATTAGCTGTTGAGTAAAGAAATTATTTGCGTGCCCGACAAATAGGTAAACCTTAATGAGTTGAATGCGAAATATTATTATATCAACTCCTATGAATGCCATTGGATGCGGAGTGCTGGTTGTTCTGTGTGTAATAATAAATGTCGCCATAGGATAGTAACAATTAATTTTGAACTACATTACATGGCATACTTCTTGAAGATAGGCATACTTCATCATATACCACATAAGCATTTGGAGCTTGTGTGACGAGGTTGAAGATTTACCATACGAGCGAGAGGCTTGTATGGCGATGACTATATATTACAGGTTGAACTGATGACTGATATGGACCATATAAAATGTAACGGTAAATTGCCAGATTAATAAAAACCCCACACGGGTCTGGAGATGACAATAAACACGTCTCTCTGGTCATTAAGGCACAAAAACCATTAATAGGGTGACGAGAATTTATTCTCTGGATTTATGATCTATACACACTCCCCTGTGGACACCGGAATATATCACTATAAATATGTGCATGCTTATTAGGATTTATTAGGTATCTAATACGGCCTGATAAATTTCCAAACCCCTCCCCGTACAAAGGAGGTTATGGCGAATTTTTTCGAAAATTTAGGGTGTTAGCCAAATTTTTGAAGAATTTGAAAATTCTCAGAAACTGAAAAGTTGGAGAATAGAAGCCAGATTGGAGGTAGAGTTGATTAACCAAACCACTTTCGACTTTGTTCCCTTTTCGGGGACGAAAAGTTTTAAGTGGGAGAGATTATAACGACCCGGAAAATCTGAACCAATTTAAAAAATTTAAATTGGCTTTAAATATTTAAAATAAATATTTTAAATAATAAAGACGAAAAGTAAGTTTGAATCGACGTTTGAAAATAAATATAATTAATTCTAATTATAAACAAGGCCTGAAATGGCGCGGTAGTTTCAAAATTTGAATTTAAACTTTGACTGACTATACCGGGTGCAAAACAAAATGGATTTTAGTGAAACCAAAAATATTTAAATCTGTTAGTGAATATCTTTCTAACGAATTTGAAAAATCGAAGTTTCATAGCGGGAAGCAAAAGTTATGGCTAAATGAATTTTCAGAAAGGTCGCTATAGAATTTATATAGCCCGTGAAAATGGCCATTTTGCAAACGACCTCATAATTCGACGAAACCACTTTTGTTGGATCCGGGATGTCAAATTATTGCTAGGTTTCAAATTTCATAATTTTTGAAGCTAGTATGTGAGCGTGGCAAAAGAAAATTTGTTTGGTCGATTTCTATTAAATTGGATCGACCAGAAAAAGGCCATTTTTCAGACGGTCTCAGAATTCGATGAAACTAGTATTGTTAGGACCGTATCATCAAAACATAGATAGATTTATTTTTCTGGAATTTTTGAGATCAATATGTGGCCCCGGCAAATTGAAATGTACGTTCAAATTAAATATTGAATGTTTTATATTTTAATTTGAAGGAAAACTGACTGAAACAGTCGGATGGGCCTACGAAACATATCCCATTGTGTTTGGAATAGGGGTATTTAGCTAGGGACGACAGTCGTTGGGTTTGGATTGGAGTTCGTATGAGATAAGGGGTATTTTTGGATTTTTAAAATTTATAAATATAAAAAAAATGGGCCAATAGAATTCATTTCTCTCCCCACTTGAAACCCGTAACCCCCTTATATCGAATGACGACCGCTCTTCCTTGCTTCTCTCCTCGTTTTCTCTTGAATATCTCAATAAAATTCAACATTCATGTTGGGGTTTTTGTAGAGGGTCCTCCAGGCTTTAAATCCATACCACTCTCGACCTCCAGCGTTCAGTATTTGTCGAGATCCAAGGCCAGAAAGTCGCCGCCGTTCACACCAAAATCCTCCATCACTGCAGTTCGAGTTCTACAAAGTGGGTAGCACCGGAGAGCCCTCTCGAAGGCCATCAACATGGCGTAGGCCGATCAGCCCTAGCTACACAGATTTTGAGAAAACTGGCGACCTAGTTTTGAACGAAATTTGAGAGGTAACGGTTTAATTTATTTTAAACTGATTATAGCACTTTAAAGCGCTACGGTTTTTGATTTCACTGTAAAAATCATATCTTTTTCGTTTGTTGACGAAATTCAGTGAAACATGAGACAGTGGACTCGTGTGGACGTCTTCTACATTCTAGAAGAGACCGCATATTTTTCTGAGCCTTCTGCTATTTTTGGTGGAGTGGAACCCAATGTGAGATTTCTAAATTATAAACGATATGGAAAACGATGATGTATAAATTATATAGTCAATGTATGAGTTATATAAGCGTTGTACACCTCATGTATAAGCATTGTATAAGTTGTACGTTCGATGCATAAGTTATATATGCGTTGTAAAAATTATATATGTGTTGAAATAGAAGTGAAATACTTATATATATATATATATATATATATACGCCCCTCGTCCACAAACCATGGATGATATTTATTGGTTGTAATTGTTGTGAAAATTGGTTGATAGCGAATGGTTGATTGGAATTGTTTGTGGTTAAAATTGATTGATTGTGGTTGAAAAATACCCGTTTGTGGTTGAGAATTATTTGGTTGAAACCATATAGGATTAGTTTGTGGAAATGAAAAAAATATACATGCCGCCTGCGTGCGAACTGGATGCATGAAATCCCCATTGTCAAAAGCTGCGAGGCTTTAAGGTAGAGCGAGGAGCCATACTAGGGACGGCCCCCGTTTTAACTACCCTGCCGTTATGCTGCCGAAATTTTCTGAAATATTCATGTGTTAGAATTATTTTCATTTGTTGAAATTATTTTCATATGTTGAAACCGCATTCATGTGTTGAATAGAAATTCATTCGTTGAATAGAAATTCATGTGTTGAATTGTAACGACCCGGATTTTGAGCGACTTTGGTTATCGGCATAAGCCCGACGTCGATAACCAAACCGTCGAGAAATCCTGGTAATTAGTGAAAGAAATTAGAGGGTGAGGAAAGATAAGATAGAAAATTAGAATAGAAGAAGAAGAAGAACACAACATCAGAGTAACACGAATCTCACAGCGGAACGAATAAATATATTTCATAACATAACTTTGAAATACAAATCAGTACTTGAATATACATATCATTATCAAAGTACATCACTTACAACACAGCGGAAATAACTATAGCTATATGATCCTGAAGCCTCCTGCTCCAAGCTCTTCCAGTATATCTGTAAATCCCGACTACTTGACTGCCCATACAAATTTAGGCACCCAAGAGTTTAGGGAAAACAACAAAGTAAACTCCGGGTCAGTCATGGGACTGGTATGAGTAAAACAGTTTAAAACAGTTGAAAAAGTAAATGATATCTCATAAGACCACGCCGCATAACGGAACGGGTTTTTCCCTTATGAGAATCCAAAATATCTTTATATCAAAAACCTTTTGATATTATAATAATGTCTATCAACCACAATATATATATAATCATTTAGCAGAAACGCTTTCATCTCACGTTCTACATATATAGTATACAATCAAAACCGCAAGCACGTATTGGGTAATGGATTTCCAACTATGACAAGGTATGGATCCACCTTTCGCTCGTGTACCTCTAGAGAGGAATACACTAGGTTCAACAAGAACATCTTGCAACCCGGCCACACATGACCGACCACTCATTTCGCTTGAGTGTATCGAATGTATATCACCAACAGTTGGGATCAGCAACCGTTTCCCGAATGGGACAGCATCAACAATAGATTTTTAGAAATGAATGAAACTCTAGATCAGGTGATTATACACCCTACTTCGGTGCGACCGACTTAGCCATG
This sequence comes from Allium sativum, assembly GCA_030737875.1. Lineage (NCBI taxonomy): Eukaryota > Viridiplantae > Streptophyta > Magnoliopsida > Asparagales > Amaryllidaceae > Allium > Allium sativum. Next base: position 750,753,420 of record CM060915.1, read on the forward strand.
TTGCCTGCCCGATTTCTGTCATTTACCGGATGTTGAGGCTAGAAGCTACGCTTTAACATCACATCAGATTCACTTTGAATGCCACATTGTCAAATCCATCAAATCACCGGTTGACGTCCTCAACCATACATTATGTGTTAGCTAAAAGAAGTTTCCTTCTTCGCTTCCACTCTTGGTACAGTTGGAGAAATCAATATACGTGATCGTCTGGACATACTTTGTCAGACATCCGTCCATACAAGTCATCCAGGAACAGGATGAACCGAAGACACTATTCTGTAAACAGGATAGCCCTTGCATAACTCCGTCTTCAATTTCCTTTGGCATATATGATTCGCAACGCTTATGCCAATACAGAGTGGTTCTTTGGTTATTAATCCAACCGGTCTCTCCATATTAACAACGTTAAAATGGTCAAAAACTTCGATAGTCTGTGATTTAACTATCGAATAAAAACAAGTGTGCAAACAACGATATTATTTCCAAATGGAAATTATATCGATCAAACATCATTCAACATTTATCTCCTTAGTTCATAATTTACTTATCTCTTATTTCCCTATATTCAATATTCCTTATTTTCTAAATTGGGAAAATATACGTTATTAACAATGGAAAACATTTCCATTTCTTGTTTTCTTTATTAGAAAACATTTCTGGTTTCTTATTTGGAAAACATTTCCAAAGCTTCTTTATTGGTCTTAGGCAGATGTTTAAACAAACCATCGCGATGCCAACTCAAACCATTTCCTTTACTGCCGAACCTTAACTATTCCTTAGTTAAAAATGAAGCCAATCAAGTTGGGGTAGAACTACCTCTCAGACCTTAACTGAATAACATTTCTAACTGTGAAATAGGCAAAGTTCACTTTATATTCCTTTTACTAACTTCCTTACTTAACCCTCCTTCGAATAGCTATATTCGATTGACTCTTTTCACTTAACTCTATTCGATTAACCCTTATCAATTAACTCTATTGGACTAACACTATTGGTTTAACTCTATTTGACTAACACTATTGGTTTAACTCTATTTGACTAACACTATTGATTTACTCATTTCACTTAACTCCTTCGAATAAACTATATTCGATAACTCCTTTTTCTTTCTATTCGAATAACTATATTCGATTAACTCATTTGCTTTAACTCTAATCGATTAAACTAACATCGATTAACTTCTTTTACTTTAACACTAATCGATTAAACTAACATCGATTAACTCCTTTTACTTTAACACTAATCGATTAACTAACATCGATTAACTCCTTTTAATAAACCACGTTTTTCCGTTACAACTATTTCCTTTTTATAACGTTTACTTACCGTTACAAATATATCCTATTTATAACTTCTATTTACCGTTACAAATATATCCTATTTATAACTTCTATTTACCGTTACAAATATATCCTATTTATAACTTCTATTTACCGTTACAAATATATCTTATTTATAACTTCTATTTACCGTTACAAATATTTCCTATTTATAACTTCTATTTACCGTTACAAATATTTCCTATTTATAACTTCTATTTATTTTCTAAATAAATATTCCTTTTCTATTTCTATTTGTTTTCTAAATAAATATCCCTTTTATAAAACCGTGTTCGTTTCATAAAAAATTCCTTTTATAAAATCCTGTGATTTTATAAAATTCCTTTATTTCAATATACATTGAAATAAATTCTTTCTACATCCCAGGGTCTTTTATGATATTTAAAATATCGAATAAAAATGATCAACATCGTTCCAACACCCATAATCCATAACAGATTATATAACACATCATATATCACAATATATGAAAACAGTAAAATAAAATGTTGAGAAATCCAGTCGGATTCCTCCAACCTGTCTCCCTGCATCACAGATGTTAAACAATATAGATAACATCACTTTCAGTTCCATATGATATATTCTGTTAAACAGAATCAATATAGAAAATTAACTAACTGACTAGCAGTTCAATCAAACAGTCAACATACAGTAAATCAACCAATATCTAACAGTTCTAAAAATACAACATGAAATTATAAACTGTTCAGAGTTAGTGAGATTTACTCACTTTGGCAGTTCATCGTTAAAGAACGATAAACTGTTTGTTTGATTTGAATCAAACAATTTAATTCACCATAAATTCAAACGAGCTCCATTCCACTCTCAGTCAGTCTTATTGTGTTGCTCCCGTCCATATGATCCCAATGCAACTTACGGTTCGTCAATCTGATATCGTTTGACAAAGATATTTCATTAACAAGTTATACGGTATTTGAATTGAATTTAAACTAAAATATAAATCTACTTGGGCTTTAACCTAATCAAAGTCGGCCCATTACCCTTTTAAATACTTCAGGCCCGCTCCCTTTCTTCCTCATCTTCCCCAATTCAGCCGTGACTTCCTGTAACCCATACACGCCCTTCATACTTGCTTCTCTCCTCCCAAACACACTCATCCTTCCATGAATCCACAAACTAAAATTACCAATAACCTTCTCGTCAACTCCTCTTCATCTACATACCAACATTTTACAGTTCGATCCTCTCATACGATTTCCGTTCGTACAGCAACCCTGTGAGGCATCGAACAAAAATCTCACCGTATTTTCACAAAATACCACAAACGAGATGCAACTAACCCTCTAAATCCAAAACCACTGCTCAATAACCGGATCGAAGCTTTAAATTCCCAAATACAAAACCCTACTTCGCTCTGTACATCTCGAGCTCGACGGAAATCAGATCGCACTTTGCCAAACGAGTATAAAATTGAAGAGTGGCATCACAGGAGGTTGAATCCATAAGTATGATGATTTTTAGCAAGTTATTTCATTTGATTTTGAATTTTGAAGAGGAAAATATTATACTGGGAAAAGAAAAATGGTGCGGCGCAAATTTCTGCCTTTGTTGACTTCTGAAAAATAAAGTTAGGTCTAGGAAATGGTTTGAGGTATATATAAGAAAAAATATTATTTTAATATTGATTATTATATTAAATTGTAAGCAAACGCTGTTTTTCTGTGTCCTCTAAAATTCCTGTGATCACATAAGATACCCAAAAATCACGAAAATTGGCATGTAGCTACAGTTCGACATTACGGTCCCAACGAAACTGGTTTCGTCGAATTCCGACTCCATATGCTCACACATCGTATTTTTAACCGTCAAAATACTGACTGTTTTTCACTCTAAAAATCCGTACGGCCACATACTGACTCTAAAAATCACGAAACTGGAAATCTAACAACTATTTGACATTGCGGATCCAACAAAGTTAGTTTCGTCGAATTCCGACTTCATTTGCAAAACTGGCTATTTTTTTTAAGCTCTGAATGACCCATTTAAATATATAAATATATTTAAATATAATTAAATTAAATATTTAAAAATAAATATTATCGTATATATATTCACAGTGGAATACCATACAGCTCTAGAATATTCCTATATGAATTTCTAACTTGATATTTCAATCTGGGTCAACCCGATATTCGATTTATATTGAAAAACCCTTTTATAACATAAATAAAGCGTTGCAAATTATAAAGAAATTCCACAGCGACTTTTCTGAAATTTGATTTGGACATAAATCAAAATCCACATGACGAAATCCCAATTTTTCTCTTCCACTAGAAAGATATACTCCACCAGCTCCATACGTTTCTTGTTTCACAGAAATCCGATTTAAAACGAACCCTGTACATTCAGTTGAAGTTCGAATCGCCAATTTACGAACTGCAGCGCCATTTCGAGCTCGATTTTAATTATATTATAATTATACGTTCAAACCGTCGTTCAAATAATATATTCGTTATTCAAATTCAATTCTAAACTGAATTAAATATCACAGATGTTCCAGTTCACGCCATATCGCCATTTCAGCCAATTCTGATTATTTCAGAATTAAATATATTATTTAATTATTATTCTAATTAAATATTCACTATTATTTTATTCAACGACCATTAAATTCACTAACCTACCATATATACAATTAAATAATTTACTCATAATACCCCTGCCAATGCGGGTCATTACAATCTTCCCCACTTAAAATAATTTCGTCCTCGAAATTGCTAAAAAGTAGGGGACGACCCTATCAACTGGTTAGAACATATTTGTTCATTTCTTAACTTCAGTTTTAACTGAACCAATTTAATTTCAATTAAATTATTCATTAATTCTTATCAACGAAAATTTTCAAAAATCCTGAAGATTTTCTAACGCCTTAACTCTTTGAAAAATTCGCCAGCACCTCCTTTGTACTGGTCAATACGTCAAACTTCAACTCGCCTCCCTGGGCCATCTTCAACCCAAAAGAAAATCAAACAGCCAAGCGGCTTGCCAATTCGGCTTATCAAAATCTCGTACCATATGAAATATAACTTGTACCTTTTTGTCGGGCATATTAACTCTATCACTTCCATATGCTATCAACTCAGCATATACCAATGTTATCCCAACCAATTTCCAATCTGCTTTTACCCCCAATACAACCATTCGCTTATATCTGAGCCGCATATTATTTTAATTCGAGTTTCTTCTCGATTTTCAATTCCTTAACCCCTCAATCCAATACCATTTCGGATTCTAATTTCCCAAATCAAATCTTATTCGATTTCAATTCAACTTCAGTTACCACTTAACTGACTTTACTTTAATTCAAATCTTCTTTCACAAATTTCTGTTAAATTTGTTTTTAATTCAAACAGTCTTTTCCTGGGAATTTTAAACAGTTCACTCTTTTCAAAAAATCAAATTTTCCTTTTTTTGAAATTCAACTGAGCCCATAATTAATATTCCATTAGTTAAATCACTTCTCTATTTCTTTATCAATACTTGTTAACCAAATATTTTCACTAACCATATTGGCCTTTTACGTTATTTGGAAAACATTTCCGAATATCGCCTCCCTTTTCATTTTCTATAGTTAGAAAATATCTTCGATTATAATTGGAAAATATTCCAATTACTTATCTCTTCTCCGAACTCGTTTTTTTTTTATACTTAGGAAATATTCTTTATTTTATTTCCAAGCTAAAATCATTTGGGTTAAAATGGATGTTGTGTAAAACATCGTTACGACAACCCAAATACTATATTCAACTAACTCTTATTCAACATTGATCTTCGAGCCTGAAATCTTACTATTTATTTGTTAATAATGAAATCAATCAAGTTGGGGTATAACTACCTCTCAGACCTTGACTGAATAACATTTATAACGTCAAAACAGATATGACTACTTACTCGAATAATCAATACCATACAATTACTGATTAACTTTTAAACACATATACACCTTCTCTTTTTATTCTTACTAGATTTTATTCTAGACTTCCTTTTTGATTTTACTATTCTATTTTTAAGTTCGTTTTCTTATCGACTTCTATATATATCGATACGTTGATTTCTAACTATCAAATTATCTTAAAAATATTCTAACTCCTTAAATTCCCGGAAAAATTCGCCATAACCTCCTTTGTACCGGGAGCTTCGGGAAAATCCCCAAACTACCACACAGGCCTTCTCTGATCAAAAAAAAGAAAAGCCAAGCGGCTAGCCGATACGGCGCAAAAATCTCATATATGAATCAAATACATACCTTTTCGTCGAGCATTCTATTTATAACTCTTGCGTTATCCTTATCCATACCTATCTCATGTATATCCATACATTTCTAATTCATTCCAACTTAATCCAATCGTTTTAACTTATTTTGTTAAGTGATTTTCAAATTAGTGGTTAGCCCATTTCACCTTCATATTTGAGTATAACATGTTCAAATATATTTTAACTTACTTATAAACTAATCAAATTCCACCTTTTCAAACTTAGGTTTCATATTCGATTTCAAATATAAATTTACCAGTCCCCTTTTCTTATCTAAAGTTCAATCTTCAATTCAAGATCCATTTACTAATGGCTAATTAACTGGTTTAACTATTTCACCTTTTTATTTGAACATACATGTTCAAATATAAGTTTAACTTGTTTATCAACTAATTGATTTCCATTTCAATTTTATTTGAATTTCCTATATTCAAATTCCATTTCGATTCTCTTATTCAATTTCTATATTTGAATTTTGTTTCAATTTTCTTATTCAAATTCCATACTTGAATTTTGTTATTCAAATCTATTTTCAAACTCCATTTGAAATTTCTAAATTCAAATCTATTTGAATTCTCTTTATTTCATTTCAATTCCCTTTGAATCTTCCATATTCAAATTTCAAATTCAATTCTATTTGAATCTTCTTTATTCAAATTTCCTTTTCAATTCTATTTGAATTCTCTACATTCAAATTTCATTTCACTTTCGATATTCAAATCCTATATTTGAATTCCTATATTCAAACTCTATTTCAATTTCATTGAATTTCATATATTCAAACTCCCTTTGAATTTCTATATTCAATTTTCTATTATTTAAATCTTCTTTATTCAAATCTCATTTGAATTTCTATATTCAAATCCCCTTTGAATTTTCTTATTTCCAATCTATGTTTGAACTTCCCTTATTCTAATTCCTTTTCAAACTTTCTATACTCATTCTTTATTATGAATCCCATTTGAAATTCAACACAACTTGTCTTTCCCAAAACAATTTCAAAACAGTATCTCCGGTAGTAATTCGTCACTTACAACTCGAAAATGAATACTGATGATGCAGCTGTCATCATCAGAATCTATTTTCCAGCGATCGAAGTGAGTTCAATACTATAAAACCATTTCTAAACATTTCCACCTTGAAATTCATTTCAAAATATAATTCACACTGCTTGTAAAACAATTTAAAATCCCCCAGGATCTTAAATTTTCCTTATTTTCAATTCAAATCCATTAACAAACCCTTATCCAATTTTCACGAATTTTAAATTCAATTTCTGGTTTAAATTTCAGATTTAACTCATCTGATTTCATGTATTTCACTTATACGAATTCTGATTGGTTATTTACATAACCATTTAATTTATAATCTTACTCGATTATAATAACAACCAATATATCCAATATATTCAAAATATACGTTGGGTAAACTATTTCGTTTACCCTCTTTCAAAACATACCATGATGGTTCATCGTATTCAAGTGTTTAGTAACTCCTACCGATACAGTGGATCAAACTGATCGACCCGAACTCATAAACAACTCAACCAATGTATCTCCACAATATAAAACAAATTTTTATATCAAATACAAATACGTTCACTCGTATATATACACTCAATCTCAGTCTAGGGTATTACTAACCCTATCTCTACCGAGTCACGCCACAGAGCCAAGTAATTCTTAACTTAAGCTCTGATACCAACTGTAACGACCCGGATTTTGAGCGACTTTGGTTATCGGCATAAGCCCAACGTCGATAACCAAACCGTCGAGAAATCCTGGTAATTAGTGAAAGAAATTAGAGGGTGAGGAAAGATAAGATAGAAAATTAGAATAGAAGAAGAAGAAGAACACAACATCAGAGTAACACGAATCTCACAGCGGAACGAATAAATATATTTCATAACATAACTTTGAAATACAAATCAGTACTTGAATATACATATCATTATCAAAGTACATCACTTACAACACAGCGGAAATAACTATAGCTATATGATCCTGAAGCCTCCTGCTCCAAGCTCTTCCAGTATATCTGTAAATCCCGACTACTTGACTGCCCATACAAATTTAGGCACCCAAGAGTTTAGGGAAAACAACAAAGTAAACTCCGGGTCAGTCATGGGACTGGTATGAGTAAAACAGTTTAAAACAGTTGAAAAAGTAAATGATATCTCATAAGACCACGCCGCATAACGGAACGGGTTTTTCCCTTATGAGAATCCAAAATATCTTTATATCAAAAACCTTTTGATATTATAATAATGTCTATCAACCACAATATATATATAATCATTTAGCAGAAACGCTTTCATCTCACGTTCTACATATATAGTATACAATCAAAACCGCAAGCACGTATTGGGTAATGGATTTCCAACTATGACAAGGTATGGATCCACCTTTCGCTCGTGTACCTCTAGAGAGGAATACACTAGGTTCAACAAGAACATCTTGCAACCCGGCCACACATGACCGACCACTCATTTCGCTTGAGTGTATCGAATGTATATCACCAACAGTTGGGATCAGCAACCGTTTCCCGAATGGGACAGCATCAACAATAGATTTTTAGAAATGAATGAAACTCTAGATCAGGTGATTATACACCCTACTTCGGTGCGACCGACTTAGCCATGTTGCCTGCCCGATTTCTGTCATTTACCGGATGTTGAGGCTAGAAGCTACGCTTTAACATCACATCAGATTCACTTTGAATGCCACATTGTCAAATCCATCAAATCACCGGTTGACGTCCTCAACCATACATTATGTGTTAGCTAAAAGAAGTTTCCTTCTTCGCTTCCACTCTTGGTACAGTTGGAGAAATCAATATACGTGATCGTCTGGACATACTTTGTCAGACATCCGTCCATACAAGTCATCCAGGAACAGGATGAACCGAAGACACTATTCTGTAAACAGGATAGCCCTTGCATAACTCCGTCTTCAATTTCCTTTGGCATATATGATTCGCAACGCTTATGCCAATACAGAGTGGTTCTTTGGATATTAATCCAACCGGTCTCTCCATATTAACAACGTTAAAATGGTCAAAAACTTCGATAGTCTGTGATTTAACTATCGAATAAAAACAAGTGTGCAAACAACGATATTATTTCCAAATGGAAATTATATCGATCAAACATCATTCAACATTTATCTCCTTAGTTCATAATTTACTTATCTCTTATTTCCCTATATTCAATATTCCTTATTTTCTAAATTGGGAAAATATACGTTATTAACAATGGAAAACATTTCCATTTCTTGTTTTCTTTATTAGAAAACATTTCTGGTTTCTTATTTGGAAAACATTTCCAAAGCTTCTTTATTGGTCTTAGGCAGATGTTTAAACAAACCATCGCGATGCCAACTCAAACCATTTCCTTTACTGCCGAACCTTAACTGTTCCTTAGTTAAAAATGAAGCCAATCAAGTTGGGGTAGAACTACCTCTCAGACCTTAACTGAATAACATTTCTAACTGTGAAATAGGCAAAGTTCACTTTATATTCCTTTTACTAACTTCCTTACTTAACCCTCCTTCGAATAGCTATATTCGATTGACTCTTTTCACTTAACTCTATTCGATTAACCCTTATCAATTAACTCTATTGGACTAACACTATTGGTTTAACTCTATTTGACTAACACTATTGGTTTAACTCTATTTGACTAACACTATTGATTTACTCATTTCACTTAACTCCTTCGAATAAACTATATTCGATAACTCCTTTTTCTTTCTATTCGAATAACTATATTCGATTAACTCATTTGCTTTAACTCTAATCGATTAAACTAACATCGATTAACTTCTTTTACTTTAACACTAATCGATTAAACTAACATCGATTAACTCCTTTTACTTTAACACTAATCGATTAACTAACATCGATTAACTCCTTTTAATAAACCACGTTTTTCCGTTACAACTATTTCCTTTTTATAACGTTTACTTACCGTTACAAATATATCCTATTTATAACTTCTATTTACCGTTACAAATATATCCTATTTATAACTTCTATTTACCGTTACAAATATATCCTATTTATAACTTCTATTTACCGTTACAAATATATCTTATTTATAACTTCTATTTACCGTTACAAATATTTCCTATTTATAACTTCTATTTACCGTTACAAATATTTCCTATTTATAACTTCTATTTATTTTCTAAATAAATATTCCTTTTCTATTTCTATTTGTTTTCTAAATAAATATCCCTTTTATAAAACCGTGTTCGTTTCATAAAAAATTCCTTTTATAAAATCCTGTGATTTTATAAAATTCCTTTATTTCAATATACATTGAAATAAATTCTTTCTACATCCCAGGGTCTTTTATGATATTTAAAATATCGAATAAAAATGATCAACATCGTTCCAACACCCATAATCCATAACAGATTATATAACACATCATATATCACAATATATGAAAACAGTAAAATAAAATGTTGAGAAATCCAGTCAGATTCCTCCAACCTGTCTCCCTGCATCACAGATGTTAAACAATATAGATAACATCACTTTCAGTTCCATATGATATATTCTGTTAAACAGAATCAATATAGAAAATTAACTAACTGACTAGCAGTTCAATCAAACAGTCAACATACAGTAAATCAACCAATATCTAACAGTTCTAAAAATACAACATGAAATTATAAACTGTTCAGAGTTAGTGAGATTTACTCACTTTGGCAGTTCATCGTTAAAGAACGATAAACTGTTTGTTTGATTTGAATCAAACAATTTAATTCACCATAAATTCAAACGAGCTCCATTCCACTCTCAGTCGGTCTTATTGTGTTGCTCCCGTCCATATGATCCCAATGCAACTTACGGTTCGTCAATCTGATATCGTTTGACAAAGATATTTCATTAACAAGTTATACGGTATTTGAATTGAATTTAAACTAAAATATAAATCTACTTGGGCTTTAACCTAATCAAAGTCGGCCCATTACCCTTTTAAATACTTCAGGCCCGCTCCCTTTCTTCCTCATCTTCCCCAATTCAGCCGTGACTTCCTGTAACCCATACACGCCCTTCATACTTGCTTCTCTCCTCCCAAACACACTCATCCTTCCATGAATCCACAAACTAAAATTACCAATAACCTTCTCGTCAACTCCTCTTCATCTACATACCAACATTTTACAGTTCGATCCTCTCATACGATTTCCGTTCGTACAGCAACCCTGTGAGGCATCGAACAAAAATCTCACCGTATTTTCACAAAATACCACAAACGAGATGCAACTAACCCTCTAAATCCAAAACCACTGCTCAATAACCGGATCGAAGCTTTAAATTCCCAAATACAAAACCCTACTTCGCTCTGTACATCTCGAGCTCGACGGAAATCAGATCGCACTTTGCCAAACGAGTATAAAATTGAAGAGTGGCATCACAGGAGGTTGAATCCATAAGTATGATGATTTTTAGCAAGTTATTTCATTTGATTTTGAATTTTGAAGAGGAAAATATTATACTGGGAAAAGAAAAATGGTGCGGCGCAAATTTCTGCCTTTGTTGACTTCTGAAAAATAAAGTTAGGTCTAGGAAATGGTTTGAGGTATATATAAGAAAAAATATTATTTTAATATTGATTATTATATTAAATTGTAAGCAAACGCTGTTTTTCTGTGTCCTCTAAAATTCCTGTGATCACATAAGATACCCAAAAATCACGAAAATTGGCATGTAGCTACAGTTCGACATTACGGTCCCAACGAAACTGGTTTCGTCGAATTCCGACTCCATATGCTCACACATCGTATTTTTAACCGTCAAAATACTGACTGTTTTTCACTCTAAAAATCCGTACGGCCACATACTGACTCTAAAAATCACGAAACTGGAAATCTAACAACTATTTGACATTGCGGATCCAACAAAGTTAGTTTCGTCGAATTCCGACTTCATTTGCAAAACTGGCTATTTTTTTTAAGCTCTGAATGACCCATTTAAATATATAAATATATTTAAATATAATTAAATTAAATATTTAAAAATAAATATTATCGTATATATATTCACAGTGGAATACCATACAGCTCTAGAATATTCCTATATGAATTTCTAACTTGATATTTCAATCTGGGTCAACCCGATATTCGATTTATATTGAAAAACCCTTTTATAACATAAATAAAGCGTTGCAAATTATAAAGAAATTCCACAGCGACTTTTCTGAAATTTGATTTGGACATAAATCAAAATCCACATGACGAAATCCCAATTTTTCTCTTCCACTAGAAAGATATACTCCACCAGCTCCATACGTTTCTTGTTTCACAGAAATCCGATTTAAAACGAACCCTGTACATTCAGTTGAAGTTCGAATCGCCAATTTACGAACTGCAGCGCCATTTCGAGCTCGATTTTAATTATATTATAATTATACGTTCAAACCGTCGTTCAAATAATATATTCGTTATTCAAATTCAATTCTAAACTGAATTAAATATCACAGATGTTCCAGTTCACACCATATCGCCATTTCAGCCAATTCTGATTATTTCAGAATTAAATATATTATTTAATTATTATTCTAATTAAATATTCACTATTATTTTATTCAACGACCATTAAATTCACTAACCTACCATATATACAATTAAATAATTTACTCATAATACCCCTGCCAATGCGGGTCATTACATGAATGGTGTTCGCGTTTTAAATTAATTGCTTTAACAATAAAAATCACATTTTTATTATATTTACGAACTATAGAAAACATTCATGTGTTGAATAGAAATTCATTCGTTGAATAGAAATTCATGTGTTGAATGGAATTCGTGCTTTAAATAAATTGTTTTACCAATAAAAATCACATTTTTATTTTATATATACGAACTATAGAAACCCTTCGTGTGTTGAATAGAAATTCATGTGTTGAATGGTATTCGTGTTTTGACATAAATTGTTTTATAATAAAAATCATATTTTTATCATCTATATGAATTATATAAAATAGTCGTGTTTTGAAATAAATTGTTTTATAATAAAAATCATATTTTTATCATCTATATGAATTATATAAAATAGTCGTGTTTTGAAATAAATTGTTTTATAATAAAAATCATATTTTTATCACCTATATGAATTATATAAAATAGTCGTGTTTTGAAATAAATTGTTTTATAATAAAAATCTTATTTTTATCACCTATATGAACTAAATAAAATAGTCGTGTTTTGAAATAAATTGTTTTACAATAAAAATCACATTTTTATTGTATACATGAATTGTTAAATATAGTGAAGTGTCGAAATAAATGTCTGTTGGATAAAAATATCATTTTTATCAAATGTATGAAAAGAATATGGTTTTGAAATCGAAGAATCGATTATATATATATAATCAAAATATATCGAATAACGAAGTTGCAGTTCGTATTTTGAAACCGTGATTTCAAACGATTAGTGCGGAAGATCCGACCATCGGATTTTCCCGAAACCGAAACTGTTGGGTTCGCCTTGGAAATATCTTTCCAACGACACCCTCTTTGAAAAGATCCAACGGTCGGATTGTTTGGAATGTTTAATTCAGATTTGAAGAAAAACAGCACCAGAATCGATTATATTTATATATGTATGTATATAAATATAATTAAATTAAACCGAATAACGACACTGCAGTTCGTATTTTGAAATCGAAACTTCAAACGAGTGTACCGGGAGATCCGACCGTCGGATTTTCCCAAAACTAAAACCGTTGGATTCATTTTGAAAAGATCTTTCTAACGATATAAAATTTGTGAAGATCCAATGGTTAGATTTCCAGATATGTGTAAATCAAATCTGAAGAAAAACAGTGCCACGGTCGCGTTATGGCCCGAAGCGTCGTTTGAATGAATTGGCTATAAATAAATAAATAAAAATAGCGATAAATCGTTATAAAATATTATAAACAATAGGGAATGGAAATATACCAAATTTACCTGGTTTATTGAATATTTGATGGTTGAATGTGAAATTTATAAACTAACTGGAGGTTAGCTAAGTCGGATGGTTTCTGGGTTTTGATCTAATGTTGATTTCGGCCTTCGGGGTCAATATTTGGGAAATCGTTCTCTTACTGATTTACGGTTAGTGAATAATGAATTGGAATGAAGCGTATGTTGTGTTTATGTAGCACTTGTTAATTATATACGCGAGTTGCTCAGAAAGACAGGGTTTATCCCATTCTGAATAATTGAATCGACGATAAGAAGTCGAAGATGAAGACGGTGGTTGAAGACCGGAGATCTTCACCACGGTTGGATGATAACTGATGTCCTGATTGGGAGGCATCCCGAAATATGGATAATGAGTGGTGATCGTCCAGACGTACGTGGAGATCGATGGGTATGCGAGGTATATAGTGCCTCCGGTTTCGTTCAGACCCAGAACGGACTTGCAAATGGACTGTGTGTCTGACATGGGAATTCATTCTGTGTGATTGATAGCCATCTGTTTCATGGTGTGAATTGCCTGTGTGGCATGCTAAGATGCAGTGATCAAGGCTTCTGTTGAAAAGAAAAGTCTTGTGGTTGATGATCAAAGCACCGCCTGTGTGGTGTAGCTTTGTGTATAACGTGAATTCGCGAGCCTCACACCCCGGTATGAACCAGAAATAGGAGAGGACCTCAGGGAGGGCATGCGTTCCCTTCTAGCTAGAGGTGGTGTCAGTGCTTAAAACTGGCTGACATTTACAATATTTTTCACCTATGTGGTTGTTGCTGTTGCGAGGCGCCTTGGATATATCAGTGACTATGTGAAGCCGATGGAGTCATTCGTTGGCTCATTTATGCCCCAAAGGGCGGGGAAACGTAGTGTTCAGGCATAATAATCCACATTGGTGGACCGGCCCTGACGATCCAAGGCTTGCCTGCGCGCTTGCCTGAGACTCGGGCTAGACAGTCTCGAATTTGGTAAGGACTATCTTTTGCCTTGGTTCATGATGGAAATCCAATTTCCAAATACGACATGCGCGGTTTTGATTGTATACCTATATATGGCGACATGATATATGGTACCCATGCCGTCTATGATTGATATTTATGATTGTTTTATAAAATTAGAAACTAACTGGAAACGAGCTAAGACGGATGGTTTCCTGGGTATTGGTCTGATGTTGGTTACGGCCTTCGGGGTTAATACCTAGGGAATCATTCTCTTACTATTTTACAGTTGGAGTCTGATTAAGAATTCTTTTGTTTTATTCGTATCAAGCATATTTTGGCCCTTATAAGGCAAAACTCTATCCTCCGGTTTGTGTTGCATTGTGTGATGGGAACTGAGTCTTATAATGGCTTCATTTTTATAAAAAACATTGTGATGTTTAAAAGATTTAGTTGTTTTAAAAGCACTGGCAATCCAATGGAGTAAACCCGTTCTGCGAAAGTGGCTTGGTCCTGTGATTAGCCATATTATAAAATGTGTTAAGTAGATTTCTCATACCAGTCCTATGACTAACTCGTAGTTTGTTTCACTTGCAAACTCGGGTGCTCCTTTTTCTATACGGGCAGCCTTGTCTTCAGGTTTTAGCAGGCTCTTTCTGGATAGCTAGAGTTGAAGATGGATTCTATCATTTATCTCTTTTTATGCTGTTCAGCTCCTATTGTACATATTATGTTTGTTTTCCGCTGTAGACATTTATGTATAGCTGAACTGTATTTGTACTAAGTATGATCCTGTATACTGTGTAACTCTGATGACTACGTTTATCCAGTGTATTATTTGTACATTATCTGGTGTTTTTATTTATTTCTGTTCTGCTATTATCTGTTTATTTGTTATATTCCAAAGATTACCCTTGCCACCGTCAGTACGGGGTTTGGGGTCATCACACAAAACTGATTAAATTTAATGATTAATAATATAACTTCATTCCATTATGAAACTTCTTCCTAAAAGTTTTGAGTTTTTCAAAAATTTCCAAAATCCTTATTTACGTACATTTGAACTTGCCCACTTCTATACTGGAAAAAAACTAGAATTTTTTTTTATTTTGGAAGATCAAATTAAATTAGTCACTCTTTAAGTAAGAGATGTTATTATAAATCAAGAGTGGAATAATTTTCCCTTAATATTAAATAACATCTCAATGACTGATTATTTCTTACAACCATTTCCATAAATTACAATATAAGAACTTACTTATACGTATTTTATTTAGATTACATGAGTTCCTTATAGCTTATCAAAAGTTTCATAACAAATTCATTTTTGACCAAACCTCGGAATGTTCTTTAATGTAATAATCAACATTTAATATTATTTCTTCATTTCCTCACAACAAGTCACCTAGACCATTGTTTGTGGTGTTGATCAAATCAACATCGCCATTCCTCTCGACATGCCTTTGTGTAGAGCACTAAGTCCATCATTATGTTATTAACATAAAAGTTCATCGTATTATCCTCTAAATTTTCGGAATACTGGAATATATTTAGATTTCCCAATTCTATGACATATACATCTTTGTGTAGTTTAAAATTATGAATACCATTTGAATTTAAGCTGTATTAGCTTTTAAAAAAATATTAAAATTTCAAAATTACTTAGTTTCAAAAATTAAAATTACCAAAATAATGCTTTACAAAAGTGCATGTTTGCATGTCCAACTGTCACGTTCAGATGTCAAGGAATAACTATTGAGTACGTTGGCCGAACATCCTGATCGGAATTCTTAGAGCACCCATTGAGCAACTGAACAAATTATTAATAAATTCCAAAATTCTTTCAAGTAAAATACATATCTTTGTACTTAAAAATATTCTAAAATGTATATTTCTATTATCCTAAGACATTTTCTTAAAAAAGTGGAAAATAGGAAGAAGGACAAACTTAACAAAAAAATTGGTGAAAAGTATGGAAAATTTAGAATTTGGTGTGAAGGCCAAATTTTAGTGTGAATGAGGAAAAGTTAGTGGGCCCTCTGAATTCCACATTTAGTGTAAATGTGTTCTTCTCCGTAATTTTGAAACTTCCCATACTTTTTGCCAAAGAATTTCCAAGGTTTGTCCTTTAAAAGAAAACCCTCTTCTTAAAATCTAGAAATTGACACTTTTCGGTTGGGTAATAATTCACCAAAATTTAATTTTTTTATCAATTTATATTCAAGAAACCATAAAACATGTGCGATAACTTCTATATAGCACAAAGTTCAATTATTAACTCATGGTCAGATTTTATTTCCTAAGAGATGGTTTTTGTTTATTTAAATGTTCATTACAAATCCTGAACACTAAGTCTCAAATTGAGCCAATTATCAGGCATGAATTCAGAAGACAACATGCCCAATGAGAATAGTCCATCTAAATTCGTTCCCCATCTCTAATTACAAGGAGAGTTAGTAAAAATTCAAAGATTTGTTGTGTGTTTAAGTGCTATGTTCCAGTTAAGTTTGCTAGAATTAATAAAACAATAATGAGTAACTTAACTGTCAGGTAATTCTATTCTTAGTAGATAGTGTTAAATCAAGAGTTATTGAAGACCACATGATTTAGTATTAGAGATTCCAAACAAAGAAAAATCAAAAGGACAAATACCCAAAGTTCCTGTAAATGTATTATTAGCCTATATGAGATAATCTTTAATAGCTGCCCTAAGAACTCTTAATGATATACCCGAAAGCTTGTTGTAGGAAAGATTATCATTCTGAATATCATATTTGTGTTAACTTGTCATGGTACCATAAGGATGGTTAAGGGTGACCGTCCATGAATCTTGCTTTAAGTGAGTGTTAATACATTAATCGGTGTACTAAAAAAATTCTTTCATCCAGTGGAATTGCCATATGTAATCTAGGCTTAAACCAAAACTATGATGGCTCTTCTAATAGCTTAGAACAATATATGTTACAATCAAATAACACAGAATCACAGAGCAACCTATACAGTAGAATAAAATAACACATAATCATAGAGTAACATATACAGTAGAATATCTAAATACTAAAGATATGTATATACAGATATAAGGTGTCAAATAAATAGGTGTGGCCGTAATGATCCACATAATATAAATACAAATCCCTATGATACAATATATATCTCAACTCGATACATGCCATCTTACTACAAGAGCATAAATGTATGTGTGTATGCATGCATGTTTGTGTGTGTGTATGCACATAAAGGATAATGATGACATGATAAGCTACTAGCAAAAATGAGGCATTTGCTAAAAGCTCACACTGAGGTACCTATACCTAAAGTATCTCGATTTGACCGAAGCATCATATAAAAAAAATAGGTCAGTCTGAACTATAATGGATGCCCAATAATATGAGGGAGAACATAATAAAATTAATCATGATATAATTATAAGAGCATGAACTAATATCATAATGATATGAGTACAAATTATCTCAAAACTACAAGATCACTAAACAATATTCTCAGGATCACCTAAAGAAGCAAATACCCTCGAAGGTGCATAAGGTTTAACATAAGTGTATATATCTCTTAAAGTCGATAGTGCGAATCTAATAAATACATATAAACCAGAATGACATTGTGCATAGACTGCTAAAGAATGGTGAGCCTATAAGCCCACCGAACATACATGTCTAAATTGGATTCCCTTCATAAGTAACCCTATAACCCCATAATTGGTTACCTGCTGCAATTTCAATAATTGGACATTCAACACAATTTTTGTAATTGGATGCCCTCCATAATTATGTTGAAAACCTTATAATTGGTTGCCTACAAACATTTTAATGGATGAATTGTAACAACCCATCATTTCGAACCATTCCGATCGATAATTATCTACATATATCCAACTTAAATCATTCAAAATGACGAATTATTATTAATTTGGGGTATAATAAGAGTTGGTCATAGAATCACAAACATAGAAAAATATAACATATCACAACGAAATTTGAAACACCTTGCACCCTTTAGTATTCCCCAAATAATTCATATTAAGGAATGTTGAGCAATGTTGGTACAAAAAACTAATCGTGGAGGCTAAGATTCAAAGGATATAAAACATAAATAGCAAAAACATTTATTTTTCAACAACTTATTATTATTCTAAAACAATTCTTTACACAAATTAAGTTTTAGTACATAACATATGACTTACATAATCTCAACTGAAAGCAGAGCGTTCAATAAAAAAATCCTCTCTCAAGTAAAATTCCAAAACATGGCAAATAAGTCATCATAAAATGGAATTAAGTACACCAAATATAAAGAAGACAAAGTCTGTGATGTTAACTCTCCCAAGCTGCTAATGTCAACCAATCCTCGACCAATCAGCTGAACGGAGAAAGAAAAGGAAAGAAAGTGGGTGGGTCATACATAAAGTCTGGTGCATGATGTAATTAATAGCATGATTGAGTAATATAAAGAAAAAGACTAAATAATAATTATATTTCAGATAGGGTAAGTGTTATGCACATCTCTAAAGGATAAACATACTGGAAAGATGTATAACAAAATGTACTTGAACCATACAATTAAATATTTGTTTGCACTTCCGCAATTACAGAACTTATTGAATGCAATTAGGATAATTTCCTAATACTACCTATCGATCGGCTTTATCCTACCAATTTACCATCTCAAATGGAAAATATATCACTATGGATCTAAGGCTTTATCCTACCCATTAATCCATTGGTAAAAATATAATTAATCGCTTTTGGATGCAGTAATGACTTATTTTTCCTTGTTGATGCCACCACACGCTCGGAAGCCGTCGAAACACACCTACACTGGCCCTTATATATGTTGATCCCTTATTTACAAAAATCAGCACAAGCAAGCCTCCACCACCATCTATTGTGACACCATCGGTGATAAACCTAAAAGGGAATGTTGTTGTTATGGATCTTAGCAAACAAATATTATAATTTGTACCCTTGCCTAGTCCCCCTTGATCTTGGTCTTATTTATCGATTACTATTTTCCTTAATCATTCCTTACTGCAGGAACATACCTTTACTAATTCTTGCTTATTAAACTTGATCCAAGATATATGTTTATAATTACAATAAGCCTTTTTATTAACTCCTTGAATTATAATCGTCCTATTGTAATTTGTTGACATGCTTTTTAGTCAAAGCAATCACACGTGAAATCTCTGGTTAACAATGCACTCGAGTATTGGAATGCCATCGGAAGACAAGAAGAAATTTGGTTGAAGTCTCATCACAAACATATAATGGCCCGAAAGTCCTAACAGATGACCTCTTTTGGACCTGAAAATATCGATTACGGGGCGTTGCCCCCACAACTCTTGTAGCCCCCGGAATTAGCTTCAAGTAGAGCTTTCAATTGATCAAACGGACGAACGGTTCGGAAATTACGCTCGTTTCCGTGAATGCATGTAGAAATGAAATAGCTTGGCAATTGGAAATTTAGACAATTCGGATCGGATCAGAGTAGGAAACCCGAATTGGCTCGGCACTCGAATGCTTCGGCAACCTTTCATCACATCGGCTCGGATCGGAGGAGGAGACTCGACCCGATCTGCCTTGCACCAGTGAAACGACCTGGACTTCCTCGATCCCGATGAGACGGAGGAGCCCATATTGCTTTGAGAACAAGATGCATCAGAACACAAGCAATAGAACATTTCATTGCTATTACAACAATTCCCATCCGCGTACAAGAATATATTAGAGTTCGAATAAATAATGTACAGCGAAAAAATAATATAAGAGATTTAAATTACAATACAACGAAAAATACATCAATTAGCACAACTGAAAGAGATACATGGATACAAAGCATTCTGAATATAGCTTCAGCTGTAATCCAAGATCCTGTAAAAAGAAAAATCTGCACAACTGAAACTACTAGCTGCCCGTGTGGAAAATATGGGCACCCAGAGTTTAGGTGGAAACAATAAACTCTGAGTCAGTCATGGGACTAGTGTGAGAACTCAAAACAGTTACTAAAACTTTACTTTAAAATAGGGTAAATCAAGGGACCACACCATATAAAACGGAACGGGTTTACTCCACATGAATCTCAGTTTAAAATAAAACAACGCAATGCTTTTTGGAAAATGAAGCTATTATAAGACTCAGGTCCCATCAGGCAATGCAACGCAAGCCGGAGGAAAGATTTTTCCCTTATGATAGACAAATATGCTTGGTACATTTAAAACAAAAACTATTTGATATTATTATTAGTGTCTAGTTCGTTTAAAATAGTTTCAATATAAATGTATCAATCCTAGACGGCATAGCTACCATATACTATGTCGCTATATAGGTTTACAATCGAAACCGAACGATGTCGTATTGGAAATTGGATTTCCATCATGAGTCGAGGCAAGGGATCATCCTCACCGGTTTCGAGACACTCTAGCGATTGCCTCAGAATCACACCTATGGGCAACCCTTGGAATCGGTAGGGCCGGTCCACACTTACTTTAGTGGATTGGTTATTCCTAAACATTATGTTTCTCGGTCCTATCGGACTTCCAAAATGGTCAGTATGTCGACCAATCATATCTGAGGCACCTCACAATCCATCATCCACATAAGTAAAAATGTTTGGGCTCCATACCATGACACCACTTCTAGCTAGAAAGAAACGCAAGTTCTCCCGATGACCACTATCCCGTTTCTAACTCATACCGGGGTGTGAGGCTCCCGGATTAACGTTATACACAAAGCTATGCTAATTAAAGCAATACTTTGATCATCAAACAAAAGACTCCGCTTATCAACAATAGCCTTGTTCATTTGCATCTTAGCATGCGACATTGACAATCCATGCCATGCGACTGATGTCTATCAATATATAACCTCTAAGCTTGTACTTCTCAATGAAGGGTATTAAGCAACATGATAAATTCTCCGCCACCAATTAGATATATATTTAATAGAAATAAATCAACACAGAATGAAATCTAATGTTAGACATACATCCATTTACAAGTCCGTTCTTGGTCTGAACAAAACCGGAGGCGCCTTATTCCTCGTCCCATATGTCCAATACAGGAGAGAGGTCCTCGCATATTTGGTCGATCTCCAAATATGTCTAGACGATCACCACTTATTACCTTGTATTGTGGGTACAGCCCAATCAAGACATCAGTAGTCATCCAAATGATGTGCAGATCTCCGGTCTTCAACCACCATCTTCATCGACTTTTAATCGTCGTATCAGTTATTCAGAATGGGATAAACCTGGTCTTTCCGAATAACTCGCGTATTTTATAATCAATAATCAAGTGTTGTAAAAACACATCATACGCCTCATTAAAATTCAGAATATTCCTTTATTCAAATATTCACATCACTAGGGAAAGGTTCCCATTAATTTTATCAAAGATAAATTATTTTAAACTTATTCTTTAATCTTCCTTTGGATATCAATTTCAAAAGATTTTTTTTTATCCTTTAACAATTTTAAACCAAATTAAGGTTGGTATAACTAGTCGGGATTATCGAGCCTTACCGAAGTAATCATTTATTTTATTTTTCCTATCCCAACCTATTCATCCCATGGAGCAAAACTAGTAGTATTCCATATCTGACACCCCCCGTGTTATCGGTGAAATTAATTACCATTTCACGTTTCAAATCTAATTTAAGATTTAACTATCGCATGGAGTAAAACTGGTGGTACTCCATTCCTGATCATTTCTTGAATTCGATAAATTTAATTACCTTATCCACATTTCAATCTAATTAAAGATTCATTAAAACTCCAACTTGGTTTTAATATAAAAAAACATTACTTTATGATTATTCAACCTTAAGAAATTAATCTTTCTTTAACTGGGTCAAAGAACAAATGTCGTTTAAAACACGGTTCACGATAAACCCAAATCCACTTCCATTAAATGTGGAATCTTCGTGGAAATCAGATGAATATATAATTGATATAAATTTATGTATCAGACTAATAATATAAATGGAATAATGGCAATGCCTTTTAAATTCCATAAACAGTAACGGTCTTCCTTTACCAAAGCTCATCTCGATTATTACCAATCGTATTCCATTCAATTTCAATTTAATATATTAAATTTGAAAACTTTACTTTGGAAAATTTCCATTAAATCTTAGTAAAAAGATTTTTAAATTACAAATCATATCTTCACTGTTAATTGGGTTAAAGAACGACTGTTATTTAAAACATTATTCACTATAAACCCGAAAATCCAATTTGATATCAAATACAAGGCTCTAAACAGAAATTATATCGGCTTCTATTCAATATCAAATTCTGAAACCAACAAATATCGTATTGGGAATAGTGATATTTATATCTTCCAAATTCCTCAACTATATCCATATAATCACGAAATTCAATATCAAAATATTCCGAAGATTATTTCCATTCAAATCCATTCCAATTCATACGTTGGAAAATTCATGTTATATTAAAACCATTTCAATCCAATTTATTATTTCAAAAAATCATTAGATTATTTTTCTATGTTTTAACTAGTTCATTTCGATACAAATATATTTTTATCCTTTCAAGTGTGGAATGTTTCACCTAAAATATTTCCAAGTCATTTATTATGATTTTACACAATTTTTCCGTATTTTTAATAATTTTAATATCGCAATTTCAGTCGGTTTCCGATAACGGCCACCGAACTCATCCATAGCGAACCTTTTTTGAAATTGATTTGGAGATAATTTGGAATCCAACTGTTTAAATTTACATATCTTATATTCATTGGAAAGATCTTTTCGTTACGAAACCAAGGTTTCGGTTTTAGAAGAATCCGACAATCGGATCTCCTGTTACATCAATTTGAAGATATTGATTAAAATTCGCAAACGGTCGTTGCACGACACACTCTATTCAAGCCAATATATATATATATATATATATATATATATATATATACACTATATATATATATCGTCGATTTCCATTCAAAAAGTATTTTGAAAATCCTTTATAAATTCATTTTAAAACGATTTCAACTTCATTTTCAATTTTAAATCAGGACTAATATTCCATATCATTATAATATTAAAATGATAATACTTTCAAAACATCTGATTTTGAAATCCATTTCCTTTTCGATATTTATTATAAAATAAATAAAATAGACTGATAAACCCATTCGAGTACAAACGGCGTATATTTCCTTAATTTGGCTTGATATATTTCAATATTTTCATGTCCATCCAAAATCGGTCATCAAAATCATATTTTGATTCTTTATTGAATATTATTTTAAAATATTCGCTATTTTAAAATATTCGTTATTTTTGAATCGGAATGCGACTCAATCAATTACCATATAACTCAGTTATATGGATTTCATATATCGCATGTTTTCAACAATAATGATAAATAACCATTCAACATTCCAACATCATCCAGAGTGCATTCTATAACAGTATAAGCATTAAAATAAATAAATAACGCTTACAACAGTCTGTCAATCAATCAATCGACATACCACTAAATATTGGGATTAGTGTATGTCAAATATCATCCCAATACCCGTGTGGGGTTTTCAAACAATAGTTTATTCAGATGCATTATTGGTTAATAAATTTAACCAATTCAAATTCGGTTTGAATTATTTTTCTAATTAACCATTTTTCACTATTCAAATAATAAATAGATATTTACATCTCATTTCAACAACCACAAAGTGTATCCACATTGTTTGAAATACGGGTGTCGTATATTCAAACAACGCTCCTTGTGCAGATGAGTCGTGAATAGCTCATGTGTTGAACTCTAACAATGTCACATACAACAGATAAAAATCAACATTGGCATTTCATATATTTTCAATTATAAAATAAATAAATAAATGTACAAATATTTTAGCGAGAGAATTCTCACTTTGGGTTCCACTCCACCATTCCTTAACTGATGATTTTATTTTCAAATTGAATTAACGCGCGTGTTTAATTCAGCTGAAAATCCAGTTTGCTCCATTTTCGTTCTAGTCAGTTCCATGTTGTAGAATTCGTCGTTGCGACCGCAACGCAATTGAAATCGTCGGATTCCGACCTTGTATGACAAAGATACGGTAATGATTACATTTCATTTCATAATTACATATTAATTAAATAATTATAATTCTTTAATTACTTTTTCTTCACTAATCCCCTTCTTATAACTTTTGAACCCGTGCTACAATCCTTCTTCCATGTCGCGCCGCCACCCCAGTGCCTCCACCGTCGATCAGTCGCCACCATGTTCTTCGCCATCACGAGCTGCGCCACCCCCACCAACCACGTCCAACTCGCCACCGCCATCAGCCCCAACAATCACCTCGACCGACACGCATTCCCGCCCCAATTTTGACCACCATACACAACGATAATACATCAAACTGGTATGGATTTGAAGAGGGGAGAGAGCACTATAATTTTGCTTCAGGAAGTTTTTAATTTCATAGAGTGGATTGAGAAAAATAGAAGCTTGAATTTTTGAGCGTTTTTCGCCATCAATCAGCTTTGATTTTGGCGGCCAGAAATAAATGAGAGGATTTAGGGTTTTAATATATATATATAATTAATTATTTATTTTAATTTGTAAATTACTTGTTTAATGTCACAAACTTCGAACCAAATCCAACGAC
The DNA here is from genome assembly GCA_030737875.1 of Allium sativum. Classification (NCBI taxonomy): domain Eukaryota; kingdom Viridiplantae; phylum Streptophyta; class Magnoliopsida; order Asparagales; family Amaryllidaceae; genus Allium; species Allium sativum. Next base: position 750,778,594 of record CM060915.1, read on the forward strand.
TATCGTTCCTAGCTAAATACCGCCATTCCGAACATAATGGGATATGTTTCATAAGCCAATTCGACTGCTTCGATCAGTTTTTATCGAAATTAAAATATAAATTAATATTATGGTTAATATTGAATTTCAATGTACATTTTAATTTATCGGGGCCACATACTGACTCCAAAAATTACATAAAAATAAATCAGGCTATGTTTTGATGGCATGGTCCTAGTAAAACTAATTTCATCAAATCTGGAGATCGTTTGAAAAATGGCCTTTTTCTAGTTGATTATATTTAAATTGGATTTTCAGAACACGTTTATATTTACTACGCACACATAGTAATTCCAAAAATTATGAAATTTGAAACCTAACTATAATTTGATATTCTGGTTCCAACAAAATTGGTTTCGTCGAAAATAGAGGTCCTCTGCAAAATGGATATTTTTAAGGGCTTTATATATAATGAAATATACTTAAATTCCATAGCGACTATTCTAATTCTTAAACTGGACATAACTTTCAATTTATATTATGAAATCTGAATTTTTCACACTCATTAGAAAGATAGAATTAGACAGATTCAAATATTTCTTGTTTTACTAAAATCCGATTTATATTGAGTTATGAATATTCAATTGAAATTAAAAATCGAATTTTCAAACTACCGCGCCATTTCAGGCTCGTTTTATAATTAAAATAAATTTATACGTTCTAACTCTGATTCAAGTAAATTTAAATCGTTATTATTTAAAATAAATCATTTTAAATAATCAAAATTCATTAAAATATCTAAAATAAAATTTTTAAATTGGTTTAGAAATTCCAGGTTGTTACAATGTCCCCCACTTAAAATCTTTTCTTCCCCGAAAAGGAACAGAGCTGAAAGTTGTTTAAGTAACCAACTCAACTTCCATTCTGGCTTTCATTCTTCAATTTTTCAATTTCTAAGAACTTTCAAATTTCTCAAAAATTTGGCTAACACCCTAAATTTTCGAAAAACTTTGCCATATCCTGCTTTGTATGGGCTGATCGGTAATAGCTCAACTTGCCTCACAGAGCCCTCATCAATCAAAAAGAAAAAGAAAAAGCCAAGCAGCTTGCCAATCGGCTCATAAAATCATCAAACATAATGAATATTGTAAACATGTACCTATTTGTCGGGCATACAATTTTATTCCTCTTCTTAGCTTCCTTGCTATGACCAGCTCATATATATATATATATATATATATATACACACACACACACACATGCATATGTATGCAATTTCAATTCAGTTCAATATTTGATTCGATTTAGCTAAATTTACCTTTTATCCTCTTATTGGTTTTATCATTCCAATATTTTTATTGGTTAAATTAATCCTCACACAACACAACCAGGAATAAATTGGTTAACTTTTCAAATATATAACTTTTATATATTTAAAAATCATATTTTCAATGCCAAATCATAATCAATAAATTCTAACCAATTTTTGGTTCTCACAACAGTCAATTGGAAATATATAGATATCCACTTTCGAAAGTTGAGCATAAATACCGATGACGTAATGATCATCATCAAAATCATCTACGGGCGATTAGAGTGTGATTCTATATCTGCCTAGTATATTTGAGGCTACGTATATACGTTCGCGAGACGTATATGCAAAATCTTCTTATACCCAATAGTCCAAATTAAATATAAAATAAAATACTCAAATGCATATAATAAGATATATTTTTCAAAAATAAATTTGTTTTTAGAAATAGCACTCTTCAAACTCGTTCTTAAGTATTATTAACCCTATCTCTAGTGAGTTATTCTTATAGGATGTTACTAATTCTATCTCTGATGAATTCTATCGTTCGATTCTAATGTGCCTTTTCTCAAGCTTTGTATACCAAAGCTCTGATACCAAAATAAAATGATCTAGACTTCTCGATCCCCGAGGAGAAGGAGGAGCCCGGATTGCTTTGAGAACACGACGCATCAGAACACAAAAAATTGAACAATTCACTGCTATTAAAACAATTTCCATCTGAGTACAAGAACATATCAGAGTTTGAATAAATAATATATGGTAGAAAAATAATATCAGAGATTTAAATTACAATACAGCGGTATACATAAATATAATATGCAGTAGAAAATACATCAACTAGCATTACTGAAAGAGATACACAGATACAAAGCATTCCGAATATAGCTTCAGCTGTAATCCAGGATCCTGTGAAAAGAAAAATCTGCACAACCGAAACTACTAGCTGCCCGTGTGGAAAATATGGGCACCCAGAGTTTAGGTGGAAACAATAAACTCCTAGTCGGTGATACCAAACCCGTAACTTCCCCGTAAAGGAAAGTGTCGGATAGTTCGAGAACAAGCCACAACAGAACGCATATAAAAGAACATTTCATTGTATACTACAACAATGCATCAGATTACAAGAATATACAGAGTATAAATGAATATTACACAGAAATATCAGAGATTTAAATTACATTTAAATACATCGCAGCGGAAAATAATACAATACACAACTAGAAAAAATATACGGATACAAAGCTTTCTGGATATCATTCCAGCTGTAAACCAGGATCCTGTGAATATAAATCTGCAAAACCAAAACTACTAGCTGCCCGTGTCAAAATAGGGGCACCCAGAGTTTAGGTCAAAACAATAAACTCCAGGTCAGTCATGTGACTGGTGTGAGAACTAAAACAGTTATTTACCTTTATTTTAAAAGTTAGGTAAATCAAGGGACCACGCTGTATAACACGGAACGGGTTTCCTCCCAAGAATACCAGTGCATAAAACAATAGCGCAATGCTAAATAAAGAAAAATGAAGCTATTATAAGACCCAGGTCCTATCACACAATGCAACGCAAGCCGGGGGGATAGGGTTTTTACCTTATAATAGCCAAGAATGCTTGATACGTTTAAAACAACTCATTTGATACTATAATAAGTGCATAGTGTATAAAACAACTTCAAATCATAAGTATCAATCATAGGCGGCATGAATGCCCCATACCACTATGTCGCCTTATATAGGTTTACAAATAAAACCGCAAAGTCACGTATTTGGAAATTGGATTTCCGTCTATGAACCGAGGCAAAAGATAGTCCTCAACCGATTCGAGACTGCCTGGCCCGAGTCTCAGGATCAGAGCGCATCGACCCTTGGAGCGACAGGGCCGGTCCACACGGAGTGGATTAAAAATGCCTGAGCACTACGTTTCGCCGCCCTTTGGGGCGTAAGCGAGCCAACTAGTGACTCCATCGGACCCGGATCGTTCGATCTAACCGAGGCACCTCGCAATAGCAACAACCACATAAGTCAAACTCGTCAGGGCGTGTAAAACCACTGACGCCACTTTTAGCTAGGAGGAAACGTAGGCCCTCCCTGAGGTCCTTCTCCCGTTTTTGGTTCATACCGGGTGTGCAACTCGCGAAGCAAACGTTACACAAAGCTACGCCACAAAGGCCGTGCTTTGATCATCACCACAAGACTTTGCTTTTCAACAGAAGCCTCGATCAATTTGCATCTTAGCATGCTACACAGGCAAACCATTCTATGCAACCGATATCAGTCACAGAGAATGGAATCCGATGTCAGACACACAGTCCATTTACAAGTCCGTTCTGGGTCTGAACGAAACCGGAGGCACCTAGTACCCCGCAAATCCATCGATCTCCAAGTACGTCTGGACGATCACCAACGGTTTCCATCTTCTTGGGTGTACAGCCCAATCAAGATCATCAGTAATCACCCAAACGACGTGAAGACTTCTGGTCTTCGACCACCGTCTTCATCTTCGACTTATCGTCGTATCAGTTATTCAGAATGGGATAAACCCGGTCTTTCCGAATAAATCGCGTATATTTAAATAAGTGTTACACAAATACAACATATGCCTCATTCTAATTCATTAGTCACTAACCGTAAATTAATCAAGAGAATAATTCCCCAAATATTAACCCCGAAGGCCGAAACCAACATCAGATCAATATCCAGAAAACCATTCTGCTTAGCTAACCGACAGTTAGTTTCTAAATTTCACATTCATAGGGAAAGGTTCCCATTAATTTTATCCAAGATAAATCCCTGGAATTTATTCTTTAATCTTCTTTTGAATTTCAATTCAACTAGTCGGGATTAACGAACCTTACCGAAGTAATCATTGGTTTTAATTTCTCAATCCCAACCTATTCATCCCATGAAGTAAAACTGGTTATACTTCATATCTAACACCACGGTGTTATTGGTAAATTCAATTACCATTTCACGTTCAAATCTAATTAAAGATTTAACTATCGCCTGGAGCAAAACTGGTGATACTCCATTTCGATTATTTCAATCTAATTAAAGATTCATTAAAACTCCACTTAGTTTTAATCGTTAACTGGGTTAAAGAATCAGTGTCATTTAAAACACAGTTCACGATAAACCCAAAATCCCCTTTCCTTAATTATCGGGTTAAAGAACGAGTGTTATTTAAAACACAGTCCACGATAAACCCAAAAATCAATATCAATTCAATTCCAATTAAATATTATTTAATTGGTACACTTCATTAAATCTAAATAAAAAGATTTAATCTTTTCTCAACTGGGTTCAAGAACAGTGTTAGTGAAGACACCATTCACGACAAACCCAAATCACATTTGATATTCAATACAAGGCTCTGAATAGAAAATATATCGGCTTATATTCAATATCAAATTCTACGATTAACAAATGTCGTATTGGAGATAACGATATATATATATATCTTTCAAATTTCCATAACAACATCTGTATAATCACGAATTCCAACATCGAAATATTCCAAAGACAATTTCGATTCAAATCCACTCCAATGCAATCATTGGAAATTCTGGTTATTTTTAAAACCCTTTTCAAATTCAATTTATTTATTTAAAAATAAATAGAATTATAATTCTAGTTCAAAACTAGTTCATTTCGATAAAAATCTATTTTTATCTTTTCAAATATGGAGTTTTTCATCCCAATTCTTCCCAAATCATTTCTTATGATTTTACACAAATTATTACTATTTTTAATAATTTTATCAAGGCTTGTACAGTCGATTTTCAACAATGGCCATCGAACTGCACTTATAGCGACCTTTTTCAAATTTGATTTGGACGTATCTCCAAATCCAACCGTTAGATTTTGAATTTCTAGTATTCGTTAGAAAGCTCTTTTCGATACGAACCCAACGGTTCCGGTTTTAGGAGAATCCGACGGTCGGATCTCCCGTAATGTCCGTTTGAAATAAATGATCGAAATTTATGAACTGCCGCGGCGCGGCGCGTTCTATTCAGGCCATTATATTATATATATAATATATATAATATATATTTCGTCGATTTCTATTTAAAACGAATTATATAAATAGTTTTAAAATTCGTTTCAAAAGCAATTTCAACTTCCATTTCAATTCAAATCAAAATTGAATTCTTCTTTATAAATTCGTTTTAAAATTCATTTCTATTCAATTCAAATTTCAATTCAATTTGAATTCATTTCAATTCGCTTTCAATTCAATTCATTTCGAAATCGTTTTCAATTCAATTCATTTCGAAATCGTTTTCAATTCAATTCATTTCGAAATCGTTTTCAATTCAATTCACTTCGAAATCGTTTTCAATTCAATTCATTTCGAAATCGTTTTTAATTCAATTCATTTCGAAATCGTTTTTAATTCAATTCATTTCAAAATCGTTTTTAATTCAATTCATTTCGAAATCGTTTTTTAATTCAATTCATTTCGAAATCGTTTTTTTTATTTCAATTCATTTCGAAATCGTTTTTAATTCAATTCATTTCGAAATGAATAAAATCGATATAAATATCGTTCACGTCAAAATAGCGTCAATCTAATCAACACGGCTTCATAAATTTCTATTTTCAAATATTCTATTTCAAATATTTCTTTTTCAAAATAGTTGTTATTATCAAAATATTTCGTTCAACACATGACCAATCTCAATGGATGAGTACTGTCAACACATGAACCTTTATTTTATATTGATAAAGATGTAAATTTTATTACTAAAATATTTCGTTCAACACATGACCAATCTCAATGGATGAGTACTGTCAACACATGAACCTTTATTTTATATTGATAAAGATGTAAATTTTATTACTAAAATATTTCGTTCAACACATGACCAATCTCAATGGATGAGTACTGTCAACACATGAACCTTTATTTTATATTGATAAAGATGTAAATTTTATTACTAAAATATTTCGTTCAACACATGACCAATCTCAATGGATGAGTACTGTCAACACATGAACCTTTATTTTATATTATTCTTTATTTTCTAAATTGGAATGAGGCCCAATCAATCACCATATAAAATTAATTATATGGATTTTCATACAACACATGTATATAATAGCATTGAAAAATAATCAACCATCAACCAAAGTGCACTACACTGTATAAGCATCAAATATAGATATCTAACGCTTATAACAGCCTGTCAATCAATCGATCGACATATTAAATCAATCAGGATGAGTGAACTTCATATTTCATCCCAACACCCGTGTGGGGTTTCAAACAATCAAACGCATATTTTATTTGTGCAGTTGGGCGATGTGTAAAATTTATCGACCCAATCAATATCAGTCAAATCAGTGTATATAAACAAATCGGCCGATTTGTTTATAAATATCTATTTATTCACTTTCTCGTTAAAAATTATATTTTTAACGATAAAACATTTTATTTTAACACATGAGTTTCTATTCAGTTCATTTACACAATAAAAGTGATACTTTTATTTTTCTAACATATTTTAGGAAATTTCGGCGGCATAACGGCACGATACTAGAAACGGGACAAGGCCTAGCCTTATCCCCGGTCTAGTGAAGGCCCACGCCATTCACACATCAATCAAATCAATTTCATTTCACCAAACAATTCGATTCAAACCAAATAATCTAACCAACTACACAACCAAACAATTAAACAAACAAGTCATCCATGGTCTGTGGATGACGGGTGTCGGGTGCTACTAAACACCGTCTGCATCCTAGTATATATATAACTAGAAAAAGAAATTTAAAGGTGAGAAATTCTCACCGATAGCTATCCTATACCACGACTCTTCATCTATAGGAATCCTTCGTTGTTCTCGCCTCTTGCCACTTTCGTTGCCCGTATTCTCTACATATATAAAAATCACATTTTTACTATGCTATTCAATATAGATAAAATTCCATTTCAAAAATATAGATTTCGCATTTTTACATCTAAAAATTTCGCCCTTTCACATTTTAAAATTTCGCCTTTTCACATTTTAAAATATCGCCTTTTCACATTTTTACATCTATATCTCATAAAGATTATATTTTTATAGTTCCTACTATGCAAAGATCATATTTTTATCTTTCTACAATATAAAAGATTATATTTTTACTACTTTAAAAATATAAGAATCATATTTTTATAATCGCTATATAGTAAAGACTATATTTTTAATACTTTAAAAATATAAAAATCATATTTTTAATTCTTTTAAAAATATAAAAATCATATTTTTTTTCACTACATATATAAAGATCAAATCTTTACTTCGCTACTCAAATAAAAATCGAATTTTATTTACTTTATCTTTTAAAAATCATTCTTTTATGATCTTCACTATTTAAAAATCATATCTCTATTAATTTATAAAAATCAGATTTTAAAGATAAAACTTTAAGTAAATCAAACTTTTATATACCTAACTGAATAATAAAAAAAATAGAATAAACTTACAGGCAGTTTTTGAAAAGGGGCGAAGGAGGCTGAGGGGGTGGAGCGGCTCGCTGGTCGGAGGAGAAGAGGGAGGAAGGGGAGAAAGGAAGGCGGAGGAGGGGGTGCGGGCGTCGGGGTCGCGGCTCCGTGGCTCGAACTGAAGGAGGAGGGTGAATCGAGAGGAGGGAGGACGGTTTGGGGATGGAGTTGCGGGGGTGGTGGTTCGGTCTTCAGTGCGGTGGAAGGGTGGTGGGCGCCTCCGGTGGTAGCTCGACGTCGGCGAAGCAGTGGAGGGAGGCGTCGGCTGAGCGGTTTTAGATTTTAGGTTTTTTTTTTCTGAACGTTAATGAAGAATAGGGGGGGCAGAAGATAAAGGGAGAATTTTTTTTATTTTAATTATTTAATTATTTTATTTGGCAAAAAGTTGACTTTCACATACGACCTCGAAACGAGGCCCACCGCCTGTCGTCCATAGCGTTTTACCCCCATTCCGAACACAATGGAATATGCATCGCAAGCTGATTCGATAGTTACAGTCAGTTTCCGTTGAATTTACATTTAAATCATTATATTGAATTTTAAACGTACATTTCAAATTACCGGGGTCACATACTAACTCTAAAAATTCCAGAAAAATATTTTCTAGCTTCGTATTGATGATACGGTCCTAACAAAACTAGTTTCGTCGAATTCTGAGACCGTTAGAAAAATGGCCATTTTCCAGTCGATTAAAATCAACTGAAACTGGTCAAACGCGTTTTCCTTTGCCACGCTCACATATTGAATCGAAAAATTATGAAATTTTAAACCTAGCAATGACTTGACATCACGGACCCAACAAAACTGGTTTCGTCGAAATCCGAGGTCATTTGCAAAATTCCCATTTTTAAGGGCCTGAATTCCATAGCGACTATTCAGAATTTTCAACTGGACATATCTTTTGATTCCCGCTATGAAATCTTGATTTTTTGGATTCGTTGGAAAGATATTCACAAATGGATCCTAATGTTTTTGGTTTCACTAAAATCCGGATTGTTTTGCACCCGGTACATTCAATTGAAGTTTGAAATCGAATTATCGAACTACCGCGCCATTTTCAATTCCTTTTATAATTATATATAAATATTTATATTTCTAACGACGACGTATATAATATATACGTTCTAATTCCATTCAAAATAAATTTCTCGTCGTTTTTATTTAAAATAATTCATTTTAAATAATCAAAATTCGCTAAAATTGCCAAAATAAAAATTTTAAACTGGCCCAGATTTTCGGGTTGTTACAGTTATAGGACTAGTGTGAGAACTCAAAACAGTCATTAAAACTTTACTTTAAAATAGGGTAAATCAAGGGACCATGCCGTATAACACAGAACGAGTTTACTCCACATGAATCTCAGTTTAAAATAAAACAACGCGATGCTTTTTGGAAAATGAAGCTATTATAAGACTCAGGTCCCATCAGATAATGCAACGCTAGCCGAAGGATAGAGTTTTTCCTTATGATAGCCAAATATGCTTGGTACATTTAAAACAAAAACCATTTGATATTATTATTAGTGTCTAGTTCGTTTAAAATAGTTTCAATATAATGTATCAATCCTAGACGGCACAGCTACCATATACTATGTCACCATATAGGTTTACAATCAAAACCGAATAATGTCGTATTGGAAATTGGATTTCCATCATGAGTCGAGGCAAGGGATCATCCTCACCGGTTTCGAGACACTCTAGCAAATGCCTCAGGATCACACCTACGGGCAACCCTTGGAACCGGTAGGGCCGGTCCACACTTACTTTTGTGGATTGATTATTCCTGAAATCTACGTTTCCCGATCCTTCCAGACCTCCAAAATGGTCAGTATGTCGACCAATCATATCTGAGGGGCCTCAAAATCCATCATCCACATAAGTAAAATTGTTTAGGCTCCATACCATGACACAACTTCTAGTTGGAAAGAAATGCAAGTTCTCCCTATGGTCATTATCCTGTTTTTGACTCATACCGGGGTGTGAGGCTCGTGAATTAATGCTACACAAAGAGCTATGCTAACTAAAGCTCTGCTTTGGTCATCAACCACAAGACTCTGCTTCTCAACAAAAGCCTTGTTCATTTGCATCTTACCATGCCACTTTGACAATCCATGTTATGCGACTAATGTCTATCAATATATAACATCTAAGCTCGTATGTCTCAAGAAGGGTATTAAGCAAGATAATAAATTCTCCGCCACCAAACAGATATATATTTAATAGAAATCAATCAACATAGAATGAAATCCAATGTCAGACACACATCCATTTACAAGTCCGTTATGGGTCTGAACGAAACCGGAGGCACCTTATTCCTCGTCCTATATTTCCAATATAGGAGAGAGGTTCTTGCATACCCGGTCGATCTCCAAGTACGTCTGGATGGTCACCACTTATTACCTTGTCTTAGGTGTACAGCCCAATCTAAACATCTGTAATCATCCAAACGATGTGAAGATCTATGGTCTTCAACCAACGTCTTCATCGACTTTTAATTGTCTTATCAGTTATTCAAAAAGGGATAAACCCGGTCTTTCCGAATAACTCACGTATTCTATAATCAATAATCATGTGCTATAAAACACATCATACGCCTCATTCCAATTCAAAATATTCCTTTATTCAAATATTCCCATAACTAGGGAAAGGTTCCTATTAAATTTATCAAAGATAATTTCTTCTAAACTTATTCTTTAATCTTCCTTTGGATATCAATTTCAAAAGATTTTATTTTATCCTTTAACAATTTTAAACCAAATCAAGGTTGATAAAACTAGTCGGGATTATCGAGCCTTACCGAAGTAATCATTTATTTTATTTTTCCCATCCTAACCTATTCATCCCATGGAGCAAAACTGGTAGTACTCCATATCTAACACCCCCGGTGTTATCAGTAAAATTAATTACCATTTCACGTTTCAAATCTAATTAAAGATTTAACTATCGCATGGAGTAAAACTGGTGATACTCCATTCTCGATCATTTCTTGAATTCGATAAATTTAATTACCTTATCCATATTTCAATCAAATTAAAGGTTCATTAAAACTCCAACTTGGTTTTAATGTCAAAAATCATTACATTATGATTATTCAACCTTAAGAAATTAATCTTGTCATCAACTGGGTCAAAGAACTAATGTTGTTTAAAACACAGTTCATGATAAACCCAAATCCACTTCCATTAAATATGGAATATTCGCGGAAAACAGATCAATATACAATTGATATAAATTTCTGTATCAGACTAATAATATAAATGGAATAACGACAATGCCTTTTAAATTCCATAAATAGTAACGTTCTTCCTTTACCGAAGCTCATCTCGATTATTACCAATTGAATTCCATTCAATTCCAATTTAATATATTAAATTTGAAACTTTACTTTGGAAAATGTCCATTAAATCTTAGTAAAAAGATTTATAAATTCCAATGATATCTTCACTGTTAATTGGGTTAAAGAACCACTGTAAATTAAAAACATTATTCACTATAAACCCCAAAATCCATTTTGATATCAAATACAAGTCTCTAAATAGAAATTATATCGGCTTCTATTCAATATCAAATTCTGAAACCAACAAATATCATATTGGGAATAACGATATTTATATCATCCAAATTCCTCAACAATATCCGCATAATCACGGAATCCAATATCGAAATATTCCAAAGATTATTTCCATTAAAATAAATTCCAATTCATACATTGGAAAATTTTGTTTATATTAAAACCATTTAAATCCAATTTATTATTTCTAAAATCATTAAATTATTTTTCTAGTTATTAACATGTTCATTTTGATACAAATATATTTTTATCCTTTCAAGTATGGAATTTTCACGCAAAGTCTTTCCAAGTCATTTATTATGATTTTACATAATTTTTCCATATTTTTAATAATTTAAATATCGCCATTTCAGTTGGTTTCCAATAACAGCCACGGAACTGCATCCACAATGATTCTTTTCTGAAATTGATTTAGACATAATTTGGAATCCAGCTGTTCGAATTTACATTTATATTCATTGGAAAGATATTTTCGATACGGACCCAACGGTTCTGGTTTAGGAGAATCCGACAGTCGGATCTCCCGTTACATCGATTTGATGTTAATGGTTGAAATTCGCGAACGGTCGCTGCGCGACACGTTCTATTCAAGCCATTATATAATATATATATATATATATATATCGTCGATTTCCATTCAGAAGGTATTTTATAAATCGTTTATAAATTCATTTTAAAACAATTTCAACTTCATTTTCAATTTTAAATCAAGATTGAATATTCCATATCATTATAATATTAAAATGATTATATTTTCAAAATATCTTATTTTGAAATCCATTTCCTTCTCGATATTCATTATAAAATAAATAAAATCGACTGATAAACCCGTTCGAGTAAAAATGGCGTATATCTCCATAATTCGACTTGATATATTTCAATATTTTCGTGTCCATCCAAAATCGGACACCAAAATCATATTTTGATTCTTTATTGAATATTATTTTAAAATATTTTTTATTTTAAAATATTCGTTAATTCTGAATCGGAATGCGACTCAATCAATTACCATCTAATTCAGTTATATGGATTTCATACATCGCATTTATCCAATAATAATGATAAATAATCATTCAACATTGCAACATCATCCAGAGTGCATTCTAAAACTGTATAAGCATTAAAATAAATAAATAACGCTTACAACAATAGTCAATCAATCGATCGACATACCACTAAATATTGGGATTAGTGTAAGTCAAATATCATCCCAATACCCGTGTGGTGTTTTTAAACAACAACAGTTTATTCAGATACATTATTGGTTAATAAATTTAACCAATTCAAATTCGGTTTGAATTATTTTTCTAATTAACCAATTTTCACTGTCCGAATAATAAATGGATATTTATATCTCATTTCAACAACCACAAAAGTTTATCCACATTGTTTGAAATACGGGTGCCGTATATTCAAACAATGCTTCTTTTGATGATGATTTGTGAATAGTTCTTGTGTTGAACTCAAACAATGTCATATATAATAAATAAAAATCAACACTTCCAACTCATATATTTTCAGTTATAAAATAAATAATTAATTATACAAATATTTTAGTGAGAGTATTATCACTTTGGGTTCCACTCTACCATTCTTTAACTGATGATTTTATTTTCAAAATGAATTAAACGCGCATTTAATTCAGTTGAAAATCCAATTTGCTCTGTTTTCATTCTGGTCAGTTCCATGTTGTAGAGTTCGTCGTTGCGACGCAACGCAATTAAAATCATCTGATTCCGACCTCGTATGACAAAGATATGATAATGATTACATTTCACTTCATAATTACATATTAATTAAATAATTAAAATTCTTTATTTACTTTTTCTTCACTAATCCCCTTCTTGTAACTGTCGAACCCATGCTCCAACCCTTCTTCCATGTCGCGCCGCCACCCCAGCGCCTCCGTCGTTGATTAGTCGCCACCACATTCTTCGCCATAATGAGCCGCACCACCCTCTCCAACCACGTCCAACTTGCCGCCGCCATCAGCCCCAGAAACCACCACGACCTGTGTGGCTTCCCACCCCAATTTCGACCACCACTCACAACGATAATACATCAAGCTGGTAAGGATTTAAAGTGGGGAGAGAGCACTATAATTTTGCTTCAAGAAGTTTTTAAATTCATAGAGTGGATTGAAAAAAATCGAAGATTGAATTTTTGAGCATTTTTCACCATCAATTAGCTTTGATTTGGGTGGCCAGATAGGATTTTAATATATATATATATATATTTAGTTAATTATTTTAATTTGTAAATTACTTGTTTAATGTCACGAACTCTAAACCAAACCCAACGACTGTCGTTCCTAGCAAAACACCCTTATTCCAAACACGATGGGATATGTTTCGTAAGCCAATTCGACTGTTTCGATCAATTTTTATCAAAATTAAAATATAAATTAATATTACAGTCAATATCGAATTTCGACGTACATTTTAATTTTCCGAGCCACATACCAACTCTAAAAATTACAGAAAAATAAATCTGGCTATGTTTTGACTATACGATCCTAACAAAATTAATTTCATTGAATTTGGAGACCGTTTGAAAAATGGCCTTTTCTGGTTGATTATATTTAAGTGAAAATTAGGCTCACATCCCTAAAAAAGTTCAAAATTAACGCCACATCCAGCCAAACTTTCTTTGCGTTTCCGGTCCCTAGAATCAGCTGCTGCCCAAAACATTTTGTCCCTCCCGCCTCCTGCCACATACCCCTTCGCCTTTTCCAATTTTGCAAAAAAAAAAATTGAGCTCATGCATAAAAAAAAAAAATCTAAAATCTGGAAATAATCCCAGGAGTGCACGCAAATTGAAAAAAAAAGTTGCATACTTCTGTGCAACTATTGCTTATAGTAGCATGTATGTATTCATATATTTATATAGTGTATTTATGTTGAAAAATCTGGACCAATATATGCATACATGTATGCAACTATTAGCAAATAACTGCATAAATTTATGCATACAAAGTTGAACTGAGATTTTCGTATGACGAAAAGTTGCATACATGAATGCAACTATTTTGTATATATGCATGCATGTGTGCAACAAATTTAAAAGGGACGATGTTTTGCGAATATACGCATGAATGCATGCATTTATTCTGTACAAGAGCATAAATGTGTGCAACAATGTCTGAAAACGGCGAATGCTTGAAAAAACAGGCCAAATTTGAATATATGCATAAAAGGATGTATGTAATGCAGTTTAGCTGCATACATATATGCATTTATACTGCAGTTTGGGCGCAACACTGAAATATTAGCATGAATGTGTGCAACTATTTACAAATAGGTGCATCTTTTGATGCAAAAACCTGTTGTTTCGCTGATTTTGTGTTATTTTGAGTTTTGAAGTGGTTTTTGATTGTTTTTCCACCTGATTTTTTTGGCGTGAATGTGTTTTATTTAATAATGAACTTTCGTGATTTTTTATATATTTTTTATATTTTTTTATATGTTTTTGAAAAATAGGGACCTAATTTACAATAAGTTTAGGACCGGATGTGAGCCTAATTTTGAAACTTAATAGGGACCTGTGACAAACAGACCTTATTTTTAAACTGGATTTTCAAAACACATTTAAATTTACTGCGCTCACATATTAATTCCAAAAATTATGAAATTTGAAACCTAACTATAATTTGATATTCTAGATCCAACAAAAGTAGTTTTGTCGAAAACGGTGGTCGTATGCAAAATGGCTATTTTTAAGGGCTTTATATATAATGAAATATAATTAAATTCCATAGCGACCATTCCAAATTTTAAACCGGACATAACTTTCAATTTATATTATGAAATCTGAATTTTTCACACTCATTAGAAAGATATAATTAAATAGATTCAAATGTTTCTTGTTTTACTGAAATCCGATTTATATTGAATCTTGTATATTCAATTGAAATTAAAAGTCGAATTTTCAAACTACCATGCCATTTTAGGCTCGTTTTATAATAAAATTAATTTATACGTTCTAACTTCGATTTAAATAAATTTTAATTCGATAATATTTAGAATAAATCATTTTAAATAATCGAAATTCATCAAAATAGCTAAAATAAAAATTTTAAATTGGTTCAGAAATTCTGGGTTGTTACAATCACCCCCACTTAAAATCTTTTCATCCTTGAAAAGAAACGGAGTTGAAAGTTGTTTAACTAACCAACTGAATTTCCATTCTGGCTTTCATCCTTCAACTTTTCAGTTTCCAAGAACTTTTAAATTTCTCAAAATTTTGGCTAACACCCTAAATTTTTTAACAACTTCGCCATAACCTCCTTTGTACGGCCTGATCGGTAAAAGCGCAACTTGCCTCACAGGGCCCTTATCAATCAAAAAGAAAAAGAAAAAGCCAAGCGGCTTACCAATCGACTCATAAAATCATCAAACCAAAAGAATATAGTAAACATGTACCTATTTGTCAGGCATACAATTTATTCCTCTTCCTTGCTATGACCTGTTCATATATATACTAGTATAAGTATGCAATTCCAATCAATTTTCAATTCAGTTCAATATTTGATTCAATTTGGCTAAATTTTCCTTTTATCCTCTTATTGGTTTTATCATCCTAGTATTTTTATTGGTTAAATTAATTATCACACAACACAACCAGCAATAAATTGGTTAACTTTTCAAATATATAACTTTTATTTATTTAAAATTCATTTTTTCAATGCTAAATCACAATCAATAATTCTAGCTAAGTTTTGGTTCTCATACCAGTCAACTGAAAATATATAGATATCCACTTTCGAAACTCGATGTTAAATACCGATGATGTCATGATCATCATCAGAATCATCTCCGAGTGACTAGAGTGTGATTCTATATCTAACTGGTATATTCGAGGCTTTGTATATACGTTTGCGAGACGTATATTCAAAATCTTCTTATACCCGATAGTCCAAATTAAATATAAAATAAAATACTCAAATACATATAATAAGATATATTTTTCAAAACTAATTTTTTTTTAGAAATAGCACTCTTCAAACTCATTCTAGGGAACCCTATCTCTAACGGGTTATCCTTATAGGATGTTATTAATCCTATCTCTGATGATTTCTTTCATTTGGTTCTGATGTGCCTTGTTCTCGAGCTTTGTAAACTAAAGCTCTGATGCCAAAATGAAATGACCCAGACATCCCTGGTCCCCGATGAGACGGAGGAGCCCCGATTGCTTTGAGAACACGATGCATCAGAACACAAACAATTGAACAATTCGCTGCTATTAAAACAATTTCCATCCAACCGAGTACAAGAGCATATCAGAGTTCGAATAAATAATATATGGTAGAAAAATAATATCAGAGATTTAAATTACAATACAACGGAAAATATATACATAAATATAATATGCAGTAGAAAATACATCAATTAGCACAACTAAAAGAGATACACGGATACAAAGCATTCCGAATATAGCTGCAGCTGTAATCCAGGATCATGTGAAAAGAAAAATCTACAAAACCGAAACTACTATCGGCGCGTGTGGAAAATATGGGCATCCAGAGTTTAGGTGGAAACAATAAACTCCGAGTCAGTCATGGGAATGGTGTGAGAACTCAAAACAGTTATTAAAACTTTACTTTAAAATAGGGTAAATCAAGGGACCACGCCGTATAACACAGAACGGGTTTACTCCACATGAATCTCAGTTTAAAATAAAACAATGCAATGCTTTTTGGAAAATGAAGCTATTATAGGACTTAGGTCCCATCACACAATGCAACAGAAGCCGGAGGGTAGAGTTTCCCTTATAATAGCCAAACTTGCTTGATATTTTATAACAATAACCATTTGATATTATTATTAGTGTCTAGTCCGTTTAAAACAGTTTCAATATAAATGTATGAATCCTAGATGGCATAGCTTACATATACTATGTCGCCATATAGATTTACAATCAAAACCGAACGACATCGTATTGGAAATTGGCTTTCCATCATGAGTCGAGGCAAGAGATTATCCTCACCGGTTTCGATACACTCTGGCAAATGCCTTAGGATCACACCTACGAGCAACCCTTGGAATCGGTAGGGTCGATCCACACTTACTTTAGTGGATTGGTTATTCCTGAACACTACGTTTCCCAGTCCTATTGGACCTCCAAAATGGTTTGTATGTCGACCAATCATATCTGAGGTGCCTCATAATCCATCATCCACATAAGTAAAAATGTCTGGGCTCCATACCATGACACCACTTCAAGCTAGAAATAAACGCAACTTCTCCCCACGGTCATTGTCTTGTTTTTGACTAATATCGAGGTGTGAGGCTCGCGAATTAACGCTATACAAAAGCTAAGCTAGTTAAAGCTGTGCTTTGATCATTAACTATAAGAATTTGCTTTTCAACAAAGGCCTTGTTCATTTGCATATTAGCATGCCACATTGACAATCTACGCCATGCGACTGATGTCTATCAATATATAACCTCTAAGCTCGTACCTCTCAGAGAAGGGTGTTAAGCAAGAGAATAAATTCTCCGCCACCAAACAGGTATATATTTAATAGAAATCAATCAACATAGAATGAAATCCAATGTCAGACACACATCCATTAACAAGTCCGTTCTGGGTTTGAACAAAATCGAAGGCACCTTATTCCTCGTCCTGTAACAACCCGTATTTCCAATAACCTGTTATAACGTAAATCGAGGCAGAATTTAATTTTTAAATCTGAATCAAGGGAAACGGGCTATGTCATTGCGTTCGTCTCGGAAAAATACGCGAAATAGAGTCCGAGTTTTCGAAAATCGGAGTCCGTATGAAGAAGATATGGACGAACGAAGTTAGGCAGAAAAACCGAAAACAAGCCAAAATGCACTGGCGCACTTGTGAAGTGCGCCAGCACAAAAATACACTGGCGCACTTGGGAAGTGCGCCCGTGTCGAGCCAAAAACCTGCACAGCTTTCTGGCTTGACCCTGGCTGGCTTGGTGCACCTGTTTTGGTTCTCTGGTCTGCTCTGCTGGCCTATGACGATTTTTGATGGTTTAGATCTAAACTAGGGTTAATCCTATGGCCTAAACTAACCTAAACTTCTATAAAAGGACCCCTAAACCTAGCCTAAATCATCATTATTCAACCCTACAACTAAACTATGGCAAAATCATTCCTCTCATGGCCTCCACTCTCTTCATAAAATTCCTAAGTCATTTCTATGAGAGATTTTCCATGCATACAAGTGTTTTCAAGCTTGTATGAGCATCATTAGCTTGCATTCAAGTCAAGTTTCCATATTTACATCATAAAGCAAGGGTTTTGATCATTTTGGCTCAAGGGTTTTTCTATTAGAGCTTGCATTTTGGGTCTATTTGATTGCATAAGGGCTTTGTCATATTTTTGTGTCGTCATAAGCATTGTAAGCCCTATTCTACTTTCATACTTAAACTCTAAAGTTAAATGTATGATACGCAAGTTTGCCATGATATGCAAGTTTACTATGTCATGTTATGCAAGTTTGATATGTTATGATATGCAAGTTTATCATGTTATGTTATGCAAGTTTGCCATGTTATGATATGCAAGTTTATCATGTTATGATATGCAAGTCTATATGCAAGTTTGCTATGTTATGATATGCAAGTTTGCCATGTATGTTATGCAAGTTTGGGGTGATCATTTTGCTCATGTTATCATGTTATGCAAGCTTACCTTGAGTATATGAACATAAAGCTTCAAGCTTTATGCTAAAGGTTGCATTTTGGCAACATGTAAGTTATCATATCTCTTATGATAACTTGCATGTGAGGCTAAATGCGAACTTATGGCCATTTCTACATGTCATTTATCACCATGTATCACCAATATGCTAAGTTTGGTTTTATGCATGCTTTTGAGGCTTAAAAATGTAATATGCAAGTATATGAACATATGTACATTTCATATGCCACCATGTTGAGCTTGTGGCTTCAACACCTTTATGTCATGATTATGCCAAGTTCCCTCTTTCTATCCTTTATGCGCTATTGCGATATGTAAGCGATGGGATTGCGTTTGGGGTGGGGTAAACTTAAAAGACATAAAAACATAAGATTGGGAATTTACCTATTAAGTTAGGTCTACCCATTGGGAATTTACCTATTAAGTTAGGTCTACCCAATTGCTTGAAAATTTGTAATATGTTTTGGAAACATAATGGACATGACACTTAGAAAAGATAAGTGTGACCAACTCGAGGTTGGGTTGAGTTGTAGCGTAAAACTACCCGGAACCGACCGGCTTAACTAGTTGCTACAAACAATAGGACCCAATGTGAGAAGTTGGTCATGTTGTACCTTGAACCCGAGGTTAGACCAAGTTGTCGTGTAAAGCTACCCGGAACCGACCGGCTTAACTAGTAACCGCAACGAAGTCTAATGTGAGAGGTTAAGGCACATTAATTAATTAATGCCTCATGATTAGGGTTAAGTCATGGTCCACTTAATACTTAACCAATTTGGGCTTGGTGGATTAACCGGGGTTAAGTTAACCTACACTTAACCAATCTGAACCCGGTAAATTAACGGGGTTAAGTTAACCTACACTTAACCAATCTGAACCCGGTAAATTAACGGGGTTAAGTTAACCTACACTTAACCAATCTGAACTCGGTAATTTAACGGGGTTAAGTTGAACTATACTTAACCAATCCAACTCAGTAATTCGATAAGGCTGAGAACCAATTTGATACCTGGTCTGGATAAACTAAATTGACTGATAAATTAAACGAACCTGTTTTACGGATCTGTAGGACCCACACCAAGTTAAGCAAGTTTGTAAATCTGTTATCTGATCCGTTAGTCTGAAAAACTGATCGTCTGAACTTTGTATGTCTGAACTCTGTTAATAAGTTAATCTGAATCTGATAGTCTGGGGACACAAGGGGGAATACTTGTGTCATTTGTTGTTTGGGACCCATATTAGTCAGTAACCCTTTCTGGTATCAAAACTTTGACCCAACTGTAGGTAGGGTCCGGGCACGCTTACTGAACTAATTATAAGTGGTTCATTCTGATAATGGCGATGGGTGTTGATGGTGCGTTCCAACCGGGTCATGTGCGTGCATGGATCCCGGTCTGCCTCTGAGGATGTAAGACGCCGTGACATCTGTAAATATGCCTGTGCCAATTGGTTGCGACTTTAGGGAGTGATACACCCTAGCGTAGGGCCGACACAGGGTATTTATGTATTAGGGAGCCGATCGCTTGGGTAGGATTTAGGGTACACTTAGCTCTGCCTGATTCTGTTGGTACCGTCTGTTTTGTTGGGTGGTAACACCCGTCTGTTTCTGCGTGGTACCGTCTGTTAGGGTGGTAAAGGCTCACTACTAGTGTACACCTAATTGTAGTATTCCGTTTCTGTACTCTGTTCTGTTAGGGTGGTAAAGGCCCATTATTGTTAGCATTCCATTTCTGTACTTTATCTGTTAGGGTGGTAAAAGCCCATTTTTCCCAAACTCTATCTCTGTATGGACCATTCTGTTCAGTCCTGTTGCGATGTAAACATTGGGGTAACACCTAATCCTGTTATACTATAATTGGTACCAAGAAGTTGGATCTTGATTTAAGTCAAACACCTGATACTGGGCCAAGTTTAGGCCAAGGGATAAATTCTCGTTTATATATGACATGTTAGAATGCTGGTACACCTGTGGTGAAAAACCTTAAACCTGATTATGCGACGACACCATTATCTACCTTGTTAGTTAATCATCATGCTAGTATGTTGTTATCCTTATGTTCATCCCTGCTTCTCATGCCAGTTAACTTTATCAGTTTACATTGATTGTAGTAGGGCTTACTCAGTCTTTTTTACTGACCTGTTTTTCTTTCGCCTCTTTCCTTCCGTTTCCCCCCCCCCCCCCAGGTTCTCAGGGTGGGAATATTGGAGCTTAGCTTGGATTTCTGATCGCTTGCTCGTGGGATTTTAGCTCATGTACGGTCTTGACATGAAGCTAGCTATGGTTATCACTTATTTTGGGGATAGTACTTATGTATTTCAGTTTTTCAGTAATGTTGTTTTTATCTAGACTTGTGTATTTGGAAAGTTGACATTATGTTGTACCAGACTTGTTTTGAAATAGTTTGAAATCTTCCGTTGTTATACTTATCTTATTTACTCTGTTTACATATATACATATGTTCTTGTTCTGCCTTGATATATCATTATGCATGTTTACCTGATTCAAACGCCCCTCCAAAGTCAGAGTGCTTGCAAGAGCCACCCTGGCGGAGGTGGGGTGTTACATTTGGTATCAGAGCATATGGTTTACGAGAAGGAACAAAAAGGTTTTTAGAAAACTTTTGGAAAACTATTTTCAAAACCAAGTATAAAGTATTTTC
Organism: Allium sativum; assembly: GCA_030737875.1. NCBI lineage: Eukaryota > Viridiplantae > Streptophyta > Magnoliopsida > Asparagales > Amaryllidaceae > Allium > Allium sativum. The sequence goes on from CM060915.1 coordinate 750,800,277, forward strand.
CAAAGAAAAGTCTAGTTTATTTTAAAGGCTATTCCCCGAAAAGCCATTAGCAAAAATTCCTTCGTTTTTCTCCATTCTGAATCTGTCTTTTCCTTCGTTTCAGTATGGCAGATAACTTTGTTATCCCAGAGGGAGTGCAAGTTCCTGTTTGGTATAGGAGACTTATGGAGGCTAGGGCGACCGAAGCCGGCCCCGCAAATGTTACTCCTCCTCCGGTGGATAATGTTCCTCCTCCTCCCGTCGCTGAGGTTCCTCCTCCTCCTCCCCCTCAGCATCCTCCAGTAGAGTTCACGAAGATTTGCAAGGACTTCAAAGCAATGGGTGGCAAGAACTTTCTAGGTACCGAGACTTTTGTAGAGGCCCGGAATTGGTTGAAAGAGACCGAAGATTTATTCGCTATCTTTGGATTAGATGATCAGAGAAAGATCTTGTTGGCGGTTTGGCTTATGAAGGATGAAGCCGCTTATTGGTGGGAGATCACCACCGCGACTAGGCCCGTTGAGACTTGGGCCGATTTCAGGACAAGATTCGGGCTTAAGTTTCTGTCTTCTGCTGAAGAGAATTTGCAAATGGAGAGGTTTATTGCTTTGAAGCAAGGAGACATGTCTGTCAAAGAATATGTGAACAAGTTCAATCAGTTAGTTCGTTTTGGCTTGGATATGGTGAGTACTACTCAGAAGAAGGCTCTTCGTTTTGCTAGAGGATTGAATGAGCCGTTACAGGAGTTAGTTATGTCTCATGTGCCCATGGGAGCCACGTTTGAGAGTTTGGTAGATATGGCCCTACTCATTGAAGAGAACAAGAGTGCAAAGAAGGAGGTCAAGGTGAATGAGTCTCAAAACAAGAAAACGGGGCCCAAAAAGGAAATGCAAAAGAAGGAGGAGAAGTCTGAAGATAAGAAGGAAAAGAAGTGCTTTACTTGTGGAAGCTCAACTCATCTAAACAAGGATTGCAGAAAGAGGAAGGGCACTTTCTTTAACTGTGGAGAGATGGGACACTTCACTAGGGACTGCCCGAAGAAGAAAGGGACTACATCGGAAGGAACGGTGAATACTCGCATGGCGAGTGAATAGAGTAGGGCTAGAATAATTTGTCTGTAGGATGTTTAATTTTCCTTGTCTGATTTTCAGTTTGAAACTCTTTTTCTGGTATTTTGATTCTGTAATGGAAACTCGATACTTTAATGCTAGTCTTGCTTCTGATCTGGTAATAGTCTCAAATTCCCTGAGAGTTATAACTCATCTGTTTGTGATAAATTGGGGTTTGAGAGTATCTGTGTTGGGCATGAGGGTGACTATGACGAATACATTCTGGGTTTCTACCATGCTTAGTTTCCTAAGAATCATTTGGGGAAATCTGATCTGTACTAGTAGTCTGTAAGTATAGGTACCAAGTTTTTGTTTTATCTGTACTCGCTTCCATCACTCGACTGTATCATGTTGAGATAGGAATCCTATGGATGTAAACATGTGTTTGAGACATGTTATGTTTGATGGTTGCAAGTGGATGCAAGTGGTTGCTAGTGGTTGCTCGTGGATGCATAAACACACACTAGGCACTAGATCGGCTTGAAATACACTCTCATATTGCATATGGACGTGTGTACATTTTCAATTCTTATGGTTGCAAGATGGTTAATTCAACACATGGATGTTGCATATGGACGAATGTTTGTGCACACATATAGTATTATATGATTAGGACTATTTGCATACATAATGGATTCATTTCACTAACATACTTTGCATTGATGATATTTGCATTAGATAAGTACATATACACACACCTTTGCATATGTTCATACAACATTTAGAATCTTGTAAGGACAATGATTGCTCGTGGATGATGTTTTGAGTAGATGGATGTTGGATGGTAGGATACGTTCTTCCTAACTTGAAGATTTCGGGGACGAAATCCTTTAAGGAGGGGAGAATGTAACAACCCGTATTTCCAATAACCTGTTATAACGTAAATCGAGGCAGAATTTAATTTATAAATCTGAATCAAGGGAAACGGGCTGTGTCATTGCGTTCGTCTCGGAAAAATACGCGAAATAGAGTCCGAGTTTTCGAAAATCGGAGTCCGTATGAAGAAGATATGGACGAACGAAGTTAGGCAGAAAAACCGAAAACAAGCCAGAATGCACTGGCGCACTTGTGAAGTGCGCCAGCACAAAAATACACTGGCGCACTTGGGAAGTGCGCCCGTGTCGAGCCAAAAACCTGCACAGCTTTCTGTCTTGACCCTGGCTGGCTTGGTGCACCTGTTTTGGTTCTCTGGTCTGCTCTGCTGGCCTATGACGATTTTTGATGGTTTAGATCTAAACTAGGGTTAATCCTATGGCCTAAACTAACCTAAACTTCTATAAAAGGACCCCTAAACCTAGCCTAAATCATCATTATTCAACCCTACAACTAAACTATGGCAAAATCATTCCTCTCATGGCCTCCACTCTCTTCATAAAATTCCTAAGTCATTTCTATGAGAGATTTTCCATGCATACAAGTGTTTTCAAGCTTGTATGAGCATCATTAGCTTGCATTCAAGTCAAGTTTCCATATTTACATCATAAAGCAAGGGTTTTGATCATTTTGGCTCAAGGGTTTTTCTATTAGAGCTTGCATTTTGGGTCTATTTGATTGCATAAGGGCTTTGTCATATTTTTGTGTCGTCATAAGCATTGTAAGCCCTATTCTACTTTCATACTTAAACTCTAAAGTTAAATGTATGATACTCAAGTTTGCCATGATATGCAAGTTTACTATGTCATGTTATGCAAGTTTGATATGTTATGATATGCAAGTTTATCATGTTATGTTATGCAAGTTTGCCATGTTATGATATGCAAGTTTATCATGTTATGATATGCAAGTCTATATGCAAGTTTGCTATGTTATGATATGCAAGTTTGCCATGTATGTTATGCAAGTTTGGGGTGATCATTTTGCTCATGTTATCATGTTATGCAAGCTTACCTTGAGTATATGAACATAAAGCTTCAAGCTTTATGCTAAAGGTTGCATTTTGGCAACATGTAAGTTATCATATCTCTTATGATAACTTGCATGTGAGGCTAAATGCGAACTTATGGCCATTTCTACATGTCATTTATCACCATGTATCACCAATATGCTAAGTTTGGTTTTATGCATGCTTTTGAGGCTTAAAAATGTAATATGCAAGTATATGAACATATGTACATTTCATATGCCACCATGTTGAGCTTGTGGCTTCAACACCTTTATGTCATGATTATGCCAAGTTCCCTCTTTCTATCCTTTATGCGCTATTGCGATATGTAAGCGATGGGATTGCGTTTGGGGTGGGGTAAACTTAAAAGACATAAAAACATAAGATTGGGAATTTACCTATTAAGTTAGGTCTACCCATTGGGAATTTACCTATTAAGTTAGGTCTACCCAATTGCTTGAAAATTTGTAATATGTTTTGGAAACATAATGGACATGACACTTAGAAAAGATAAGTGTGACCAACTCGAGGTTGGGTTGAGTTGTAGCGTAAAACTACCCGGAACCGACCGGCTTAACTAGTTGCTACAAACAATAGGACCCAATGTGAGAAGTTGGTCATGTTGTACCTTGAACCCGAGGTTAGACCAAGTTGTCGTGTAAAGCTACCCGGAACCGACCGGCTTAACTAGTAACCGCAACGAAGTCTAATGTGAGAGGTTAAGGCACATTAATTAATTAATGCCTCATGATTAGGGTTAAGTCATGGTCCACTTAATACTTAACCAATTTGGGCTTGGTGGATTAACCGGGGTTAAGTTAACCTACACTTAACCAATCTGAACCCGGTAAATTAACGGGGTTAAGTTAACCTACACTTAACCAATCTGAACCCGGTAAATTAACGGGGTTAAGTTAACCTACACTTAACCAATCTGAACTCGGTAATTTAACGGGGTTAAGTTGAACTATACTTAACCAATCCAACTCAGTAATTCGATAAGGCTGAGAACCAATTTGATACCTGGTCTGGATAAACTAAATTGACTGATAAATTAAACGAACCTGTTTTACGGATCTGTAGGACCCACACCAAGTTAAGCAAGTTTGTAAATCTGTTATCTGATCCGTTAGTCTGAAAAACTGATCGTCTGAACTTTGTATGTCTGAACTCTGTTAATAAGTTAATCTGAATCTGATAGTCTGGGGACACAAGGGGGAATACTTGTGTCATTTGTTGTTTGGGACCCATATTAGTCAGTAACCCTTTCTGGTATCAAAACTTTGACCCAACTGTAGGTAGGGTCCGGGCACGCTTACTGAACTAATTATAAGTGGTTCATTCTGATAATGGCGATGGGTGTTGATGGTGCGTTCCAACCGGGTCATGTGCGTGCATGGATCCCGGTCTGCCTCTGAGGATGTAAGACGCCGTGACATCTGTAAATATGCCTGTGCCAATTGGTTGCGACTTTAGGGAGTGATACACCCTAGCGTAGGGCCGACACAGGGTATTTATGTATTAGGGAGCCGATCGCTTGGGTAGGATTTAGGGTACACTTAGCTCTGCCTGATTCTGTTGGTACCGTCTATTTTGTTGGGTGGTAACACCCGTCTGTTTCTGCGTGGTACCGTCTGTTAGGGTGGTAAAGGCTCACTACTAGTGTACACCTAATTGTAGTATTCCGTTTCTGTACTCTGTTCTGTTAGGGTGGTAAAGGCCCATTATTGTTAGCATTCCGTTTCTGTACTTTATCTGTTAGGGTGGTAAAAGCCCATTTTTCCCAAACTCTATCTCTGTATGGACCATTCTGTTCAGTCCTGTTGCGATGTAAACATTGGGGTAACACCTAATCCTGTTATACTATAATTGGTACCAAGAAGTTGGATCTTGATTTAAGTCAAACACCTGATACTGGGCCAAGTTTAGGCCAAGGGATAAATTCTCGTTTATATATGACATGTTAGAATGCTGGTACACCTGTGGTGAAAAACCTTAAACCTGATTATGCGACGACACCTTTATCTACCTTGTTAGTTAATCATCATGCTAGTATGTTGTTATCCTTATGTTCATCCCTGCTTCTCATGCCAGTTAACTTTATCAGTTTACATTGATTGTAGTAGGGCTTACTCAGTCTTTTTGACTGACCTGTTTTTCTTTCGCCTCTTTCCTTCCGTTCCCCCCCCCCAGGTTCTCAGGGTGGGAATATTGGAGCTTAGCTTGGATTTCTGATCGCTTGCTCGTGGGATTTTAGCTCATGTACGGTCTTGACATGAAGCTAGCTATGGTTATCACTTATTTTGGGGATAGTACTTATGTATTTCAGTTTTTCAGTAATGTTGTTTTTATCTAGACTTGTGTATTTGGAAAGTTGACATTATGTTGTACCAGACTTGTTTTGAAATAGTTTGAAATCTTCCGTTGTTATACTTATCTTATTTACTCTGTTTACATATATACATATGTTCTTGTTCTGCCTTGATATATCATTATGCATGTTTACCTGATTCAAACGCCCCTCCAAAGTCAGAGTGCTTGCAAGAGCCACCCTGGCGGAGGTGGGGTGTTACACGTCCCATGTGTCCAATACAGGAGAGAGGTCCTCGCATATCCGGTCAATCTCCAAGTACGTCTGGATGATCACAACTCATTACCTTGTCTTGGATGTACAGCCCAATCAAGACATCAGTAACCATCCAAACGATGTGAAGATCTCCGGTCTTTAACCACCGTCTTCATCGACTTTTGATCGTCGTGTCAGTTATTCAGAATGGGATAATCCCGGTCTTTCCGAATAACTCGCGTATTTTATAATCAATAATCAAGTGTTATAAAAACACATCATACGCCTCATTCCAATTCAAAATATTCCTTTATTCAAATATTCACATCACCAGGGAAAGGTTCCCATTAATTTTATCAAAGATAAATTCTTTTAAATTTATTCTTTAATCTTCCTTTGGATATCAATTTCAAAAGATTTGTTTTATCCTTTAACAATTTTAAACCAAATTAAGGTTGGTAAAACTAGTCAGGATTATCGAGCCTTACCGAAGTAATCATTTATTTAATTTTTCCCATCCCAACCTATTCATCCCATGGAGCAGAACTGGTAGTACTCCATATCTAAAACCCCTAGTGTTATTGGTCAAATTAATTACCATTTCACGTTTCAAATCTAATTAAAGAATTAACTATCGCATGGAGTAAAACTTGTGGTACTCCATTCTCGATCATTTCTTGAATTCGATAAATTTAATTACCTTATCCATATTTCAATCTAATTAATGATTCATTAAAAATCCAACTTGGTTTTAATATAAAAAATCATTACTTTATGATTATTCAACCTTAAGAAATTACTCTTGTCTTTAATTGGGTCAAAGAACTAATGTCATTTAAAACACAGTTCATGATAAACCCAAATCCACTTCCATTAAATATGGAATATTCGCTGAAAATAGATCAATTTATAAATTTCTGTATCAGATAATAATATAAATGGAATAACGACAAAGGCCTTTAAATTCCATAAATAGTAATGGTCTTCCTTTACCGAAGCTCATCTCGATTATTACCAATCGAATTCCATTCAATTCCAATTTAATATACTAAATTTGAAAATTTTACTTCGGAAAATTTCCATTAAATCTTAGTAAAAAGATTTATAAACTTCAAATCATATCTTCATTGTCAATTGGGTTAAAGAACGACTGTTATTTAAAAACATTATTCACTATAAACCCTAAAATCCAATTGGATATCAAATACATGGCTCTAAATAGAATTTATATCGACTACTTTTCAATATAAAATTCAGTAACCAACAAATATTGTATTGGGGATAACGATATTTATATCTTCCAAATTCCTCAACAATATCCATATAATCGTGGAATCCAATACCAAATATTCCGAAGATTATTTCCATTCAAATCCATTTCTATTTTGTAACTGCCCAAGGATTTTCGACCACCGAAAATTGACACAAAACCAATTATGTTCCAATTAAAATTTTAAATCAAATATGAATAATATTCCTATCAATCAAACAAACCATATCTCAATACTTGATAAAATTATTCATTTTCTATACAAAAATATAGTTTGGGTAAAATTATTTCATTTTCCCTTTTTACAAAACAATATTGTGTTCAAGGCCAGTTCAGTGCTTCTCAACAGTTAAACCAATCAACCAACACAAAATAAAACCTTTGCATATAAAGTTTACAGATTCGCCCTCATATGTATACACTCAACTCGATCTAGAGTATTACCCACCCCATCTCTATCGAGTTATTCCACAGAGCCAAGGTTATTACAAAACCAATAGCTTTGATACCACTGTAATGGCCCAAGGATTTTCGACCCCAAAAATCGACACAAAACAACATGTTGAACGTTATCAGAAAGAATATTAGACGGCGAGATAAGATAAGAAAGAAATATTAGAATATAAGAACAAGAAACACATCAGAAATAAAGTCTCACATCGCAGCGAAACAAAATATAACATAGAAATAAATCTTTACTAAGAGCTTTTTAAAAATACTTACAATCATCAGAGTATATCAGCACATCTGGACAGTTATAATAATCTGACCCCATATACAATCACACAGCGGAATATATAATACCATACATCAAAACTCTTCTAGCTCGTCTCTTCGTAGCATTCGATAACCTAAACCTGTACAACTTGGGATAACCCGAGCATTTTACAAATACCAGGTTAGTCTGGTGAACCAGAGTGAGAAAAACACACTAAGTTTAAAGGCATCACACAACTTGATTTTAACGTGAAAATCTTTTCGAAAGAAAAGAATAATCGTAATCCCAAATCCACACATAAATACGAACGGGTTTTACCTTACGATAACCAAAACATTTTTGAAAACAATATTATTCTGATATTATGATAGTGTCTAAATACAAATAAATATCAATCTAGCAGAACGCTTGCATCTCACGCTCCACATACATAGTATACAATCAAAACCGCGGGCGCTTATCGGAGAATGGATTTCCTGGCAAGGTATGGGACCACCTTCCTGACAATGTACCTTTGGAGATGAATACATTGGGGTTCAACAAGAACATCTTGCAACCCAGGCTAAACATGACTGGTCCCTCACTATACTTTGAGAGTACCAAATATATCATTACCACGTTTGATGTAACACCCCTAAGTCCCACATCGTGGAAGCCTTTGTGAAGTGGGTACTTATATAGTAGATCCCATCTCTTACTAACGCCGAGGCCTAGTGATGGAAAACCCCACACCTATACGGTGGCTAAGTTGGGGACAATATCTTGCGTGAACGGAGGTGCGGGCTGTTACAGTGGTATCTGAGCCAATACCCAGCCGGAATTGTGGCTCCTGTGTGGACCACAGCGCCTGGGTGAGGTGTTTGTGAGCCAACGGGGACGTTGGGCTCTGTAGGAGGGGAGAATGTAACACCCCTAAGTCCCACATCGTGGAAGCCTGTGTGAAGTAGGTACTTATATAGTAGATCCCATCTCTTACTAACGCCAAGGCCTAGTGATGGAAAACCCCACACCTATACGGTGGCTAAGTTGGGGACAATATCTTGCGTGAACGGAGGTGCGGGCTATTACATTTAAGGGCCAGCCAACCGAACCGATAGCATACATATAGAAAATAAAAAGGGACAACCGAAGGCATTTAGTTTCACCAGATCAGGTAATGATATACCCTTTAGATGGGTGCGACCCACATAGCCCTGCAAATTACCTGATTTAATGCCATTTCCCGGTTGATGAGGCTAGAGGTCCTAATTTATTAGTCAATTGATTAATTAATTTTGTTTATTCTTATTTTTATTTTTGAACATCTGGCCACCATTCACTTTGAATGCCACACTGTCAGATCCACCAAATCACTAATTGACGTCCACAATTATACTCCGGGTGTAAAAGAAGTCCCCCTCTTTGCCACCAACTTGGTATATTTGTGAAAATCAACGTACGTAGCTTTCAGGAAATATTCTGTCACACGTTCGTCCATATAAGTCATCTAGGAACAGGATGAACCGAAGGCACCCTCGTACAACATTCAATATTGGAATAACCCCATGGATCAGTAGCAAGGAGTCCTTGCAATATGAAGATTTCAATTACGACAGGATCACAAGTAGTTATAACTCTGGTGGACCAGACCAGAGAAATTCAACAAGTAACTCTTCCGCTCATGAAGAACAACGGTCTTCAATCGCTCCATCTTCAATCAACATCACTCACGTATTTGTTGGTCGAAATGGTTTTCGAATATAAATTCGATCCCGGTCTTTCCGTACCAACAAGCATATGGATCAGATTTGATAGTCGGTTATTTAACTATCAAATAAACTTAAATAAACAACCATTCATCTATTTATATATAAAAAATTCACTGATTCAGTACCCATCATCATTCAGCCTCTTTAATTAACCGTCTATTAATTAAATTCTTATAAATCTTCCAATATATGGAATATAGCTTTTACTACTTATTATCTATTAAGAATACTCTTAAACCCATTCAGTGAACTTATAAACTTCTCTATTACTGTTTATAAAATCATTCACGGAAATCATAACATATATTTCCCTCAATTCCTCTCATTTATAAACCGATACCATCCTTGGATAATCATGAAGTCGTTCAAGTTGGGGTATTCTATTTACCTCTCAGACCTTGATCAACAACATTCATATCTTCAAAATAGATATAAGTTTATTAACACATCTGTTTTCCTTTTAAAAACTGTATTCAAAATCTCAACATTTACTTAACTGATTAAGTGATCTCTTATTTATAGTTCTCTTCATTTTTCAAAAACTCCTTTACAATATTATACACAAGTCTCAATTCAATTATAATTCAGATCCTTTATAAATTTCTGCAATATCTCTTTATAATATATTTACCAACATTTGTAGTAATAAGCATTTATTGATTAAAATTAAAAATAAACATTCTTTACAATTATTATATAAATATCATCAAAATCTTATAAGAACACTTTCCAAATCTTAATTTGCTATCGTCTATTTAAATAATCAAATAAGTTACCTTAACTTCTATATTAAACGTTACAGATTATAATTCCAAATCTTTTACTGCCATTTATCAAACGCTATCATTTCATTCCCAACAACTTATTTGTTGCCTAAAATCGTATAACGATTCTTTAATAAGGTCTTCAATTTATTAATCAAATAATTTAATTTACCATTTGTAACAAATGTTACAAATTCCATTTCCAAAACTTAACTTTATTTACAAATTCCATTGGTAATTCGTTAGCGATGACTTATAATTTGATTTCATTCCCTCCCCCCCCCCCCCATCTTCGATTGACATTCCAAACCTCGAAATTAACCTCTACTAAATAAACATTCCAAACTTCAAAATATAACATTCCGAACCTCGGAATAAAATTCATCTTAGCCAATTTACATCATTTCCCATTTCTTAATTTATACTATCCAATTCCGTTACACTTCGAATTTATTTACCACTCTTTCACGTATAAATTAATTTATATTCTTATATCCAGTTATACAATATTTGAAAAATCTAGATTTAACAATCTATTCCATCTTTCGGGTTTAAATCCAGTTATAAATCTCTATTTATCATTTCAACTTGAATTCTATTTATAAACCCATATTTATATTTTCAACTCTGATTTCATTTAAAATCCTGAAACCCCATTTCCAAATCAATACTCATTTCCATTTCCATTGATTTGTTAATCTTATTCATGAAATGTTATTCAATCACATTTCGTATATTTAAAACAATGTTTGTTTAAAACAATCATTTATTACAGAATATTACTTCTCAATCGCCTTAATATATTCTCATAAGTCCACGATTCAATTATTTCATTTCAATAATTTGAAATCAATTTAAGTTTACTTTACGGCCGTTAAGGCCTTTACAAACCATTTACACATTCAAATACAATTTACTATAAGTTATATCGTTCACTATTCATTTAATAATATCTTATAACTCTATAAATTTAAATACTTATAAAACCAGTATATTAAACTTTGATATTTATATCTATAATCAAATTGTATTTCAAATATATATATATATATATATAACTTTGAAAACATTTCACAATCGATTTAATATCAATTTAAGAATCTTTTCTTTTACTGATGGTACTAAAGAGGCAAATATTCACTGAAGTACCAAACAGTGAAATATAATCAATTTCACATCAAATGGACACAACAAATCATATTGATAAATATTACCAATATCATTGAGGAATCCTATTGGATTCCTCCAACCTGTCAATCCTCTACAAAACAATGGGTTTGCACAATTCAAATTATTCGATGCAATATGGCCAATCAATAATTGGTTCCATCTAAATAGATGAATAAAAGGTTTAGTAATAATAGTCAACACTGGAATGTAACAGTCAACAATAGGCTGATAAAGACAATTCAAACATCCAATTATTTATTTATAACGTTTGTATTATTATAAACATAACCATTGGGGTAAGTTACCTCAATTGGATATAATCGTTAAATATAAAGATTTGGTTTAATTAAGTTAAACGAACGTTTAACTTAACTGTTCAGTCAATATATGAATATTAAATTCAATAATCATCTAATAAAAATAATCCATAGCACACAAACAAATAAATCCAACTTATATAAAATATAAGTAGGGAAAACTGAGCGAGTATAACTCACCTTGATCCGATTTGCTTTTCTAAACAGCTCGTTTCAATCCAATTAAACCAGTGTTTAATTTAATAGAAAATCCAGCTGATTTCAATTCGATCTGGATATATCCCATAACACAGCACTCGTCATGACGATTCCAATGGTATATGATTTGTCTGATCCTATTAAGTAATCACATGACACAACACTCGTCATGACGATTCCAATGGTATATGATTTGTTTGATCCTGTTAAGATATGTAACATTTATTAACGTTTAAATATTAACAGTTCAATAATAATTACCCTCATTCCTTAATTAACATATTATAAATAAATTCTTAATTACTAGGTTTGGTAATAAAGTACGTTTGTCTATAAATGTGGTTGATCCTCCTATTCGTTCATGTTATTTTCCCATTTGATGTTTTAAAATAAATTGTCTGATGTAAATCCTTCTTCTGTTACCATATAAAATCACGACTGTGTTAAAACCCCAAGTAGGCCTGCAATAATTTCACAATTTAAGTTAATGGTTTAACTTAACACCTTAATTCCTTAATTAAGTATGATATTAACTAATAATTTTTAAATTAGGCTATCAGGCTGTCTACTCATTCACTGCTAATTTGGTTTCAAAACACCCTTCATCAATTCTAGTTTAAGTAAACAAGACTCATGATCCAGTTAAATAAGTAAACTCTTAATTGTAAATTAATCAAGTTTAATTACTTTACTAATTTTAGTTTCATATTTCCGTTCCTTAGCATGTGCCTATGTGTCACGTTCAATACCAAAGCATGCTTTGGAAAATAAACGGGCGTTCTTCATATGCCTGTTAAAAATGACGGTTAACTTGCCCTAAATTATATTCTGACTTCACTAACTACTTAATAAGTTCAATTACGTTTTCATCGGATCGGACCCGACTTTATTTGTTCTGTTCTTCATGCCTTTCTACTCTTGTTTCCAGGCTTGTTCATCCATTTCCCACTATTTTCGCTACTGGGTATCCATCATGAGCCATGCAAAATGAAAATGGTTAACATTTACGTTGTACAGTCTAAACACTAACCTAATTAAAAGTGAACTATATTTAATTAATGATTATATATTAATGTTATAATAATGTTAACAGGCAATTTACTTTGCTTAAGTGATAACGGCCAATCCTGTTTAACTACTACTTCTTCCATTCTCGTATGCACTTCCAGAACCCAGGATATCTTGCCAGTCTCCGTTCAACCTCCGCCTCCTAGCCATCGGAGGCCTACCATCCAGCGCCGTCATCAGCGCTCCTCCCAGCTCGACCAATACCCGATTCTTGTGCTCTCTATTTTGTTTCAGCACCGTACAAAAACACAATGACCTCAACGAACTGTCGCCGCTAACACTGACCACCGGAGCCCATCAACTGGCCGCTGTTCGAAAGCTCAGTGCTGCTTCCTCCTACAATGGAGAATGGTGCATCTCGACACACCCCAGGCTCTATAAATTAAAGTCAAACTCGTCGACTTTAATCGCTGATTCCTCCCAAATGACCACTCCAAATTGCATCATAGCCAGTCAATGTTTACAACTCAAAACGCTGAACAAGTTTGGTGTTGACTATTTTTAGATTGGCTTATTTGATTGGAAGATCAATTCAAGAAAATGAGGGTGGATATCGGGCGTTAATTGCTTGGACCCGGCTCAGACATTTGGTTGACCGCTCAAGACATTTTGACCAAAAAAATAGGGTTTGGCGTTGGTTTATATAGACAAGGGAAATTTTAATATAATTATCATATTATCACCAAACTTACGCTTGAAATATGGGTAAAATAAGCTAATCCTAACGTAAAAAAGTATTCTGGTCCTAATAGGACAGGTTTCGTCGAATTCCGAGGTTGTTTGTGAAAAGTCCTTTATAAATATCAATGAAAAATCAAGTGTTTAAAAAACCTATAATTACAGAAAAATCAATAAATATGAGGCCTTGAGATTTTACTAGACCTCCTCCTAACGGATCCAATGAATCTTGTTTCGTTAAATTTGGAGTTCGTTTGGCCAGTCGTCTATTCGTTTAAAGTTACCCCTGTCTAAATTGTCTAAACCATTAAATAGAGATAAAGGAATTTTTGGTCACCGAAGTCACATAAGACACCCATTTTCCACGAAATTTGATTTTCTTGAAATAATTTAATGATAAGGTTCCAATGAAACCGATTTCATCGAAAACGGAGATTGTTTCCAAAAATGGCTATTTTTAACACTTAAATAATATCAAATAAAATATTATTTAAATTCCAAATTAATCCAAATAAATCATAATAAATTATTTTTATCATATATATCCAACCAGAATATATATACAACTTCAAATATAAGTTATACAACTTAGTATCATCAATTCGAGTTAAAACGGTATCCAAATTATAATAAAACACTTTTTAAACGTTATATTTTAATAACGATTTTCCATAGCGACTATTTTAAAACTTGATTTGGACATAACAAACAATCTATAAAATGAAAAATGGATTTTTCTCTTCCATATGAAAATTCTATTCAACAAGATTCCAACATTTCTTGTTTCATGGGAATCCGACTTATATCAGATCTTGTATATCCAGTTAAAGTTCAAAATTCAATATTACGAACTACAGTGCCATTTCGAGCTCGTTTTATATTAAATATAAATTTAACATTCAATCGTCATTAAATAACAAATTCTATAATATAAATCCATTTATTAATTCTAATTAAATATTTAAAATAACAAAATTTGTTTGATATTGACTACCAAAAATATGGGATAATACATTCTTCCCCCCTTAAATGAATTTCGTCCCCAAAATTACTAAATTGAGAAAAATGCTACAAACCCATTAACTTAAAAATCCAATTTGTATTAAATCGAAAACCAATTCGTCATAGTAAATAAACAATTTCAAAAATATCAAAAAATTTCTAACACATTAAATTCCCGGAAAAATTTGGCAGAGTCTCCCCTGTATGGAGTGACATATGCGATATCGCAGAAACAAATAATATATATACATCGACCACAAGGTCGGAAAACAAAATTAAAAAAACCCAAAATTTATATTTTCACGTAAGCATACCTTTTACGAGTGTTATAGAGCTTACTTGCGCAATTCACGTGCAATATATTCATTCAAATCAATCTCAAAGCTTTCCAACACCTATTCTTAACTCGGTTCAACATGTAAGTAATCCAATACATGAAATTATAATTAACAATTCATTGATTAACAAGTATAAATATACAGATTTTCAAAGTCAAATAGGTAGCATCACTTCATTTTAACAGGTATAGGTGAATACTTGGGATAATCATTAAGTTTCAAATTCATATATGGTCCCATTCGAACTTATTATACTGGAATTTAGTTTCCCATTTCATTCAACCCCATTTGAAATCGTTGATGAATTATATCCAACTTATCTAACAAACAAACCAATAATCAACCAAAAATCAGTGCACAACCAACTAATCAAATCAATTAAACTTTTAATCCAACATTAATATTTATTTTGGTTTCACATATTTGAACACCAATCGGTTAATATTCGATTGATTTCTATTAATTATTATTCATTAAATTTCCAATTTCCAGATTCCAAATTTATTTAATTTAATTCCAATATCATTATTTATTTAATTTCACTTAACCAATTATGTTCCAATTCAAATTTTAAATCAAATTTGAATATTATACCAATCAATCAAACAAACCAATGTCTCAATAATTTGATAAAATTATTCGATTTCTATACAAAAAATATAGTTTGGGTAAAATTATTTCATTTCCCTTTTTACAAAACAATATTGTGTTCAAGGCCAGTTCAGTGCTTCTCAACAGTTGAACCAATCAACCAAAACAAAATAAAACATTTGTATGTAAAGTTTACAAATGCGCTCTCATATGTATACACTCAACTCAATTTAGAGTATTACCAACCCCATCTCTATTGAGTTTTTCCACAGAGCCAACGTTATTACTAAATCAATAGCTCTAATACCACTATAACGGCCCAAGGATTTTGGACCCTGAAAATCGACACAAAACACAATATCGAACATTCAAGCATCGAAAACACTGGGACACTATTAGAAAGAATATTAGACGGTGAGATAAGATAAGAAAGAAATATTAGAATATAAGAACAAGAAACACATCAGAAATAGAGTTTCACATCACAACGAAACAAAATATAACATAGAAATAAATCTTTACTGAGAGATTTTTAAAGATACTTACAATCAACAGAGTATATCAGCACATCTTGACAGTTATAATAATCTATCCCCATATACAATCACACAACCGAATATATAACACTATACGGCGGAACACTTCCAGCTCATCTCTTCATAGCATTCGATAACCAGAACCTGCACAACTCGGCCTAACCCGAGCATTTTGCAAATACCGGGTCAGTCTGATGAACCAGAGTGAGAAAAACACACTAAGTTTAAAGGCATCACACAACTTGATTTTAACATCAAAATCTTTACGAAAGAAAAGAATAATCGTAATCCCAAATCCACACATAAATATGGATGGGTTTTAACTTACGATAACCCAAAACATTTTTGAAAACAATATTATTCTGATACTATGATAGTGTCAAAACACAAATAAATATCAATCTAGCAGAACGCTTGCATCTCACGCTCCACATACATAGTATACAATCAAAACCACGGGCGCTTATTGGAGAATGGATTTCCTGGCAAGGTATGGGACCAGCTTCCCGACAATGTACCACTGGAGATGAATACGTTGGGGTTCAACAAGAATATCTTGCAACCCAGGCTAAACATGACCGGTCCCTCACTATACTTTGAGAGTACCGAATATATCATTACCACATGGTTGGGGGCCATGCGACCGAACTGATAACATACATGCAGAAAATAAAAAGGGACAACTGAAGGCATTTAATTTCACCAGATCAGGAAATGATATACCCTTTTGATGGGTGCGACCCACATAGCCAAGCGACCTACCCGATTTTATGCCATTTCTCGGTTGATGAGGCTAGAGGTCATAATTTATTAGTTAATTAATTAATTAATTTTGTTTATTCTTATTTTTATTTTTGAACATTTGGCCACCATTCACTTTGAATACCACATCATCAGATCCTTCAAATCACTAATTGACGTCCACAAATATACTCATGGTGTAAAATAAGTGCCCTTCTTTGCCACCAACTTGGTATATTTGTGAAAATCAACGTATGTAGTTTTCAGGAAATATTCTATCAGACATTCGTCGATACAGTCATCTAGGAACAGGATGAACCGAATGCACCCTCCTACCACATCCAATATAGGAATCACCCCATGGATCAGTAGCAAGAAGTCCTTGCAATCCGAAGATTTCAATTACGAAAGGATCACAAGTCATTATAACTCTGGTGGACCAGACCAAGGAAATTCAACAAGTAACTCTTCCGCTCATGAAGATCAACGGTCTTCAATTGCTCCATCTTCAATCAACATCACCTACGTATTTGTTGGTCGGAATGATTTTCGAATCTAAATTCGATCCTATTCTTTCCGTACCAACAAGCGTATAGATCAGATTTGATAGTCGATTATTTAACTATCAAATAAACTTAAATAAACAACCATTCATACATTTAAATAAAATAAATTCACTGATTCAGTACCCATCATCATTCAGTCTATTTAATTAACCGTCTATTAATTAAATTCTTATAAATCTTCAAATATATGGAATATAGCTTTTACTACTCATTATCAAATAAGAATATTCTTAAACCCATTCATTCAACTTATAAACTTCTCTATTACTGTTTATAAGATCATTCATGGAAATCATAACTTATATTTCCCTCAACTCCTCTCGTTTATAAACTGATACCATCCATGGATAATCATGAAGTCGTTCAAGTTGGGGTATTTTATTTACGTCTCATACCTTGATCAACAACATTCATATCTTCAAAATAGATATAAGTTTATTAACATATCTGTTTTCCTTTTAAAAACTCTATTAAAAATCTCAACATATTTACTTAACTGATTAAATATTCTCTTATGTAAAATTCTCTTCATTTCTTAAAAACTCCTTACAATATAATACACAAGTCTTAGTTCAATTATAATTCGGATCCTTTATAAATTTCTGCAATATCTCTTTATAGTATACTTACCAACATTCACAGTAATAAGCATTTATTGATTAAAATTAAAATTAAACATTATTTACAAATCTTAAATAAGTATCTTCAAAATCTTATATGAACACTTTCCAAATCTTAATTTGCGATCTTCTATTTTAATAATCAAATAAGTTACCTTAACTTCTGTATCAAACGTTACAGATTATAATTCCAAATCTATTACTACCATTTATCAAACGCTGTCATTTCATTCCCAACAACTTATTTGTTGTCTAAAATCGTATAACGATTCTTTAATAAGATCTTCAATTTATTAATCAAATAATTTAATTAATCGTTTGTAACAAATGTTACAAATTCCATTTCCAAAACTTAACTTTATTTACAAATTCCATTTGCAATTCATTAGCGACGACTTATGATTCGCTTTCATTTCCCTCTCACATCTTCGATTGATATTCTGAACTTCGGAATATCACATTCCAAACCTCGAAATAAATCTCTACTTAATAAACATTCTGAATTTTGGAATACAACATTCCGAACCTCAGAATAAAATTCATCTTAGCCAATTTACATCATTTCCCGCTTCTCAATTTATATTATCCAATTCCGTTATACTTGGAATTTATTTACCACTCTTTCATGTATAAATTAATTTATATTTGTATATTGAGTTATACTATTTTTGAAAAATCTAGATTTAACAATCAATTCCAGCTTTTGGGTTTAAATCTAGTTATAAATCTCTACTTATCATTTCAACTCGAATTCTATTTATAAACATATATTTATATTTTCAACTCCGATTTCATTTAAAATCCTGAAATCCCATTTCCAAATCAATACTTATTTCCATTTCCGTTGATTCGTAAATCTTATTCATGAAATGTTATTTAATTATATTTCGTATATTTAAAACAATGTTTGTTTAAAACAATCATTTATTACAAAATATTACTTCTCAATCTCTTTAATATATTCTCGTAAATCCACGATTCAATAATTTAAAATCAATTTAGGTTTACTTTACGGCCGTTAAGGCCTTTACAAACCATTTACACATTCTAATACAATTTACTATAAGTTTATATCGTTCACTATTCATTTAATAATATTTTATAACTCTATAAATTTAAATACTTATAAAAACAGTATACTAAACTTTGATATTTATATGTATAATCAAATTGTATTTCAAATATATATATAAATATAACTTTGAAAACATTTCACAATTGATTTAATATCAATTTAAGAATCTTTTCTTTTACTGAAGGTACTAAAGAGGCAAATATCCACTGAAGTACCAAACCGTGAAATATAATCAATTTCACATCAAATGAACACAATAAATCATTTTGATAAATATTATCGATATCATTGAAGAATCCTGTTGGATTCCTCCAACCTATCAATTCCCTGCAAAACAATGGGTTACCACAATTCAAATTATTCGGTTCAATATGGCCAATCAATAATTGGTTCCATCTAAATAGATGAATAAACAGTTTAATAATAATAGTCAACTCTAGAATGTAACAGTCAACAATAGGCTGATAAAGACAATTCAAACATCCAATTGTTTATTTATAACGTTTGTATTATTATAAATGTTACCATTGGGGTAAGTTACCTCAATTGGATTTAATTGTTAAATATAAAAATTAGGTTTAATTAAGTTAAACGAACGTTTAACTTAACTGTTCAGTCAATATACGGATATAAAATTCAATAGTCATCCAATAAAAATCATCCATAACACACAAACAAATAAATCCAACTTATAAATATAAGTAGGGAAAACTGAGTGAGTTTAAGTTACCTTGATTTGATCCGTTGTTCTAAACAACCCGTTTCAGTCAAATTAAACAGTGTTTAATTTAATAGAAAATCCAGCTGATTCCAATTCCATCCGGATATATCCCATGACACAGCACTCGTCATGACGATTCCAATGGTATATGATTTGTCTGATCCTATTAAGATATGCAATAGTTATTAACGTTTAAATATTAATAGTTCAATAATAATTACCCTCATTCCATAATTAACATATTATATAATTAAATGAATTCTTAATTACTAGGTTTGGTAATAAATTACGCTTGTCTATGACATGTGGTCGATCCTCCTGTTCGTTCACGTTGTTTTCCCATTTGATGTTTTAAAATAAATTGTCTGATGTAAATCCTTCTTTTGTTGCCATCTAAAATCACGACTATGTTAAACCCCAAGCAGGACTGCAACAATTTCACAATTTAAGTTAATGGTTTAACTTAACACCTTAATTCCTTAATTAAATGTAATATTAACTAATTACTTTTAAATTAGGCTATTAGGCTGTCTACTCGTTCACTGTGATCTGGTTTCAAAACACCCTTCATCAATTCAAGTTTAAGTAAATAAGACTCATGATCCAACTAAATAAGTAAACTCTTAATTGTAAATTAATCAAGTTTATTACTTTACTAATCTCAGTTTCAGATTTCCATTCCTTAACATGTGCCTGTGTGTCACGTTCAATACCAAAGCATGGTTTGGAAAATAAACGGGCGTTCTTCGTATGCCTGTTAAAAATGATGGTTAACTTGCCCCAAATTATATTATAACTTCACTAATTACTTAATAAGTTCAGTTACATTTTTCATTAGATCAGACCCGACTTTATTTCTTCTGTTCTTCATGCCTTTCTATTCTTGTTTTCGCGCTCGTTCATCCATTTCCCACTATTTTCGCTACTCGGTATCCATCATGAGCCATGCAAAATGAAAATGGTTAACATTTACGTTGTACAGTTTTAACACTAACCTAATTAAAAGTCAACTATATTTAATTAATGATTATATATTAATGTTATAATAATTTTAACAGGCAATTTACTTTGCTTAAGGGATAATCAATCCTGTTTAACTACTGCTTCTTCCATTCTCGTATGCACTTCTAGAACCCATGACATCTTGCCAGTCTCCGTTCAATAGCCGCCTCTTGGTCATTGGAGGCTGAGCATCCGGCGGCGTCGTCTGCGCTCCTCCCAGCTCGACCGATACCCGATTCTTGTGCTCTCTATTTTTTTCAGCACCGTACAAAAACTCAACGCCCTCAACTAACTATCTCCGCCAACGCTGACCATCGGAGCCCATCTTCCAACCGTTGTTCGAAAGCTCATCGCCGCTTCCTCCTACACCGTGAGATGGTGCATCTCGACACAGCCCAGGCTCCAGAAATCAAAGTCGAACTCGTCGGCTTTAATCGCCGATTCCTCCCAAATGACCACTCCAAATTGCATCACAGTTGGTCAATGTTTACATCTCAAAACGCTGAACATGTTTGGTGTTGATGATTTTTAGATTCGATTATTGGATTGGAAGATCAATTCAAGAAAATGAGGGTGGATATCGGGCGTTAATTGCTTAGAGGCGGCTTAGACATTTGGTTGACCGTTAAAGACATTTTGACCAAAAAAAAGGGTTTAGGGTTGGTTTATATAGATAAGAGAAATTATAATATTATTATTGTATTATCACCAAACTTACACATGGAGTATAGGTTAAATCAAGGAAGTACGATCTTTGTTTTGGAAAAAATAAGCTAATCCTAACATAAAAAATATTCAGACCTAATGGGACAGGTTTCGTCGAATTCCGAGGTTGTTTGTGAAAAGTCCTTTATAAATATCGTTGAAAAATCAAGTATTTAAAATTTCTATAATTACAGAAAAATTAGATAAATATGAGGCCTTGACATTTTACTAGACCTCTTCCAAACGGATCTAATGAATCTTGTTTCGTTAAATTTGGAGTTCGTTTGGCCAGTCGTCTATTCATTTAAAGTTACCCCTGTCTAAATTGTCTAAACAATTAAATAGAGATAAAGGCAATTTTGGCCATCGAAGTCACATACGACACCCATTTTCCACGAAATTTGATTTTCATACAATAATTTAATGATACGGTTCCAATGAAACTGATTTCATCGAAAATTGAGACCATTTGCAAAAATGGCTATTTTTAACGCTCAAATAATATTGAAAATATTATTTAAATTAATTAATTCAAATAAATCATAATAAATTTTTCATATATATATCCAACCAGAATATATATACAACTTCAAATATAAGTTATACAACTTAGTATCGTCAATTCAAGTTAAAATAGTATCCAAATTATATTAAAACACTTTTTCAACGTTATATTTTAATAACGATTTTTCATAGCGACTATTTTAAAATTTGATTTAGACATATCTAACAATCTATAAAACGAAATCTGAATTTTTCTCATCCATATGAAAATTCTAATCAACAAGATTTCAACCTTTCTTGTTTCACGGGAATCCGACTTATATCGGATTCTGTATATCCAGTTAAAGTTCAAAATTCAATATTACGAATTGCAGCGCCATTTCGAGCTCATTTTATATTAAATATAAATTTAACATTCAATTGTCATTAAATAACGAATTCTATAGTATGAATCCATTTATTAATTCTAATTAAATATTTAAAATAACAAAATTTATTTAACCTTGGCTACCAAAAATATGGGACATTACAAATTCATACGTTGGAAAATTCTTGTTGTATTAAAACCATTTCAATCCAATTTATTATTTCTAAAAATCATTAGATTATTATTCTAGTTATTAATTAGTTCATTTAGATACAAATATATTTTTATCCTTTCAAGTATGGAATTTTTCACCCAAAATCTTTCCAATTCAGTTATTATGATTTTACATAATTTTTCCATATTCTTAAAAAAATTAATATCGCCATTTCAGTCGGTTTCCAATAACGGCCACCGAACTACATCCATATCGACCCATTTTTGAAATGGATTTAGACATAATTTGAAATCCAACCATTCAAATTTACATATCTTATATTCATTAAAAGATCTTTTCGATAAAACCCAACGGTTCCGGTTTTAGGAGAATCCGACAGTCGGATCTCTCGTTACATCAATTTGAAGTTAATGGTTGAAATTCGTGAACGGTCGCTGCGCGACACGTTCTATACAAGCCATATATATATATATATCATCGATTTCCATTCAAAAGGTATTTTATAAATCATTTATAAATTTATTTTAAAATGATTTCAACTTCATTTTCAATTTTAAATCAAGATTGAATATTCCATATCTTGATAATATTAAAATGATAATATTTTCAAAATATCTTATTTTGAAATCCATTTCCTTCTCGATATTTATTATAAAATAAATAAAATCGACCGATAAACCCGTTCGAGTAAAAATGGCGTATATCTCCTTAATTCGACTTGATGTATTTCAATATTTTCGTGTCTATCCAAAATCGGACATTAAAAATCATGTTTTGATTCTTTACTGAATATTATTTTAAAATATTCGTTAATTTAAAATATTCGTTATTTATGAATCGGAATGCGACTAAATCAATTACCATATAATTCAGTTATATGGATTTCATACATCGCATGTTTTCGACAATAATGATAAATAATCCTTCAACATTCCAACATCATCCTGAGTGCATTCTATAACTGTAAAAGCATTCAAATAAATAAATAACGCTTACAACAATCTGTCAATCAATCGATCGACATACCACTAAATACTGGGATTAGTGTATGTCAAATATCATCCCAATACCCGTGTGGGATACAATAACCATTTATTCAGATACATTATTGGTTAATAAATTTAACCAATTCAAATTTGGTTTGAATTATGTTTCTAATTAACCAATTTTCACTGTTCAAATAATAAATGGATATTTATATCTCATTTCAACAACCACAAAGTGTATCCACATTATTTGAAATACGGGTGTTGTATATTCAAACAACGCTTCTTGTGCAGATGAGTCGTGAATAGTTCATGTGTTGAACTCAAACAATGTCACATATTACAGATAAAAATCAACGCTAGCAATTCATTTATTTTCAGTTATAAAATAAATAAATAAATAACTATACAAATATTTTAGTGAGAGAATTCTCAGTTCCACTCCGCCATTCTTTAACTAATGATTTTTTTTCAAACTGAATTAAACGCGCGTTTAATTCAATTGAAAATCCAGTTTTCTCAGTTTCTGTTCTCGTCAGTTCCGTGTTTTAGAGTTCGTCGTTGTGACCGCAATGCAATTTAAATCGTCGGATTCTTTCCTTGTTTGACAAAGATATGATAATGATTACATTTCATTTCATAATTACATATTAATTAAATAATTAAAATTCTTTAATTACTTTTTCTTCACTAATCCCCTTCCTATAGCTGGCGAACCCGTGCTCTAACCCTTCTTCCATGTCGCGCCGCCACCCCAGTGCCTTTGCCGTCGATCAGTCGCCAACACGTTCTTCGCCATCACGAGCCGCGCCACCCCTCCAACCATGTCCAACTCGCCGCTGCCATCAGCCATAGAATCCACCATGACTAGCGCGCCTTCCCGACCCAATTTCGACCACCACACACAACGATAATACATCAAACTAGTATGGATTTGAAGAGGGGAGAGGGCATTATAATTTTGCTTCAGGAAGTTTTTAATTTCGTAGAGTGGATTGAGAAAAATTGGAGTTTGAATTTTTGAGCTTTTTCGTCGTCGATCGGCTTTCATTTAGGCAGACAGAAATAAATGAGAGGATTTAGGGTTTTAATATTTATACATATACATATATATAATTATTTTAACTTGTAAATTACTTGTTTAATGTCACGAACTCCAAATCAAACCCAACGACTGTCGTTCCTAGCTAAATACCCCCATTCCGAACACAATGGGATATGTTTCGTAAGCCAATTCGACTGCTATGATCAATTTTTATAAAAATTAAAATATAAATTAATATTATGGTCAATATTGAATTTTGACTTACATTTTAATTTACCAGGGCCACATACTGACTCCAAACATTATAGAAAAATAAATTTTGTTATGTTTTGATTATGCGGTCCTAAAAAAACTAATTTTGTCGAATTTGGAGGCTGTTTGAAAAATGGCCTTTTTCTAGTCGATTATATTTGAACTGGATTTTCGAAACATGTTTAAATTTACTGCGCTCACATATTAATTCCAAAAATTATGAAATTTGAAACCTAACTATAATTTGATATTCTAGATCCAACAAATATGGTTTCATCGAAAACGTAGGTCATATGCAAAATGGCTATTTTTAAGGGCTTTATATATAATGAAATGTAATTAAATTTCATAGCGACTATTCTAAATTTTAAAATGGACATAACTTTCAATTTATATTACGAAATCTATATTTTTCACACTCATTAGAAAGATAAAATTAAAAAGATTCAAATATTTCTATTTTACTGAAATCCGATTTATATTGAATTTTGTATATTCAATTGAAATTAAAAATCGAATTTTCAAACTACAGCACCATTTCAGGCTCGTTTTAAAATTAAAATAAATTTATACATTCTAACTTCGATTTAAATAAACTTTAAATCCTTATTATTTAAAATAAATCATTTTAAATGATTAAAATTCATTAAAATAGCTAGAATAAAAAATTTAAAATGGTTCAATAATTCTGGATTATTACAACCAGCTTCTCAGAAGAGCATGAAGTCTTCGTCTCAAGGACAACGGTTTGGTTCGGATAGGGGGGTCCGACCCTACCCGCCTGGAAACCGTTCCTGCTCATCAGATGGTTTTTACCAATTTTTAAGGTGTAACCGCCTCCTACATGCATGGATCTAACTACACGTAGCATGGCACGATCTGGAGAGGCTTTCTCCACATTTTCTATGACATTTTGAGATTAAAGGCCATGTGGCATTCGAACCAGAGCCCCTCTACGACTATAAATACACCACCTGAAATCAAATTTGGGGATCTTTTGGCCACTCTCACTCTCGGCCTCCATTACAACAACGCAAGGACATTGCACTTCATTCAAAAACCAAATTAACTTGTGGATTACGCGTATAAACAATTGTAGTCTCATTCAACACACGGATTGTGTGACGGCCCGCCCCGGACCAGCCGGCATTTCCTTCGAAAGTGCGTTGTACACATGCCCGACTAGCATAGAACGGTCGCCACAGAAAGTAAAGAAGAGAGTGAACTTATAAAGAACCTGTAGAATGTCTCACAGCGCATGGAACAATATATAATAACAACATACTTGACATAAAACAGGCGAGATAGTGCATAAGCTGAAAACTAAAACTAAACATCATAGCAGCGGAAATCGAAATACAGTTTTGTTGTATATAACGGTGTTGTATACACAATTATAAGATTTTTGTTTGATGATAACAACCAAATAAATATTATTATTAATGTGTTTGAAATCGTACTGTTATTCTACATCACATACAGGAATATTATGTTTATATTTAAATAGAATACGACTGTATAGATATTCATATTTTCTTATAGTATTTTATTTAAATTAAATATTATATTTCAAACACTCGAACAGTACAATTATTTACAACTCCACTATTTAATCACTTCACAGAATTTGTAATTGTAAATACACAGTATATGATAAACAAATTTTGTTTGACGACAATAAAATAATATTTTATTTCAAACAATTTGTTTATTACAAACTTCAGTACAATTCATACATATATATACATTTCCTCACACTCACACTCGTCTATACATCTCATACATGTACAATCACTCAGTTTCCTTTTTAAATTTACAGACACATTGATACACTGACACTGTCTTCTGTATTCAGTCTTCTGTCTTTACAGCATCTTCACAGTCAGTCCAGTCTTCATACCTGTCACATGAAAACAGAAACACACGGTACACTGCAACAGGAATTTAAAGTGAATACTTGCGAATATAAATTTTATTTTTAAAATTTTTATTTGCCTCAGATTTCGGGTGTGTTTCTCATCATTTTTCATGACTTGATCTGATTCATCTATGTCTAGTCAGACAGTTTGTACATGTACAGGGACAAGAAATTCTATCTGATGGCTGCATATACACACGTGTATAAATATACACGTGTGCACTGCCACGCCAATCAGTACGCATCTGAGGAGTAGCCAAAAGGACCATCTCAACTCAGTGCATATGAATATGGTCGAGAGCTCAAACAATTTTCAAAGCAAAGCTCAAGTATAAGATCAAATGTACAAGCATCAACATGGCAGCAAATGCATGAACACTTCCATGTATGAGTGGAACAAGTGTCATATATATGCAGCAGACAAAATATGGTCGAGCCATAGCATAATAAAGTAACATCAATGAATACAAGTGGAAAGTAAAAGTGGTCGAGCCATACACAAATGGAGCAAGTCAAGTTCACAGTGCATGGTGAACATAAACACACTCAAGCAACTCAGCAACATAAAGGATAACAAAGCAATAGGGCAATGCAAGTTCATATTGGGTGAAACTACACAGTGTTGAAACAAGGTTAATGGTGAATGGAACCACAAGTGCATGACACTTATCAAAACAACCCAAACAGTTTACGAGAGCATGGAGCAAAATACTTCAACATTTTTGTGGAGCAACTCAAGTCGACATGGTGCATAAATAATGGTGCAAGCAAGGCTCACAGCTCAGCCATATAAACAAAGTGCCAAATGGATAAGTGATAGCATACATACTCAACATGGCAAATACATGGTTCCAGCATATATATATATATATATATATATATATATGAAGCAACTACACAAATGAGTCGAGGCAGATCATTTATCACAGGTCAACATGGACGAGACAGTGGTGAGACAAACAGTCAATAACATGGTGCAAAATAACAAATGTAAGCCAATGGAGCTAGAGTGTCTACGCACGTGGCATATACATGGCAACAATAAGTAAGTAAAGTCAAAACAAATCAAGTCACCATGTTCAGTTTCATACAAGTATGACCAAGAATTTGAAAAAATGTGTCAAAGCTCAAAAATGTATTTAGCAATGCATAAGCAAATCAGTATTCAAGTCGGTACAAAATGGAGGCACAGCAAGCAGCATGTCAGTGGCCATAAATCAAGGTAACTCAAGTGATAGCAATGGAAACCACAAACTGATGGTGTTGTTCAAGTCAGTGTATGATGCAATAAAGCAAGTTCATACAAGTTTGGTTCAGCAAATATTTTCATGGATGAAGCAACACAGAATTACAGTCAACACTTGATGCATGTATCAACTCAAACACTCACACAAAAGGATGGCCACAGTGATGTAAAGATATTAGTGTTCATTTATTGGGAAAGAAATCATGCAGTGACTATCCTGAAATTTCTCAAGTATTCAAGTTATAAATATCTTTCTAGAAATCAACAATGGATTCTCATCATTTATCCAATCATGGCAGAAATCACAGTAATTTTTTTATAGCAAGTTATAATGGCCAAGCATTCGACAGCAAGGAATAAAAAGGGGACCAAAATCATGTATCATTGTTTGGCAAGAAATAATTTAATTGCTTTTCAGAAATTACCAAATGGGGCAAGATTAATTTCTATATGTCCCAATAATTCCATGAATGGTAATGGCAACAATTATGGGGAGATATTCGAATGCAAACAAAGGTCATAAATTGATATCATACAGGTTAACAATGTATCAATGAATTATTTTGGGAAACAAACAATTTTCTTTTCAATTTGCTTTCCAGAAACTATCGACATAAAATCAGGGACTGGAAACCGTATTGAATTTCTTCCAAAGTTCATTCAAGAACAAAATTACATCCAAGGTCATCAATCATCTTAATCAAAGCCGTTTCAATTCAAGGAATCAAAAGAGGAAAGCGGCAAAATCAGACCAGTCATACGTGTGAAATCAGAGAAGTTTAAGGGATTGTTTTATCCTATATTTATACCAATTTACATCACTGGCAAATCTATCAAAAACCAACCCAACATTTCAGATCGAATCCATAAAAAACCCTAAAAATCAATTCAAGTATTTTCAAAGCAGAAAATTCAGAAAGCTCACAGTTTCGATCGAACCAGAGAGCAATCCCAAATCGGACGAGCAAAGCCACAAAGAATCGAGCATCAGAGAAGCCATTCAATCAATTCCAGAAAGCCATCAAAGTGGCAATCGATTTGGGGACGATTCCATTGAAACCCTAGAAAGCCGCCGCCATTTCTTTTTCCACAAAGTAAAGAGATCGGGTGAAATGAAAATGAGAATGGGCCGGCCAAGTGACTAAAGGGGCTGTTGATTTGTTTTTTGAAAAGGGGATGACCCCATATATTTAAACTCCATTATTCAATTTCACAAAGTTTTTTTTGTTGTATTTTAATCTTGTTTTGTAAATCGAATCAAAACAGTTCTAGTGTATGTAAAATACTAGGGGGTTCAGTCAGGGTGTTGACTGACAGTTGACAGAGTCTGTAAAATCTGGGTTACTGGTTATCTGATCGAGTGGATATCGGTCAATCTACGGTTTTGAGCGTAGGGTTAGAATAGGAGCAGGGTTTGCGAGTGTACATGGTCTTGTATGCGGGATCTGTTCTATCACCTAGTAGAAACCTTAGAAATGCAGCAGTAGGCAGGGTTTTGCCGAAGCTGGGTATATCTGTGTGTGATTTATCTTCTGCATTTCCGTTTCTGTTATATTCTGTGATTTGTTTACTATTATATATATCTCGTTAGATTTTTAATTCTGTTAAAAATTGTGAAAAA
The DNA here is from genome assembly GCA_030737875.1 of Allium sativum. Classification (NCBI taxonomy): domain Eukaryota; kingdom Viridiplantae; phylum Streptophyta; class Magnoliopsida; order Asparagales; family Amaryllidaceae; genus Allium; species Allium sativum. The sequence continues at coordinate 750,829,755 of CM060915.1, forward strand.
CCCTATTCACCCCCCTCTAGGGTTATTCTAGATCCAACATTTGGTATCAGAGCAGGTATTCTATTAACTCTAGAGTAATGGTGATTCCTAGTTGTCAGTCGATAGAGAGTCAGTCCATTTCATCTCCAACTATTTTCAATGGAACAGATTTTTTAAACTAGAAATCCAAAATGGAATTTTATTTAAAATCTGTTAATATTAAATGTTGGGATGTTGTTATCAATGGGTACGATATGGTAGATAAAGTTTTTAATTCTTGTGCTACACATATTCTATATTCTTATCTTAATGATGATCAATACAATCTGATCTCCCATTGTTTAACTGCACAGGAAATCTAGACAGCTCTCAATACAAAGTATGGACAACTTGACAACAGCTGCTCAAAACCCCAGGATGACAACCCAGATTTATGCTTAACAAGTCATATAGATGAAACTTCAGATGGATCAGATGATAGAGAATCAACAAATGCTGAAACAGAAAATTTATCATATGAAGATCTGGTTTACATGTGTCTTGATTTAATGAAATCTGTTGATAAACTCAAATTGAAAAATAAGTCTCTGAAATCTAAGAATTTTGAGATAACCAGCAAAATTGATGATTTGGAATCACAACTTGAATATGTTAAAAATTCTTCAAATTCAGTTTGCAAAAATTGTTTGAGATTGAAAACCAATCTTGTTCATCTCAATAAAAATATTCAAAAGTTTGAAGATGAAATTCTGATCTTAAATGAGAACAAGATTGAGTTATCAAATTTGAATAACCTTCTGCAAAAGGAATTTGAAAATTTTAAAACACATATAAATTCCAAATTTGAAATTGCAGAAAAGTAGAATTTGTTGAAATCAAATTTGATTTTAGAAGATCTTGAAAATGAGATTGAGAATCTTAGGAAATTTGGGTCTGAAAAACAAAAACGATTTGAATCTGAAATCATGGAATCCCAAGCCAGAAATAAAATTCTTAAAGATGAAAATTTGGTTTTAAAATCTGATTTTGAAAGATGTAAGATAACTAAAAATCATTGTTCGGATTTAATGAAAGAGAACCATGATCTTAAAACTAAAATTCAACAGCTTGAGTCAACTTTGACTAAATTTTCTAATGGTGAAAAATCTCTGAATATGCTATTGAAAAATCAATTTTCATCTGGAAATAAAAGTGGTCTCGGTTTTGAGAAAAATAACGTTTTTGAAAATTAGAACTCAAATGATTTTAAAAACCAAAATTCAAACTCTGATAATTGCAAAGGATTTTTGAATCATAAACGTGATATGAATTTGTTTGATAATAATCCATTTAAACAATCCTGGATCCCAAAACGAAATAAAACGAACTTCGTTAAATTCAAGCAGATTTGGGTTCCAAAGGGTACAAAGGTAAATTCGGATGGATTGTTATATAAACAAGTTCGGGTACCTAAAGCTGTGAACAAAACTATGAGTGGTTTTACAAATTTTGTTAGATCACTCGATTCTCTAAACTGTTAGGTACCGAAGAAGGCTGAGGAACTGCATTGCTAAAGAAAAACTGGATTCAAACCGCTTCATGTCACTATATCATTCACAGTTCCTTTAGCCAAGATTTGTTGAGTTAGAGATTCTGATTTACATTGGATTCTGGCATAATCTCTAAACTCACCTCTGTAAATATTTTCTGTTTTGATTTTTTTTCTTTTGTTTATTTCTTCTTCTTCTCCCTTCTATCTCTTTCTTATGTCTATTCTGATTTGATTTATCACTACCATTTTTTTTGCTTCTTGAATTGCAGTATTCATGATATTTTGGAAATTTGTTTTGCGTGTGTAGAACTATGATATTTTTAATCATTTCCAGATATTGAATTTTTTTATCTGCAATTGCTTTGAAATTCATTTTCTATTTTCTGAATTCCTAACGGTGTTGACGTATTCTTGTCATATCTTGAACACTGTTAATTAGAATTCTAAATTTTTGAAGATCTGAATAATTATTGAAATTTCACACACTTATGCTGTTTTGAGTTTCTTCCAATTCATTTTGGAAACGCTTAAAATATTATACTCATTACAGTACACTGCTTCTTATCAGTTGTGATAATTTCAGAAATTTTCAGATTGGCTTGAATATGTTAAATTGTCTTGAATCAGTGATACATCGTGATATTTATATTCATTCATGATCATTTTATTTTGAAATCTGTTTATTTCTTAATTTTAGGATCATGAATAATTCTCAAACCTGATGTAAATGATCTGAATATTTCACTTGTGCTTGTCAGAGATTTCTTGTGAAAAATTCGTCAAAAATCTAATTTTGTAACTCACTGTTATTTCATGATCAACTGGCTTGAATGTTTATTTAAAATCATTTGGAATTATTGATTTATTGAATCTCACACATATTTTGAAGTTGAAATTTGGTGTGATCGATTCATTTAATCTTGAGCTATTCATATTCCTCAAATGTTTTTCAAATAAACAGTATTTCTGATCTTGGATCATGAATCATATTCTGTGACCTTGACAAGTATGATTTGAAACTTTTTTCTGTGCTGCTCTGATACTGTTTTTGAAAAATGTTTGTTCTGGAATCACTTGCTTGTTGCTCTGATACATGTGCATAATCTATTATCTCGTCTGCTTGGGCTTTGTACTTAATAATTCTTTTGTCTATGACATTCTTGTTCAGTATCATGTTAAAATTCCTCGTAAATAGAGACACCATGTGGTATCAGTTTAGAAGTGTTGAATATTTTTTGTATATATTCTTTATGGTGTATATATCTCCCTAAATTCCTATGGTAATTGATTTTCAATTTTAAAATTATTTATTGTTTATTCATTCAGAAATTGAAATCAATATCCAATTTGTGTTGTATTTATAATTCATCAAAATTGTTATCAGAATTTTAAAATTGTGATGAGTTATGACTACAGTGTAACACCCCACACCCGCTAAGGTCACTCATAAGAGGGGAATGCCTTAGTTTCGGTGAAGTATTTTGAGTGAATATAGAACAGTAAAATTACAGCAAGACAGATATAAGTAATACTTGAAAATTTAAAACATCATTTCATCGCAGCGGAAAGTAAACATGTTTGGTTACATCACAAAACCATACAAGAGTCAAGTACAGAATATCCATCTTGATAAAAATAAGTACATAATCCCACTGAGTAATCAATAGCCATAAAAGAAAAGATGAACTGAGCTTTACTTCAACGATCCAAGCTCCAAAGGATAGATACAGCAATCTGATCAAAGCCCACTAGCACTAAGCCCACTCTGATAACCTGGGGTTGGGGGAAAAAGATAAAAACAACGGGGTCAGACATAAGTCTGAGTGAGTCCTATAACCCTAACAATACAATCATTAAAGTAATTAGGGTATGATATAAACAAGGTATGGTACCTCTGGGGATAATGACTACACTACGTAGCCAACTAAACACGGGATGTACTAAGATAACCGGAAAGACGCATTTATCCACCCAAGGATAATTACTAGATTACACCATCCCAGACTTATCCACCCAAGGGTAATTCCTACACTGCACCACATCAGTTCTACCTACCAAGAGTAATTCCTACTTAAAGGTTGATCCCACTAAATGTACTTAGTAATTTTTACCCAGTAGTTTCGTGTACCCCTAGCTAACTACCTAGGTGTACCCACTACTCCCAAGCGATCGGCTCCCTAACGTAGATATCCGTGCCGGTCCCACAATGGGGTGTATCATTTTCCCAAAGTGGCAACCTGATAATATCAACGGTGCACGGCTTTATACCTACACGATGCAACAACGACTTACTAACCAGCCCGGGTCCACACACGCATATGAAACCCGTTGGTCCTACGTTGCCACCGCTAACCCGTTTTGGCCTCTTATAGTCAAGCCCAATATGCGTGTCCCGTCACTCGACTTGAGTCGAGCCCACTAAGATACGTTTGGGATATTGGTTGAGATGGGCCCCCACAAGCTATCCACCTAAGCTTGTTATTTCTAGTGTATCCCACTTAACCCTTTTTAATAATCATGTCTACCTTCATGTAATAAATCCTGGTTAAGTCATTTAATCATATTTTAATTACCACCCAATGCACCCACTAGATTTCCACATGCCACCCAAGTCATTTACTTAATTCCCACATGCCACCCGAGGCACTTATTTAACCCTTTAATCATGTTTAATTACACGTTCTACTTTAGTTAAGTATTCTAATCGTATTTTCAATTGCTACCCAAGGCAACCCACTAGTTTCCTCATGCCACCCAAGGCACCCCACTAGTTACTACAAGTCACCCAAGGCACCCACTTAACCCTCATGCCCCACTACATGCTTATATGGTTAAGTGTTTCTTAATTAATTAAGACCGTGATCCTCATAAAGACCTCTCACATTAGACTATCTTTTATGACCGCTGGTTAAGCCGGTTGGGTCCGGGCAGCCTTATGTCATAACCGAGTCTAACCTCGTGTCTTTACATTAATCACGTATTTAGTTTGTGCCTAAGACCTCTCACATTGGGCTAACATTTGTAGCAACTGGTTAAGCCGGTTGGGTCCGGGCAGTTTTACGCTACAACTGAGTCCAACCTCGTGTCTTAGTCGATTAATTACACCTAATTAATCACCCTCACAATTTATATTAATTATCCCTAATTAATATCAAGTTTTTCATAACATGGGTAGACCTAACTCAATAGGTAAATTCCCATGGGGTAGACCTAACTCAATAGGTAAATTCCCACTTATGTTAATTTATTTTTATAGTATGCTTAATCATACCCAACCATACTTTTATTAACATATTTATTAACCCCATCGTTTCCCACGCAAATCGTTCTCATTTCACGATATAATAAAAGGGAAGATCCATCACAAACATCATGGGTTTAACCAAATCTTAGCATATAACTTTGTCATGGGTTAAGAGGATGTCAACTTGCATATATGAGCATATATTAACCCAACTATATTTAACCCAAACTTGCATATTATCACACACATGACTTGCATAACATGTTGTATATGAACTTGCATATTATCATACACATATCTTGCATAACATGTTGAACTTTCATATAAGCATTCACATAACTTGCATAACATGTTAAATTTGCATATAAGCATTCACATAACTTGCATAAGCATACATAACTTGCATAACATGTTGAACTTGCATATAAGCATTCTCACAACTTGCATAATATATTAAACATGCATTTAAGCATACACATAACTTGCATAAGCATTCACATTCTTGCATAAGCATTCACATTCTTGCATAAGCATTCACATACTTGCATATTAACTCATAAACTTGCATAATGTGTCATCATGACCTTGCATATTAACAAACATGTAACTTGCATAGCATATCTTGCATATTAACATACATGTAACTTGCATAGCATATCTTGCATATTAACATACATGTAACTTGCATAGCATATCTTGCATATTAACATACATGTAACTTGCATAGCATATCTTGCATATTAACATACATGTAACTTGCATAGCATATCTTGCATATTAACATACATGTAACTTACATAACATCATACACCTAACTTGCATATGAACTTGTTAAACATGCATAAACCCACTTGTTAAACATGCATAAACCAACTTATTAAACATGCATAATATCACATACTTAGCATGCATAGAATCATATACTAAACTTGCATAATATCATATACTTAGCATGCATAGAATCACATACTTAACTTGCATAATATCATATACTTAGCATGCATAGAATCATATACTACACTCGCATAATAGATCAATGTTCAACTTAGTGTTTTGCATCATAATCATCATTAAACATAGCACCAAACTTGCATATAGATGTCATGACTACATAACATTAAACTTGCATGACATATGGTATATAACTTGCAAAACACATAACATACACTACACAAAGCTTGCATAAACACATTGATCCTCAAACATATCCATACATCATCATATCCTATCTTAATCAATTTAACAATTGATTATTAAGGAGATAGAATCTCACCAAAACATAATTAGCAAACTAATGAAGAAGATTAAGAGGCTAGAAGTTGATTTGGAATGCTATCCCTTCTCTACTTTTGATGGAGGCTCCTTCAAGTTTCATTTTGCCATAGTTTAGTTACTAGATTTAATTATGAATGAATTAGGGTAGGGTTAGGGTCTTATTTATAGGATTAGGTTGCATTTTAGACCCTTAGATTAACCCTAAATTAGATTAGGACCATCAGATCCGTCAGATCCAAGAAGCTTCCAGAACCAGCCCTCCAAGCCAGCCCAAGAACCCAAACTGGTGCACCCAGTTTCACTGGGCGTCGCACCCCTGTCGACAGGCAAGTTGACAGGGCAGTCGACAGCCCTGTCGACATGGCTAGGGCGGGAATTTTCCCGCCTGGCCCCGCTTGCTCTATTTTAAAATCTGAATTTAAATTATTAAATCTGTTTTTAGCTTTGAATTTTCTGCAAACTTCATCGGGCCATAACCGGGCCATACGGACTCCGATTCTCGAAAACTCGGACTCTATTTTGCGTATTTTTCCGAGACGAACACAATGACGCAGCCCGTTTCCCCTAATTCCCACATCTGAGATTATTTATTCTGTAATTAGTGAATTTTAACATTAACCGAAATTCGGGGTGTTACATTCTCCCCTCCTTAAAGGATTTCGTCCCCGAAATCTCTAAGCTAAGGAGAATGCATATCCTACCATCCAAACAACCATCTACTCAATCCATCAAACACGGGCATCCATTGTCCTTAAAACAATTTCTAATGATGTATGAGCATATGCGAAAAGTGCGTGTATATGTTCCCTATCTAATGTACGAACATATGCAAACCATGATAGTGCCATGCATCCAATATGTATGCGAGATAACCCTATCGACACATACAGTATCTATATGAGTGCACAACCATTCACCAAAATGCATCATCCATATGATAACACAATCATTATACATCCATAAATATAGCTACCTACACACAATTATATGCAATATGCAATATGAAGTGACTGAGCCGATCTAGTGCCTAGAGTGTGTATATATGCATCCACGAGCAACCACTAGCAAACACTTGCATCCACTTGCATCCATCAACCATAACATGTCTCAAACACATGTTTCAACCATAGGTTTACCCTATCTAATGGTCAAACAGCACTAACGAGAGGACATACTAAAGATAAGATAAGTACTAGTCAAACGATAGAGGAGAAATTATACTCTCAAAAAGAAATGGATACAAAGAACGCATCTTCGCTTCCGTCTCCCAAGTAGCATTGCTTCCGTCATCTCCCCATTGCACCTTAACTAGCTGAACTTCTCTGATCCTCAACTTCCTAGTTTCTGACCCAAGGATGCGAATAGGAGCTCGTCGAATCGTCGCATCACGCTCTACTTCCACTTCTCTAAGTAAGCTCGGCTCTACTACCTATGCGGTCTCGTGTAGGCACTTCCTCAAATGTGACACTTGGAATACACCATGTACACTACTAAGTCTCTCAGGCAACTACACCCTATATGCTATCCGTCCAATCCTTTCCTTAACAGGAAACGGTCCAACAAACCTTGGTGCTCACTTCCCAACAGATCCAAAGTGAACCACATTCCGCAACGGAGATACCTTGATAAAAAGCATGTCCAAATATCAAACTCAAGCTCTGTTCTCCTCTTATCCGCATAAGATTCCGCCGCTTTCATCCTTCTTCGAACCAAGTCAATCTTCTCTGAAGTCTCTCTAACCACATTGGCCCAACCAAGATCTTATCCGTAGATTCCCACCAACATGTAGGTGATCAACAAGGCCTTCCATAAAGAGCTTCGAAAGGAGCCATGCCAATACTAGACTGAAAGCTGTTATTATATGTGAACTCTACCAACGGAAGATGCTCTTCCCATGTACCTCTAAAATCCAAAATACATAACCTCAAAAAAGGTCTTCTAAAATACGATTCACCCTCTCGGTCTGGCCATCCGTCTGAGGATGATATGCGGTACTCAAACATAACTGAGTCCCTACCGCCTCTCGCAAACTCTCCCAAAACTCGCTAGTGAAAATAGGATCTCGATCGCACACTATACTGGAAGGTATACCATGTAATCTAATAATCTCTCGAAGGAAAACTGAAGCTAGACATGGAATAGTCCTCTTGCTCTTCACGGGTATGAAATAAGCACACTTAGTAAGTCTATCTACCATAAGCCCGATCCCCGTATTACCCTTCCTTGATTTCGGTAATCCAATGAGACACTATCCCACTTCCCATTACGGAACTTCCAACGGGTGAAGCAACCCTCCGGGTTTCTTCTGCTCCGCTTCCACTTGTTAGCACACCAAGCATCTAGCGACATACTTGGCCGCGTCTTTCTTCATATTGGCCCAAAAGAAAACTCGTTTCCTGTCTTGGTACATCTTGTCCCTATCGGGATGAATGGTCATCTTCGACCGATGTGCATCATCAAGTATAGCCTTCCTCAAACCCCTATCTTGCGGTACACAAAGTCTACCGTCTCTATGCAACCACCCCTTACCATCTAGGGTGTACCTACTCAAATGGCTAGACGACTCCCCCTCCTTATGAGCTTCTCTACTAACTCAACCAACTGTGGGTCGTCTCGCTATGCCTCGTCAATTCATCCCAAAAGAGTAGGCCTAACCTCCAAGGAGGCTAGCAAACCGGGTACAAAGTCAACGGAAGGTCTAAAGTCAGACATAGAAATAAACTCTAAGCTCCGTTGTTTAACGATCAATAAACTCAAGGACAACCTTTTTCTTCTTAAGGCGTCCGCTACCATGTTTCCCTTGCCATGGGTATACGCTATTTCAAACTCATAGGATGCTAAGAATCCCATCCAAAATCATCTCAACTGTCCATCTCTCACGCAGACCACCCTAGTCGAGCTCGACATCCCCCAAATGCAAGCCCCAAAGGCCTAAACCAATATCAGACAAACACCCAAGGGATATCTCCTTCGAGTTCAGGCGACCTACGTGAGATGATACTAATAAAATAAATAATGGCTAAACAATTAAGCCTTTGACCAACTTTGGATGTCCTCGCCAGTCTCGCTCCAAAACCACCGTTCTTCCCATGACTGGCTTTACTCACCCTATTGAGCACATACAGAAACTTATTTCGCTCCTAGAAAAGACCAAGATGTCACCCACCAAGACCATCACGAACTTATTTAGGTACTCCCTGAACACCCTTCTCATCAAATCAACAAAGTATGCGGGGGCGTTCGTCAACCCAAATGGCATCACCAGCCACTCATAAAAACCATCCGGAGTCCTAAAGGCAGTCTTCTCTATACTATCCTCAGCCACTCTTCAACTGACGAACCCTGTAGCTAAGTCCATCTGCGAAAACCTTGAGGCGCCAACCAACTGATCAAAGAGATCATCAATCCTCAGCAATGGGTGTCTATTCTTCTTTGTGAGTTTATTTAGTTCTCTTTAGCCTACACAAAGTCTGAGGGACCCATCCGCCTTCGTGGCAATAACTACTGGAGCACCCCTACTCCGATATACTTCGTCTTATGAACCCCTTCTCAAGCAAATTGCCTACTTACTTATGGAGTTCCCTCTTCTCACGAGGAGCCTTGTGGCACACTGGCCAAGTCACTGGTTTGGCATTGTTTACCAGATATATTCGAAAGTCAATCTCCCGCTCCGGAGGTAAGCCCTTCACCTTCTCAAACACATTCGAGTATTCCCGGACCACTCTAACAGATCGCAAACTCTCGACCGACGTGTCAAGCGATTCTAAATAACCTAGCATAACAGTCTCTATGGGATTACAAGAGATCTCGAGAGTGTTACCCAAGCGGGTCATAAGCCTAACAACTCTCTCTTCGAAATCAAGAACGGCACCCCTACTGGATAACCAGTCCATGCCCCCAAACTAACCCATAGCCCGTGAAGCCCAACAAGCATCACATCTAAACTCAACGCTAAATATAGCAACTTTCAAACCCAAACACATCATGGAGCCCCAATTGGGTTTGAAACAACTAAGGGATCATCTACCAAACTGGTGTCTAAGTGCAGTGACTCAACTAACAATTATGAGATAAATGAACTCGATGCGTCAGAATCAAATAAAGTTTGAATCAGATAATATAGAAATCCCAAATTCCAACCTAGACGGTCCTATCCCCATCTGGTACACTAGCCGTGAGGGAATACAACTACCCTCCAGAAGATTCCGTACCTTGCCCCTGCCTCTTTGGATAATCCTAATAAAATGTCCTATTCCTCCTAAAGGATAACTACTCGCCTTCTTTTTCCCATTCTCCACTCGCAACCTCCCACCAATGAGGTTTCTTCCTTCATTAACCAAACAACTATTTAAGCCTTCCTCCCATTGTCCATCCAATAGGTAACTACAAGTCCTCCTCCTTCTTGAACCTACTTCTAATCCAACTAACGTCTAAGTCCCTTGAAGTGGTCTTCCATTCTTATCTATCTTAGAAAGATCATCTATACGCGGAGGGGAAACTCAAAATGAGAGAGAGGAAGAGATTCAACCGGAGAATTCGAAAGATAAAGATATGGCTATCGGGGATTATGCTTTTCTCTCAAAAACTTTTCTCTTAAAAGACATGTTTTTGAAAATACTCCTTCAAAAATTTTCTTAGAAAAATAGTTTTTCTAAAATTTTATCTGTTCTGGTAACCTTGAGCTCTGATACCATGTGTAACACCCCACACCCGCTAAGGTCACTCATAAGAGGGGAATGCCTTAGTTTCGGTGAAGTATTTTGAGTGAATATAGAACAGTAAAATTACAGCAAGACAGATATAAGTAATACTTGAAAATTTAAAACATCATTTCATCGCAGCGGAAAGTAAACATGTTTGGTTACATCACAAAACCATACAAGAGTCAAGTACAGAATATCCATCTTGATAAAAATAAGTACATAATCCCACTGAGTAATCAATAGCCATAAAAGAAAAGATGAACTGAGCTTTACTTCAACGATCCAAGCTCCAAAGGATAGATACAACAATCTGATCAAAGCCCACTAGCACTAAGCCCACTCTGATAACCTGGGGTTGGGGGAAAAAGATAAAAACAACGGGGTCAGACATAAGTCTGAGTGAGTCCTATAACCCTAACAATACAATCATTAAAGTAATTAGGGTATGATATAAACAAGGTATGGTACCTCTGGGGATAATGACTACACTACGTAGCCAACTAAACACGGGATGTACTAAGATAACCGGAAAGACGCATTTATCCACCCAAGGATAATTACTAGATTACACCATCCCAGACTTATCCACCCAAGGGTAATTCCTACACTGCACCACATCAGTTCTACCTACCAAGAGTAATTCCTACTTAAAGGTTGATCCCACTAAATGTACTTAGTAATTTTTACCCAGTAGTTTCGTGTACCCCTAGCTAACTACCTAGGTGTACCCACTACTCCCAAGCGATCGGCTCCCTAACGTAGATATCCGTGCCGGTCCCACAATGGGGTGTATCATTTTCCCAAAGTGGCAACCTGATAATATCAACGGTGCACGGCTTTATACCTACACGATGCAACAACGACTTACTAACCAGCCCGGGTCCACACACGCATATGAAACCCGTTGGTCCTACGTTGCCACCGCTAACCCGTTTTGGCCTCTTATAGTCAAGCCCAATATGCGTGTCCCGTCACTCGACTTGAGTCGAGCCCACTAAGATACATTTGGGATATTGGTTGAGATGGGCCCCCACAAGCTATCCACCTAAGCTTGTTATTTCTAGTGTATCCCACTTAACCCTTTTTAATAATCATGTCTACCTTCATGTAATAAATCCTGGTTAAGTCATTTAATCATATTTTAATTACCACCCAATGCACCCACTAGATTTCCACATGCCACCCAAGTCATTTACTTAATTCCCACATGCCACCCGAGGCACTTATTTAACCCTTTAATCATGTTTAATTACACGTTCTACTTTAGTTAAGTATTCTAATCGTATTTTCAATTGCTACCCAAGGCAACCCACTAGTTTCCTCATGCCACCCAAGGCACCCCACTAGTTACTACAAGTCACCCAAGGCACCCACTTAACCCTCATGCCCCACTACATGCTTATATGGTTAAGTGTTTCTTAATTAATTAAGACCGTGATCCTCATAAAGACCTCTCACATTAGACTATCTTTTATGACCGCTGCTTAAGCCGGTTGGGTCCGGGCAGCCTTATGTCATAACCGAGTCTAACCTCGTGTCTTTACATTAATCACGTATTTAGTTTGTGCCTAAGACCTCTCACATTGGGCTAACATTTGTAGCAACTGGTTAAGCCGGTTGGGTCCGGGCAGTTTTACGCTACAACTGAGTCCAACCTCGTGTCTTAGTCGGTTAATTACACCTAATTAATCACCCTCACAATTTATATTAATTATCCCTAATTAATATCAAATTTTTCATAACATGGGTAGACCTAACTCAATAGGTAAATTCCCATGGGGTAGACCTAACTCAATAGGTAAATTCCCACTTATGTTAATTTATTTTTATAGTATGCTTAATCATACCCAACCATACTTTTATTAACATATTTATTAACCCCATCGTTTCCCACGCAAATCGTTCTCATTTCACGATATAATAAAAGGGAAGATCCATCACAAACATCATGGGTTTAACCAAATCTTAGCATATAACTTTGTCATGGGTTAAGAGGATGTCAACTTGCATATATGAGCATATATTAACCCAACTATATTTAACCCAAACTTGCATATTATCACACACATGACTTGCATAACATGTTGTATATGAACTTGCATATTATCATACACATATCTTGCATAACATGTTGAACTTGCATATAAGCATTCACATAACTTGCATAACATGTTAAATTTGCATATAAGCATTCACATAACTTGCATAAGCATACATAACTTGCATAACATGTTGAACTTGCATATAAGCATTCTCACAACTTGCATAATATATTAAACATGCATTTAAGCATACACATAACTTGCATAAGCATTCACATTCTTGCATAAGCATTCACATTCTTGCATAAGCATTCACATACTTGCATATTAACTCATAAACTTGCATAATGTGTCATCATGACCTTGCATATTAACAAACATGTAACTTGCATAGCATATCTTGCATATTAACATACATGTAACTTGCATAGCATATCTTGCATATTAACATACATGTAACTTGCATAGCATATCTTGCATATTAACATACATGTAACTTGCATAGCATATCTTGCATATTAACATACATGTAACTTACATAACATCATACACCTAACTTGCATATGAACTTGTTAAACATGCATAAACCCACTTGTTAAACATGCATAAACCAACTTATTAAACATGCATAATATCACATACTTAGCATGCATAGAATCATATACTAAACTTGCATAATATCATATACTTAGCATGCATAGAATCACATACTTAACTTGCATAATATCATATACTTAGCATGCATAGAATCATATACTAAACTCGCATAATAGATCAATGTTCAACTTAGTGTTTTGCATCATAATCATCATTAAACATAGCACCAAACTTGCATATAGATGTCATGACTACATAACATTAAACTTGCATGACATATGGTATATAACTTGCAAAACACATAACATACACTACACAAAGCTTGCATAAACACATTGATCCTCAAACATATCCATACATCATCATATCCTATCTTAATCAATTTAACAATTGATTATTAAGGAGATAGAATCTCACCAAAACATAATTAGCAAACTAATGAAGAAGATTAAGAGGCTAGAAGTTGATTTGGAATGCTATCCCTTCTCTACTTTTGATGGAGGCTCCTTCAAGTTTCATTTTGCCATAGTTTAGTTACTAGATTTAATTATGAATGAATTAGGGTAGGGTTAGGGTCTTATTTATAGGATTAGGTTGCATTTTAGACCCTTAGATTAACCCTAAATTAGATTAGGACCATCAGATCCGTCAGATCCAAGAAGCTTCCAGAACCAGCCCTCCAAGCCAGCCCAAGAACCCAAACTGGTGCACCCAGTTTCACTGGGCGTCGCACCCCTGTCGACAGGCAAGTCGACAGGGCAGTCGACAGCCCTGTCGACAGCCCTGTCGACATGGCTAGGGCGGGAATTTTCCCGCCTGGCCCCGCTTGCTCTATTTTAAAATCTGAATTTAAATTATTAAATCTGTTTTTAGCTTTGAATTTTCAGCAAACTTCATCGGGCCATAACCGGGCCATACGGACTCCGATTCTCGAAAACTCGGACTCTATTTTGCGTATTTTTCCGAGACGAACACAATGACGCAGCCCGTTTCCCCTAATTCCCACATCTGAGATTATTTATTCTGTAATTAGTGAATTTTAACATTAACCGAAATTCGGGGTGTTACATACAGTATATTTCACAAGAGGAGATTTTATTTAGATTTTCATGACGGTTGAACAGTAATTATAATATCTTTGAACTGGCAATTATTTCATGACCATCTTCATTATCTTTCATCATTCTGTCATCCATCATGATTTTATATTAATGTGGAGAGTTTAATTTTTTATAAAATTATTTTTGAATAAACAGTGAAAATATTCATGATAGAAATAGGACTATATTATTATTCAGAATTAGTGATAATTGAAATTTTCAATAATCCCGGTACCGTCGAGCACATTTCATAATATAATTAATTTTGAAATTCATTTCACAGTCCATCTTTGTACCTACCACATTTCTATCATCCATATTTGGTTTTATATACCGAGGAGTTTTTTTCTTTTTAAAGCTGAAAATAATAAATATAATTAATGCATAAGTGTGTCTCTAATCTCATTTAAAAATCCAAGCTCTGGTCATGCATGGTTATGAGACAACTTATAATTTAAGCTACGACTGATCCCATTTAAAAATCCAAGCTCTGGTTATGCATGGTCAGTGTGCTCTTAAATAATAAAAAAAATGAAAAGGAAAATGTGCTATAAATTGAAATAAATTTGAAATTCTCCTCTGTGTATAAAAACCTGTCTATCAATCCATCTTCTAATCTGTGAAATGTGTTGAAATCTTATGACGTATTATGATTTGTTGATTGATAGGGATTGGGATTTGAGATTATACGATTTTATCACTTAAATTGAATTATTAATTATAGTCCAAATCCATCACTGTTTTTTTAGCACAATTTTATAAAATTCTTTTGAAAATAAATGGAAAATATTCATATTTTTAAAACTCTCTCCTCATTTATATAAATTTCATCGTAAATTTGTCATTCTCTGCAATGTGAAATATGCCACTAGTTCTCAGTTTATTATGATTTTTGTTTGACTGATTGAGATTTATGATGATCGTTCTTCCTCTTAAGCTGAAATTTTTTTTAGTCGTTTTTCATCTGTATTTTAAACTCTGTATCCTTTTGATGATAACAAAAGGGGGAGAATGGATTAGATTTTGATTTATGAGTGAATATTTTATAAATATTTTTATTTTTGAAATTTCATTATCATCAGTTCAATTCACTCATGCACAGTTATAGGGGGAGCTAATAAATAGGGGGAGTCCATTTTTCACTGTAAAACACATTTGTTGGATTCAAAATCTTTTATTTGTTTGTCATCATCAAAAGGGGGAGATTGTTGTATATAACGGTATTGTATACACAATTATATGATTTTTGTTTGATGATAACAACCAAATAAATATTATTATTAATGTGTTTGAAATCGTACTGTTATTCTACATCACATACAGGAATATTATATTTATATTTAAATAGAATACGACTGTATATATATTCATATTTTCTTACAGTATTTTATTTTAATTAAATATTATATTTCAAACACTCGAACAGTACAATTATTTACAACTCCACTATTTAATCACTTCACAGAATTTGTACTTGTAAATACACAGTATATGATAAACAAATTTTGTTTGACGTCAATAAAATAATATTTTATTTCAAACAATTTGTTTATTACAAACTTCGGTACAATTCATACATATATATATACAGTTCTTCACACTCACATTCGTCTATACATCTCATACATATACAATCACTCAGTTTCCTTTTTAAATTTACAGACACATTGATACACTGAAAATGTCTTCTGTATTCAGTCTTCTGTCTTTACAGCATCTTCACAGTCAGTCCAGTCTTCATACCTGTCACATGAAAACAGAAACACACAGTACATTGCAACAGGAATTTAAAGTGAGTACTTGCAAATATAAATTTTATTTTTAAAATTTTTATTTGCCTCAGATTTCTGGTGTGTTTCTCATCATTTTTCATGACTTGATCTGATTCATCTGTGTCTAGTCAGACAGTTTGTACATGTACAGGTACAGGAAATTCTATCTGATGGCTGCATATACACACGTGTATAAATATACACGTGTGCACTGCCACGCCAATCAGTATGCATCTGAGGAGTAGCCACAAGGACCATCTCAACTCAGTGCATATGAATATGGTCGAGAGCTCAAACAATTTTCAAAGCAAAGCTCAAGTATAAGATCAAATGTACAAGCATCAACATGGCAGCAAATGCATGAACACTTCCATGTATGAGTGGAACAAGTGTCATATATATGCAGTAGACAAAATATGGTCGAGCCATGGCATAACAAAGTAACATCAATGAATACAAGTGGAAAGTAAAAGTGGTTGAGCCATACACAAATGGAGCAAGTCAGGTTCACAGTGCATGGTGAACATAAACACACTCAAGCAACTCAGCAGCATGAAGGATAACAAAGCAATAAGGCAGTGCAAGTTCATATTGGGTGAAACTACACAGTGTTGAAACAAGGTTAATGGTGAATGGAACCACAAGTGCATGGCACTGATCAAAACAACCCAAACAGTTTATGAGAGCATGGATAAAAATACTTCAGCATTTTTGTGGAGCATATCAAGTCGACATGGTGCATAAATAATGGTGCAAGCAAGGCTCACAGCTCAGCAATATAAACAAAGTGCCAAATGGATAACTGATAGCATACATACTCAACATGGCAAATACATGGTTCCAACATATATATATATATATATATATATATTTATATATATATATATATATGAAGCAACTACACAAATGAGTCGAGGCAGATCATTTATTACAGGTCAACATGGACGAGACAGTGGTGAGACAAACAGTCAATAACATGGTGCAAAATAACAAATGTAAGCCAATGGAGCTAGAGTGTCTATGTATAGTGGCATATACATGGGAACAACAAGTAAGTAAAGTCAAAACAAATCAAGTCACCATGTTCAGTTTCATACAAGTATGACCAAGAATTTGAACAAATGTGTCAAAGCTCAAAAATGTAGTCAGCAATGCATAAGCAAATCAGTATTCAAGTCGGTACAAAATGGAGGCACAACAAGCAACATGTCAATGGCCAGAAATCAGGGTAACTCAACTGATAGCAATGGAAACCGCAAACTGATGGTGCTGTTCAATTTAGTGTATGATGCAATAAAGCAAGTTCATACAAGTTTGGTTCAACAAATATTTTCATGGATGAAGCAACACAGATTTACAGTCAACACTTGATGCATGTATCAACTCAAACACTCACACAAAAGGATGGCTACAGTGATGTAAAGATATTAGTGTTCATTTATTGGGAAAGAAATCATGCAGTGACTATCCTGAAATTTCTCAAGTATTCAAGTGATAAATATCTTTCTAGAAATCAACAATGGATTCTCATCATTTATCCAATCATGGCAGAAATCACAGTAATTTTTTTATAGCAAGTTATAATGGCCAAGCATTCGACAGCAAGGAATAAAAAGGGGACCAAAATCATGTATCATTGTTTGGCAAGAAATAATTTAATTGCTTTTCAGAAATTACCAAATGGGGCAAGATTAATTTCTATATGTCCCAATAATTCCATGAATGGTAATGGCAACAATTATGGGAAGATATTCGAATGCAAACAAAGGTCATAAATTGGTATCATATAGGTTAACAATGTATCAATGAATTATTTTGGGAAACAAACAATTTTCTTTTCAATTTGCTTTCCAGAAACTGTCGACATAAAATCAGGGACTGGAAACCATATTGAATTTCTTCCAAAGTTCATTCAAGAACAAAATTACATCCAAGGTCATCATTCATCTTAATCAAAGCTGTTTCAATTCCAGGAATCAAAAGAGGAAAGCGGCAAAATCAGACCAGTCATACGTGTGAAATCAGAGAAGTTTAAGGGATTGTTTAATCCTATATTTACACCAATTTACATCACTGGCAAATCTATCAAAAACCAACCCAACATTTCAGATCGAATCCATAAAAAACCCTAAAAATCAATTCAAGTATTTTCAAAGCAGAAAATTCAGAAAGCTCACAGTTTCGATCGAACCAGAGAGCAATCCCAAATCGGACGAGCAAAGCCACAAAGAATCGAGCATCAGAGAAGCCATTCAATCAATTTCAGAAAGCCATCGAAGTGGCAATCGATTTGGGGACGATTCCATTGAAACCCTAGAAAGCCGCCGCCATTTCTTTTTCCACAAAGTAAAGAGATCAGGTGAAATGAAAATGAGAATGGGTCGGCCAAGTGACTAAAGGGGCTGTGGATTTGTTTTTTAAAAAGGGGATGATCCCTTATATTTAAACTCCATTATTCAATTTCACAAAGTTTTTTTTTGTATTTTAATCTTGTTTTGTAAATCGAATCAAAACAGTTCTAGTGTCTGTAATAATACTAGGGGGTTCGGTCAGGGTGTTGACTGACAGTTGACAGAGTCTGTAAAATCTGGGTTACTAGTTATCTGATCGAGTGGATATCGGTCAGTCTACGGTTTTGAGCGTAGGGTTAGAATAGGAGCAGGGTTTGCGAGTGTACATGGTCTTGTATGCGGGATCTGTTCTATCACCTAGTAGAAACCTTAGAAATGCAGCAATAGGCAGAGTTTTGCCGAAGCTGGGTATATCTGTGTGTGATTTATCTTCTGCATTTCCGTTTCTGTCATATTCTGTGATTTGTTTACTATTATATATATCTCGTTAGATTTTTAATTCAGTTAAAAATTGTGATAAACCCTATTCACCCCCCCTCTAGGGTTATTCTAGATCCAACAAGTTTATGTTCCACATTCTCATTATTACAACTTTTCAAAATGTCTCTTAAACAAAGCAAAGGAAAAGGTACACTATTAATGCCCAAAGTAGTGACCGGCAACGACACAGGGAGAATATATATATATATATCATACATTGGAGCCTCTTGCTCGTCTTCGGTACAGCTACACGTGCATCACCAGCTAACTTGTCTCTAGTCTGCTCGTTTAGGAGCACCCAGAGTAATTAGAAGAGACATAAAACTATGGGTCAGACAAAAGTCTGGTATGAGTGATAAGCAGCAAAACAGAACAATAACAGGTATACTAAACCATACTTGAACTTGGACCTGCAACCAAAGAGTTAGCACAACATACCGCTCAATACACTAAGGTGCCGCTAGACATAAGGTATAAAGATATGGGGGAGGGGGTGTGCATGTCATAGTGATAGCAAACAATCAAGCATAGAAACCATCCTCACATCTCTCACTCAATGCATAAAGCATACGATATCCACCGCTTTGATCACCCAAATCCTTGCTATGATCACTCTGCCCCATGGAGTCATGATGACTCCACTGCACTGATCCATAGCCACTAGTCCTTGCTATGTCCACTTTGCCCCATGAAGTCATGACAACTTCACTGCATTGGCTCATAGCCTTGCTATGATCACTCTACCCCATGGAGTAATGACTACTCCACTGCACAGACTCATAGCCTAACAATCGTCTCTCGGTGGTGAATCGAAGCTATGGACGTCGACAGCTCCTTAGCACATGTCCCGCAGCAAAGCCCAACCATGAAGTTAACTCGTTGGTTCCCATCTGGATCCTGAGTTCTAACTTCTCAATTGAACTACCTTTGCATCTCGGATTTTAGTCATCATCATCATCTCGGTTCGATCTCCATTCGGCTCATAGCTCCAAGCTTCCATTCATGTCCATACTTCAGTTCAGATGTGCACGGTTCGTGATTCGCCAGCAGTTCGCAGTTCCTGGTCATGCGCAACTCATGGGTCTCCTATTCAGGTCGTGATCCATGGACGGCTTGTGGTCCTCTTATGCATCAGCTCGTGGTCCTCTTCCTCATGATCGCCCTCCTAGGGTTCGCCATATTCCTCATAGTCGTGGTGTGAGGATTCGTCATCTTCCACATGGTCGAGGTGTGCGGATCGTGATCTTTCTTCACAGTCGCGGGATGCGGATCGTTGTCTTTCCTTATGGTCGCGGTGTGCGGATTGTGGTCTTCCCTCACGGTCGAGGTGTGCGGATCGTGGTCATTCCCCACGAACTGGGTGTGGAGTTCGTGGTCATTCCCCACGATCGGGGTGTAGGGGGCGATCCGATCTGGTCCAAATTCCTGCAACTCAAGCTATTTACGCATACGACGGCGTTTTCGACCAATCTAACTTTTCTAATCAATCATAAATTATTTAAAACAGTCATAGCAATATGTATAATCAACCATTAACACAAAAACAACAATATGACAAGTTTAAACGGATCAAACATACCAAAAACCCATATTTTCCCCTTAATCATGTTTAGGCATAACTAATGATAGGTTTAACAAAAATTATCCAAATTAACCCAGATTTATAATAGAGGCCTAAAATAATATTTAGGAACTTTTACAAATTTTTCCAGATTTTTATAATACATAATTTCGCTAATTAACGCTAATTACCCTATTTAGCCATAATTAGTGAAAAACAAAGCTAACCACTCACCTTGGCCACGAACAAACTATAGATCTGAAATCATCCTCTGTTTGGCGCTGTCCCCAAGACTACACAGCATCTCTAACCTTGATTTGGTGTTATTTCCACTTGATTTGACGTAGCTTTGCTTAATCTTCAATTAGAAAGCAATTAGGAGCGATTTGGAATGAAATTAGAAGGTGAAGGCCATTGTTAGGGTTAGGGAAATGTTTTTGGCGGCTGAAAAATGAAATAAAAATCGTTTTCTAACTGTCCTTATCCTCCCCATAACTCTAATCCCAAAATGGGTTATGGGCCCTCTTGCTAATCACCCTAATTAGGCCCGGTTAGGCTATTTTTCACCTTCTAAACCATGTTTCAGCCATATCTCCCAAACGGTGAGTCCGTTTGGCTAGTGTGACCACTCTACGGAAAGGTAAACCATCATCCGGATCTAATGGAAGTGGTTTCAGGTCAAAACTCCTTACCAATCAAAAGTTATGGTCGAAACAAGATCAGCAAGGGGCAAAACGGTCATTTAAAAATCAACAAAAATCATTAACATGAGAAATGACCCCAATAGTCGTTCCCCAAAAGTACACGACCATACGACTTCACAAGAAAATGAAGTAAATATTCTACGATCCTCCGATGCGTAGAATGCGGGTCGTTACATTCTCCCCTCCTTAAGAAATTTCGCCCCCGAAATTCCTTAACTAAGAAACAAACAAAGGGTCCTGCATGCCTATCAACCATTCACCATAATTAAACATACAAAAGAAACAAACAAGTCTATCCTAGCATGCGGAAAACTAAATCGCAATTAGAATCTTACCAAGCAAAGAGTTCTGGATACGTCTTCCTAACGCTCTCCTCTGTCTCCCAGGTACAGTCAATCTCATTCTCGCCCGACTGAACTTTGACTAGATCCACCGCTTTCCTTCGAAGTTGCTTCGTATTGTGCTTGACAATACGAATCGGCTTGCGGTTCCGAACTGCCTCGGGTTCTACTTCGACATCATCCAACTGATCAGGTGAAATAGTCAAATCGGGTTCGTGCACGATTTTCCTTAACTGGGAAACATGAAATACGTTGTGAACTCCCGCCATCTTGTCTGGTAATTCAACTTTATATGCCAAATTCCCAATTTTCTCAAGAACTGGGAATGGACCAACAAAACTTGGTGCCAACTTTCCTCTCCTACCAAATCGAATAACATTCTTTAATGGAGAGATCTTGACTAATACTAAATCACCAACGGAGAATTTCAATTTTCTTCCCCTTCTATCAGCATAACTCTTCTGCCTATCTTGGGCAGCCTTCATTCGTTGTTGGATGATCTTGATCTTGTCTGAGGTTTCTCTTATCACATCTGGCCCAAGCACAAATCTCTCACCAGTTTCTAACCAACATGATGGTGAGTTGCACGGTCTTCCGTACAAAGCTTCAAATGGAGCCATACCAATACTGGATTGATAACTGTTATTATAGGAAAACTCTACTAGATGCAAATGATCTTCCCATGATCCTCCAAAATCCAATACACAAGCTCTCAAGAGGTCTTCTAATACTCGATTCACCCTCTCTGTCTGACCGTCGGTTTGAGGATGATACGCGGTACTGAGATGTAATTCTGATCCTAACGCCTCTTGTAAGCATTTCCAAAATCCTCTAGTAAACAATGGATCTCGGTCACTCACAATGCCCTTGGGTACTCTATGAAATCTCACTACCCACTTCATATACAGTTCAGCTAACTTAGCTGCTGTTCTATTTGACTTGACTGGTATAAATCTTGCGCTCTTGGTTAATCAATCCACAATCACCCAAATGCTATCGTGGCCCGATCTAGTCCTCGGTAAACCATCGATGAAATCCATTGAGACTTGTTCCCATTTCCATTCGGGAATTTCTAACGGTTGTAACAAACCACTAAGCTTCTTTTGCTCAACATTAACTAGTTGGCAGTTCATGCATTTGGATATGAACTTCCCAACGTCTCTTTTCATTCCTTACCAGTAGTAGGTCTGCTTCATATCTCGATACGTCTTGTTACCACCGGGATGTATAGTCAGTTTTGAGTGATGACATTATCTTAGCACTTTATCTCTCAATCCGTTCACGTTGGCTACAACTAGTCTTCCATTCTTTCGAATCCATCCATAACGATCAAGCCCATACTTGTTCATCTACTCATTATCGATACCCATCTCTAACTTGGAGATGATTTCCAAAAGGTTAGGATCGTCCCTCTGTCCAGAGCCAATCCGCTCAATTAAAGTGGATCTGATCGTCAAACTTGCTAACATTACTGGATCCAATTCGCACTTTGGTCTGAAATCATACCCTGCGATATACTCCAGTTGCTTCCATTCAAGAAACATAGCCCCTAAACTGGCATGTCTCCTACTCAAGTCATCGTCTACCGCATTGCCTTTTCCGGATGGATATGCGATACGAAAATCATACGAAGCCAAGAACTCTAACCATCTTTGCTGATGAAGATTTAAATCCTTTGGGAGAAAAGGTACTTTAAAGAGTTATGATCGGTAAACAACTCAAATCTTTCTCCCAAGAGATAGTGTCTCCACATCTTCAATGCGAATACGATCGCTGCCAATTCCAAATCATGGGTAGGATATCTCTTCTCATGCGGTTTCAGTTGCCGACTTGCATAAGCTACAACCCTACCTCCTTGCATCAATACAGCACCTAGTCCGGTACCATATGAATTTGTATATACCGTCATCTCTCCATTCCCTTTAGGAATGACTAACACTGGCGCACACATCAACTTTTCCTTTAGACTCTTAAATGCACTCTCGCACCTTTCGTCCCAAAAAAAAGCTTGATTCTTCTTGGTCAACTGAGTCAACGGTGCTGCTATCTTGGAGAAGTCTTGGATAAACGTACGATAATATCCAGCTAATCCTAAGAAACTTCTTATGTCTGTTGCATTCTAGGGTTTGAGGGTATCTGCGTTGGGCGTTAAGTTGACTATGACGCATATATTCTGGGTTTTTATCATGCTTAGTTTCCTAAGAATCATTTGGTAATCTGATATGTATCAGTAGTCTGTAGGTATCTGAATATTTCTAAAAATGATAGGGGTTTTTACTTAAAGCGTGAAGTAGATTTCCATTTGGACATTTATTTAATGGCAGTGATTCTCTGAGTGTCAATCTGATGTTGATGTCTGTCTTCGGGGTTGATACTTAGGGGGTTATTCTCTTAAACTGATGTCTAATGGGAACCAAGCTTTTGTTTTAATCGTTCTTGCTTCTGTCACTCAGTTGTATCATATCGATCGAATCTTCGACCTTTAGGTAGAAACTAATGGGTTTAAACATGTGTTTGAGACATGTTATGTTTAATGGTTGTAAGTGGATGCAAGTGGTTTCTAGTGGTTGCTCGTGGATGCATATACACGCACTAGGCACTAGATCGGCTCAAAAACACTCTCATACTGCATATGGAAGTATGTGCATTTTTAAAAAATTTATGGATGCGAAGTGGTTGACTCAGCACATGGATGTTGCATATGAATGAACGGTTGTGCACTCATATAGAAAGGATATGTATCAAATAGGAAAATTGCATACATATTGGACTCATGGCACATACATAATTCACATTAAGGAGGTCAACTGAATCAGTGGACCGCCTGATCTTTGCATTAGATAAGGAACATATACACACACTTTTGCATATGTTTATACAACACGAGAAGTTTCTAAGGACAATGGATGCTTGTGGATGATGGTTGAGTAGATGGGTGATTGGATGGTAGGACACATTCTTCTTAACTTGAAGATTTCGGGGACGAAATCCCTTAAGGAGGGGAGAATGTAACACCCCATATTTTCTTTGAACATAAGAATGACAAATCAAAGAATAATTAAATTGTAACAAAATAATTAAGGGAAATGGGTTATGCCATTGAGTTCGTCTTGAAATTCTGCTTGGAATAGAGTCCAAGTTTGCATAAATCAGACTCCGTATGAAGAAGATATGGCCTTCAGAAGTTTCATTAAAAACCAGCCCGAAATTCGAAATTCAGATTTCGAAATTCAAAACAGACACCCGGGCTGGGCGGGAAAATTTCCGCCCAGGACCCAGGTCGACGCTAGGGTCGACCTGGGGGTCGACCTGTGTAAACAGGTCGACACTAGGGTCGACCTCCCCCTATTTCTAGATCCGTGGACAGATGCATTTTTCTGTATTTAGACGCCCGTTCTGACCAAATTCGTGTCCCCTATGCTATTTAAACACCCCCAAACCTAGATTTCTCTCCACACAATTTCATTCTGCCTCTATTCTTGTTAAAAATAAAAATGGGGTCGCTACTCTGCTAGAATCAAAACTAGAACTAGTGCATCTTCTTCCAATCTGAATAGAGTTAAAAGAGAACAACTATTTTCTAATCTAATCGATAGTCTATGCCAAAGGAGCGCGATTCAGTGTCAGAATACAGATCCCAGAAATCAAGATTTACCTTTTAAATCGTGAGTACAGTTATTTTCAGATATAAAGTTTAATAATTATCTTGACATTTTTGTGAATCTGGATCTGAGGTTATGCATACTTTTCTGTGGATCTATCTTAATTGTGACTGTTCTGTATATGTTCCCTCTTTTCTTCCTTTTTGTTTATAGCTAGGCAACCACGAGCCTGCGCCAAATCTCATAAGAGATTAACGCATGAACACTAAATTTTGGGACAAATAATGGATAATGCATAATTGGACATGACTGATCTTCGACTGATTTGAGGAATGGACATATGTTGTAAATTAGATCTAGATCTGTGTATACTCTATAATTTGGAAGAAGAGAAATCATTGTATGATAACATGTGACTTGAAACTTAGGGACATAATGCATATAAAAATTAAGATCTGATTTTTGAAATGTTATAATTTAAAGATCTAGACTTTTGGGTTAAATTTTATGTAACGATTCATGACTTGAAAAAGGAATATGTGACTTAGGCGTAGAGACCTATATTATAATAGGATAACTATCAATGTTAACATGCCTAAAAGTGGATTTTTGGATATTTGGCAATAAAGGCTATAATTTGGCATAATTCTTATTGTATACCATGATTTGGGCTTTTAGAGAATATTCTGTACTGTGCAAAGTTTAACTAAAGGTTTGGGCATATGTTGTATTATGAATTATGACCATGATTTAGGCATGTAAGTTTAGGCTTAATTTATGATTAGGCAAGATATGTAAATAGAATTTTTGAAATATATAATCTGTTGAATTGCCTAATCTGCTAAATCTGTTGAATTGCCTAATCTGCTAAATCTATTATCTGTTAAATCTGTTGAATCGCCTAATCTGCTAGATCTGTTATCTGTTGAATTGCCTAATCTGTTGAAAGCTGTATAATTGTAATTTGGAGGCTCGATCTAAAATTGAGCAAAACATGTTAATAGAACTTTGGATAATCAGCTGTAACTTGTAAAGAAGTTAAATCTGTTAAATGGACATAATTAGTTTGATATTTTCTGAAATGGAATAAAGTGGCTATGACACGAGATTAGACTCTGTTTACGGTAGAAGCCTGCCCGGAACCAACCGGCTTAACCAGCAACCGCAAACTGTCAGCCTAATGTGAGAGGTCGTAGGCATAACTAAAATATGCTTAGACACGAGGTTAGGTCTGCCTTGTGGCAGAAGTCTGCCCGGAACCGCCCGGCATATCCAGCGGCCACAAGTTACTGACCTAATGTGAGAGGTCTGTGCATTAATATTTAATTAATGCAAATCTGAGATAAATATGATGTGTAAAACATGTTGGGTGGTTAGAGTTAAACCAACTGGACTGATGAATCTAATAAACCCGTTTCGTGAATCTGTAGGCCCAATATAAAGTTAGACAATCTGTAAGTCTGTTAAATCTGTACATCTGATCTGTTAATCTGAAAAACTTGTTAACTTGATTGTCTGATCTATGAACTATTAACCTGAACTCTGTCTGAAACTTGTAAACAGGTTAATCTGAAATCTGCTAGTCTGGGGACACAAGGGTGGGAGGGGAAATACTTGTGTCATCTGTTGTTTGGGACCCATATTAGTCAGTAACCCTTTCTGGTATCAAAACTTTGACCCCACGCTATGTAGGGGTCCGGACACGCTTACTGAACTAATTATAAGCGGTTCATTCTGATACTGGCGAGGGGTGTTGATGGTGGATTCCAACCGGGTCATGTGCGTGCATCGATCCGGTCTGCTCTGAGGATGTAGGACACCGGGACATCTGTAAATAGGTCTGTGCCAATAGGTTGCCACTTTAGGGAGTGATACACCCTATTGTGGGGCCGGCACAGGGTATTTATGTATTAGGGAGTCGATCGCTTGGGGGTAGGACTTCGGGTACACTTAGTTCTATCTATTTCTGTGGGTACCGTCTATCTCTGTTGGGTGGTAACACCTAATTCTAGCATTCTATTTCTATAGAGATTATTCTGTTTTCGTTTCTGTTTCAGTTTAGACATTAGGGTACACCTAGTTCTGTAACACCCCGAAAATTCTATAACTGTGAAATTAACAAATTAAAGTATAATTAATTTGAAATCAAAGAACTAAGGGAAACGGGATACACCATTGCGTTCGTCTCGGAAAAATACGCGAAATAGAGTCCGAGTTTTCGAAAAACGGAGTCCGTATGAAGAAGATATGGCCTTCGGAAGTTTCTGAATTAAATTTAAAACTCAAACAGAATAAAATAAGCTCAGAAAAACAAAAGGGGGCCCAATGGGCCAGGGCGGAAAAAGACCCGCCTGATGCACCCAGGTCGACTGGGCTGTCGACCTGGTCTAACCAGGTCGACAGGCATGTCGACAGGGCTGTCGACAGGGGTGTCGACCTGGTCCAGAGCCAGGTCGAGCCCAGTCCAACCTGGCTGGCCTATTCTGTGTTTGGCCGATTTTCTGTGGTCTGCTTTGTCATTAGGGCTAGGTGGCAGGATCTAATTGGTCTCTCCTTAGGATGAATGGCTACGATCAATCCAAGCAACATCAATGGTCCTAATCAGTTCATTACCCCTATAAAAACAACCCTAGACTAAACCCTAATCTATTCATTCAAAAATAAGAACAAAGCCGCCATGTTGCTGAGGAGCGTCTAGGAGTAGCCACCAAATTGGAGAGAAGATTAGGAGGAAAATTCTAAAGCCTAAAGCAATTCAAGCAAATCAAATCAACGCCTACGTCAAAAGGAGTCGCATCTCTAAATTCCTAAATTAGAGAATTCGCCGCAACGATTGTAAGTAGAGTATTGTTTTGGTATGAACAAATAATTGTGTTGGTTTGTATACTTGATTTGTGGCGATAAAATAATTCATATTTGTGCGTTGGAATATTGTATACGTTTGGATATTCTTGAATTATGTTATTCATTATGAAAAACTACATGCGGTAGTTTTATGCAAGTATACGTTTGGAATATTCGCAAATTATGTAATCCATGTTGAAGCTACATGTATGTAGTTGATTAATTGAAATTCATGCAAGTTTGGGGTTTTGCTATTATGCCATCATAATGTGAATTTTTATACAAACATCATTTTTGTGAAGTAATTGGATTATCATAATTCATATGGAAACTATGTTGAAATTGTGGCACCATGATCTATGTATTAAGCCATGCTTTTGTACTAGAAAAACCTATGTGCAAACTTATGAATATGACTAGGCTATGATTGATATTTTACATAATTGAAAACCATGTTAGTCCTATATTGTTAGCAAGAATTATATGATGACATATGTGAGTCATGGCTAGGTTAGACCCAAAAATCCCTTTTTGCAAGTTTGCTTGAATAAAGTAAACACCATGTTTAGGAATATTTATGCATAAGTATATTTGTACCATCGTTATGTGATTAGACTTAAATCATGATTAAGTTGAACTATGCTTTTGTATTAGTAACAAAAGTAATCCCCTTTGTAAACATGTAGAAACCTTATGGACATGATTTGCTTATGTTTGACATTATGCCTAAATAAGACCATAGGTCTATATTGTAGTTAAGACTATGTGACACCTAATTTAGATTCTTATCTTAACTACAAGTTTACATGGTTTGATTCATGTCACCTATGCTTTATGACCAAAGTATATGTTACTACTATGCAAGTACACCAGTTTCTATTTTGTAGTTCCAACGTCACATTGCAAGTTCATGCGCTCACCATCCCCTTTTTGTGTATGTAATCACGCTTTAAGCCTCCCCTCTTTCGCATGGCTAAGTTGGGCTTAAAAAGGTTAAGCCCAACATATAAACGAACGTGTTAAACGGGGGTAAATAACGTTGGGCTAAATTAATTAATGAATGAAAATATAAAGTAAAAGGGCCCGAATTCAAGTATGGGTCGGGCCCATGATTGGTGTAACCTTTACACCATTAACTTAATGGGCCGCAAATATTTACATATAAGAAAATAAAGAAGAAAGACAAAATATGTAAATGTAGAACATACGATGTGTTTAACCCGAGGTTGGATTGAGTTGTGATGTAAACCTGCCCGGAACCGCCCGGCTGTCCAGTAGTCACAACAATACCTATCCAATGTGGGAGGTTAAACATGGAGCCCAATAAGGACCCGAGGTTAGACTGAGTTGTGGCGTAAGACTGCCCGGAACCAACCGACAACAGGCAGCCACAACAATACCTGTCTAATGTGAGAGGTCAGGGCCTTAATAAGACAATTAAGGCTGAGTCAGGATTGTTAGGATTAAGTGAACTAAAGACTTAATCAAAATGGAACATGCTAAACTAAACGGACTGGTGGGGTTAGGTTAGAAAACACTTAACCAACTTAGCATGTGGTTAGAAATAGAAAACCTAGTAACGGGAGACCCTTTTCAGCAGTAACCCTAGAAGGTGTATCAGGAAACCCTGAAACTAGGCAGGGTGGGGCACGATTACTGGGCTGATTGTAAGAGGTCAAATCGACGGCGGTGGTGTAGCAGTGTAGGTTCTAACGGGGTGCGGGCGTGCACACACTCCGGCGCAGAAAAATAAGGCACTGGACACCAGTAGCATACCTGTGCACTCCAGGATTGTGTCGGGCCACCGCCATGGGACTTGATACACCCCATGGTGGGACCAGCATAGGTAACTACAACATCGGGGGCCGTAAGACACATGTAACTATGCGAGTAGGAGCCGATCATCATAGAATGGATCACATCACCCTGATTTATGGGTGCCAGTTGGAAACTAGTTTATATGGGTTCAGAGATTAACATGGGGTACGATAGTATATTCGACCCTAGACAACTTAACCAAGTTTATAGTGCTTTCCCACTTCTTGTTTATACTTATCATACCCAGTTCTTTATTCATAGACAAAATAGTACTAGACTTACTCAGGCTTTATGTCTGACTCTACTTTTCTTTCGTCTTCTTTTCTTCTGTTTCCCCCCCCCAAGGTCCACAGGGAGGGAACACTGCAGCTTGACCAGCCTTAACATCCAGCTTGAAGAAGAGAAATGTATTGCTTGGACCCTTTTTGTTTGAAACTATGGCTTTGGACAAACTCTATGGGGCTTTTGCAGTTTATCTATGTTTTATTTATGCTTCTTTAAATAATGTAATCAAGACAGATTATGAAAGTGTTATGTTATGTTTTGGAAAAGATGTAAGACAATTATGGTGATATTGTTGTAGCACGTATTTGCTTTCATGAAATAAAAGTTTGTTGATTTTCCGCTGTTTACAAATATGTGTTCTTATATCTGTCTTGTATATCTGTGACTTATACTTATAAACCTCCACCAAAATTAGGGCATTCCCTTTGAGAGTGACCCTAACGGAGGTGGGGTGTTTCACTTGGTATCAGAGCCAGGTTTACCAGATAAGATAAAAAGTTTTGAAAAATTATTTTCAAGAAGAAAATTTAAAGAAGCATTTTTAAAAGAAAAATATTATTTTATTTTAAAAAGGCAAAGTCCACTCCCCAAAGCCATAGGTACTATCTCTTATCCCTCGTTTTGAATCTATCCTTTTTGTTTCAGCATGTCCGAAGATCTTAACTTGCCAGAAGGGGTGCCAATACCTGGTTGGTTTAGGCGGTTCTTAGAAGCAAGAGCCACTCAGCCAGGTCCTACCGTTCCTCCTCCCCCAGCTGCCGGTAATCATCCAGCTGCAGCGGCACCTTTTCCTCCACCTCCTCCTCGGGGAAACACTTTTGCTAAGATATGTAAAGATTTTAAAGCTATGGGAGGAAGGGATTTCCATGGAACTGAGTCCTTCGTGGCAGCTAGAAATTGGCTGAAAGAAACGGAGGACCTATTCATCATCTTTGAGGTAGAAGATAGACAAAAAGTACAATTGGCGGTGTGGCTATTGAAGGGCGAGGCTTCCTACTGGTGGGAAGTCACTAATGCTGAAAGACCAGTGGAGACATGGGAGGACTTTAGGGCAAGGTTTGAGACCAAATTTCTCTCAGATGCGGAAAGAAGTTTGCAGTTGGAAAAATTCTTATTTCTTAAGCAAGGGGACAAGACAGTCAGAGAGTATGTGAATCAGTTCGATGAGCTGGCTAGGTTTGGGCTTGACCTAGTCAACACCCCGCACAAGAAGGCTCTCCGTTTCGTCAAAGGGTTGAATGAGCCATTATACAGTTTGGCCATGACCCATATACCCATGGGATCCACGTATGAAAGATTGGTGCAAATGGCATTGCTGAATGAAGAGGATAAGGGCAAGAAGGAGACAAAGGCAGAAAGCTCTCAAGGGAAGAAAGAGGGTTTGCAGCCTAAGAAGACAGACTTTAAGAAAGGCGGGAAAGGCAACAAAGAGAAGAGGAAGTGTAATTTCTGTGGCAAAGTGGGGCACTTAGTAAAGGACTGCCGGAAAAAGAAGGCCAAGGAGAATGGTGGGTGCTTTTCTTGCGGTCAGACAGGCCACAGGGCTAAGGACTTCCCAAAGAAACGAGGGCAGGGGCAGGGGGCTGGATCCACCCCAGGGGCACAGGTTCATGTGCTGGAAGCGCCACCTCTGCAACAGCGAGGTACAAATACTTCTGTAGAAAGCGTAGTTTATCTTTATGATCACCCCGTTCGCACTTTATTTGATTCTGGCGCATCACACTCCTTTATCTCGTCTGCTTTAGTAGAATCTCTGCACCTAAGGACTAGTATGGTAGAGGACCCCTTAATTGTTTCAAACCCAATTGGGGGCCCAGCTCATTTGTCTATGATCTGTTTGGGATTGAAAATTTCTATTCTAAGTGTAGAATTTCAATGTAGTGCCTTTGTTTTGGGATTCTCGGGTTATGGTTTGATTTTGGGTATGGATTGGCTATCCAGTAATGGGGCCATCCTTGATTGTGAGAAAAGGGTTGTTAGGCTCCTAACCCAGCTCGGTAATACTTTGGAAATTTCTTGTAATCCCTCGTATGCGGTTATGCTTAGTTATCTTGAATCGCTAGATGCCTCTGTTGAAAATTTGCAATCAGTTAGAGTAGTCCGGGAATATCCGGATGTCTTCGAAGAGGTGAAGGGCTTGCCTCCGAAGCGGGAAATAGACTTCCGCATATATCTTGTAGATAATGCAAAGCCCGTTGCGTTGCCCGTTAGACACATGGCTCCACGGGAAAGGAGAGAGCTCAGTAAACAGAT
Organism: Allium sativum; assembly: GCA_030737875.1. Taxonomy (NCBI): domain Eukaryota; kingdom Viridiplantae; phylum Streptophyta; class Magnoliopsida; order Asparagales; family Amaryllidaceae; genus Allium; species Allium sativum. The sequence goes on from CM060915.1 coordinate 750,862,237, forward strand.
TAAAGAGCTTCTAGAAAAGGGGTTCATTAGGAGAAGCATTTCAGAATGGGGCGCTCCGGTGGTGTTCGCTACAAAGGCGGATGGTTCACTCCGTCTATGTGTTGACTATAGGGAGCTCAACAAGCTAACGAAAAAGAATAGGCACCCTCTCCCTAGAATTGACGATTTATTTGACCAGCTTGTAGGGGCGTCTGTTTTCTCCCAACGCGATTTAGCAACCGGTTTTCATCAGCTAAGGGTGGCTGAAGATAGCATCGATAAAACGGCGTTCAGAACCCCAGACGGCTTCTTTGAATGGCTTGTCATGCCTTTCGGCTTGACAAATGCACCTGCTTACTTCGTGGACCTGATGAGTAGGGTATTTAGAGATTTCCTCAACAAATTCGTAGTGGTCTTCGTAGATGATATCCTTATCTTCTCAAAGAGTGAAGAGGAACATGCTCAGCACTTAAGGGCAATCATGGAAACTTTGCGAGTCCATCAACTAAAAGCCAAATTCTCCAAATGCCACTTTTGGAGGGAAGAGGTGAGGTTCCTTGGGCACATAGTAATCAAACAAGGGTTAGCAGTGGACCCTGCTAAGGTAGTGGCGGTACAGGATTGGAAGACACCAAAGAATGCAACTGAGGTCCGAAGCTTTCTAGGACTAGCAGGTTTCTATCGAAAATTCATAAGGGATTTTGCGAAAATCTCAGCTCCGCTCACGAAATTGACCAGGAAGAATCTAGTGTTCAATTGGGACTTGGATTGCGAGTTTGCTTTCCAACGACTAAAAAGGGCTCTCACAACAGCCCCAGTTTTGACGCTGCCAGATGGGAGCAAGATGTTCACTGTTTATACGGATGCATGTGGGACAGGGCTAGGTGTCGTCTTAATGCAAGAAGGAAGGGTAGTAGCTTATGGCGGGAGGCAGTTGAAAGTGCACGAAAAGAACTACCCGACCCACGATCTTGAGTTAGCCGCCATCGTCTTTGCACTCAAGTCTTGGCGACACTATCTCCTAGGTGAGAAGTTCGAACTTTACACTGACCATAAATCGTTGAAATATCTTTTCTCGCAGAAGGATCTTAACTTGAGGCAACAAAGGTGGATGGAGTTTCTTGCCTCGTACGATTTCGAAATCTCCTACACTCCGGGCAAAGGCAACGTAGTAGCCGACGCGTTGAGCCGAAAGAAATTGACCCTAAGCCCATTGTTTGTTGAAAGACAAAGCCTAGAGTTTATAGCCAGCTTCGACTTTAGGCCTTCCTCCGATTTCGTACCAGGCTTGCTAGCATCTCTCGAAGTGCGACCAACTTTAGTGGATTCAGTAGGGACAGCGCAACGCGAAGACCCTCAGCTTGTGGAAATAATTGATAGGCTAATTAGGGGTGAGACTTCAAGTCACCTCAACAGATACTCCATCGACGATAAGGGGTTGCTAAGGCGAGACGGAAGACTATGCGTCCTACAGACAAAGGATTTAATAAAGAAGGTTCTCGAGGAAGCACATCACTCCAAGATGACGATACACCCAGGCGGAGATAAAATGTACAAAGACATAAAAAGGACTTTCTTCTGGAACGGCATGAAAAAGGACGTGGCAGAGTTCGTTTCTAAGTGTATGGTGTGCCAACAGGTTAAGGCGGAATAGAAAAAGCCTGGCGGACTGCTACATCCTCTGGAGGTCCCGCAGTGGAAGTGGGATAGCATCTCAATGGACTTCATCGATGGGTTGCCTAGGTCTAGGAGAGGCAACACTAGCATTTGGGTAATAGTGGATAGGCTTACTAAAAGCGCCCACTTTTTACCTGTCAAAAGTAAAAGAACTGCCTCATCCCTAGCATCACTTTACCTTAAGGAAATCGTTCGACTCCATGGAATACCATCTAGCATTGTTAGTGACCGAGACCCCATCTTCACCAACGAGTTTTGGTGGAGTCTGCAAGAAGCAGTAGGAACGCAGTTATGCTTGAGCACAGCCTATCATCCCCAAACCGACGGCCAAACAGAGAGAGTGAACAGTGTTTTGGAAGACCTTCTAAGACTATGCGTCCTTGACTTCGGAGGGACATGGGAAGACCACCTTCCTTTGGTGGAATTTGCCTACAACAACACCTATCAAGCAACCATCGGAATGGCGCCCTTCGAAGCTTTGTATGGAAGACCGTTCCGATCGCCCACTTGTTGGTGGGAGTCTACTGATAAGCTCATACTTGGACCGGATATGATCCGAGAGACTTCAGAGAAAGTGGACTTAATACGAAGAAGGATGAAGACGGCCCAAGACAGACAAAAGTCCTATGCCGACAAGAGAAGGGCCGACCTTGAATTCGAGGTTGGAGATAGAGTTTTTCTCAAGGTATCACCACTAAGAAACGTTGTTCGTTTCGGAACCACAGGAAAACTGGCACCAAGGTTCGTAGGGCCATTCCCTATCATCGAGAAAATTGGGAAAATGGCCTATAGATTAGAGCTACCCGAGAGGTTGGCTGGAGTCCACAACGTTTTTCACGTTTCACATCTCCGAAAATGTCTACATGAGTCTGCTGAAGTGGTAGAGCCAAATATCCTCGAAGAGGCCGAAGTGGAACGCGAAGCAACCATAAGAAAAGTTCCAACCCGCATACTAGGAACGGAAGTGAAGAAGCTACGCAACCGCGAAGTCAAACTCGTCAAAGTTCAGTGGAGCGACGCCGAGGGAGACGCGACTTGGGAAACTGAAGCTAGAATACGCACTACCTACCCTTTTCTGTTCGAGGGTACATCCTTGATCTTTCATTTTCCTTAAGTTGCGCTTTTATCTATCTTTTTAGGTATATTTCCTCGACCTTATCTTGTAGATAGAAACCCTTTGGATGGAAACATGTAGTTGAAACATGTTATGGATGATGGTTGCAAGTGGTTGCAAGTGATTGCTAGTGGTTGCTCGTGGTTGCATATACACACACAATCTAGGTTTTAGATCGGCTCAGTCACTTCATATTGCATATGCATATATGTTTGCATTCGTATGTGGTTGAACTTTAATGTGTTGTCATGTGCATGCTGCATTTGTATTGAATGATTGTGCACTCATGTAGAATCATGAATAGGAAAATTTGCATACATAATGGATTCATGGCACCTACATAATTCGCATTAAGGAGGTCAACTGAATCAGTAGACCGCCTGATTTTGCATTAGATAAGTACATGTATACACACACACTTTGCATATGATCATGAAGCATTAGAAGTCCTTTAAGGACAATGGATGCTCGTGTTTGATGGATGAGTAGATGGATGATTGGATGTTAGGATATACATTCCTCCTAACTTGAAGATTTCGGGGACGAAATCCTTTTAAGTGGGGGAGAATGTAACACCCCGAAAATTCTATAACTGTGAAATTAACAAATTAAAGTATAATTAATTTGAAATCAAAGAACTAAGGGAAACGGGATACACCATTGCGTTCGTCTCGGAAAAATACGCGAAATAGAGTCCGAGTTTTCGAAAAACGGAGTCCGTATGAAGAAGATATGGCCTTCGGAAGTTTCTGAATTAAATTTAAAATTCAAACAGAATAAAATAAGCTCAGAAAAACAAAAGGGGGCCCAATGGGCCAGGGCGGAAAAAGACCCGCCTGACGCACCCAGGTCGACTGGGCTGTCGACCTGGTCTAACCAGGTCGACAGGCCTGTCGACAGGGCTGTCGACAGGGGTGTCGACCTGGTCCAGAGCCAGGTCGAGCCCAGTCCAACCTGGCTGGCCTATTCTGTGTTTGGCCGATTTTCTGTGGTCTGCTTTGTCATTAGGGCTAGGTGGCAGGCTCTAATTGGTCTCTCCTTAGGATGAATGGCTACGATCAATCCAAGCAACATCAATGGTCCTAATCAGTTCATTACCCCTATAAAAACAACCCTAGACTAAACCCTAATCTATTCATTCAAAAATAAGAACAAAGCCGCCATGTTGCTGAGGAGCGTCTAGGAGTAGCCACCAAATTGGAGAGAAGATTAGGAGGAAAATTCTAAAGCCTAAAGCAATTCAAGCAAATCAAATCAACGCCTACGTCAAAAGGAGTCGCATCTCTAAATTCCTAAATTAGAGAATTCGCCGCAACGATTGTAAGTAGAGTATTGTTTTGGTATGAACAAATAATTGTGTTGGTTTGTATACTTGATTTGTGGCGATAAAATAATTCATATTTGTGCGTTGGAATATTGTATACGTTTGGATATTCTTGAATTATGTTATTCATTATGAAAAACTACATGCGGTAGTTTTATGCAAGTATACGTTTGGAATATTCGCAAATTATGTAATCCATGTTGAAGCTACATGTATGTAGTTGATTAATTGAAATTCATGCAAGTTTGGGGTTTTGCTATTATGCCATCATAATGTGAATTTTTATACAAACATCATTTTTGTGAAGTAATTGGATTATCATAATTCATATGGAAACTATGTTGAAATTGTGGCACCATGATCTATGTATTAAGCCATGCTTTTGTACTAGAAAAACCTATGTGCAAACTTATGAATATGACTAGGCTATGATTGATATTTTACATAATTGAAAACCATGTTAGTCCTATATTGTTAGCAAGAATTATATGATGACATATGTGAGTCATGGCTAGGTTAGACCCAAAAATCCCTTTTTGCAAGTTTGCTTGAATAAAGTAAACACCATGTTTAGGAATATTTATGCATAAGTATATTTGTACCATCGTTATGTGATTAGACTTAAATCATGATTAAGTTGAACTATGCTTTTGTATTAGTAACAAAAGTAATCCCCTTTGTAAACATGTAGAAACCTTATGGACATGATTTGCTTATGTTTGACATTATGCCTAAATAAGACCATAGGTCTATATTGTAGTTAAGATTATGTGACACCTAATTTAGATTCTTATCTTAACTACAAGTTTACATGGTTTGATTCATGTCACCTATGCTTTATGACCAAAGTATATGTTACTACTATGCAAGTACACCAGTTTCTATTTTGTAGTTCCAACGTCACATTGCAAGTTCATGCGCTCACCATTCCCTTTTTGTGTATGTAATCACGCTTTAAGCCTCCCCTCTTTCGCATGGCTAAGTTGGGCTTAAAAAGGTTAAGCCCAATATATAAACGAACGTGTTAAACGGGGGTAAATAACGTTGGGCTAAATTAATTAATGAATGAAAATATAAAGTAAAAGGGCCCGAATTCAAGTATGGGTCGGGCCCATGATTGGTGTAACCTTTACACCATTAACTTAATGGGCCGCAAATATTTACATATAAGAAAATAAAGAAGAAAGACAAAATATGTAAATGTAGAACATATGATGTGTTTAACCCGAGGTTGGATTGAGTTGTGATGTAAACCTACCCGGAACCGCCCGGCTGTCCAGTAGTCACAACAATACCTATCCAATGTGGGAGGTTAAACATGGAGCCCAATAAGGACCCGAGGTTAGACTGAGTTGTGGCGTAAGACTGCCCGGAACCAACCGGCAACAGGCAGCCACAACAATACCTGTCTAATGTGAGAGGTCAGGGCCTTAATAAGACAATTAAGGCTGAGTCAGGATTGTTAGGATTAAGTGAACTAAAGACTTAATCAAAATGGAACATGCTAAACTAAACGGACTGGTGGGGTTAGGTTAGAAAACACTTAACCAACTTAGCATGTGGTTAGAAATAGAAAACCTAGTAACGGGGGACCCTTTTCAGCAGTAACCCTAGAAGGTGTATCAGGAAACCCTGAAACTAGGCAGGGTGGGGCACGATTACTGGGCTGATTGTAAGAGGTCAAATCGACGGCGGTGGTGTAGCAGTGTAGGTTCTAACGGGGTGCGGGCGTGCACACACTCCGGCGCAGAAAAATAAGGCACTGGACACCAGTAGCATACCTGTGCACTCCAGGATTGTGTCGGGCCGCCGCCATGGGACTTGATACACCCCATGGTGGGACCAGCATAGGTAACTACAACATCGGGGGCCGTAAGACACATGTAACTATGCGAGTAGGAGCCGATCATCATAGAATGGATCACATCACCCTGATTTATGGGGTGCCAGTTGGAAACTAGTTTATATGGGTTCAGAGATTAACATGGGGTACGATAGTATATTCGACCCTAGACAACTTAACCAAGTTTATAGTGCTTTCCCACTTCTTGTTTATACTTATCATACCCAGTTCTTTATTCATAGACAAAATAGTACTAGACTTACTCAGGCTTTATGTCTGACTCTACTTTTCTTTCGTCTTCTTTTCTTCTGTTCCCCCCCCCCCAGGTCCACAGGGAGGGAACACTGCAGCTTGACCAGCCTTAACATCCAGCTTGAAGAAGAGAAATGTATTGCTTGGACCCTTTTCGTTTGAAACTATGGCTTTGGACAAACTCTATGGGGCTTTTGCAGTTTATCTATGTTTTATTTATGCTTCTTTAAATAATGTAATCAAGACAGATTATGAAAGTGTTATGTTATGTTTTGGAAAAGATGTAAGACAATTATGGTGATATTGTTGTAGCACGTATTTGCTTTCATGAAATAAAAGTTTGTTGATTTTCCGCTGTTTACAAATATGTGTTCTTATATCTGTCTTGTATATCTGTGACTTATACTTATAAACCTCCACCAAAATTAGGGCATTCCCTTTGAGAGTGACCCTAACGGAGGTGGGGTGTTTCAAGTTCTGTCTGTTTTGTGGGTACCGTCTGTTTTTGTTGGGTGGTAACACCTGTCTGTTTCTGTGTGGTACCATCTTTTCAGGTGGTAAAGGCCCATTACTAGTATACACCTAATTCTAACATTCTATTTCCATAGGGATTATTTTGTTTCCATCTCGGATTTCGTTTCTGATTCTGTTTCCGTACCTTCTGTCTATTTGGGTTGTAAAGGCCCATTATTAGTATTCTGTTTCCATACCTTCTATTTGTTGGGGTGGTAAAAGCCCATTATTAGCATTCTGTTTCTGTACCGTCTACCTCTGTTCGGGTGGTAAAGGCCCATTACTAGCATTCTATTTCTGTAAAGATTATTCTGTTTTCGTTTCTGTTTTTAGTTTAGACATTAGGGTAACACCCAATCCTGTTATACTAGTATTAGTGCAGAGAAGTGAAAAGCTCAGCTTAGCCTATATCATATCGTTTCTTCTGTTAACCTGCTATTCCTATTACGGTTATATCTCATCCAGTTTTATTTACATGTCATGATTCTATTATCTGTTTATATGATGAAAGTCACTGGACTCACCAGACTTATGTCTAACCTAGTTTGTTTCGCCTCTTTTCTTTCCGTTCCCCCCTTCCCAAGGTTCTCACGGTGGAAATATAGGAGCTTGATTCTGATTCTCTCTGCTTGAAGTGTTTGAAGGATTGCTTGGCTTTGGCTCTATCTTTCCATTGCAGTTTATATTGGGGATTATGGCTTTAAAAACTATGCATTCTGAAGGCTTTTGTACAAGACCGATATTTATGTACTTGAATTCCGATATTGTGATTTTGAAAGATGTAACTAAACTCGTTTATGTTTCTGTTGTAATAAAGTTATAAAATTTTCAAGTACTACTTTATCTATCTTGTAAATTTCTGATCTGTCTAGTAAAATCGCTCCACCAAAGTTAAGGCATTCCCTTTGCGAGTGACATTAACGGAGGTGGGGTGTTACAATTCCACCAATTCATTGCCCGTCCTTGCAGCTGACGGGATGCTAGCTTTCTCTTCATCACATCCTCGATACCTAAATCTTCGAAGATACGCTCGCAGCTTTCCAACCAATCTTGAACATCCGTAGCCGACTCCATTCCGTGGAATGGCTTTCCACCAAGGCTAGTGTAATCCTTACAGAGCTTGGCGAAATCGGCCCTAAGCGCCTGCACTGCTGCACCACCACATTTGCAGCATTAGGAGCTGCTCTCTGAACATCCTAAGCATCAATCTCATGAAGTCAGTAAACATAGTCCTCATGTCAGGAGCATTCCCATTATTGGCTCCCCTACCAGTACCCCTCGCATATCGGCTCATCGTTCAGTCTGTAAAGAGTATACGATTAACCATCTTCTTTGTGGTGTCAGTGCAGTGCGACTTTATCCTTAGATATACTAATAGTATATATATAGCTTTTAAAAACCAAAATAATCACAAATATGCACTCTTATATACGTATACTATCTCTCCCTGGTGTCTTTCCCTAGGTTAACTACGCAACCTAGAGCTCTGATACCAAATGTGACGGCCCGCCCCGGACCAGTCGACATTTCCTCTGAAAGTGTGCTGTATGCATACCCGACTAGCACGGAACGGTCGCCAAATTAAGGAAAGAAGAGAGTGGACTAACAAAGAACCTGTAGAATGTCTCACAGCGCATGGAACAAAATATAATAACAACATACTTGACATAAAACAGGCGAGACAGTGCATAAGCTGAAAACTAAAACTAAACACCATAGCAGCGGAAATCCAAATACAGTTTATGTTCCACATCATCATTATTACAACTTTTCAAAATGTCTCTTAAGCAAAGCAAAGGAAAAGGTACACTAATAATGCCCAATGTAGTGACCGGCAGCGACACATGGGGAATATTTATATATATCATACGTGGGAGCCTCATGCTCGTCTTCGGTACAGCTACACGTGCATCACCAGCTAACCTGTCTCTAGTCTGCTCGTTTAGGAGCACTCAGAGTAATAAGAAAAGACATAAAACTCTGGGTCAGACAAAAGTCTGGTATGAGCGATAAGCAGCAAAACAGAACGATAACAGGTATACTAAACCATACCTGAACCTGGACCTGCAACCAAAGAGTTAGCACAACATACCGCTCAATACTCTAAGGTGCCGCTAGAAATAAGGTATAAAGATATGGGGAAGGGGGTGTGCATGTCATAGTGATAGCAAACAATCAAGCATATCAACCATCCTCACATCTCTCACTCAATGCATAAAGCATACGATATCCACCGCTTTGATCACCCAAATCCTTGCTATGATCACTCTTCCCCATGGAGTCATGGTGACTCCACTGCACTGATCCATAGCCACTAGTCCTTGCTATGTCCACTCTGCCCCATGAAGTCATGACAACTTCAATGCACTGGCTCATAGCCTTGCTACGATCACTCTGCCCCATGGAGTAATGACTACTCCACTGCACTGAATCGTAGCCTGACAATCGTCTCTCGGTGGTGAATCGAAGCTATGGACGTCGACAACTCCTTAGCACATGTCCCGCAGCAAAGCCCAACAATTAAGTTAACTCGTTGGTTCCCGTCTGGATCATGAGTTCTAATTTCTCAATTGAACTACCTTTGCATCTCGGGTTTTAGTCATCATCATCATCATCTCGGTTCGATCTCCATTCGGCTCGTAGCTCCAAGCTTCCATTCATGTCCATACTTCAGTTCAGATGTGCACGGTTCATGATTCGCCAGTAGTTCGCGGTTCCTGGTCATGCGCAACTCATGGGTCTCCTATTCAGGTCGTGATCCATGGATGGCTTGTGGTCCTCTTATGCATCAGCTCATGGTCCTCTTCCTCACGATCTCCCTCCTAGGGTTCGCCATATTCCTCACAGTCGTGGTGTGAGGATTCGTCATCTTCCACACGGTCGAGGTATGCGGATCGTGATCTTCCCTCACGGTCGCGGGGTGCAGAAGGTTGTCTTTCCTTATGGTCGCAGTGTGCGGATCGTGGTCTTCCCTCACGGTCGAGGTTTGCAGATCGTGGTCATTCCCTACGATCTAGGTGAGGAGTTCGTGGTCATTCCCCACGATCGGGGTGTGGGGGGCGATCCGATCCGGTCCAAATTCCTGCAACTCTTCCAGCGATCTATTTATGACATACAACGGTGTTTTCGACCAATCTAACTTTTCTAAACAATCATAAATCATTTCAAATAGTCATAGCAACATGTATAATCAACCATAAACACAAAAACAACAATATGACAAGTTTAAACGGATCAAACATACCAAAAACCCATATTTTCCCCTTAATCATGTTTAGGCATAACAAATGATAGGATTAACAAAAATTATCCAAATTAACCCAAATTTCTAAAAGAGGCCTAAAATAATATTTAGGAACTTTTACAAATTTTTCCAGATTTTTACAACACATAAATTCGCTAATTAACGCTAATTAGCCATAATTAGTTAAAAACAAAGCTAACCACTCACCTTGGCTACAAACAAACTATAGATCTGAAATTATCCTCTATTTGGCGTTGTCCCCAAGACTACACAGCAACTCTAACCTTGATTTGGTGTTATTTCCACTTGATTTGACGTAGCTTGGCTTAATCTTCCATTAGAAGCGATTAGGAGCGATTTGGGATGAAATTAGAAGGTGGAGGCTATTGTAAGGGTTAGGGAAATGTTTTAGGCGTCTGAAAAATGAAATAAAAATCGTTTCCTAACTGTTCTCATCCTCCTCATAACCCTAATCCCAAAATGGGTTATGGCCCTCTTGCTAATCACCCTAATTATGCCTGGTTAGGCTGTTTTTTTACCTTCTAAACATTGTTTCAGCCATATTTCCCAAAAATTGAGTCCGTTTGGCTAATGTGACCACTCTACGGAAAGTTAAACCATCATCCAGATCTAATGGAAGTGGTTTCAATTCAATACTCCTTACCAATCAAAAGTTATGGCCAAAACAAGATCAGCTAGGGGCAAAACGATCATTTAAAAATTGACAAAAATCATGAACATGGGAAATGACCCCAATAATCGTTCCCCAAAAGTACACGACCATACAACTTCACAAGAAAAAGAAATAAATATTCTACGATCCTCTGATGCGTAGATTGCGGGTCGTTACAGATTGTGTGTCTTCTTGTATTTAGTTCTTGTAATCTGTCAATATAATAATAAGATTATAAAGTGGACGTAGGCTTGGTTTGAGCCGAACCACTATAAAAACTTTGTGTCTCTCCTGTTATTTACTATTTTCTGCATTCTATGGTCTGTGACTTCTGATTGTGAGTACTTCACGCTGCATTTGGGTATTAGTAGCCAATTTTGGTGTAACATTTTAGTGCACCAGAAGGGGGCACACGATACAACTTCTTCTACTAGCTTGAAACGAATCAGATTGCTTGGCTTTTGAATCAATGGCTGGACGAAAACTCCCCCGTCCTGAGGATGAAGGCTCTAGAAACGAGGCAAGCCATGAGGCTTCCTCTCATGGAAATCCGTCAGCATACTTGACAAGAGAAGAGATGGATAGAGTGCTCGCTGAATTGAGAACCCAGATGGCAAGGCAAGATGATCTCCTCAGGAAGCAACAGGAGATGATGGAAGAATTCTTTGCTCGGATGAATGGAAGATCGAGCAAAAACATACGACTCACTGGAACTGACACGACTCGAGCAGCAGCTCGAAACGCTTCCCCACAATCGGATCGGGTCGAATCTGATCTGAACTACAAAACCGATCCGAACCGCGGAGTTAAATGGACTTGGAGGAAATCCCCTCACTCTTGGAAATGGCCAAGTTCGACCCTTTTCTACTTCGGTTCAGATGGACACCCAACCATCAACTCAACAGCAACAAGATGCGGCTCGAGTCAGGGACCCAGGTCCAGTCAGTTCGGTCCATCCGATCCAAACACCACCGATCCGAACCAGATCGCATCCCAGGTGCCCGTTCACAATCCTGATGGTTATGTTGGGGGCATTATCTCTGATCTAAGCAGCTTGCAATAACTCTTTGAAGGGGATCAGCTTGCAAACCTCATTCAACGCCTCTCAAGAGGCCGCACTTATAAGAATGATGTGGGTGACGTTGATAATAATCCGTTCACACAAGAAATCAGGAATTCCCGCAATCCCCAGAATTTCAAACTTCTAGTTCTGGATTTTACAATGGTAGAACAGATTCTACTGCGCACCTGGTGCGATATAAAAGGCATACGGATGTTCAGTCGGCTTCGGAAAACGTTATGGCAAAATGCTTCTCTCTTTTCTTGACTGATATAGCTGCTATGTGGATTCGGCAGCTGAAGTCCAAATCAATCAATAGCTGGAACATGTTGGTCGCTTGCTTTATCGAGCAATTTCGGGTCCACATCGCTCAGCCAAAGAACATAATGTCACTCACTAAATTCAAGCAGAGATCTAGAGAAACTTTGCATTCATTTCTGGAAAGATTCATTATTGCGACAGCATCGGTTAATTGGTCTGAACCATCAATGGTACTAATGCAGCAGTATCCAGCGTTCTGGACGAGTCGGAGTTCAAAAAATCTTTGTACCGCGACCCACCGCGAAAACTCGGCGAATTCTACCTCGAATCAGATAGATTTCTACGGGAAGAAGACACAACTTCTGAGAAGCACATTCTCGATGTCAACATGCTTAAGGACGGAGGACCGTCTGATTCTGGAAAAGACAAGGGAAAAGCGGTAGTAAGGAATGATCGCAACACTCAGCCTCGAAGGGGGCCCAGATATGAAAAGTGCTCTGAACTCAGTTCAACCCCGACTGATATTCACATGGACACAAACGGTGCCATTTCCTATTCAAAGCCTTCCAGGAGGGAGCCAATGCAAAGAGAACGTAATTCTGGAAAACATTGCATATTCCACGACATGGACGGTCATGACACAAATGACTGTAGGCATCTTCGTGATCTGATAGAGGAAAGGGTTAGAGTGGAGAGCTACTTGAGTATGCGAAACAACTAACAGCGCCAGCATCCGCGCTACCACCACCTCCTCCCCGGAGAGGGAATGATCCCAGATCAAGCTCTCTTGGACTCATCATCAACTGATCTGGATTGGATCACTCTGCATTTTCAGCATTTCTCAGGATTTACGATATGTTTTTGCTTTCTTTAGGTTTTCTGATTAGCTAAATCGGAGTACACACATATGGGGTTAGGATTTAGCTCTAAAGATTGCTCTGGATTCAATGATAACCCAATCAGAATTTTCTTTGGTTTTGTATTTTGAATTGAATAAGGAAGGATTTTCCAAACATGGATAATGTTTGGCAAGTTTAAGTATCTTGTCCAGTTTTGACAGGATTCTCAATCTCAATTAATGTATGGCTTATACTTATCTCAAATCCCCAAGTATGGATTATGCTTAGGACAGACTATCTTGTCAGTCTATGGCAAGTGTAGCTCCACTTCGGTAATAGTATGGATTATACTCCGTTGAATTCATAAGTATGGATTGTACTCAGGAACGGCTTATCGTTTTGTCAGGATTTGGCAAAGGAAAATCAATAAAACTCGAGTATGGCTTATGCTCAGTTTGAACTTCTTGCTATGGCTTATGCCCGGAAGGTTTGGTCCCTTGCCAAGTCTAGCAGGATGGTTCGATCGTCCCTTGTGTATGGTTTATGCTCAATCGAACGCCCAAGCATGGTTTATGCTCGAAAAGGTTAATCAGTTTTTTTAGGTTTTGACGCATCTGTTTGCCTTCTTTTCTTTGTAGGTATGGATTGTACTTGCAACTAAAGGCCCAGCGTGGCCTTGGATTTCTTGGATTATCCAGAACACATTTTCCATCAATCAGCAAGATATGTTCTGGGGTGCAAAATGTTGACATGCTTTTTAGTTAAAGCAGTCACACGTGAAATCTACGGTTAACAATGCTCTCGAGTATTGGGAATGTCATCAGAAGACCGGAAGCAATTTGGTTGAAGTCGCATCACAAACATATAATGGCCCGAAAGTCCTAACATATGACCTCTTTTGGACCCGAAAACATCAATTACGGGGTTGTGCTCTAAAACTCTTGTGGCCCTCTGAATTAGCTTCAGGTTGAGCTTTCGTTTGATCAAAAAGGACGTACGGTTTGGAAGTTATGCTCGTTTCCGTGAATGCGCGCAGAACCGGAATAACCTGGCAATTGGAAATTTGGCACATTTCAGATCGGATCGGAGTAAGAAACACAAACCGGCTCGGCACTCGAATGCTTCGGCAAGCTTTTATCATACCAACTCAGATCAGAGGATGAGACTTGACCCAAACTACCTTTCACCAGCTTCTCAGAAGAGCATGAAGTCTTCGGCTCGAGGACACCGGTTCGGTTTGGATGGGAGGTTCCGACCCTACCCCGGAAACCGTTCCTACACATATGCTGGTTTTGACTAATTCTTAAGGTGTAACCGCCTCCTACATGCATGGATCTAACTATATGTGGCATGGCACGCTCTATGGAGGCTTTCTCCACGTTTTCCATGACATTTTGAGATTAAAGGGATGCATGCCATGTGGCATCTGAATCGGAGCCCCTCTACGGCTATAAATACAACACTTGAAGGCAAATTTGGGGATCATTTGGCCGCTCTCACTCTCAGCCTCCATTACAACAACGCAAGGACATTGCACTTCATTAAAAACCAAACTAATACGTGGATTACGTGTATAAACTCTTGTAATCTCATTCAGCACACGGATTGTGTGTCTTCTTGTAACTGATTCTTGTAATCTGTCAGTATAACAATAAGATTATAAAGTTGACGTAGGCTAGGTTTGAGCCGAAACACTATAAAAACTTCGTGTGTCTCCTGTTATTTACTATTTTCTGCATTCTATTATCTATGACTTATGATTTTGAGGAATTCACACTGCATTTAGGTGTTAGTACCAAATTTTGGTCAAACATAATTCTATTTGCAAACATGTCCAATCTATCTATTATGATTTAATGTATCCGTACAGTTATCATAATATCGTTCTTCTTCTCATACTCTGTTCTTTTCTAGTTACAACCCATGTTATAGTTTAATTGTAAATAAACAGTAATTTTCCTATTTCAGTACAATTTCGTTGTAATTACAAATTTATATTTTATGCACATTTTTCTGTAAATTTAGTCCTTTATCTTTAATCCGTGTTCACATAATTATTATTTTAATTATATTTTCTGTTAGCAAAATAAAAGGATTAAATCAATCATTAATAAACTAACATTTACAAATCTTGACATGTTTTAGGCACAAATAAAAAATAAGTGTAGAAACTATAAGATAACTGACATGCATATATACTGAAAATGAGATGAAGTTTGAAAGACTGTCTTATAGAACTTTAATAAAAACAGCAACAAAGATTGATAAATACTTATAGAAAATATCTTACAAAAAATAACTTAGAAAAACACTAGTTTATAAAAAATTATTAAAAACTGTTAGAAAACAGCAGAAAAATCTACAACTATTATGAACTCTTTTTTTTGTAAATTAT
The DNA here is from genome assembly GCA_030737875.1 of Allium sativum. Lineage (NCBI taxonomy): Eukaryota > Viridiplantae > Streptophyta > Magnoliopsida > Asparagales > Amaryllidaceae > Allium > Allium sativum. Next base: position 750,877,411 of record CM060915.1, read on the forward strand.
CAAAAGTCTAAATAATTACATAGTTACCCTCGGTCCTATGCTTTACTCCATGGCATCAGTTGATTCTGTCCCTAGTTGGATTATATAAATATTTTATTTTTTAAACCCTTTGCCCAAAAATATTTAGGTCAGATCCATCTCAAAAGGAGAAAACCCAGAGAGGAAAAGATTGTTTTATGAGGAATTAGCTAGGTCTAGGTGTTTATTTATAGTGTAGCCTAAGGGTCTTAGACCATTGGATTTCCAAAATAAATCCAGTCTAGCCACTCAACCAATCATGACATTTTAATTTCAAAATCCACTAATAGAAAACAACCACATTAGCCCGAATTTTAAATTTATATGTTTGCTACTTACCTGGATGTGAATTGCTCTCAATCAACAATGTGGGTCGACCAAAACGTTAAGTGGGAGACCCATGGGTCGATACAGGGGTCATCCCAAATTTTATTACTTTTTTTTTTAATTCCGGTTTGTTCATCCAACTTCTTTCTTTAATAACTTCTTTATACTAGCTTAGATTTCGAAAATTATATATGATAATTAACCAGAAAATTGCTACGGACACAATTGAAAAGATCCCATAGCCAAAATTGAATATCCATAAAAATTCTCTACTAAACCTCTTTCTATTTTTCTAATTAATCCATTTCTAGTAAATTCATAACCCATTCCCCTTTATTAATATTATTTAACATCCAATAAATTCCAATGATATATGACTTAATTCCTGTTTTAATATAAGCGTTACTCTACTAAATTCAATCGCGCATGTTAAAATTTGTGAAATAATCCTTTTATTAGCATTTAATCTTATGGTTACGATGTTAATCTTCAATTCCTCCATTTACTCTTTTATATGTTAATGTGGATATTTTCCATTAATTCTATTATTATCTTATAACATTATGTTTCCATAACATTCACTTTAATATTTAAACCTATTAATTAATTATTCTTAAATTTCAGATTGTTACATTCTCTCCTCCTTAAAAGATTTAGTCTCAAAATTTCCAAGCACAGAAGAATGAAATATGTATTACAACAATAAACTACGTCCATCTACTCAACCATCAACCACTACATCCATTATCCTTAAGTTTTCGAATGCAATATATGTTATTAAGCAATAATGTAGTGTTTACGTACCTAACTAATGAAAAAGATTAGGCGTTCTACTGATTCAGTCAACCACCTTTTTATGCAAAAATGTTCGTGTCATGCATCCAAATATATGCAAATATCTTAATGATAACAAATAGTTTTATATGCATGTTACAATCATCCTCCATATGAAATAATCTTATGATAACATCCATTCATTACAATCATGGAAACAAATTAAATATGCACACACATCCATGTGCTTATGCTTAGTGTCCTGGTTAGCCGATCTCTAATAATGCATAGTGTGTGTTATGCGCCCACTGCATCCACTAACAGACTTTTGCAACCACTAGTGACTTGTACTTTTTTCCCAAACAACCAACTTGAATGGCTTCTCTTATAACTGTAATTCTTTCAAACCAAATCCAATAAAGAGCTTTACTGTCTTACCCATCCTAAACACTTTATAAAGAAATCATTCAAATAAGTTAATCCACTTGTCTCTAGAGTTTTTCATTTGCTTCCTTTTTCTTTTTACCCTTTTTGAATCTACTCTAAACTATTTTAATATTGTTAAGTAATTGTTACAACTTGGTTTAAAAAATTTAGAGTCTACTCTACCTTCCAAGTAGATTCACCTTTATCATCTTCATATTCCAATTTCAAGTCTTTACCTTTACGGTATTGTACTCTTATAACAACCCTGAATTTTGACAATAAACAAATTAGCTATTTAATTAGATTTTAAAAGTAGAAATTTCCGCAAATGATGGAATTCGACCATGAAACTTTAACTATTGCGTTCGTCTCGGAATTTTGGTCAACTTTTACGTTTGGAGTTTCGTATATGGAGTTTGTATGAAAAAGTTATGGATGAAATACAGAAAACAAATGGAAATAAATAACTCGGAAAACAAACATTACTTACCTTCTTTAACCCGCATTCATCGGGCAGGACTACCGAAGGGCAGATGACCCCTATGAAAGGGGCGGTCGAATGCTTCAGCTTTTTCAGCCCAATGACGGCTAGGTTTTGAAGGGTATTTTCGTAATATATTATATAAACGGTTATTTAATCTAATCTAATGGTTCGTGGCCATTTCAAATCCTATAAATAAAGGGATAAGGCCTCGTTCTTTTCCACACAAATCTATAGGCAACAACGAAGCTCTTCCATTTCCCGTTTTCTTCAAATAAATTTCTAAAACAAAATATAAATTCATATACAATCAAAATTAAATACAAAAAATACAATTTGAAAAGGGATAATCAGATTCAAGTGGAAAAAGGATATGGATTGATATATAAGCTCTTTTTCATCAGATTCTCCCCTTTTTTCTTTTTTTTTCTTGCAAATCTACAATTCTAGAAGTATCCTCTTTTGAGAATAACTATAGATCTATAAGAATTTAGGAATTGTAGGCCTAAAAGATTATTCAGATATTAGATTTGGATGTTTTCGTATGAGTGGGAAATTTATATACAAAATATACAATGAGTAAATTATTTCATTTGTGTTAGATCTTAAATATATGCCTAACATTTATCATATTTATTTGTAATATTGTTAAATCTGAAATAATACCTGTTATATCTGTTTATGAATCTTATCAAAATTTGAAAGTATAAATTTGTGGTTTGAATAATATTATAATTTGTAGGCTTACTAGATTGTTTATATTATTGCCAACAATTGTGTATAATATATATTATGGTTATTGTAAACACCATAGATCTAGAAATCAGTCCCACAAAACACTGTTAAGATATAGTTTTATTCCAGATTTGTATTTTCAGTGTAAAAAGTAAAATTATGTAATTTTGGTTAAAAAGATATAAATTCATTTGTGTTTAGTTTTGTTTGGGTTTTAACCAAGTTATTGTAAATATGCCTTATCCTCTTTTCAAATAAAAAGACATTATCTGAAACCAATAAGAAATATGTCCAAAAATGAAAAAGGGAAAAGTTATGTAAATTTACGTATAAATATAAATACACATATATTTGTGCATAGTTTACACCATCTATTCCAAAATATACATAATGTATATTTCTTGTGGTTTGAAGTATGTTTTTTTCTCTTTTGAATATTCAGGCATAATTTACAACAATTACGGACAGCCTTTTTGTAAGATTTAGAATCATATTATAAAATTGGATGTGAAAAGAAATGCTTGGTTTTTAGTTTGAACCAAAAAATTAAACTTAACAATAATAATAATAAAATAAAATTAATTATGTTAACTGTGCGAAAATACATAAATACACACACGCAGACACACGTTATTCGTCCAAATCTACGTAAACAAAGAAATATACATATTATAATTAATGTTTGTGTGTTTGAATGGTTTTATGGATTTGTACATGAAAATGTAATCCATATTAAATGGAAAAATATATTATGACCATTTTGGCCATAAATGGAAATTAATTGGCTATGAATATGTCCTAAATAAAATAAGTAAATGTTATAGCCATCTTTAATTTGGGGAAAATGAATAAGTTAGCAAATGGTTACAATTTCTAAATTGGTCGGGATTAATGTTGTAATCCCCAATTAGGAAATTATATTATAACCACATGAAGACAAGAGGTTAAGCCCAACTTGTGGTAGAAATCTGCCCGGAACCGCGTGGCAAATCCAGCATCCACAAGTGGTTGCCTTAATGTGAGTTAGGGGCATACACACACACACACATATATATACACACAATGAAAAATAAATAATAAATTAGAATTAGCAGTGTCTGTTAGGGTACAACAAATCGATATTTTGGGACTGATAATAAAGGATACTTATGAGTGCCCATTGCCGTAGGAATATGACCGTTAGAGTCATAAACGACATGTAACCTTAATAAAGGTGATAAAAGAATTAAATGGGGATTAATGGGAATCGCGCGTATTAATAAATACTCAATCAATAGAAGAAGGGAATAAATAATCAAACCTTTTAGCGTGAGCAGCGATAGAATTTACTTGATTAGTACACCTAGAATAAATATAACTTGAAAATAAAGAATGGACTTAGTAGGTAAATAATGTTAGATATTATTTACGATAGGATCCCGTGACGATAGTTAATTTGTGCAGTGTTGATTATTTCAAAAAATAAGGTTTACTCCATGAGTGAGGTCTTAAGTGGCCAAAAGGGGTCCTCCTCCTGTCCGTAAGAAGAAACCAAATAAAGAATAATCTATAAATGTAGTCTGCTTTGGGGTTAAGGTCTTAAGTGGTTAGATCCACATATAAAAAGGTATTAACCGATCGTGTAGCCCACTTCCCATGAATAGAAGCATTAAAAGCTAATGGGTATGAGCTTGATAATATTTGTGAATAATCCTCTTTCTTGGATCTTAGTGACTAGGGTCGAGGAGTCCACCTGGGAATAGGTACTCTAGTTAGGGATCTTAAATGGTGTGTGAATCCTACCTAAACCTGGATTTAAAAATGTCTGGTATGGTCATTCCATACGGCTACCTATCCTACGGGAAGTATTAAGTGTCTAGTGGATTATTCAATAAGGCCAGCTAAATAGTAACGAGGGGGCACTCCACCGGGTGGTCTTAAATGGCGTGCTATGTCTACCTAACCGAGTGGTCATAAGTGGTTGCTTACTGTTTCTCGCCTTATGCGGGGCATGAGTTTATATGCGTAAGTGACGAAATCCTTAATTAGTAGGACCTGTAGCTAGTGTCCTCTAGTTTATAATAGCATTGAGTAAACCATCGAGAGGTATTAAGTGACAATAGGTCCACCTAGGGTCTTATGTGATCGAGAAAATCCACCCTTATCTATAATTTGATAGTGAGGCGTTAAGTGGCTAAGTATATACAAATAAATAACTAAACTCAGTAGTTGAGAGCCCAACTCTTGATCGGTAATTAGTTAAAAGATGGTTTGAAGGCTTCATAAATGTATGTGTGAACTTTCTATCTTGGTATCATTACGATTGGGAACACTACCTCGAGTTTAGTTGTTGGAGTCATGTGTAAATGTTTACCGGGTTAGGTTGGAATTACTAGCCTTGGTAGGCATATATCTTTGGGTTAACCAAACGGGATACATTTGTGTATTTTAAATTTTGTTGTGCTCTTCCTGTTAACCAAAAATTGTTTTTTGACTGCCTCCTCATTAAAACCACCTAGGTTTTCTAAAGAAGTCTGGTTCTCATAGGTGTCTAAGTTTGTCTTTCGGTTCTTGTTCTCTCTTATGCTCGCTATTGACATGGTGGCTCACTTTTATAAGGTAGTTACTTGAGTTAATACTAGTCTATCCTATTTTGTTTCCGCTGTGGGCTATTTTATCATACTCTGATTATGTTCATGCTTATTTATTTGTAGGTACCAGATTTACACTCTCCATGCTTGGTTGTGTTCGAGTTTCGATTTTTGTCGAAATTTAGGCTCAGCAAAGTGTGGGGCGTTACATTTGGTATCAGAGACAAGGTTAATGATCAAAGGAATTAATTAAATTAGAACTCGTGAGAGAAAATATTCGGTTTTCTTTTCTATTTTTCTTCGTCTTTCTTACTCGACTCTATTTCATTTCGACAATGAAATGGTCATGGGCCTATTTATATAAAATGGGTCTTCATCGACTAAGAGTTTAAATATGTTGAGTTCGGGTTTCTAGCCAATTATGTCTTATCCCATAGTACGTTGGTGATTTTGTTGTGAAGAGCATGAGGACGACATATGGTAGATTCCATGGGTTTGGGTATGGAGACTAGACAAAAATTTAGCTACAACCGAGATTGTCGTGATTTCTAGTTTTTTGTTTCGTTTGGTAGTTCTAGTTAAAGACCTTTCATTGGACTGAAATCGGAATTTCATGTTAATATGTCATATCCATTCAGAAATATAATAACAAGGTATATCCATTCTATACTTCGTTAAAATTCCAGATATCCTTTTTTTAGAATATACATTGAGTTCTTGGCTTAGTATTCGAGGGAATTTTAGTTTTAAAATTGTTTAGAAAACAAAAATGGATTTTAAAAGTTTTTAAAACTATGGTTTCAGAAAAATAGTTTTATAAAGATATGGTTTTATAATTTTAAAATCTATTAGTGTTTCAGAATTATTTGGGCTTTGTATGATTTTAATATATAATCAGATTGGTAGAAAGAAGGGAATTGGAAATGATAAGGAGTATGTCTCGAAACTTAAAAACAATTAACTACCATTCCTTTTGATTTTTAGCATCTCTTTTTTTTATATATATTGGATGATTTACCGAAATTATCACAATTAATCTTCGAGATTTTTAGATTTTGACATTTTTGAAATGCGAAAATGATTTCCAGCTGGTAATATACATTGTAATATAAATAATAATAAATTGGATTTATAATACGAAACCTTTAGTTTATAATAAGTCAATTTTGAAAAGTTTTAAATTTTCCTTCGAAAGGGCTAAGGAAAAATCTTTCATCCAGATTTTAGGGTATTTGATTTGTGAATCTTTTATTTTTCATCAGCTAGGTAAGGAGAAAATCCATTTTAATTTAATTCTGAATTATTTTGGGAATTCGTTCGTTGTGTGTTGCAACATCGTTTTGAGACTACTCTAGATCTTTGGAGACGGTTTGGAGTTTGACTATGGCCTTTGTTACCGCTTTTGTGATGAGCATAATTATTTTTCAGATCACGTCAAATCTTAAAAGATGACGTGGGACGATTAATATTTTAATCTAGCCTAATAAGGTCAAGGTCCAGCCTTTGACCAAAACCCATTTGACATTTGAATGTTTAGCGTTATACCTAGAGTGGTCAACTTATTAATGAATTTTGGTACAACCTGGACTTAGGGCTCAACCATAAAAGTTGCGTCCAAATCACCCCTTAACTTCTTTATTTCGTCCTTCCTTCTTCATTTACCCGAACCATATTCTTATCGTTCTTCTCTTTCTTTGTCATTGCTACGTCTCCTCCTTTTCCTGCGCTTGTTTGTGCATTAGATTTTGTCTCAGTAACACTCCAAGATCTAATCCAATTTCTTCTCTCCGACCATTTCTTAACCCATAATACCTATTTGCACTACCCTATCTTTCTCGCACCATTTAAGTCTCATCCTTATGAAGAAAGATCATATGGTTGGATCAGAATGATAAAAAACATCTCATCTCTTTAGGGCTAAGAAAATTTGTCATGGCAGTTAGACTTGCACTGGTCCTTTGCTTTGAGATCTTTGTTTAGGATTGTTGTTGGTGTTGCATCGGCCATTGCAATATCTTGTTGGAATAGATTTTGATGAAGGAAATCGTCATTTCTTAGATGAAGGTTAAGATGTCTTTAGATAGTTTTTCTAAGGAGAATCACGATGATATTTTAGAGGCATTCGTGTTTTACACAGACTTTAATGGTCTTTTTGTTAACTGGCTTTGGAGATTTTACAACAGATCTCATTTTCCTTAATGTTTGTTTTCGAGTTTGGGAATCTATGTTTGAACTACCTATGTAGGTGTGTGACCAATTCATTCATCACGTTATTCCATAGATGGGTAGTCATGACTAGATTTGTCTCATAATGCAGAAATAAATCTTTTGCTTGATCAATGGAAAAATTATCATTTGATGATGCATCATATTTAGTCCAACTTGTTTTTCTTATGTTTCTTCTCATGGAGTTACTTTCTATAATTTCACTTATCCATCTTTTTTGTCTTTAGACAACATTTGGATTTCCATTAGAAGCAGTTTGCGGTAGGTTTCTTTTCTCATTGCAAATTCTCTCTTAGAAGAGATGGTGATGTAGGCCTCCAACTAACACCCGCAGTGTTCGTAACACAATATTTAGCATTTTGCTACCATGATATGATTGATCAAAGGTCATAAAAATGGTTTGAGATCCAGTTTCGGGGCAAGACATCTCGTGTCTATAAGCATTATTTTGGGAGTTTCGGTATTGTTGTTTTGTTGTCTTCTTTGTGTATTTCCCTTTCAAGCATTTTTTATCTTTGTCGTTGGTGTTGGTTGTAACCGTTTGTGTTGTTCAAATCGCATGACTTCTATTCATGAGATTTCTATGTTTGAAAATGTTTATATCATTTGTGCATGCCTATTTGAATGAAATCTCATTTTCTTATCTAACTAAAATTTGTCCTAGAGCTGAAAAGAATATAAATCTATGTTGGATAAATTTCAGCAAATGGCATATTTTACATTGTTTTTCATAACAGGTATGATTAACCACATGTTCCTTGTTAAGATAATTTTTGTTGCGTTCTTTTGAGTGTGATTTCAGTTTTAACATTTTTGCGTGACTGACTTCCTTTTTCGCCAACATGTAACTTGAATCGTTTAAGTTTTCGCAAAATGCATATGTTTGGAACTTTTGGAAAAGCGTTGTTTGAAAAAATAAGGAAAAAACGTATATTGTTTTTAAATTTTACATTTTTACTAATTTACTTTCTTTTATGTCAGTTTCCACGAAAAAGCAAAATTTAGGAACGGCGGTTTGCACATGTTTAAGCATCTTTTTTACATTAAATTAGATTTTGAATGATGTAAAGCGTACATTACCAAAATTTTAGTTTTTGAGCGAACTCATATGCAATGTGAATTGCTATTGAAAAGAAAATTTCAAAATAAATATAAGAAATTTCAAGTGGAAATTTATTTTTGGGAAAATTTTTGATTTCACATGAACAACGTAAGGAAGATTTTTGGATGGTTTGTGCGCGTGTTTTAGCAGCGCAGTAGAAACGATGATGCAATAAAAACATTAACTACGATAAGAATAGGGTTGTTTTAGCCTTGGAAACATTGTTTCTATACTTTGTCAACGATGTGCGCGAGTTGTTAATTAACTTGTTTTACGTTTTAGAGCTTGTTTTAAGCTTCCTTTATAGTCTACAGATTGAAAATTTTGGAGTATTTTGGGGAACTGGGGTAAAGTATTCATTGTAGGAAGGGAAACATAATATTTACAAGTGAAGGAAACGTTAAAATTCTTCATTTTGATTTTCTTTTTCTGGTTTAGGAGAAATTCAATAGGAAGCAATTAGATACATTGATGTTTTGAATGGTAGGATTTGGACGCAAAATTGGTTGTTTTACACTTTGTAGTCGTGTAAGGGTTATGGATGAAAAAATATTTTCAAAATTTGCATTCATACTGAACCACCGGTATTTAGGGTGTCTTGCATCACGTTTTCAAAAGTGTTTTCAAAACTTGATGCATACATAAAGGATGATCCGATTTAGAATCATTATGCATACATGTTTTATGGGTTAAATGCATTGTACACTGTGCACATGCACACATGACACAAAGTGGACGTACACAAATTTGTTGTGTAGGATAGGATAAGAAGGTGTCAGAATTTTGAGACGAAATTCCTTTTAAGGAGGGTAGTATGTAACAACCCTGAATTTTGGCAATAAATAAATAAGCTATTTAATTTGATTTGTAAAAATTGGAATTTCCGCAAACGATAGAATTTGACCACGAAACTTTTACTGTTGCGTTCGTCTCCGAATTCTGGTCAACTTTCATGTTTGGGCTACGGAGTCCGTACGAAAAAGTTACAGACGAAATACGAAAAACGGACAGAAATAAATAAATTAGAATGTGACAACCCTGAATTTTAGGAACAATTTAAAAATTATTTTTAATTGAATTTAATGGATTTTAATATTTAAAGATGATTTATTTTGAAAATTAACGATTTGAAATTTATATAAATGAAAGTTTGAACGTATAAATTAAAATTTTAATTAAAACGAACTCAGAATGGCGCGGTAGTTTGAAAATTTGGTTTTGACCTTTAACTGAATATACATAATTCGTAATAAGTCGGATTTTCATAAAACAAGAAATTTAAAATTCATTTAATTATATCTTTCTAATGAATGTAAGAAATTGAGATTTCACTTTATAAATTGTAAGTTATGTCTAAATCAAAATTTAGAATAGTCGCTATCAATTTATATATTTTTTAATATTATATATAGCCATTTTGCGAACGACTTCCGTTTTCAACGAAACCACTTCCATTGAGTTCAAAATGTGGTTTACGTGTTCGAAAACTATAAACTTCGATATATTTCAAGTTCGTGATGGCACTTGGGTTGGGTCTTGGTTTAACTAACCTAGCTCACCGTATAACCCCCAAATCAGCCCTCTCCTCTTCATTCCATCCAAACATTTAAGTGTAAATAGAAATGGGTAAGGGAATGAGAAATTAAAATTCCTAAGCTAGGATTTTCAATTTGGAGCTCAAATCAAGGGGAAATCAAGCATTGGAACTAGTGTAAGCTACTCCATCTCCTTGTCCATCTTATCTAGCTTGCTTTATCTTTAATTTTTGAGATTTCCTATGACCTAATTCTTAGGAAATATGTTCATATGATCATAGGTTTTCGATTCTAGTGTTTTTATCGAATAAAGGTTGTTCTAGCTCGCTATTAGATTGATGCATTGCTTCTAACCATCAAAGGTGAGTTCTTTGTGAAGTATTCGTGAACTCACAAGTATGACACAAGCCACTAGCTTGTAAAAGTGTAATTTAGTATTTGTTTGAGTTTACATATGCTATTGTATTGAGTAGACTAGTGTAGCTTATTCGATTTCATGTATTCATGTTTCATTGAATTAAAAAATTGTGGTTTGGAGTTCTCACATGATCCATTCATATGTTATGAGTTGATTTGGTGATATTGTGAAGCTCCATTGCCGCCTGGCAAAGTTCTAAGTCTTCACAAGTCGCTTGAATCGTATTTGATTGCTTCGATTAGAAAATTTGTCCGTTTTGGAATTTCTAATAAAAAATCATTGCAAATCTCTTGTATGAATGTTTGTGCATGTGAATTTGGTGTTATGAGTCGCTTTGGTGAGTTATAAAAGCCTTATTTGCATGTATAAAACATCAAAGGCCATTGGGCATTGGCCGATATCATTTTGAACATCATAGGCCTTCGGGCATTGGCTTCAAATAATTATGGAAACAAGCCGAGAGCAATTCAAAAGTCAGAATTTTATTTTCATACGTCTGAATCTCAGATAGAAAGTTATGTCTCTAAAAACAACATTCAGACATCTGAAATTTTTGGGTCAGACGTCTGAATCCTATTTTTGGACTCTTTCCCGGCTGAGTTTGGGCCCATTTCTCCTTTGTTTATGACTTTTCAGTTTCTCTAATTCACAGATTTCAGTAGCCCGATTCATACGAAATCATTTTGTAAATCATCGGTCAATGGTGAGAACTCTCTCACTCAAGTATTTTTATACAGTTATGTATTTTAATTACTGAATATTTATTGTTTGTCTGTGATTGCAATCTTATTTGGTGGTTGATGGTTAGTTACAGTTTTAATGTTATTATCATCAAACTATGAATATATATATGTGATGTTAAAAATAAATAGTTATATTATGAATTATTTTGGGATGACAATTTACCCACCCGTCTCCCAAATAATGAATAAATTCACATGGATTGTGATGTAAACCCCACACGGGTGTTGGGATGACTATTTTACACATTGCCCAAGTATACAAATAATAATATCTGTGTGATGGTAGAAAAGCCCACACGGGTCTGGGGATGATAATAACTTCACATATCTCCCTTGTGTTTAGTTGTTTGTCAATTGATTGATTGACAGAAAGTACTAAGCGTTATTAAATTATTTAACGTTTATACAGTTGTAGATGCACTCTGGATGTGAATATAATGTTTAATAGTTATTTATCGCTATTTTTGAATACATGCGATGTATGGAATCCATATAAGTAAAATTATATGGTTATTAATTGAGTCTAATTCTAATTCAGAAATAACGAATATTTTAAAATAATATGCAGTGAAGAATCAAAATATGACTTTGACATCCAATTTTGGATGGATACGAAAATATTGAAATACTCCACGTCTGAAAAGATATTTTTATCTGAATGAAATGGCTAATAATTAAATAAATAATTGATAGGGTTATAAAATAACCAGAATTATTCCAACGTATGAATTGGAAAGGATTTGAATGGGAATAATCTTCGGAATATTTCGATATTAGATTCCGTGATTATATGGATATCATGGAGGAATTTGGAAGATATAGATATCATTATTCCCAATACGATATTTGTTGGTTTCAGAATTTAATATTGAATATAAATCGATATGATTTATATTCAGAGCCTTGTATTTAATATCAAACTGAATTTTGGGTTTGTCGTGAATCGTGTCGTTAATAACACTGTTCTTAAACCCAGTTGAGAAAAGGATGTATCTTTTAATTAAGATTAATGACGTTTTCCAATTAATACATATAATTGGAATTAAATGAAAGTTGATTTCGGGTTTATTGTGAATGTTGTTTTAAATAACATTTGTTCTTAAAACCAATTAACAGTGAAGATATGATTTGGGATTTATAAATCTTTTAAATAAGATTTAAAGAAATTTTCCCAGGTAAAGTTTACCTATTTAATACATTAAATTGGAATTGAGTGAAAATTTCGTTTTAGTAGAAGAGTATTTTGGGTTTATCATGAACTTTGTTTTAATTGACATTGGTTCTTCAACCCAGTTAGCAAGATTAATTTCCTAAAGTTGAATAATCATTAAGTAATGGTTGAGATTAAAACCAATTTGGAGTTTTAATGAATCTTTACGTAGATTGAATGTGAATAAGGTAATTAAAATTACCAAATTCAAAGAATGCTCGAGAATGGAGTACCGCTGGTTTTACTCCATGCGATAGTTAAATCTTTAATTAGATTTGAAATGGGAAATGGTAATTAATTTTACCGATAACACTGAGGGGGTTAGATATGGAGTACTACTAGTTTTGCTCCATGGGATGAATAGGTTGGGATAATAAAATGAATGATTACTTTGGTAAGGCTCATAAATCCCGACTAGTTTGATAAACCTTAATTTAGTTTAAGATTGTTAAAAGAAAATACAAAATCTTTTGCAATGGTTTTAAAAGAAAGATTTAAACATGAGGTTAAATGAATTAAACCTTTGATAAGATTTAAGGGAATGATTCCAATGTAATGAATATTTAAATAAAAGGAATAAGGCGTATGATGTGTTTTTATAGCACTAGAATATAAGATACACTTGTTATTTGGAAAGACCGGGTTTAATCCATTCTGAATAACTGGTACGACGATTAAAAGTCGACGATGAAGATGGTGGTTAAATACCGAAGATCTTCACATCGTTTGGATGATTACTGATGTCTTGATTGGGCTGTACATATAAGATGAGGTAATAAGTGGTGATCATCTAGACGTACTTGGAAATTGAGCAGATTTGCGAGGACCTCTCTCTTGTATTGGACATATGGGATGAGGGATATGGTGCCTCCGGTTTCGTTCAGACCCAGAACAAAATTTTAAATGGATTGTATGTCTGACATTGTATTTCGTTCTGTATTGATTGATTTCTATTAAATATGTTTCTTTTTGGTGACGGAGAATTTATTCTCTTTCTTAACACCATTCTTTGAGAAGTATGAACTCAGAGGTTATATATTGATAGACATCAGTTGTATGGCATGAATTGTCAGTGTGGCATGCTGAGATGCTATGATCAAGGCTTTTGTTGAGAAGCAGAGTCTTGTGGGTGATGATTAAAGAACAGCTTTAAGTAGCATAGCTTTGTATATAATGTTAATTGGTGAGCCTCACACCCCAGTATGAGTCAGAAACGGGATAAAGGACGCAATGAGTGCATATGTTTCTTTCTAACTAGAAGTTGTGGCATGGTATGGAGCCCATACAATTTTAATTATGTGGATGATGGATTGCGAGGCGCCTCGGATATAGAGCCGACTAAAAGGCACGAGTGATAGTCTGATAGGACCGACAAACGTATTGCTCAGGAATAACCAATCCTCAAAAGTAAGAGAGGACTGACCTTGCAGGATCTAAGCGTTGCCCATAGGTGTGATCCAGGGTCATCTTGCTAGAGGTGATCCGAATCGATAAGGAGATCATCCCTTCCCTTGACTCATGACAGAAATCCAATTCCGATACGCGACATTTTGGTTTTAGTTGTAAACCTATATAGCAACATAATATATAGTACCTATGCCGTCTATGATTGATAGACTTACATTCGAAGTTGTTTTATACACTATGCACTTATAGTAATAATAAATTGATTTGTTTTAAAACGTGTCAAGCATGTTTAGCTATTATAAGGTAAAACTCTATCCTCTAGTTTGTGTTGCATTGTGTGATGGGACCTGAGTCTTATAACAGCTTCATTTTCAAAAAGCATTGCTTTGTTTTATGTATTTAAACTAGTATTCATGTGGAGTAAAGCTGTAACACCCCGCATTTTTAATGAAATTAAAAATGTGGAAATATGTATATATATTACATATATAGATATATTTAAGAGAAAAAATAAATAATGAAAATAAATATTTCATGTAATAAGTTCATGCAGTGAAATGAAGGAAAAAATTAAGTGCGATACATGAAACGCGAAGAAATGCATGCGAACAATTAAATAGAAAAAAGAAATAAAAAGAAAATTTTGAAGAGCTTCAGGAATTTGGTCACGAACGATTTTCTAGTCAATTTAGACCTTTGGTCTGCAGAAAACCGATTTAGGATAAAAAAGATATCTTTAAATTAAATATTGCAGCAAAACATGAAAAAGAGGAATGAGAAAAGAATAATGTTTAGCATTGTTCTAAGGTTTGTAAGCAAAAGACTTAGTAGCTCATTTGGTTAGAACATGTGACTTGCATATAAGTGATACAGAGTTCGATCCCCACCAGCGCCATATTTTTGTTTTATGGGAATGGCTAAAAAGTTGCTTAGTGTGAACGCTGTTCAAAATGTGGTTTAGTGTGAAAATGGTTAATTGGAAAGATAGCTAAAAAGAAATATATATATATATATATATATATATATGACATGTAGGTGTCAACACCCTGCTGCTGCGCATCATGTGGCACACGTGGCACATTTTTGTTGGTCAAGGATTCTTTTTTTTGAACGTGGCTTTTTCTGGTTGGTTGGGTGACGATTTTTCTTGTATTAGGGCTGATGTGGCTTTATTTGATTGGACTGGTGAGGTATCTTTGTGTCATGATGGTTTGGATGGCTTATATGAATCATAAGTTGACCTAAAGGCCCATATAAATCCTAAACATCTATATATACATCTCCAAACCTAAACCCTAACCTCACAACCCTAAACTATGATGCCGTCATGTTGTTCATCTACAAACTAACCTAGCCGCCACCATAACAATTCAGATTCTAGATTAAAGATAAAGAGATAAGAGATAAAGATTCAAAGCCTAGGAATTGCGAAAAGGAATTCTAGAACAACAACGAACGAATCAACGCCTACATCAACGGATTAGCTTAGCAACTTCAGAAATCAGATCCCAGAATTCAAGATCCATTTACTGTGAGTGCGGTTACTTTCACAAGATAATTGTTTAAACGTAATTGTGATGAGTTATGAATTGGACCGTACGAAAATATTTGTAAATCATATGAAGTTTATGTCTTTGCAAACTATGTTTTGATTTATGCTTGATTTGGTTCATTATATGCAAGTTATGTTCTATGTTAATTCATATGCCTAATTACATATGCAAGTTATGTATGCAAGTTTTCTCGATCTATGCAAGTTATGAAAGATTATATGCAAGTCATGTTCATACATGTATGATCATATTTTATATATTCTATGTTTAGATCTACATGTTTATATGATTAGATCCATATCAGTCCATATGTTTAGAACTATATGTTCATATGTTTAGATCTACATGTTTATATGATTAGATCCATATCAGTCCATATGTTTAGAACTATATATTCATATGTTTATATGATTAGATCCATATCAGTCCATATGTTTAGAACTATATGTTCATATGTTTAGATCTACATGTTTATATGATTAGATCCATATTAGTCCATATGTTTAGAATTATATGTTCATATCTTTAAATCTGTACATGTTTATGTTTAGATCCATGCTAGTTCGCACTCAATAAGTTGATTGGATATATTTTTATATATTTACTAGATTTATGCCGTCTTAGATCTATATTGAATATGCCGGTTATGATGTCATGTGTTTCTTTCCTTTTTCCTTTTTTTATGAGTTGGGCTAATTGTGAGCCTAATGTATCATATGAACTATACGTACGAACGACGTGGGAATGTTGGGGAAAAGTTTGGGTAAAAGTTGAGTATTATGTAATTGGCATAAAAAGGAGTTGTAATCATATAATTAATTTTGGGCATAACTAGAAAATGTGGCATAACTTGAATTGACCACACTTATGGATAATTTACATATAAACTTGGACATGAATGGTAAATATGTAAGTTGGCTAAAAGATGAACGTGCCTAACCCGAGGTTAGATTGAGTTACAGTGTAATACTGCCCGGAACTGTCCGACACATCTAGCGACCGCAACAACATAGATCTAATGTGTGAGGTTAGAGCATTAAGTCCAAAAACCCGAGGTTAGAATGAGTTTGCGGTAGAAGTCTGCCCGGAACCGCCCGGCACATCCAGCAACTGCAAACAACAGTTCTAATGTGAGAGGTTGGTGCTTTAATGAATAAATTAAAGCTAAGGAACAGACATGCTAAGAATGGAAAGGTTAAATAACATATGAACAGGCGAAACTTAAATAATACAACATGTTAGGTGGGTGGGTTAAGTTAACACGGACAAGAAGACAACTTAACCAATATTACATGAACAAAAGTGGATAGGGTTAAGGCAAGCTTAACCAATTATACATATGGACTTGATAAGGGGAAGGGTTATGTAAATCTTAGGTAAGTGGGTAATATTAGTATATATAGGCCCACAAACTTAACCGTTAAATAAACATGCGTGAATCAGTGAGAAGGTTAAGTAACATATGAATAGGCAACACTTAACCAGTACAACATGTTCATTAAGCAAATGGGTGGGGTTAAGTTAAATTGAGAACACTTAACCATTATAACATGTTGATTAAGAGACCTTAGTAATGGGGACCCATTTCAGCAGTAACCCACATAGATGTATCATTGAACCCTGAGCTAGGCAGGGTGAGGCACGATTACTGGGCTGAGTAATGGTAAATATGTATATTGGCCAAAAGATGAACGTGCCTAACCGAGGTTAGATTGAGTTGCGGTGTAAGATTGCCTGGAACCGCCCGCACATCTAGCAACCGCAACAACATAGATCTAATGTGAGAGGTTAGCGCATTAAGCCCAAAAACCCGTGGTTAGAATGACTTTGCGGTAGAAGTCTGCCCGGAACCGCCCGACACATCCAGCAACCACAAACAACAGTTCTAATGTGAAGGTTGGTGTTTTAATGAATAAATTAAAGCTAAGGAACAGACATGCTAAGAATGGAAAGGTTAAGTAACATATGAACAGGCGAAACTTAACCAATACAACATGTTGGATGGGTGGGTTAAGTTAACATGGACAAGAAGACAACTAACCAATATTACATGAACAAAGTGGATAGGGTTAAGGCAAGCTTAACCAATTATACATATGGACTTGATAAGGGGAAGGGTTAAGTAAATCTTGGGTAAGTGGGTAATATTTGTATATAGGCCCACAAACATAACCGTTAAATAAACATGCATGAATCAGTGAGAAGGTTAAGTAACATATGAAAAGGCAACACTTAACCAGTACAACATGTTAATTAAGCAAATGGGTGGGGTTAAGTTAAATTGAGAACACTTAATCATTATAACATGTTGATTAGGAGACCCTAGTAACGGGGACCCATTTCAGCAGTAACCCACATAGATGTATCATGGTACCCTGAGCTAGGCCGGGTGGGGCACGATTACTGGGCTGATTATAAGCGACCAAAATAGCGGCGGGTGGTGCAGCAGTGTAGGTTCCGATGGAGTATGGGAGTGCACGTGCTCCGGAGTGGAAAAAGCAGGCACCAGGCATCATTAGTATAATGTGCATCTTGTATCGTGTCGGGTTGCCATCGTAGGAATTGGTACACCCCATGATGGGTGGCCAGCACAGGTATCTACATACAAGCGGGGCCGAATGACACAAGTAATGAATACATACAAGCGAGGTCGAAACACACAAGTAATAAATACATGCGAGTTTGGGAGCCAATCGAACAAGGAAGGTAGTGGGTACAACTCGTGGGAGTAAGAGAAAAAAGGGGCACCTACGACAGCAGCTAGGAGTATACGAAGCTACCATTATCATGATTAGTAAGAAGGTTCAACTTTTAGTATGAGACTAGTAAGGGTGCGCTGTAACTAGTAATGATACGGTGTTACTAGCATTGGTGCAGTGTAGTAATTATCCTATAGTGATTAGGAGCGCAAATTAGCGTTGTCTTATTCATCTTGCTTACCTTGTCATGCCTGTATATTTCACAGTCACTTCTTATTTACCAGTTTATGTCTTATCATGTTACTTTACTGATTATATTGTTAAAGTTACTGGACTCACCAGACTTTATGTCTGAATCTCTTTGTTTTCGCCTCTTTTCTTCCGTTTCACCCTCCCCCAGGTTCTCAGGGAGGAAATACTCAAGTTTGATTCGGATTTCTCTCTTCTTGAAGTGCTAGAAGTTCTTTAAGTATTGCTTGGCTTTGATTCTACCTATTTATGGCATTTCTGTTGGGGATTATGGCATTAAAATTATGTACTGTGAAGGCTTTTGTACACGACTGATATTATGTACTTGGTTTTGGTATTTGAATATGCAACCAAACTTATTTTTGTTTCCGCTGCAATAAAGTTATAAAATTTTCAAGTACTACATTATGTATCTATCTTGTAATATTCTGTTTTGTTTACTCATAACGCTCCACGAAACTTAATGCATTCCCTTTGTAAGTGACATTAACGGACGTGGGGTGTTACACTTGGTATCAGAGCTGAAGGTTACCAGAACAGATAAAAGATTTTGAAAACCGTTTTCAAAAGTATTATTTTCAAAAATATGTTTCAAAAAAGGAGTTTACAAGAGAAAGATTTACTATGAAAAACATAATCCCCAAAATCCATATATCTATCTTTTGATTCTTTGAATCTCTTCCTTTTTCCTTCTTGAGTCTCTTTCTCCGCGTTTAGATGCCTTTCCTAAGATATGGAAGGACTTCGGTGCGACGGGCGGAAAACCTTTTCATGGGACTGAGACGTTTGTCGAGGCTATAATTTGCCTCAAGGAAGTGAAGGACTCGTTTGGTATCTTGGAGATAGACAATGAAAGGAAAGTTCAGCTAGCTGCTTGGTCGATGAGGAAGTTTAGGCTGAGGAACAAAACCCAAGGATGAGGAATTTGTTGATATGACTTTAATCCACGAAGGAGTTAAAGGAGAAAGTGGAAAGAATAATTAACCCCCATAAAAAAAGAAGGTGTCTTTATTTTGGTATAACGGGCCATATAATTAAGGACTGTAGGAAGAAGAAGAAGCATGGTTGTTACCATTGCGGCGAGACAGAACATATGATTTAAGATTACCCAAGGAGGTAAGGACAAGGGCATGGACAGAGGATAGTGCGGCGTGGCAGAACATATGATTTAAGATTACCCAAGGAGGTAAGGATAAGGGCATGGACAGGGGACATGACTTACTTCTGGAGGACAGGTTCATGCTCTCATGGCACCAGGACAGGAGAGGGATAGAAGCATTTCTATTGAAAGTTTGATTTTCCTTTTTCAGTCATCCTGTTCGAACTTTGTTTGACTCTTGTGCTTTACAATCCTTTGTATCTTCTTCGTTAGTTGAAACAATGCACCTAAATACTAGTCTAGTTATGGATCCTAATGTAATCTCAAATCATATTAGTGGTTCGGCTCACTTATCTATGGTTTGTCGGGTTTTGAGAGTGTCTATCTTGGGTGTTGGGTTTGGATGCAATGCCTTCGTTCCTGGTTTCACGGGCTATGGGTTGATTCTAGGGATGGATTTGCTAGCCAGGCATGGTGCCACCCAAGACTGTGAAAAGAGGGTAGTTAGACTTTTGACTCGTTGTGGAAAGACCCTTGATGTTTCTTGTGACCCTAGGGGTTCAGAGATGCATAGCTAACTAGAATCTCCTGACGCATTCATCGATGATTTGAAATCTGTTCATGTAGTCTGTGAGTATGGTGACATCTTTGATGAGGTTCGGGGTCTACCCCCGAGACGCGAGATAGACCTCTAAATATCCTTTGTAGATAATGAAAAGCCAGTTGCATTGCCAGTGCGCCACATGGCTTCGAGAGAGAGAGGAAGGAACTCAGTAAACAAGTAGGGGAGCTACTTGTGAATGGGTTCATAAGAAGAAGCATTTCGGAATGGGGTGCTCCAGTTGTTTTTGCTACGAAGACTGGTGGTTCGCTTAGATTGTGCGTGGACTATAGGGAGCCGAACAAGCTCACGAAGAAGAATAGACACCCATTGCCGAGGATAGATGATTTATTCTATCAGTTAGCTGATGCTTCGGTTTTCTCGCAGTTGGACTTAGCTACAGGATTTCACCAGTTGAGGGTAGCTGAGGATAGCATAGATAAGATTGCTTTTAGGACTCCTAACGGTTTCTTCGAAGGGCTCGTCATACTTTTTTTTGGCTTGATGAATGCACCTACATATTTCATAGACTTGATGAGTAGGGTGTTTAGGGAGTTCCGAAACAAGTTTGTGGTAGTCTTTGTGGATAGTATTTTGATTTTCTCTAGAAGCGGGGAAGAGTATGCCCTACATCTTAGGGAAGTCTTAGAGACCCTAGAGCGCATCAACTCAATGCTAAGTTCTTCAAATGTCATTTTTTGAGGAAAGAAGTAAGGTTCCTAGGACATGTGGTCTCTAAGGAAGGGATAGCAGTGGATGCTACAAAGGTGGTGGCAATCCAAGATTGGAAGGTTCCTAGAAAAGCAACTGAAGTAAGAAGTTTTCTAGGGTTGGTGGGTTACTATAGGAAGTTTGTTAAGGGCTTTGCGAAGATATCATCCCCAGTTTTGACTTTACTAGATGGGAGCAAACCATTCACAGTATATACCGGTACTTTTAAGGTAGGGCTTGGAGCAGTTTTCGATGCAAGAGGAAAAGGTGATATTAAAAAGGCAGTAGGTACACAGTTATGTTTAAACATCGTGTATCGTCCACAGACAGATGGACGAACATAAAGGATGAATAGAATCCTTGAAGATCTTTTGAGGTTATGCATCCTAGATTTTGGAGGACATGAGAAGAGAAATTTCCATTTACGGGGTTCACTTATAACAACAATTATTAAGCTAGTATTAGGGTTTTTATAGACGACCGTGTCGATCACCAACTTGTTTGGTGGGAATCTACGGATAAGATTTTACTTGGGACAGATATGGTTAGGGAAACTTCTGAGGAGATAGACTTGATTCGAAGATGAATGAAGACAGCGCAGGGCCGACAAAAGTCAAACTTTGGCAAGAGACGAACCGGCCTTGAGTTCAATGTTGGAGATGGGGTTTTTATTAAAGTGTCACCGTGGAGGAACGTATTTTGCTTTGGGAATTGTGGGGAAATTAGCACCAAGGTTCGTAGGGAAATCCCCCATTACAGAAAGAATTGGATAGACAACAGAGTGAAGTTACCGAAAAAGCTTAGTGTTGTTCATGACATGTTTCACGTGTCGCATGTGAAGAAGTGTTTACATGATACCGTGGAAATAGTGGAGCCGAGCATGCTTAGGGAAGTGGAAGTGGAGCAAGATGCCACGATTAGACGAGCTCCTGCATGCATCCTTGGATTGGAGGTCAAGAAGTTATGCAACCGAGAGGTCAAGTGGTTAAAGTCCAATAGGGAGATGATCAAGGAGACGTGACTTGGGAGATGGAAAACAAGATGCATACTTTGTACCCTTTCCTTTTGGAGGGTATGTTCTTGACTTCTCCTTTTTCTATCGCTTTGTTTATACTTGTTCTATCGTTCAGTATGTCCTCTCGATTACATCTTCGATCTTTAGGTAGGAAAATTCTATGGTTGTAAACATGTGTTTGAGACATGTTATGTTTGGTGGATGCAAGTGTTTTCTAGTGGTTGCCCGTGGATGCATTTACACACATATTAGGCATTAGATCGGCTCAATCACTTTCATATTGCATATGAATAAGTGTGCATAATTAATTTGATGGATGTTTATTGAATGTGTTATCATATGGATGTTGCATTTGAATGAATGATTGTGCACACATGTTGTAGTGTCTCGAAATTCCGGTACAATTTGAGCTGACCAAATAACACAAGCCCAACCCACATTGCACTGGAAGCCAGAAAACTAATAGAAAGAAAACAGAGGGTGAGAATAGATAAGATAGAAACTTAGAATAGAAGAAGAAGAAGAACCTACAACATCAGAATAAACACGAATCTCACAGCGGAATGAACAATATATAATGGATACATAACTTTGAAATAAAATAAGTATATGTATACAGTAACATTATCAGAGTATAACACTTACATCACAGCGGAAATAAACAATAGCTATGAAAACGCTGCTGAAGCCTCCTGCTCCAGCTCCTTCTAGTGCATCTGTAAATCCCAACTACTTGACTACTCGTTCAAATTTGAGCACCCAAGAGTTTAGGGAAAACAAAACAAAACAAACTCTGAGTCAGTCATGGCGCTGGTGTGAGTAAACAATTTAAAACAGTTTGGGAAAATAACAATATCTCATAAGACCACGCCGTATAACGGAACAGGTTTTTCCCTTATGAGAATTCAAATCAATTTGATTGAACTTCCAAATCATTTTGAAAGAAACAATGATCTTTTATATCAAAACTCTTTTGATATTATAATAGTGTCTATCAACCACAATATAATAATCATCTTGCAGAACGCTTTCATCTCACGTTAGACATATATAGTATACAATCAAAACCGCGAGCACTTATTGGGTAATGGATTTCCAACTATGACAAGGTATGGAACCACCTTCCGATAGTGTACCTCTAGAGAGGAATACACTGGGTTCAACAAGAACATCTTGCAACCCGGCCACACATGACCGACCATTCATTTCGCTTGAGTGTATCAAATGTATATCACCAACGGTTGGGATCAGCAACCGTTTCCCGAATGGGACAGCATCGACAATAGATTATAGAATGAAATGAATATCTCTAGATAGGTGATAATACACCCTAATTGGTAGCCAACCACTTAGCCATGCTTCCTGCCTGATTTTTGTCATTTAACGGTTGTGAGGCTAGAGGCCACGCTTATCTCTGACAGATCGCACAATTTTTCACTTTGAATGTCACATCGTCATAACTGCCAAATCACAAATTGATTTCCCCAAAAATACAACGGGTATATAGCTAAGAGAAACAAATTCCTCCGCCACCAAACGTAAATACATTTGAAGAGATCAACTTACGTGATCCATTAAATATACTCTGTTAGACATTCTTCCATACAGGTCGTCCTAGGACTGGACAAACCGAAGGCACTATTCTGTAAACAGGGCAGCCCTTACATAACCCTGTCTTCAATTATCTTCATCATATTTGATCGCAATGCTAATGCCAAACGGAGTGGTTTTCAGATAATATATCTGATCCCGGTCTCTCCGTATTGACAACGGAAATGGTCAAAAACTTCGATAGTCGGTGAGTTAACTATAAAAGAAAAACATGTGTGCAAACAGCGATATTATTTCCAGATGGAAATTCTATCGATCAATCATCAATCAACCTTTTCTCCTTTTTAAATTAATTTATCATTAATTTATTCAGTTACTATTTCCATATATTCAACATTCCCTATTTTCTAAATTTAGAAAATATACGTTATTAATCATTGGAAAACATTTCCATCTCTTTTTCACGTGTCACTGTCATTCCAGTATTTTTTTATCATCGAAAATTTCATTTTCTATGATTAGAAAATATCTCTGATATATTTGGAAAATGTTTCCAAAACTTATTCATTGTATTTAAACAGATGTTTAAATAAAACATCGCTATGCCAACTCAAACCATTATCTTTATCAACTAAATTCACTTAACCAACCTTCACTATCAAACCTTAACCATTCCTTAGTTAAAAACGAAGCTAATCAAGTTGGGGTATAACTACCTCTCAGACCTTAACTGAACGACATTTCTAACTTCGAAGCAGACAAGGTTCACCTTTAAACCTTTAACAAACTTCCTTACGTAACTCTCTGATTCTATTTATGAATCCACTTCTTTTACAGAAATCATTTGATTATAACAATAGCATTATAATCCCTTCTTCTGAAATATCTAACTTCAAAATATAACTTTTATTCCTTAATTTAACTAAATAACTAAATCAACCATTTATAAAGAAATCAATAAATCTTGATTAAAAACGGAAAGTGTACTTTCCTGAATTCGATATAATCGAATTCCAACGTATAACTCTCTTTCGAATAATCTCTGTTCGATAACTCCTTTTCGAACAAACTATATTCGATAACTCTTTCTTCGAATAACTATATTCAATAATCTCTCTTCGAATAAACTATATTCGATTAATTCTCTTCGAATGATTTGCATTTGATTAACTCTCTTCGAATGATTTACATTCGATTAACTCTCTTCGAATGATTTATGTTCGATTAATCTCCTTTCGAATAAACTATATTTGATTAACTCCTTTTAACTCTATTCGAATACCTAATATTCGATAACTCCTTTTTAACTCTATTCGAATAACTAATATTCAATAACTCCTTCTTAACTCTATTCGAATAAATAATATTCGATAACTCCTTTTTAACTCTATTCGATTAATTAATATTTGTTAACTCCTTTCGAATAACTAATATTCGATAACTTCTTTCGAATAGCTAATATTCGATAACTCTTTTCAAATAACTAATATTCGATAACTCCTTTTAACTCTATTCGAATAAACTATATTCGATAACTCCTTTTAACTCTATTCGAATAACTAACATTCAATAACTCCTTTCGAATAACTAATATTCGACAATTTCTTTCGAATAACTAATATTCGATAACTATTTTCGAATAACTAATATTCGATAACTCATTTTAACTCTATTCGAATAAACTATATTCGATTACTCCTTACGAATAACTAATATTCGATAACTCCTTTCGAATAACTAATATTTGAATAACTCTTGTTCGAGTAACTCTATTTGAATAACTCTAGTTCGATTTAACTCTAATCGATTAACTCTAACTGATTAACTCTAACTGGTTAACTCTATCTGATTAACTCTAACTGATTAACCCCATCCAATTTTACTCTTCGTCCATATTCTGTTTCAAATATCGATGTTGAAATCGATTCTTACTTCTCTATATAAGTCCTGATTTATATATTCTATTTATCCAATGATAAATATTTTACTTAATTTATAAAACCTTATTTATAAATTAATCTTCTTACTTTATCTGTTAAAACAAATTTCTCTTAGATGTTCACTTTGAATTCATATTCTGTAATACCCGTGTGTGAAGCACAGGTCTAAACCTTCCTAGTGTAAAATTCTCTTTTTATACAATTCTATTCATTTTTCAAGTATTTCCTTTTATAATCTATTTATTTTCTAAATAAATATTTTCTTTATAACTCTATCTATTTCATAAATAAATATTTCCATTTATAATCTATTTGTAAATGTTTTACAATTATTTCCTTTTCAATTTGATTTGTAAATGGTTTACAAACCTTTTCAATTCTATTTGTAAATGGTTTACAAATATATCCTTTTATAGTTGTTTTCACAAATATTTTCCTTTTATATTTGTTTCACAAATATTTTCCGTTTATATTTGTTTCACAAATATTTTCCTTTTATATTTGTTTCACAAATATTTTCCTTTTATATTATCCTTTTCCTTTTATATATAAAATCCATGGATTTTATATAAATACTTTATTTTCAAAATACACTTTGAAAATCCCCTTTTCTACATTCCAGTATTTCTTACGGTATTTAAAATACCACACAACAATGATCGATATCATTCAAACACACATAATTAACACAGAATCTATATCACATCATACATCACCATATATGAAAAACAGTAAAATAAATGTTAAGGAATACAGTTGGATTCCTCCAACTTGTTTCCCTGCATCCATGTTAAACAATGTAATTAACATCAACTTCATTTCAATATGAAATATTCTGATAAACAGAATCAACATTTGATTAATGATTTATATATATCGTTATATATAATTTCAACAAATTAGTTAGCAGTTCAACCAAACAGTCAGCACACAACAATCAATCATCATTTATCAGTTCTAAAAATATGAACTGATAGAGTTGGTGAGTTTTACTCACGTTGGACGATCATCGTTAATAACGATAACCATTGCTAGATTCAGATGGACTATTTATTTCACCATAAATTGTAACGAGCTCCGATTCACTCCCAGTCAGTTCTATTTTGTAGGCGGCATCCCATGCGATCCCAACGGATCTTGTTTCGTCTGATTCAGATATCTATGAGATAATTATGATTTTTACAATATATACAATATATTATATCAATCTGAACTCAATTAATTTCATATGGGCTTTACCCTTAATAGATCCGGCCTAATTACCCTTCCTGTACCCAAACCGCACCTTTGCTTTCTTCCTAAATGAAGGCCGCTCCCTCCTCACTTCAGTAAACGCTCTTCAAAGAAATGGCCATTGCGCCTTCTTTCAATTCTCCTACTCTCTTTCTTTACTCAAGTAAACTTGAAACAGACTTCACCGCTACACTTCTTTTTCCATCCTCTTCAGACCCATCCCCTCCACATACAACTCAAAGGAGCCAATCAAAATCTGTCGTTCATCCATTTCGCTCCACTTACAGGAACCCGCGACCAAAACTTTCACGAAATCCCACTAAAATCTCCACACAGTTGTTAATCGCCACCACAAACTCAATTACCCTAACCAATTCATGAATCGAAGCTTCAAAATTTTGAATTGTTGAACCCTAGGAATTGTTCTTCCTTCTGACAGTTTTCCAACGAAAAACATTTTGCTCGAATAACCCAAAATGAACATCAAATTGAAGAGTAACACTTGGTGAACCCAAATATAATTATCTTGTGATTTATGAGATTTTATTTGGTTTTTAGATGAACTTATGAAGATGAAAATCTTCCAGTGGAAGAAAGAAACATAGCGGCGCGATTATTTGACCAGAAGAAAGAAATGAATTAGGTTAAGGAAATGTTAAGGGTATTTTATAGGAAAAAATATTATTTTTATATTCATTATTTTATTTGTTTTTAAGCTACAGCTATTTATATTGTTGAATAAAAATTCCTATGATCACATAAATATTCAAAAATCATGAAAACTGAAAAGCAGCTATGGTTCGACATTGCGGACCCAACGAAACAGGTTTCGTCGAATTCCGACTCTATTTGCTCACACATCGTATTTTTAACCGTCAAAATACTTGTAACACCCCGCCTCCGCTAGGGTCACTCGCAAAGGAATGCACTAGCTTTAGAGGGGCATTATTGGTAAACATGCACAGAAATATCACAAGACAGAACATATAAAATAGCGGAAGTAAAATCGAACTTTCATAAACATTAATAATTAAGGTCTAAAGCCTTTTACATCAGAGTACATCAAAACCTGTCTTGCAATAGTAAAGAAGCATAAAGACTTTTTCATAAATTATTCCCCAAGTAAAAACAGTAAAGTAGCCATAGCCAAGAAAAGTCCAAGCCATCCATGATGACCTTCAAGCAGAAGAAGTCCGAACTAAACAACAGTATTTCCTCCCTGTAACCTGGGGGGAAAACGGAAGAAAAGAGGCGAAACAAAACGGGTCAGTCAAAAAGACTGAGTAAGCCCTATCTACTATTAGCATAAAAACTAGTAAAGTTAACTGACATGAGAAACTGAGATGAACATAAGCATGATGACAAGATAGATAAGCTAAATCAAAATAACAGGATGAACTACTGAACTCAGATAAACTAAGGTGTCATGATAAATTACGATGTCAAGATAAAACAAGGTATCCCATCGTCAGGTTCCTATCAAGTATAATATCCCCAAGATATCTATCATGTATCACATCCCATGGTATCTATCCTGTCTTTTAGCTCTGCACCTACCGTACTAGTATCCCCACCGTATCATGTGTTAACCATGAATGACCCTTACTCAAAAGTCGTGTAATGGTCTATGTCAACCTAATATATCGCATATATAGGTTACTCAACTCGTATGTTTTATTCCATGTAAATGTTCAGTCCCTTGCCGTAGACCATACGGGCTTTCCCATGAGATTCTGTACTACTTTAACATAGTTCTATGATCCTTAAGATCGTTTTGGACTGTCACCCTATATCTAACTAGGGTCTTTCAACATGAATCATCGTTTGTACAACTAGGACTTATGCTACCTAGGACTACTAGGGATTATGCTTACTTATTGCACGTTTTCGTATCTCGGTTTTGGTTTAACCACCCAGGGCCACTAGGAATTACGCTAACCGTCAACCGCGCCCTTTTTCCCACGCATTCATCGTGAATCGTTTTTCCATGACTGTATGCACATGTATCACATCGTGCTATCCGAGTCCTGTCACAGGGCAGATCAGGAAATACAGGACTCGGTCAGGAGCTTTCGATTTATCTGCCGATGCAGATGCTAAGGTCTGTTTTTTTTTCTATACGTGGCTATGGTCCCACGAGACCACTCCCTCAACTAGTGAAAGACAAGACAGGATAAATCCTGTATGAGAACACACTACTGGCCAACCCACAATCCTAGCCTTACCGCAACCATAATTAGATAGCAATTATGGTCTTTTGGGTGTTCTCTGCCTTTCCGTGCGTACACGCTTGACCAAAGATGGTAGGTAGCCTGACGAAATGCTATCTAGGGTACGACCGTGTATCGTCGACTATCCCCTATCCATCCCCGTCTTTAGGTCGCTCGTATAGCAACCAAGGAATACTCTTGGTTCTTCTAACGCAGACCTCAACCTCTCATGAGCCTAGTATGATCACCTGGCAGCTCACAGAGGGATACCAAGAATATCCTCACGTTCCCCGAAGCCGCTGCTTCGTTACCCAGTTCGCTGGAGCCTTTATCTAAATAAGATACTTGCTCCTACTCGTACACTTAAACGATGACCTACCGTATCAGGTTACTCATCTATCTATGAACTGGTCTAAATTTCCTTGACTAAGAATCATTACTTAGTTATTCTTCAACTAAGGTTTACCACTTAGCCTTATTCCCGTTATCCTTGTTAACTACGGTTATCCACCTAATCCTCAGAACTAGGGTTTGCATAATGGATTAAGTGTCACTTAAGTTCATGACTTAACCCGTCTACAAATCATGTCAAAATTGGCTAAGTATCTAAGTTCAAGACTTAACCCGTCTACAAATCATGTCAAAATTGGCTAAGTATCCAAGTTCAAGACTTAACCCGTCTACAAATCATGTCAAAATTGGCTAAGTATCGAAGTTCAAGACTTAACCCTACAAACCATGCTCAAGTTGGTTAAGTATATATTAACTTGACCCTATCAAATTACTGAGTCAAATCGGTCAAGCGTATTTAAGCGATTCGTGACTTAGCCTTATCATGTTTTCACGTTCGATTGGTTAAGTATAGGTTAACTTAACCTCAATAAATTAACGAGTTAGATTGGCTAAGTATAGGTCACTTAACCACATCAAATCATCATGTTAGATTAGATAAGTGTTTAACTTAACCCCATTAAACTGCCAAGTGGGATTAATTAAGTCTAGGCTAACTTAACCCCATCCGATTTCCATGTTTAGACTAGTTGAGTCTAATCTTATCCCCATCCATTAACTGTATTTTTCGGTTAAGTGTCATTAAGAAAGCTTACTTAACCCTACCAATTTATCGTGTTGGATTGATTAAGTGTTGGTTAACTTAACCCCGTCCACTAGTCATATAAAAATGGTTAAGTGTCATTAGGCAAATCAAGTTACTTAACCTACCCAACCTTGTGATGTTTTGTTAAGTATCATTAGCCTAATCAATTTACTTAACCCATTTGTCCATGTCATATTTGGTTAAGAGTCATTAATCAAATTAACTTAACCCTATCATGTGGCATTAATTACTTAATGCACCTCAACCTCCCACATTAGACTTTGTTGTGGTTACTAGTTAAGCCGGTCTGTTCCGGGTAGCTTTACACCACAACTTGGTCTAACCTCGGGTTCAAGCACAACATGACCAACTTCTCACATTGGGTCCTATTGTTTGCAACTACTAGTTAGGCCGGTCGGTTCCGGGTAGTTTTACGTTGCAAACTCAACCCAACCTCGAGTTGGTCACTTTCATGTTTAGTCTAGTGTCATGTTCATATTCAAGTTTTCTTGAGAATATGGGTAGACCTAACTTAATAGGTAAATTCCCAATTCCATAGTATGGGTAGACATAACTTAATAGGTAAATTACCAATTCCATAGTATGGGTAGACCTAACTTGATAGGTAAATTCCCAATTTCATGTTTTCAAGCATACTCACATGTCAACTTCCATGTTATATTTCAAGTCATGTTTTCAAGTTGTATTTTCATGTCATTAGAAATTACTCATAACATAACCCAACGCTTTTAAACTCGCATATACGTTTGCAACCACGTAATGGATTAAAAGAAGAGACTTGGCAAAGGCATGACAAAAATGGATATTAAGCCACAAGTTAATCATGGTGGCAAATGAGGCACAAATGTGTTCATTAACTTGCATGTTACATTCTTAGCCTCAAAAACATGCATAAACCCAAACTTTGCACATAAGCAAATCATGGTGACAAAAGACATGGAATGATGACTAGTAACTCGCATATATCATCATATAAGGGTTATGACTTCATATGCAAGTTGACATAAAGGTTATGAGGGTTCTCATGTTGCATAATGCAACATTTCAACATAAAGGTTGTAGCTTTTAGCCCACAAGATCAAGATAATGACTTCATAAACTTGCATGACATGATAGCATGTATCATACTCAATGATCAAACCCAAACTTGCAACATGAACATTTAACTTCATAGTTAATATCTAAGAGTAGGGAAAGGGCTTACATTGCTATGAAGGCACAAATCGATTAAATTAAAGATTGAGACAAAGCCTATGCATGCCATCATTCAAAAACCCAAAGATGAAAGCTCCAAATCAATAAAAACCCCATCTTGATGAACAAAGGTCAAAGCTTTAGCCTTGAAATCAACTTGAGAAGCTCTCTTACTAACATAGGGACTCTCTAATACTCACATGATCATGAAACCTCTCATAGGAATTTACTTAGGAATTTTAGAATGAGAGTGGAGGCCATGAGAGTGAAAATTTTGCCATAGTTTAGTTGCATGAATGAATAATGAGGGTTTAGGGGTAGGTTAGAGGCTTATTTATAGAGATTAGGAGTGATTAGGACCTTAGGATTAACCCTAGGATCAACCTGAACCATCAGATTTCGAACCAGGCCCAAAAACCTAGCCAAGACAGAAAATAGGTGCACCAGGCAAAACTGCCCGGCCACCATAGGTCGACCCCCAAGTCGACAGGGCTGTCGACTTGGGTCAAGCCATGTCGACTCCCAAGTCGACAGGCCTGTCGACTTGGGGTGCCTGGCGGGAATTTTTCCCGCCTAGCCTTCCAGCCCTAATTTTCGAAATTAGAACTCATTTTTGAACTTGAATTTTCTGAAAACTTCGTCGGACCATAACTTGGTCATACGGACTCCGATTCTCGAAAACTCAGACTCTATTTCGCGTATTTTTCCGAGATGAACGCAATGGCATAGCCTGTTTTACTTGATTCAGAATTTAAAAATGAAATTCTGCCTTGATTCTCGTTTTAACATGTTATCGAAATACGGGTTGTTACATTCTCCCCACCTTTTTGGGATTTCGTCCCCGAAATCTCCAAGTTAGGAAGAACATATCCTACCATCCATCATTCATCTACTCAAAACATCATCCATAAGCAACCATTGTCCTTAGATGATTTCTATTGCTGTATGAATATATGCAAAACGTGTGTGTACATGTTCCTTAGCTAATGCTAATGATCAGGCCTGAATAATCTTTCTAATGCAAAATATGTATAGTGCCATGAATCCAACATGTATGCAAATAATCCTAGTCATATAGATACTATATGCGTGCACAATCATTCATTCATATGCAACAACCGCATGATAATACATTCGATTTCATCCATAAACAAGTATAAATACTCGTGCATATGCAATATGAAATGTGACCGAGTCGAGCTAGTATCTAATGTGTATTCGCGCATCCACGAGCAACCACTTGCAACCATATCAATCATAACATGTTTCAAATACATGTTTACATCCATAGGGTTCTACCTAGGATTCCCTGAAACAGGGTCGAGAAGATAAACAAGACAAACTCCTTACGGGGTTTGTAACAGAAAAAAGGACCAAGAAGATGTCCACAAAAGATAGCCTACAAGTAAGCTCCACAGAAAACAGGGATCAAGGACATACTCCCAAAAAGAGATATCATGCGCGTATCTAGTCTTTGACCATCAGAGTCGTATTTCCTTGAGCTTAATTCTATTGTGCCTTGACCGTCTTTTAACCTCGCGATTTCGTAGCTTCTTATTTCCTGTTTCCATAACATGAGCTGGAACTCATTTCTTCGTCGCCTCTCGTTCCACTTGCACTTATCCTTTTCCTAGAATACTTGGCGCAAACATGACTGCGTACTCATGATCTCATGCAAGCTTTCCAAAATTCACTAGTGAATCTTGGATCTCGTTTATATACTATAAGGTATTCCATGTAGAAGAACTTTCTCTTGAAAGTAAACAGATGTCAACCAGGTTATCAATCGCACTTACTAGGGTGATCTCTATAACCCATGCATAAATGAAGTAAACCATCCGTCTTATCGGCGAACCCCACTCAATCGGGCTTCAAATTTCCAATAAAGGCATCAAGGGATTCTAAGTAACTAGTCATGACAGAACCTCAAAAAGGTTACACGATACTTCGAGGGTATTACCAAGGCTAGTCTAAAGGTCTAACTACCCTCCTATCAAAGCCGAGAGTGGCACCCCCTAATGGATAACCACTTCATCCCTAGAATCCATCCATAGCTTATAAACATAAGCATTATTTCCGAACTCAACACTTGGCATAGACATCCTCAAATCCAAACAAGTCATATATAAATGGACTGATTCTTTAATAGGACTTTGAGACAAAAATGGGATTCTCTATTACGCTAGTACTTAAGGTGCAGAGACTCAACTATTGAAGCAGACTTAAATGATACGATGATCAAAACAAAGTCCTAACGGGATGATAGAGAAGAAAAGCTAAACCTTTAACAAGATCGTTACCCTCCTTCCGAGGTACCCTAGAAATGAGAGCATACTATTGCCCTCCCGATGATCTTGTCCTTGTCCCATAATACTTAACTATCCGCCCCGTTTTACCATGCCAAAGGTACTTTCTCGTCATGGGTTTCATTGTTCATCTTTCTCCCTCCTTTGAGGACTAAGCCATACCCACAAGTTGCTCATCCTTAAGCTCGTATCCTTTATCCTCTTTCTCACTATCCTTTCTTATAACGCGACCACTGGTCTCTCGAGAACCACCTCCATCGTATGAAAAGCACTTTCGTAGATAGAAAAGACTAGTCGCAGTTAAAACCACTGTGACTACAGATGGAGGAAAGAAAGGAAAAGAGATTCAATTAAGGAAACAAGGATAGTGCTAATGGCCTTTGGGGAATAGCCTTTTTCTTTTAAAAGAAAATTTTCTTGAAAAATGCTTCTTTGTAAACGATTTTCAAATAGTTTTCAGAAGGTCTTTAAAAACTTTTGCCCAGTCTGGTAACCTTCTGCTCTGATACCAAATGTAACACCCCGCCTCCGCTAGGGTCACTCGCAAAGGAATGCACTAGCTTTAGAGGGGCATTATTGGTAAACATGCACAGAAATATCACAAGACAGAACATATAAAATAGCGGAAGTAAAATCGAACTTTCATAAACATTAATAATTAAGGTCTAAAGCCTTTTACATCAGAGTACATCAAAACCTGTCTTGCAATAGTAAAGAAGCATAAAGACTTTTTCATAAATTATTCCCCAAGTAAAAACAGTAAAGTAGCCATAGCCAAGAAAAGTCCAAGCCATCCATGATGACCTTCAAGCAGAAGAAGTCCGAACTAAACAACAGTATTTCCTCCCTGTAACCTGGGGGGGAAACGGAAGAAAAGAGGCGAAACAAAACGGGTCAGTCAAAAAGACTGAGTAAGCCCTATCTACTATTAGCATAAAAACTAGTAAAGTTAACTGACATGAGAAACTGAGATGAACATAAGCA
Organism: Allium sativum; assembly: GCA_030737875.1. Taxonomy (NCBI): domain Eukaryota; kingdom Viridiplantae; phylum Streptophyta; class Magnoliopsida; order Asparagales; family Amaryllidaceae; genus Allium; species Allium sativum. The sequence continues at coordinate 750,911,845 of CM060915.1, forward strand.
TGATGACAAGATAGATAAGCTAAATCAAAATAACAGGATGAACTACTGAACTCAGATAAACTAAGGTGTCATGATAAATTACGATGTCAAGATAAAACAAGGTATCTCATCGTCAGGTTCCTATCAAGTATAATATCCCCAAGATATCTATCACGTATCACATCCCATGGTATCTATCCTGTCTTTTAGCTCTGCACCTACCGTACTAGTATCCCCACCGTATCATGTGTTAACCATGAATGACCCTTACTCAAAAGTCATGTAATGGTCTATGTCAACCTAATATATCGCATATATAGGTTACTCAACTCGTATGTTTTATTCCATGTAAATGTTCAGTCCCTTGCCGTAGACCATACGGGCTTTCCCATGAGATTCTGTACTACTTTAACATAGTTCTATGATCCTTAAGATCGTTTTGGACTGTCACCCTATATCTAACTAGGGTCTTTCAACATGAATCATCGTTTGTACAACTAGGACTTATGCTACCTAGGACTACTAGGGATTATGCTTACCTATTGCACGTTTTCGTATCTCGGTTTTGGTTCAACCACCCAGGGCCACTAGGAATTACGCTAACCGTCAACCGCGCCCTTTTTCCCACGCATTCATCGTGAATCGTTTTTCCATGACTGTATGCACATGTATCACATCATGCTATCCGAGTCCTGTCACAGGGCAGATCAGGAAATACAGGACTCGGTCGGGAGCTTTCGATTTATCTGCCGATGCAGATGCTAAGGTCTATTTTTTTTCTATACGTGGCTATGGTCCCACGAGACCACTCCCTCAACTAGTGAAAGACAAGACAGGATAAATCCTGTATGAGAACACACTACTGGCCAACCCACAATCCTAGCCTTACCGCAACCATAATTAGATAGCAATTATGGTCTTTTGGGTGTTCTCTGCCTTTCCGTGCGTACACGCTTGACCAAAGATGGTAGGTAGCCTGACGAAATGCTATCTAGGGTACGACCGTGTATCGTCGACTATCCCCTATCCATCCCCGTCTTTAGGTCGCTCGTATAGCAACCAAGGCATACTCTTGGTTCTTCTAATGCAGACCTCAACCTCTCATGAGCCTAGTATGATCACCTGGCAGCTCACAGAGGGATACCAAGAATATCCTCACGTTCCCCGAAGCCGCTGCTTCGTTACCCAGTTCGCTGGAGCCTTTATCTAAATCAGATACTTGCTCCTACTCGTACACTTAAACGATGACCTACCGTATCAGGTTACTCATCTATCTATGAACCGGTCTAAATTTCCTTGACTAATAATCATTACTTAGTTATTCTTCAACTAAGGTTTACCACTTAGCTTTATTCCTGTTATCCTTGTTAACTACGGTTATCCACCTAATCCTCAGAACTAGGGTTTGCAAAATGGATTAAGTGTCACTTAAGTTCATGACTTAACCCGTCTACAAATCATGTCAAAATTGGCTAAGTATCTAAGTTCAAGACTTAACCCGTCTACAAATCATGTCAAAATTGGCTAAGTATCCAAGTTCAAGACTTAACCCGTCTACAAATCATGTCAAAATTGGCTAAGTATCCAAGTTCAAGACTTAACCCTACAAACCATGCTCAAGTTGGTTAAGTATATATTAACTTGACCCTATCAAATTACTGAGTCAAATCGGTCAAGCGTATTTAAGCGATTCGTGACTTAGCCTTATCATGTTTTCACGTTCGATTGGTTAAGTATAGGTTAACTTAACCTCAATAAATTAACGAGTTAGATTGGCTAAGTATAGGTCACTTAACCACATCAAATCATCATGTTAGATTAGTTAAGTGTTTAACTTAACCCCATTAAACTGCCAAGTGGGATTAATTAAGTCTAGGCTAACTTCACCCCATCCGATTTCCATGTTTAGACTAGTTGAGTTTAATCTTAACCCCATCCATTAACTGTATTTTTCGGTTAAGTGTCATTAAGAAAGCTTACTTAACCCTACCAATTTATCGTGTTGGATTGATTAAGTGTTGGTTAACTTAACCCCGTCAACTAGTCATATAAAAATGGTTAAGTGTCATTAGGCAAATCAAGTTACTTAACCTACCCAACCTTGTCATGTATTGTTAAGTATCATTAGCCTAATCAATTTACTTAACCCATTTGTCCATGTCATATTTGGTTAAGAGTCATTAATCAAATTAACTTAACCCTATCATGTGGCATTAATTACTTAATGCACCTCAACCTCTCACATTAGACTTTGTTGTGGTTAGTAGTTAAGCCGGTCGGTTCCGGGTAGCTTTACACCACAACTTGGTCTAACCTCGGGTTCAAGCACAACATGACCAACTTCTCACATTGGGTCCTATTGTTTGCAACTACTAGTTAGGCCGGTCGGTTCCGGGTAGTTTTACGTTGCAAACTCAACCCAACCTCGAGTTGGTCACTTTCATGTTTAGTCTAGTGTCATGTTCATATTCAAGTTTTCTTGAGAATATGGGTAGACCTAACTTAATAGGTAAATTCCCAATTCCATAGTATGGGTAGACCTAACTTAATAGGTAAATTCCCAATTCCATAGTATGGGTAGACCTAACTTAATAGGTAAATTCCCAATTCCATAGTATGGGTAGACCTAACTTAATAGGTAAATTCCCAATTTCATGTTTTCAAGCATACTCACATGTCAACTTCCATGTTATATTTCAAGTCATGTTTTCAAGTTGTATTTTCATGTCATTAGAAATTACTCATAACATAACCCAACGCTTTTAAACTCGCATATACGTTCGCAACCACGTAATGGATTAAAAGAAGAGACTTGGCAAAGGCATGACAAAAATGGATATTAAGCCACAAGTTAATCATGGTGGCAAATGAGGCACAAATGTGTTCATTAACTTGCATGTTACATTCTTAGCCTCAAAAACATGCATAAACCCAAACTTGGCACATAAGCAAATCATGGTGACAAAAGACATGGAATGATGACTAGTAACTCGCATATATCATCATATAAGGGTTATGACTTCATATGCAAGTTGACATAAAGGTTATGAGGGTTCTCATGTTGCATAATGCAACATTTCAACATAAAGGTTGTAGCTTTTAGCCCACAAGATCAAGATAACGACTTCATAAACTTGCATGACATGATAGCATGTATCATACTCAATGATCAAACCCAAACTTGCAACATGAACATTTAACTTCATAGTTAATATCTAAGAGTAGGGAAAGGGCTTACATTGCTATGAAGGCACAAATCGATTAAATTAAAGATTGAGACAAAGCCTATGCATGCCATCATTCAAAAACCCAAAGATGAAAGCTCCAAATCAATAAAAACCCCATCTTGATGAACAAAGGTCAAAGCTTTAGCCTTGAAATCAACTTGAGAAGCTCTCTTACTAACATAGGGACTCTCTAATACTCACATGATCATGAAACCTCTCATAGGAATTTACTTAGGAATTTTAGAATGAGAGTGAAGGCCATGAGAGTGAAAATTTTGCCATAGTTTAGTTGCATGAATGAATAATGAGGGTTTAGGGGTAGGTTAGAGGCTTATTTATAGAGATTAGGAGTGATTAGGACCTTAGGATTAACCCTAGGATCAACCTGAACCATCAGATTTCGAACCAGGCCCAAAAACCTAGCCAAGACAGAAAATAGGTGCACCAGGCAAAACTGCCCGGCCACCATAGGTCGACCCCCAAGTCGACAGGGCTGTCGACTTGGGTCAAGCCATGCCGACTCCCAAGTCGACAGGCCTGTCGACTTGGGGTGCCTGGCGGGAATTTTTCCCGCCTAGCCTTCCAGCCCTAATTTTCGAAATTAGAACTCATTTTTGAACTTGAATTTTCTGAAAACTTCGTCGGACCATAACTTGGTCATACGGACTCCGATTCTCGAAAACTCAGACTCTATTTCGCGTATTTTTCCGAGACGAACGCAATGGCATAGCCTGTTTTACTTGATTCAGAATTTAAAAATGAAATTCAGCCTTGATTCTCGTTTTAACATGTTATCGAAATACGGGTTGTTACAATACTGGCTGTTTTTCACATTAAATATCCATATGACAACATACTGACCACAAAAATCATGGAAATTGAAATCTAACAAAAATTTAATATTGCAGATCTAACAAAATTATTTTCGTCGAAAACGGAGGTCATTTGCAAAACTGGCTATTTTTAAAGCTCTAAATAACCCATTTAAATATATAAATTTATTTAAAAATAATTAAATTAAGTATTTAAAAATAAATATTATCGTATATATTCACAACAGAATATCATACAACTCCAATGGGATTTATAACTCGATTTTTCAAAGTTCTCGGTTATATCGATATTCGATTTATATTTAAAATCCATTTAAAAATATGAATAAATCGATATATATTATAAAGGAATTCCATAGTGACTTTTCTGAAATTTGATTTGGACATAACTCAAAATCTACACGACGAAATCTCGATTTTTCTTTTTCATTAGAAAAATATACTTCACCAGCTCTGAACGTTTCTTGTTTCATAGAAATCCGATTTAAAACGGACCCTGCATATTCAGTTGAAGTTCAAATCACCAAATAACGAACTGCCGCGCCATTTCGAGCTCGATTATAATTATAATATAATTATACGTTCAACTATCGTTCAAATAATATATTCGTTATTCTAATTCAATTCTAAACTGAATTATATATTTTGAATTTCCCACTTCACATCATGTTGCCATTTCAGCTAATTCTGATTATCTCAGAATTTAATATATTATTTAATTATTATTTTAATTAAATATTCATAGTTATTTAATTTTAATGACCATTTCAATCTCTGAATCTCTATTTAAATAATTAAATAAATTAACTATTTTACTGCAAATATATGGGACATTACACATGTGAAAATGATATGTATCATTAGGATTCTTTTGCACACATAATGGTCGCATGGCACTATCTTGAATTACATTAAGGAGGTCGTCTGAGTCAGTAGATCGCCTGATTTTGCATTAGAGTAAGAACATATACACACACTATGCATATGATCATGAAAAGCATTAGAAATCTTTTAAGGACAATGGATGCTTGTGGATGACGGATGAGTAGATTGAATATTGGATCGTAGGATACATTTGTGATAACCCAAAACCTCCGAGGACCGAAAGTAAGGATAATCATTTGTGTCTAAGCAGTATTAAAATACTTTAATATAAATGTATCGATCCTAGATGGCATAGTACCCCCATCCTACTATGTCGCCGTAATAAGTTTACAACCAAGACCGAAATGTCGTCGTATTGGGAATTGGTTTTCTGTTATGAAATCGAGGCTAGGGATCGTCCTCTTCCGATTCGAGACACTCTAGCAAATGCCTCAGGATCACACCTATGGGCAACCCTTGGAGCGGTAGGGCCGGTCCCCACCTAACGGTAGTGGATTAGTTATGCCTGAACACATGTTTCCCGGTCCCTTTGGACCAATCGTATGACAACTTCCGGCCTATAAAAACCCGAGGTACCTCAATCCATAATCCACATAAGTAAAATGTCGGGCCGTGTTAAAGCCCAAACACCACTTCTAGCTAGAAAGAAACGTATGCACTTCCTACGGTCCATATCCCGTTTTTGACTCATACCGGGGTGTGAGGCTCGCGGAGTCATGCTATACACAAAGCTATGCCTAAACAGGCTATGCTTTGATCATCAGCCACAAGGCCTGCTTTTCAACAAAGTCTTGATCATTGCATCTTGGCGTGTCACATTGACAATTCAACGCCATGCAATCGATAACTATTACTATATATCAGGGTGTTAAGCAGAGAATAAATTATCCACCACCAAACAGACATATATTAATACCAATCGATTTAATTACATGAAATGAATTCCAACGTCAAACATGCATCCATTTACAAGTCCGTTCTGGGTCTGAACGAAACCGGAGACACCAAAAAGGCGCTCGCTTATCCGCACGACCAACACTCACGTCCGGACAACTACTGCTTCAACCCCGCCCTGGGAGCAAGTCAGTCCAAGGCATCAGCAGTCGTCGTCCATTCGGTGTGAAGATCGCCGGTCTTCAACCATCGTCTTCTTACATCTTTGATTTAATCGCCGTGCAATTATTTGAAATTAGTTAAACTCGGTCTTTTCAAATAATTGTCGCATAATTATCATTTAAAACATTTCATATATATTTATAACTATTTATCGCTATTTTTATTTGTTTGAAAATAGCTCAAAATAAATAAACGACGCTTCGGGTCGGTGGGCGGCCCTGGCGCTGTTTTTACCAAATTTTTATTTACACGTATATTAAAATCTAACCGTTGGATTTTGACAAAATTTATATCATTGGAAAGATTTTCCCAAAGCGGTCCTAATGGTTCCAGTTTTGGGAAAATTCAACGGTCGGATCTTCCGGTATAATCGTTTAAAGTTACGATTGCCGATAAGCGAACTGCCGCGCGCGTTTTGTTAAATTTTATATTTATTTTTATATATAACAATATATAAATATAAACCGTTTGGTGATTTCAACTATTATAATTTATTCTTTTTATCGCACCTAAAGTGACGATAAAATTAACATTTCTACTTTCTACTCTTTTCTCGTATCTTACCATGATGATAAAATATGTTTCATAAATTCATGCAACTAGTTTGCAAATAACAATCCACTTATTTAAACAGTGATTTATTTTATACTATATGTACATAAATGAAATTTGTTTCTTTTCTTATTTATTTACGCTACAATGTAAATAAATGTTTTTATTTTCTTATTTATTTAACTAAATGTAAATAGGTGCTTTCACTATAAGTATGTTCTTTTTATTTACATTAGAAAATGTAAATAAAATGTCATCGCATAATTTGTTCTTTCTATTTACATAAGGAAATGTAAATAAAGTAAATTCCCATTTTCTTTCCTTTTTAGTTTTTCTTGTTTATTTACACCAAACACAAATAAATGTACTTTTTATTCTATTCATTTTTAATACATAAAAATGTACTTTTTATTTAATTCATTTTTAATACATAAAAATTGACTATTTTCACTGGCTTTAATATTATTTTAAAATGAAAAATTTAATTTCTGCCACATTTTTCCACCAAATTGTTTAAAATAAAAATTTTAAATTGGTTCAAATTTTCCGGGTCGTTACAACATTCTTCTTAACTCAGAGATTACAGGGACGAAATCCTTTAAGTAGGGGAGAATGTAACACCCCACATTTTTAATGAAAATAAAAATGTGGAAATGTGTATATATATTATATGCATAGATATATTTAAGAGATAATTTAAATAATGACCATAAATATTTCATGTAGTAAGTTTATGCAGTGAAATGAAGGAAAAAATTAAGTGCAATACATGAAATGCGAAGAAATGCATGCGAACAATTAAATAGAAAAAAGAAATAAAAAGAAAATTTTGAAGAGCTTCAGGAATTTGGTCATGAAATTAGCGTCATTGCATTCGTGGCGATTTTCTAGTCAATTTAGACCTATGCTTTGCAAAAAACCGATTTAGGATGAAAAAGTTATCTTTAAATTAAATATGGTAGCAAAATATGAAAAAGAGGAAAGAGAAAAGAAAAATGTTGAGCAATGTTCTAAGGTTTGTAAGCAAAAGACGTAGTAGCTCATTTGGTTAGAACATGTGACTTGCATACAAGAGGTACAGAGTTCGATCCCCGCCAGCGCCATAATTTTTTTAGGGGAATGGCTAAAAAGTGGCTTAGTGTGAACGCAGTTCAAAAAGTGGTTTAGTGTGAAAATGGTTAATTGGGAAGATAGCTGAAAAGAAATATATATATATATATATATATACACACACATGTATATGACGTGTACGTGTCAACACCCTGCTGCTGCGCATCATGTGGCACACGTTGCACATTTTTGTTGCTCAAAGATTTTTTTTGAATGTGGCTTTTTCTGGTTGGTTGGGTGACGATTTTTCTTGTATTAGAGCTGATGTGGCTTTATTTGATTGGTCTGGTGAGGTGTCTTTGTGTCATGATGATTTGGATGGCTTAGAAGAGTAATAAGTTTATCTAAAGACCCATATTAATCCTAAACCTCTATATATACATCTCTAGACCTAAACCCTAACCTCACAACCCTAAACTATGATGTCGTCATGTTGTTCATCTATAAACTAACCTAGCCGCCACCGTAACAAGTCAAATTCTAGATTAAAGATAAAGAGATAAGAGATAAAGATTCAAATCCTAAGAATTGCGAAAAGGAATTCTAGAACAACAACGAACTAATAAATGCCTACATCAACGGATTAGCTTAGCAACTTCAGAAATCAGATCCCAGAATTCAAGATTCGTTTTCTGTGAGTGCAGTTACTTTCACAAGATAATTGTTTACACGTAATTGTAATGAGTCATGAATTGGACTGTATGAAAATGTTTGTAAATCATATAAAGTTTATGTCTTTGCAAACTATGTTTTGATTTATACTTGATTTGATTCATTGTATGCAAGTTATGTTCTATGTTAATTCATTTGTCTAATTACATATGCAAGTTATGTATGCAAGTTTGCTCGATCTATGCAAGTTATGAAAGATTAGATGCAAGTCATGTTCATACATGTAAGATCGTATTTTATATATTCATATGTTTATATCTACATGCTTATATGATTAGATCCATATCAGTCCATATGTTTAGAACTATATGTTCATATGTTTAGATCTACATGTTTATATGATTAGATCCATATCAGTCCATATGTTTAGAACTATATATTCATATGTTTAGATCTACATGTTTATATGATTAGATCCATATCAATCCATATGTTTACAATTATATGTTCATATGTTTAAATCAGTATAAGTTTGTGTTTAGATCCATGCTAGTTCGCACTCAATATGTTACTGGATCTATTTTTATATGTTTTCTAGATTTATACCATCTTAGATCTATATTGTATATGCCAGTTATGATGTCATGTGTTTCTTCCCTTTTTCCTTTTTTTTATGAGTTGGGCTAATTGCAAGCCTAACGTATCACATGAACTATACGTACGAACGACGTGGGAACGTTGGGGAAAGTTTGGGTAAAAGTTGAATACTATGTGATTGGCATAAAAAGGGGTTGAAATCATATAATTATTTTTGGGCAGAACTAAAAAATGTGGCATAACTTGAATTAACCACACTTATGGATAATTTACATATAAACTTGGACGTGAATGGTAAATATGTAAATTGGCTAAAAGATGAACGTGCCTAACCGAGGTTAGATTGAGTTGCGGTGTAAGATTGCCTGGAACCGCCCGCACATCTAGCAACCGCAACAACATAGATCTAATGTGAGAGGTTAGCGCATTAAGCCCAAAAACTCGTGGTTAGAATGACTTTGCGGTAGAAGTCTGCCCAGAACCGCCCGACACATCCAGCAACCACAAACAACAGTTCTAATGTGAAGGTTGGTGCTTTAATGAATAAATTAAAGCTAAGGAACAGACATGCTAAGAATGGAAAGGTTAAGTAACATATGAACAGGCGAAACTTAACCAATACAACATATTGGATGGGTGGGTTAAGTTAACATGGACAAGAAGACAACTAACCAATATTACATGAACAAAGTGGATAGGGTTAAGGCAAGCTTAACCAATTATACATATGGACTTGATAAGGGGAAGGGTTAAGTAAATCTTGGGTAAGTGGGTAATATTAGTATATAGGCCCACAAACTTAACCGTTAAATAAACATGCGTGAATCAGTGAGAAGGTTAAGTAACATATGAAAAGGCAACACTTAACCAGTACAACACATTAATTAAGCAAATGGGTGGGGTTAAGTTAAATTGAGAACACTTAATCATTATAACATGTTGATTAGGAGACCCTAGTAACGGGGACCCATTTCAGCAGTAACCCACATAGATGTATCATGGTACCCTGAGCTAGGTCGGGTGGGGCACGATTATTGGGCTGATTATAAGCGACCAAAATAGCGGCGGGTGGTGCAGCAGTGTAGGTTCCGACGGAGTATGGGCGTGCACGTGCCCCGGAGTGGAAAAAGCAAGCACTGGGCATCAATAGTATAAATTGTGCATCTTGAATCGTGTCGGGTTGCCATCATGATAATTGATACACCCCATGATGGGGCCAACACAGGTATCTACATACAAGCAGGGACGAACGACGCAAGCAATTAATACATACAAGCTTGGTCGAATGACACAAGTAATAAATACATGTGAGTTAGGGAGCCGATCAAACGAGGAAGGTAGTGAGTACAACTCATGGGGGTAGGAGCAAAAAGGGGCACCTACGATAGCAACTAGGAGTATATGAAACTACCATTATCATGATTAGTAAGAAGGATCAACTTTTAGTATGGGACTAGTAAGGGTGCGGTGTAACTAGTAATGACACGGTGTTACTAGCGTTGGTGCAGTGTAGTAATTATCCTATAGTGATTAGGAGCGCAAATTAACGTTGTCTTATTCATCTTGCTTACCTTGTCATGCCTGTCTATTTCACAGTCACTTCTTATTTTCCAGTTTATTTCTTATCCTGTTACTTTAATGACTATATTGTTAAAGTTACTGGACTCGCCAGACTTTATGTCTAAATCTCTTCGTTTTCGCCTCTTTTCTTCCGTCCCTCCTCCCCCCAGGTTCTCAGGGAGGAAATACTCAAGTCTGATTTGGATTTCCCTCTTTTTGAAGTGCTCGAAGTTCTTGAAGTATTGCTTGGCATTGTTTCTACCTATTTAAGGTGTTTCTGTTGGGGATTATAACTTTAAAATTATGTACTCTAAAGGCTTTTGTACAAGACTGATATTGTGTACTTGGTTTTGGTATTTGAAGATGTAACCAAACTGTAATGTCCCGTATTTTTACGGTATAATAATGAATTTATTTAATTATTTAAATAATGGTTTAGAGAATTAAATGGTTGTTTAATTAAATAATAGTGAATATTTAATTAATATGAATAATAGAATAATATATTTAATTTTTGAAATAATCAGAAATATGAATTGACAATATAATGTGAACTGGACAATTTAAAAAATATATAATTCAGTTTGGAATTGAATTCAAATAACGAATATATTATTTAATCGACAGTTGAGCGTATAATTATATTATAATTAAATTCGAGCTTGAAATGGTGCGACAGTTCGCTATTTGGCGATTTGAACTTCAATTGAATGTAAAGGGTCCGTTTTAAATTGGATTTTTGTGAAACAAGAAAAGTATGGAGCTGGTGAAGTATATTTTTCTAGTGGAAGAGAAAAATGGGGATTTCATCGGGTAGATTTTGAGTTATGTCCAAATCAAATTTTATAATAGTCGCACTGGAATTCCTTTATAATTTATAACGATTTATTTATATTTTAAAAAGGATTTAAATATAAATCGAATATCGATATAACTGAGAACATTGAAATATCGAGTTATAAATCCCAGTGGAGCTGTATGATATCCTATTGTGAATATATATACGATAACATTAATTTATTAATATTTAATTTAATTATTTTTAAATATATTTATATATTTAAAAGGGTTATTTAGAGCTATAAAAATAGCCAGTTTAGCAAACGAACTCCATTTTCGATGAAACTAATTTTGTTGGATCTGTAATATTAAATTATTATTAGATTTCCAGTTTCGTGATTTTTGGGGTCAGTGCGTGGCCGTACGGATTTTTGATGTGAAAAACAATCGGTATTTTTACATTTAAAAATACGCTGTGTGAGCAAACGAAGTCGGAATTCGATGAAACCAGTTTCGTTGGGTCCGCAATGTCGAACTGAAGGTGTATGTCCATTTTCGTAATTTTTGGGTATCATGTGTGCTCATAGAAATTTTAAAGGACAAATACAATTAGCGTTTGATTAAAATTCAATAAAATAATCAAATAAAAAATATTATATTTTCTTATAAATATCCACTGAATTTTCCTAAACCTAATTTACTTCTTCCTCTAGTCAATTCTTTTTCCGCCGCTACCAAAAATCCTCCAAGCTCGAACGAGAAAATCAAGGAAATTCAAAATAAAATCTATAAATCATTATAGATGCATATATGGATTTGTTAAACCATCCCCTTCAAACTGTTAGGCGTTTCACCGAGTTCGACATCAGTTTCTCGTGACCGATATCGTACAGTGGAGGTATGAGATGCTAGGGTTAGCAAAATCGAGAGTTTGAAGCCGTATCGCTCGAATCCGATGTTGTTTTTGAATTCGTGGTTGAAAATGGTGTTTGCGTTCAAAGCAGAAAGGATATCGGTGAAAATAATTGTCGTTACTGTAAAATGGTGGGTCCCTGAAGTCGTGATCAAGATGGTAAGCTCGAGTCAAGCGTAGTAGGGTGGATATGGAAGAGAAGATGAAGATGTAAACAATGGTGTCTTCAGTTTAAGGATCTGTGGGGAAACGACTGAGGAATGGGAGATCGAACGGATGTAAATGGCTGGAAAGGAAAGGGGATACGGAATTACTAGAGTCGCGACATCGCATTGGAGAAGAAGGCTTAGGCGGGTGTGGTCTGTGGGCTGACGTGGATTAGTAAGGCCCAATTGGTAAAGGAGAAAACAATATTATGTTTTGTTTGAATTAAAGGGGGAGTATGGAAGAAGAAGGAGGCGTGCGAAGGTCTGGTAATGGCATGGTGTAAACAGGAGGATATCGGGGTTCTTACTTCTGGAGAAGATGGATTTTCGGGTTGGGTATTTAAAACGGGTTTGGGCCAAGGAATTAAAGGGGTGAGGCCCAATGGAACTAAATTCTCAGTTTTTATTTAATTTAAATGTGTATCAACTTGTAATCTGAATAACGTTATCATACGTGGTTGAAATTTAGCGAAACAGGATCCGATAGGATTGTATGGATGACGACAACACCATGGAACCGACTGGGAGTGAATCAGAGCTCGTTACAATTTATTGCGAAATAAATTGTCCGTCTGAATCAAGCGATGGTTATCGTTATTAATGATGATCGTCCAATGTGAGTAAATCTCACTAACTCTGAACAGTTCATATTTTTATAACGTATTTTTAGAACTAATAAATATTGGTTGATTGCTGTGTGTTGACTGTTTGGACGAACTGCTAGTCAGTTGGTTGAAATTTTATATATATATATAAATCGTTAAATAAATAAATATATATATATATTGATTCTGTTATTAGAATATTTCATATTGAACTGAAATTTGCTGATGATTATATTGTGTAACATCTGTGGATGTTGGGAAACAGGTTGGAGGGATCCAACTGGATTCCTCAATATTTAATACTGTTTGATTTCATATACTGTGATATGATGTGATAAATAATCTGTTGTTGATTATGTGTGTTTGAATGATAGCGATCATTGTGAATTGGTATTTTAAATACCGTAAGAGATACTGGGATATATAAAAAGGGGATTTTCAAAGTGTATTTTGAAAATAAATTATTTATATAAAATCAATTGATTTTATATATAAAAGGAAAAGGATTTTATAAAAGAAAATAATTATAAAATCAAAGGAGTTATAAAAGAAATATTTATTTGGAAAATAAATAGAATTGAAAAGGAATATTTATTTGTCAAATAAATAAAATGGAAAAGAAATATTTATTTGTCAAATTAATAGAATAGGAAAGGAAATATTTGTAAAACAAATAGAAAAGGAAATATTATTGGAAAATAAATAGAATAGTATAAAAAGAGAATTTTATATTTGAAAGGTTTAGACCCGTGCTTCGCACACGGGTATAACATGATATGGATTTAAAGCAAAGATTTTAAATAGAATATGTTCTAGCCAATAGATTAAGAAGACTAATTTATAAATAATATTTTATAAATTAAATAAAATATTTATCATTGGATAAATGGAATATATAAGTCAGGACATATATAGAGAAGTAAGAATCGATTTCAACATCGATATTTGAAACTGAATATGGATGTAGAGTTAATCAAGATGTATTAATCAAAATGAGTTAGATGAGTTAATCGAATTATAGTTAATCGATTAGAGTTAGAGTTAACCAGTTAGAGTTAAGCAGTTAGAGTTAATCAGTTAGAGTTAACCAGTTAGAGTTAATCAATTAGATTTAACCAGTTAGAGTTAATCAGTTAGAGTTAACCAGTTAGAGTTAATCAGTTAGAGTTAATCGAATATTAGTTATTCGAATAGAGTTAAAAGGAGTTATCGAATATTAGTTATTCGAATAGAGTTAAAAGGGGTTAATTGAATATAGTTTATTCGAAAGGAGTTAATCGAATATAGTTATTCGAAGAAACTAGTAATCGAATATAGTTTATTCGAATAGAATTATCGAATATAAGTTATTCGAAGTGAGATAATCGAATATAAGTTATTCGAAGTGAGATAATCGAATATAAGTTATTCGAAGTGAGATAATCGAATATAAGTTATTCAAAGTGAGATAATCGAATATTAGTTATTCGAAGGAGTTAATCGAACAGAGATTACTCGAAAGAGAGTTTTACGTCGAATTCGATTATATCGAATTCGGTAAAGTATTATTTACTTTCCAGTTTTTGATCAAGATTTGTTTGTTTATAAACAAATTAGTTGTTGGCTTATTTATTCAAAATAAGAATTTAAGTTAGATTTCTAAGTTAGATATTTCAAAAGTAGGATTTATAACGATAGCGTTATAATAAATGTTTTCATAAAAGAAGTGGATTCATAATCTGAATCCGAGAATTTGCATAAGCGAATGATTGTAAAAATTGGTGCGGTGAGCTTTGTCTATTGCAAGGTTAAGAACGTCGTTCAGCTAAGGTCTGAGAGATAATTATACCCCAACTTGATTGACTTCCTTATTTAGCAAAGAAATAGTTGAGGTTCAAGGGCGAGAGTTAGTTAGAAATACAGTCAAGTAATAAGCGATATATGGATGGAGCGGTCGTAACGATGTTTCATACAACGTTAGTTTGAAATCCATATAAATAAGTTTTGGAAATGTTTTCCAAATATAGAATCAGATATATTTTCTAAACATAGAAAATGGAATGTTTTATTTATAAGAAATTAAAAAATGGGGTTAAGCTAAATTAGAAACTGACTGGAGATTTGTTAAGTTGAATGGTTTTCTAAGTGTCTATCTGATGTTGGTTTTGACCTTCGGGGTTGATACTTAGGGAATTGTTCTCATACTAGTTTATAGTCAAAGACTGATATATGTGGCAGAATAATGATAAGTAAATAAGCAATGGGAATGTTTTCCAATGTTTATAACATACATTTTTTGAATATAGAAAATAAGGAAATATGAATATATATATGTCTATGATGATTGATCAATAGAAATTCTAATTGGAAATAAGATTGTTGTTTGCACACGTGTTTTCATTTGATAGTTAAATCACTGACTATCAAAGTTTTGACCACTTTTACATTGTTAATATGGAGAGACCGGTTGGATTATTATCCGAAGAACCACTCTATATTGGCATAAGCGTTGCAAACCAAGTATGCTAAATATATTGAAGACGGAGTAAAGTGCAAGGGCTATTGTATAAATCTTAGGTAGAGATTTCCTAAGAAGGATGTACTGAATAGTGCCTTCGGTTTGTCCAGTCCTAAGACAACTTGAATGGACGAATGTCTGACAGAGTATATCTGGTAGATCGCGTAAGTTGATCGTTTCAAACGTATTTACGTTGGTGGCGGACTTATACCCTTGGTATTTTTTGGGAAATCAATTTGTGATTTGATGGGTACGATGATGTGGCATTCAAAGTAAATGAAGACGTGATCTGTATAGAAATACGTTATAACCTCAAGCCTCATCAATAGGGAAATGACAGAAATCGGGCAGGCAGTATGTCTAAGTGTGCCACACCCAATTAGGGTATATTGTCATCATCTAGAGAATATTCATTTGTTACTTCTTTCAATTCTGTATCTCCTGGGAACAGTTATGTTGGTATACCAACTGTAGGTGACAATATATTCGATACATTCAAGAGAAATGAATGGTTGGTCATGTGTGGCCGAGTTACAAGATGTTCTTGTTGAACTCCAGTGTATCTATTCTAGAGTACACTGAGCGGAAGGTGGATCCATACCTTGTCATAGTTGGAATCCATTCCCCAAATAATAGCCCGCAGTTTTGATTGTATATTATATATGTAGAACGTTAGATGCAAGCATTTCTGCTAGATTTCTATTTACTTGATCTAGACATTATTATAATATCAGACCAGTATCGTTTTAGAAATATTTTGGGTTATCATAAGGTAAAAGCCATTCGTGTTTATGTTTGGATCGGTCTTATAATTATCCTTTGTTTCAAAAGAATTTTGAAAGTTAAATCAAATGATTTGAGTTTACTCACACCAGTCACATGACTGATGCAGAGTTTATTTTGTTTTGTTTCCCCTAAACTCTTGGGTGCCCAATTTTGTACGAGCAGTCAATTAGTCGTGATTTACAGATACTTGAAGAGCTGGAGCAGGAGGCTTTAGGATGTATATAGCTATTGTTATTTCCGCTGTGTTGTAAGTGTTATACTCTAATAATGGTATTGTATACAGATACTGTTTTATTTCAAATTTATGTTATGAAATATATTTATTCGTTCCGCTGTGAGATTCGTATTTACTCTGATGTTGTACGTTCTTCTTCTTCTTCTATTCTAAGTTTCTATCTTATCTATTCTCACCCTCTAATTTCTTTCGTTAACTACCGGTATTTTCGATGTTTGGATAATCGACATGGGTTTATGTCGATGACCAAAGATCGCAAATTTCCAGGACGTTACAGTTGGTACCAGAGCTTAAGGTTAAGTAATTACCTTGGCTCTATGGCGTGACTCAGTAGAGACGGGGTTAGAAATGCCCTAGATTGAGTTGGGTGTATATATACGAGTGAACGTATTTATTATTCAATGTAAAATGATTTTTATATTGTGGAGCTTTGTTGGTTGGGTTGTTTATGGGTTCTGGTCGATCAGTTTGATCCACTGTATCGGTAAGGATTTATAAACACTCGAATACGATGAACCGACACTGTTTGTTTTGAAAAGAGGGTAAATGAAATAATTTTACCCAGATTATTTTGATATAAAGGATTTATATTGAAATAATTATAATATATTGGATGTGTTGGTCACTATTATAATCGAATAAGATTATAAAATGTGAAATGGTTATGTAAATACCAATCAGACTTCATATAAGTGTAGTATATGAAATAAGATGAATTAAATCTGAAGTTTAAATCATAATTGAAATTAAAACCCTAGAAAGTTGGAAAAGTGTTTGTAAATGGATTTGAATTGAATATAAGAGAATTTTAAAATCCTGGGAGATTTCAATTTTTCTTACAGGCATTGAAAATGGTATTTTGAAATGAATTTCAAAATGGAAGCGTTTAGATATGGTTTTGAAAATGATATAGTGTTGAACTCAATTCGGTCGCTGGAAAATAGATTCCGATGTTGATCCGGACATCATCGGTGTTCATTTTCGAGTTGTAAGTGACGGATTAGTACCAAAAATTTTGTTTTGGAAATGTTTTGCGAAAACAAGTTGTTTGAATCCTGCAAAGGAAAGTATGGTTATTGAGAAAAGCAAAGCTGTTTAAAACTCCATGGAAAAGATTATTTGAATTAAAACAAAATTAAGTAAAAATTAGGAAAAACAAATTGGAATTGGAATTGAATGGGATTAGAATGATATCGAGACAAATTGGATTTGTGAGATTTGAATTTGTAATGTCATTGGATAATGGAGTTAAGAATTTGAAATCGAGAATGGAACTTTGATTCTAAATTGAATTCGACTTAGGTATAAGCAAATGGTTGGATCTGATGATAAAAACTGATTGGAGATTGATTGGAATAACATTGGTATATGTTGAATTGGTAATAGATGGAAATGATATAAGGATATGCCCGACAAAAAGGTACAAGTTTATAATTGATATAAGCATGAGATTTATGAGCCGAATTGGCAAGCTGCTTGGCTGTTTGATTTTCTTTTGGGTTGGAGAAGGCCTAGAGAGGCGAGTTGTAGTTTTACCGATTGAGCCGTAAAAAGGAGATGCTGGCGAAATTTTTCGAAAATTCCAGGTATTAGAAAATTTTCAGGATTTTTGATAATTTTTGCTCATAAGAATTAACTAATATTTTAATTGAAATAAATTTGTTCAGTGAAACTGGATTTAAGAAGTAAACGAATAATATTTAACTCAGTTAATAGGGTTTGTTTCTACCTTAGCAATTTCGAGGATGAAATTATTTTAAGAGGGATGAAGGTAATGTACCATATCTTTACAGTATAATAATGAATTTATTTAATTATTTAAATAACGATCTAAAGAATTAAATGGTTCTTTAATTAAATAATAGTGAATATTTAATTAATATAAATAACAGAATAATATATTTAATTTCTGAAATAATCAGAAATAGTGAATTGACAATATAATGTGAACTGGACAATTCAATATATATATATAATTCTGTTTGGAATTGAATTCGAATAACGAATATATTATTTAATCGACAGTTAAGCATATAATTATATTATAATTAAATTCGAGCTTGAAATGGCACGACAGTTCGCTACTTGGCGATTTGAACTTCAACTGAATGTATGGGGTCCATTTTAAATTGGATTTCAGTGAAACAAGAAACGTATGGAGCTAGTGAAGTATATTTTTCTAGTGGAAGAGAAAAATCGGGATTTCATTGGGTAGATTTTGAGTTATGTCTAAATCAAATTTTAGAAAAGTCGCTATGAAATTCCTTTATAATTTATAACAATTTATTTATATTTTAAAAAGGATTTAAATATAAATCAAATATCGATATAACTAAGAACTCTGAAATATCGAGTTATAAATCCCAGTGGAGCTGTATGATATTATATTGTGAATACGATAACATTAATTTATTTATATTTAATTTAATTATTTTTAAATATAAATATATATATTTAAAAGGGTTATTTAGAGCTTTAAAAATAGCCAGTTTGGCAAACGAACTATGTTTTCGACGAAACTAATTTTGTTGGATATGTAATATTAAATTATTAGATTTCCAGTTTCGTGATTTTTGGGGTTAGTGTGTGGCTGCACGGATTTTTAATGTGAAAAACAGTCAGTATTTTTGCGGTTAAAAATACGCTATATGAGCAAACAGAGTTGGAATTCGACAAAACCAGTTTCGTTGGGTCCGCATTGTCAAACTGAAGGTGTATGTCCATTTTCGTGATTTTTGGGTATCATGTGTGCTCACAGAAAATTTAAAGGACAAATACAATTAGCGTTTGATTAAAATTCAATAAAATAATCGAATAAGAAAAATATAATATTTTCCTATAAATATCCACTAAATTTTCCTAAACCTGATTTTTCTTCCTTTGGTCAATTCTTTTTCCGCCGCTACCAAAAATCCTCCAAGCTCAAATGAGAAAATAAAAAAAATCAAAGGAAATTCAAAATAAAATCTATAAATCATTATAGATACATGTATGGATTTGTTAAACCATCCTCTTCAAACTGTTATGAGTTTCACCGAGTTCGACATCATTTTCTCGTATGCGATATCGTATAGTGGAGGTATGAGAAGCTAGGGTTAGCAAAATCGAGAGTCTGAAGCCATATCGCTCGAATCCGATGTTGCTTTTGAATTCGTGGTTGAAAATGGTGTTTGCGTTCAAAGCAGAAAGGATATAGGTGAAAATAATTGTCGTGAATATAAAATGGTGGGACGTGGATCCCTGAAGTCTCGGTCGAGATGGTGAGCTCGAGTCGAGTGTAGTAGGGTGGATATGGAAGAGAAGATGAAAACAATGGTGTTTTCAGTTTAAGGATCTATGGGGAAACGACTGAGGAATGGGAGATCGAACGGATGTAAATGGATGGAAAGGAAAGGGGATACGGAATTACTGGAGTCGCGACATCATGTTGGGGAAGAAGGCTTAGGCGGGTGTGGTCTGTGCGCTAACGTGGATCAGTAAGGCCCAATTGGCAAAAGGAGAAAACAGTATTATATTTTGTTTGAATTAAAGGGGGAGTATGGAAGAAGAAGGAGGCGTGCGAAGGTCTGGTAATGGTATGGTGTAAACAGGAGGATGTCGGGTTCTTATTTCTGGAGAAGATGGATTTTCGGGTTGGGTATTTAAAACGGGTTTGGGTCAAGGAATTAAAGGGGTGAGGCCCATTGGAATTAAATTCTAAGTTTTTATTTAACTTAATTGTGTATCAACTTGTAATCTGATTAACTTTATCATACGTAGTCGAAATTCAGCGAAACAGGATCCAATAAGATCGTATGGATGACGACGACACCATGGAACTGACTGGGGGTGAATCAGAGCTCGTTACAATTTATTGCGAAATAAATTTTCCATCTTAATCAAGCGATGGTTATCGTTATTAACGATGATCGTCCAATGTGAATAAATCTCACTAACTCTAAACAGTTCATATTTTGAATATTGGTTGATTGTTGTGTGTTGACTGTTTCGATGAACTGCTAGTCAGTTGGTTGAAATTATATATATATAAATATGTATAAATCGTTAAATATATATATTGATTCTGTTTTTAGAATATTTCATATTGAACAAAAATTTGATGATGATTATATAGTGTAATATCTGTGGATGCAGGGAAACAGGTTGGAGGGATCCAACTGGATTCCTCAATATTTAATACTGTTTGATTTCATATACTATGATATGATGTGATATATAATCTATTGTTGATTATATGTGTTTGAATGGTAGCGATCATTGTGAATCGGTATTTTAAATGCCGTAAGAAATACTGGGATATAGAAAAAGGGGATTTTCAAAGTTTATTTTGAAAATAAATTATTTATATAAAATCAATGGATTTTATATATAAAAGGAAAAGGATTTTATAAAAGAAAATAATTATAAAATCAAAGGAGTTATAAAAGAAATATTTATTTAGAAAATAAATAGAATTGAAAAGGAATATTTATTTGTCGAATAAATAAAATGGAAAAGAAATATTTATTTGTCAAATAAATAGAATAGGAAAGGAAATATTTGTAAAACAAATAGAAAAGGAAATATTATTGGAAAAAAAGACAATAGTATAAAAAGAGAATTTTATATTTGAAAGGTTTAGACCCGTGCTTCGCACACGGGTATAACATGATATGGATTTAAAGCAAAGATTTTATATAGAATCTATTCTAGCCGATAGATTGAGAAGACTAATTTATAAATAATATTTTATAAATTAAATAAAATATTTATCATTGGATAAATGGAATATATAAGTCAGGACTTATATAGAGAAGTAAGAATCGATTTCAACATCGATATTTGAAACTGAATATGGATGTAGAGTTAATCAAGATGTGTTAATCAAAATGAGTTAGAGGAGTTAATCGAATTATAGTTAACCGATTAGAGTTAGAGTTAACCAGTTAGAGTTAATCAGTTAGAGTTAACCGGTTAGAGTTAATCAGTTAGAGTTAACCAGTTAGAGTTAATCAGTTAGAGTTAACCAATTAGAGTTAATCAGTTAGAGTTAATCGAATAGAGTTAAAAGGAGTTATCGAATATTAGTTATTCGAATAGATTTAAAAGGAGTTAATCGAATATAGTTTATTCGAAAGGAGTTAATCAAATATAGTTATTCGAAGAAAGGAGTAATCAAATATAGTTTATTCAAATAGAATTATCGAATATTAGTTATTCGAAGTGAGATAATCTAATATAAGTTATTCGAAGTGAGATATTCGAAAATAAGTGATTCCAAGTGAGATAATCGAATATAAGTTATTCGAAGTGAGATAATCGAATATAAGTTATTCGAAGTGAGATAATCGAATATAAGTTATTCGAAGTGAGATAATCGAATATTAGTTATTCGAAGGAGTTAATCGAACAGAGATTACACGAAAGAGAGTTATACGTCGAATTCGATTATATCGAATTCGGCAAAGTATTATTTACTTTCCGGTTTTTAATCAAGATTTGTTTATTTATAAATAAATTAGTTGTTGGCTTATTTATTCAAAATAAGAATTTAAGTTAGATTTCTAAGTTAGATATTTCAAAAGTAGGATTTATAACGATAGCGTTATAATAAATGTTATCATAAAAGAAGTGGATTCATAATCTGAATACGAGAATTTGCGTAAGAAAATGATTGTAGAAATTGGTGCGGTGAGCTTTGTCTATTGCAAGGTTAAGAACGTTGTTCAGTTAAGGTCTGAGAGGTAATTATACCCCAACTTGATTGACTTCCTTATTTAACTAAGAAATAGTTGAGGTTCGAGGGCGAGAGTTAGTTAGAAATACAGTTAAGTAATAAGCGATTTATGGATGGAGCGGTCGTAACGATGTTTTATACAACGTTAGTTTGAAATCCATATAAATGAGTTTTGGAAATGTTTTCCAAATATAGAATCAGAGACATTTTCTAAACATAGAAAATGGAATGTTTTATTTATAAGGAACTAAGAAATGGGGTTAAGCTAAATTAGAAACAGACTGGAGATTTGTTAAGTTGAATGGTTTTCTAAGTGTCTATCTGATGTTGGTTTTGACCTTCGGGATTGATACTTAAGGAATTGTTCTCATACTAGTTTACAGTCAAAGGCTGATAGATGTGGTAGAATAGTGATAAGTAAATAAGAAATGGGAATGTTTTCCAATGTTCATAACATATATTTTCTGAATATAGAAAATAAGGAAATATGAATATGTTTATATATATATATGATGATTGATCAATAGAAATTCCAATTGGAAATAAGATTGTTGTTTGCACACGTGTTTTCATTTGATAGTTAAATCACCGACTATCAAAGTTTTTGACCATTTTTACGTTGTTAATATGGAGAGACCGGTTGGATTATTATTCGAAGAACCACTCTATATTGGCATAAGCGTTGCAAACCAAGTATGCTGAATATATTGAATACGGAGTAAAGTGCAAGGGCTATTGTATAAATCTTAGGTAGAGATTGCCTAAGAAGGATGTACTGAATAGTGTGTTCGGTTTGTCCAGTCCCAGGGCAAATTGAATGGACGAATGTATGACAGAGTATATCTGGTAGATCGCGTAAGTTGATCATTTCAAACGTATTTATGTTGGTGGCGGTGGAATTCGTTTCTCTTAGCTTATACCCGTGGTATTTTTGGGGAAATAAATTTGTGATTTGACGGGTATGATGATGTGCCATTCAAAGTGAATAAAGACGTGATCTGTATAGAGATATGTTATAACCTCAAGCTTCAACAACTGGGAAATGGCAGAAATCGGGCAGGCAGCATGGCTAAGTGGGCCGCACCCTAGAGTATATTGTCATCATCTAGAGAATATTCATTTGTTAATTCTTTCAATTTTGTATCTCCTGGGAACGGTTATGTTGGTATACCAAACGTAGGCGACAATATATTCCATACATTCAAGAGAATGAATGGTCGGTCATGTGTGGCCAAGTTACAAGATGTTCTTGTTGAACTCCAGTGTATCGCTTCTAGAGTACACTGAGCGAAAGGTGGATCCATACCTTGTCATTGTTGGAATCCATTCCCCCAATAAGAGCTCGCAGTTTTGATTGTATATTACATATGTAGAACGTTAGATGCAAGCGTTTCTGCTAGATTTCTATTTACTTGATCTAGACATTATTATAATATCAGACCAGTATACATTTTTGTTTCCGAGACGTTACACAAACTTATTTTTGTTTCCGCTGCAATAAAGTTATACATTTTTCAAGTACTACTTTATGTATCTATCTTGTAATATTCTGTTCTGTTTACTCATAATGCTACCCGAAACTTAATGCATTCCCTTTGTGAGTGACATTAACGGACGTGGGGTGTTACAAAAGCCGTTCCGTGTCACACGGCGTGGTCCCATGAGTTTCCAACTTTTAAAGTAAAGATTTAATAACTCTTTTAAGTTCTCACACCAGTCCCATGACTTACTCGGAGTTTATTGTTTCTACCTAAACTCATGGTGCCCATAATTTCCACAGGGGCAGCTAGCAGTTTTGGTTTTGCATATTTCTATTTAGCAGGATCTTGGTTTACAGCTGGAGCTATATTCGAAAAGCTTTGTATCTGTGTATTTCCTTCAGTTGTGTAAGTTGATGTATTTCCGCTACGCATTGTATTTATACATTTTATTTCTGTTATCACGTAATTTAATCTCTAATATTATTTTTCCATTGTGTAATATTTGTTCATACTCTTATATTCTTTTACTCTGATGTTAAATGTTGTAATAGCAATGAAATGTTCTTCTGTTTATGTTTTGATGTGTCGTGTTCTCATTACAATCTGCGTTTTCCCGTTTCTTCGAAGATCGGGCGAATTCCGGGCGTAACACGGGATAAATGAATATTACTAAAATTCTTTAAACCACCATCATTGGGAAGAACTTCTGAAGGGCGGTTGACCCTATGAAAGGGGCGGTCGACCGCTTGGGTTGTTTTCAGCCCAATGAGGACTAGGTTTTGAAGGGTATTTTCGTTATATATTATTATTTAAACAAACGGATGTTTGTTTAATCTAATCTAATGGTTCGTGGCCATTTCAAATCCTATAAATATAGGTGTAAGGCCTCACTCTTTTCCATACAAATCTATAGGAAGCAGCAAAGCTCTGCCATTTCCATTTTTCTTCAAATAAATTTCTAAAAAAAAGATTAATATATAATCAAAATAAACAATACAATTTGAAATAGAAAATCAAATTAAAGTGGAAAAAAGATATGGATTGACGATTAAGCTCTTCTTCATCAGATTCTCCCATCTTTTCTTGCAAATCTACAAATATGAAAGTATCCTCTTTTCAAAATAACTGTAGATCCGTAAGAATTTAGAAATTGCAGGCCTAAAAGATTATTCAGATTTCACATTTGGATTTTTTCAGGTGAGTGGGAAATTTATATACAAAGTATACAATGACTTAATTATTTCGCTTGTGTTAGATCTTAAATATATGCCTAACGTTGATCACATCTGTTTATAATATTGTTAAATCTGAAATAATGCCTATCAGATCTGTTTATGAATGTTGTTAAAATTTGAAAGTAAAAATTTGTGGTTTGAATAATATATACTATGTATGCTTACTTGATTGTTTATATTATTGCCTACAATTGTGTTTAATATATATTGTGGTTAATGTAAACACCACAGATCTAGAAATCAATCCCACAATACATAGCTAAGATGTAGTTTTATTCCAGATCTGTAGTTTCGGTGTAAAAAGGTAAATTTTGTAATTTTGGTTAAAAACATATTAACCTGTTTGTGTTCAACTTTGTTTGGGGTTTTAACTAAGTTGTTGTAAATACGTCCTTTTCATCTTTACAAATATAAAGAAATTATTTGAAACCAATAAGAAATATGTCCAAATTCGAAAAAGGGAAAGGTTGTGTAATTCTACGGATAAATATATATATATATATATATATATATATATATATACACACATACATATATTTGTGCACAGTTTACACCAACTATTCCAAAATATATATAATGTATATTTCTTATGGTTTGAAGTATGTTTATTCCTCTTTTAAATATTCTTGCATAATTCTTAATAATTACGGTAGACCGCCTTTTTACAAGATTTAGAATCTTATTACAAATTAGATGTGAAAAGGAATGTTTGGTTATTAGTTTGAACCAAAACATTAAATTTAACATTAATAATAATAAAGGAAAATTAACAACGTTAAATGTGCAAAAATGTGTATATAATACACACACATTATCCGTCCAAACATACGTAAACAACGAAATACACATATTATAACTAATATTTGCATGTTTTAATGGTTTTCATTTTATGGAATTATACATTAAAATGTAATCCATATTAAATGGAAAAATATATTATGACCATTTTATCCATAGATGGAAACTAATTGGCTAAGAATAGGTCCTAAATAAAATAAGTGAAATTTATAACCATATTTAATTTGGGGAAAACGAGTAAGTTAGTAAAATAGTTACAATTTCTAAATTAGCCAGGATTAATTTTGTAAACCCCAATCAGGAAATTAAATTATAACCACACTAAGATACGAGGTTAATCCCAACTTATGGTAGAAGTCTACCCAGAAACTCCCGACAAATCCAGCATCCACAAGTGGTCGGCTTAATGTGAGAGGTCTGGTGTGTGTGTGTGTGTACACACACATACGCACACACAAACACACACACATATATATATACAATAACCAAAAATTTATAAATTAGAATTAGCAGCATCTGTCGGGGTACAATAAATATATATATTTTGGACTGAAAATAAGGATATTTATGAGCGTCCATTGTCTTAGGAATATGACCGTTAGGGTCATAAATGTCAGGTAACCTTAATAAAGGTGATAAAAGAATTAAATGCGTATTAATGGGAACCATGCATATTAATAAATACTAATTCCATAGAAGATGGGAATAAGTAATCAAACCTTTTAGCTTGAGAAGTGATAGAATTTCCTTGACTAGTAAACCTAGAATAAATGCAACTAGAAAATAAAGAGTGGACTTAGTAGGTAAATAATTTTAGTTATTATTTACCATAGTAGCCTATGACGATAGCTAGCTTGCAGAGTGTTGATTATTTCTAAAAAATAAGGTTTTATCCATGAGTGAGGTCTTAAGTGAATAGAAGGGGTCCTCTTACCATCCTTTGGGAGAAACCATTTAGGAATAATCTATAAGCGTAGCCTGCTTTGGGGTTAAGGTCATAAGTGGTTAGATCCACCTATAAAAAGATATTAAGCGATCACGTATCCCACCTCCCATAAATGGACGTATTAAAGGCTAATTGGTACGAGCTTGATAATCTTCACGAATAGTCCACTTCCTTAAGTCGTAAGTGACTTGGGTCGAGGATTCCACCTGGGAATAAGTCCTCCTGTTAGGGGTCTTAAATGGTGTGGGAATCCTACCTAAACCTGGATTTAAAAATGGCCAGTATGATCATTCCATATGGCTACTATCCTATGGGAAGTATTAAGCATCTAGTGGATTATTCAATAAGGCCAGCTAAATAGTAACGAGGGGCATTCCACCGGGTGGTCTTAAATGGCGTGCTACGTCTACCTAACCGAGTTGTCTTAAATGAATTCTTACTATCTCTCGCCTTATGCGGGGCATGTGTTTATATACGGAAGCCTTAATTAGTAGGACTAGTGGCTAGTGTCCTCTAGTTTATAATAGCATTGAGTAAACCATCGAGAGGTATTAAGTGGCTAATTAGTCCGTCTAGGGTCATAAGTGATCGAGAGAATCCACCCTTATCTATCATTTGATAGTGAGGCATTAAGTGGCTAAGTATATACAAATAAATAACTAAACTTTGTAGTTGAGAGCCCAACTCTTGATTGGTAATTAGTTAACAGATGGTTTAAAGGCTTCATAAATATATGCGTGAACTTTCTATCTCGATATCTTTATCATTGGGAACACTACCTCGGGTTTGGTTGTTGGAGTCATGTGTAAATGTTTACCAGGTTAGGCTAGAATTACTATCCTTAATAGGCATATATCACTGGTTGAACCAAACGGAATACATCTATGTATTGTAAACTACGTTGTACTCTTTCTGTTCATAGAACTTTTTGTTCTGACCCGCCTCCTCATTATAACCTCCTAGGTTTTCTAGAGAAGGTCTGGTTCTCACAAGTGTCTAAGTTTGGCTTTCGATTCTTGTTCTCTCATGCTCAGTATTTAGATTGTGACTCACTTTTATAACATAGTTACTTGAGTTAATACTAGTCTATCCTATTTTGTTTCCGCTGAGTTATTTTATCATACTCTGATTATGCTCATGCTCATTTATTTGTAGGTACCACATTTACACTCCTCATTCTCAGATGTGTTCGAGTTTCGACGTTTTTTCGAAATTTAGGCTCAGAAAAGTGTGGGGTGTTACAACTCCTCTATTTGTTCCACTTATATTGTCCAACCCCATATGGACGTGCTTCTTTTTAAACTTTTAGTTATATATATATTTTTTTTCAAAAATCATTTGGTTTTTCTTTTTTTTCTTTTTTTTAAGAACCTTATTGAAAAATCTTAGTGAGATAACATATTATTCATAGAGTTACAAAAAAATTCTTTTTGTAATATATATCGTTATTTTCGTGTAATTCCCAAAAATACAAATTTCATAACGAAACATATTAGTCCTTTAAAAATTCTGTTCCTCAAACCATACATATATGCATATATATATATATATATATACATACATACATATGTGTATATATATGGAATTTAGGCAGACCAACAAATTTCTTTCTCTATAATAAATTTGCGATTTTCAAATTTTCCTTTTTTGGAACATAATTTTTCATCCCATCTTTAATCTGTTAGAAACCTTTATATCCTTTCTGTTTAAAACATATAAACATTAAACCATTTTTTCCCTAGCCAGATCTATTACTTACTTCAATTTGATGTTTATATAAAGATCTAACTCTCAGTCCGATAGTTATAATTATGTATCAACTTAACCCTATAAGTTATTTTTCTTTAAATGAAATTTCTAGAATCCTTGTCTTGTGCCCAAATAACATAACCTTGGTGAGAACCAAACTCTCGATCATCAAGCATAACTAATGGTGAAATTCAATTCTTATATCCTATCGAAATTTAAGGTGTAGTTCCAAGTTAAATCTTTTTAAGGTGTTAATTACTATGCTTAGACTTAGTCTTGGTTATTCCTCGGCCTTAGAGAACTGACCACAAGACAATACAAGGTTTTCAATAGTAGCAATATATACTCCCAATGCGTCTATCCTAATAATTCTTATACCAAAGTACAAAAATTTAATGTCAACTACATTCTTATTTTTACAAAGAGCATAAGAAAACAAAACATCATAGGAAACTCGAACTCAATTAATCTTTATTTCTTATGATCCAATTTCTTATGGGGCACAACAAACCGACAATACATGTTCATTGAATTTTCAAACCTTTCTCATAATAGGTAACACCTCCATGGCCTAATTGAAAATTTGATGGTGGTTATCCCATTTTTATGGTATAGTTATTCCAAAGTAACTACTCTCGTGGGTCCTCTACTAATGCTACTACGAAGAACTGATACTAAAGTATTGATCAAAACTCTTTACAAATAGTTTTTCAATTTATGTCTCAAAAGCTAAAGTCCTCTTAGTAAGGTACGTCAATAAAATCTGTT
The DNA here is from genome assembly GCA_030737875.1 of Allium sativum. Taxonomy (NCBI): domain Eukaryota; kingdom Viridiplantae; phylum Streptophyta; class Magnoliopsida; order Asparagales; family Amaryllidaceae; genus Allium; species Allium sativum. The sequence continues at coordinate 750,941,031 of CM060915.1, forward strand.
TCTTGGAAAAAATTCAATAACTTTCTCTAATAACTCACTAACCTAAGAAATTTCCTTACCATACAAAAGTGATTCTTAGAGAACTTGGTCTCAGATCCATGTTCTTATAAGGTATTGAATACCTTAACTAAATACTGATTATCCCTTGCTATCCTTTCGTTAGACGAACATATAATCCACACAAACCCCTACAACTTACTTCAAAACCTCACCAAACACCTTACCACACAAGTAAACAATTAGAAGAGGCACAAGCTAGTTTAAAAGGTATGGCAACTGCTTCTAAAATTCACTGGATATTCTGCGAGTGACTTCGCCTTTAATCCTTTCCACTACTCACAAATGGTAAGAATCACTAATGAAGAAATCTAACTACGGGAAAATCTTGGTTCCTACTAATAACCAAAAAGACCATCTGCATGATGCAAAGAATATCATTTCTTCTTAAATAACTTACTTTTGATTACTGCAGAGCTATTTTCCCTGTAGAAAAGATGAGTGGTTCCTCTAATCTAAAAATGCTTACTCTTATTAATCTTTTCCAAAAGTTCCTTAATTTTTCCCCAAATCTTTCTACTATGGTTGAAGTCTAATAACTTCCTCAAAATACATCTGGAAAGCTCTTGTCATGATACAGTATTCAATCCACCAAAAGACTGGTCTAAGAAGTAAAATAATTCATCCCAGCTGATTTTTCATAGGCCAATCCTAGAGTATGGCTACTATGCATGCCCCAAGTGACTATCCTCCTCTCAACCTCAAAGATGGGTCATCATATAGCTAACCTGTCTGTACTCCAAATCAATTCTCACGTAATAATGCTATAAGCATCGCTTTATATCTAGAAAATCTTTTAGCCATAGGTGTGAAACTCAACTTTCTTATTTCCTTAAGGACTATGTGCTTTACTGGTAATGCTACGGGTTTAGCATGGTCATAAATTTGAATATGAAAATCAATCTCTCTTCTAGGAGGTAGCCTTTTAACCTTTTTCAATATTCAGATAATCTAGAACAACGGGATCTGAATTGACATCGCCTAGAGATGCGCTATAGGAAATAGAAAAATTAACAACACTAACCCCTCAAGTCACAAGATATATTAGGAGTTCGTCTACTGCATGTCTTAGCCCGACAACTCTCCTCTTGCAATTAGAATAGCTCCAAGTGATTAACTAATATATCCTTAGGGTTTTCCTATCTCGAAAATATCATAACATAAGCATCTCAGTCAAACTCTACTATTAATGCAAAAATCCATGATAACCAACTATGTAGCTAACTAATCTAGACCTAAAACCAACCCATAACTTGAGAATCCCTAAGCATCCCCCATATCTAGAATCTCTAGTCTCAAACCCCGACCCATCATGAATAACCATGTCGTTCCTCCTAAAGGGTTAAGAAACTACAAGTGGGTCTAGAAATGTGTATAAGTGCAAACAATCAATAAGTGCAACTAATGCACATTATATAGAAGTGGGATTTACAACATCTATAAAGGACAACTTTGTTAGACCTATAATACAGTTTCCTTACATGTTCTGTCTCATATCAGCGTGACTATGGCCTAATGCAGCCTCCCCCTAACTAGTGAATCAAAGTAAAGGAAAAATATCCCTAGATCAGATAGGAAAACTAGAAAGAACTAGAGAGAGAAAGCACCTCTTTCGTAAACCTTTACCTATTTCCATTTCTTGATCCTTCTGAGCAACACCTTCCCTAATACACTCTCGGGATAGTACCCACATAAATTATTTCCCTTTTAAAGCTAATAATATCTTCCTAAATCCTTACGATAACACTTCTTAAGTTATCTCACAATCCTTGTCCACTATGTTGCCTTGTCCATACTAGAACCTACTTAACATTTGTCAAGTAGTAAGTTTATCTCCTAACCTTGGTTCCACAAAGAACTCACACAGAATGAACTGAACGGGTTTATCCACAGATCAAAAATTAAACCAATAATTTATCATCTCAATATAAGTAGGTAAGCTTAGACAGGTCATTCTATAGATAACTCAACGAAGAAAGGAAATAATAAAACAAGGAAAGAAGATGAACGTGAGGGATTTTTGTAAAAATTTTACTTTCAAAAATACAACTATTTTTGAAAACCTATTTTTCTTAAGAAAAATACATTATTTTAAAGTAATTTTTTAGGAATCCTATAACCTTAGGCTCTGATGCCAAATGAAACACCCTGCACCCCTTAGTATTTGTTAAACAGGTCATACCAAGGAACATGGAGCATTGTAGGTACAAATAAACTAATCACAGTGACTAAGGTTCATAAGACATAAAACAGAAACAACGAAAACATTTATTTTTCAAAAAATTATTATTCCATAACAATGCTTTACGAAAAATAAGTTTTAATGTAAAACACATGTCTTACATAATCTCAGCTTAAATCAGATTATTCGGTAAATTATTTCTCCTCTCAAGTATGGAATCAAGTACACCAAATAGAAAGAAGATAAGATCTCGGATATTAATTCTCCTAATCTGTTATTATCAACTAATCCCTGACCAGTGAGCCTAACGAGGAAAAGGAAATAGCACAAAGAGGAATGGGTCAGGCTTAAAGTATGGTGAATGGTGTAATAGAATGACTGAGTTATATAGAGAAAAAGACACAATGATAGATTTAGTGTCTGATAGAGTAATTATCTGTGTAAAACTAAAAAGGATGGACATATTGGAAAGATATATAGGAAAATATACTTGAATTCTATAAATGAAGATATGTTCGATTGTTTGCACTTCTCAACTAATGAACTTAATAAACATGATTATGATAATTTCCTAATACTACCAATTGATCTTATTTATCCTACCAATCTATCGTCTCATATAGTAATTATGTAACTATGGATCTAAGGCTTTATCCTACCCAATAATCCATCAATAAAGACATAACCAATTGCTTTTGGAAACAATAGTGAATTATTTTCCTTCGTTGATGTCACTGCGCACTCAGAGCCGGAACGCACCCACACACCGTTATCCCTGTTGACCCTCAATTTACCCAAATCAACATAACTGTGCCCAACCTCCACCACCATTTATTGTGAGACCATCAGTCAAAAACCAAAAAGGTGTTGCTGGTATGGATCCTAGTAAACAAAAGTTTGAATTTTCACCCCTTCCCAGTCCCCCTTGATCTAAATCTTCTTTATCAATAACTTATTTTTCCTAACCAGCACTTTGCTGTTGGAATGGACCACTACTATTACGTGCTTAGTCACTTAATCCCAGATCTAAGTTTATAACTGTAATAAGGCTTTTCATTAAAATTTTCAGTTATGACCACCATGTTATAATTTTATTTACAAGCATGTCCAATTTATCTGTTATGATTAATATATCTATACAGTTATCATAATATTATTCTTCTTCTTTGTTTTTCTCCAATTTATAGCCCATGTTATAATTTACTGCAAATTCTCATTGATTTGCCTATTTCAGTCAAATTTCTTTGTAATTACAGATCTATACTTTATGCATAATTTTTCTGTAAATTTAGCCTTTTTCATTATTCCATCTTTGCATAATTATTAATTTACATCTACTTTTCGCATGAAAAAAAGGATTAAATCAACCGTCAATAAACTTAAATGTACAGATCTTAGCTTGTTTTAGGCATAAACCCAAAATTAGTGTAGAAATTATAAAATGACTGACACGCATAAATAATGAAAAAGGGAAGAAGATTGAAAGTCAATTTTTAGAGCTTGTATTAAAAGAGAACTGTAAGAAAATATTGATAAATACTTATATAAAATATCTTATAAAAAAAGAACTTACAGTAACACTAGCTAATAGAAAAATTATTTAAAAACTGTAAGAACAACAAAAAATCTATAACTATTATAAAACCTATCTTAAATTATCAATAGTCTAAATAATTACACAACCATGCGTGGTTCTAAGCTTTCCTTCGTAGCCTCTGTAGATCCCGTCTCTAATAGAATTATAAAAATATTTTATTTTGTAAACTCTTTTACCAGAAAAGTGTAGATTAGGTCTGTCTCGAGAAAATAGCTAGGTCTAGGGGTCTATTTATAGTGTAGGTTAGGGATCTCAAACTATTGGATTTATAAAACAAATCTTGGTCAGTCATGTCACTCAACCAATCATAGCTCTCTAATTTCAAAATCAACCAATAGAAACCAGCCAGTCAGCATCAATTTTAATATTACGTGGTCGCTACTTACTTGGACGCAAATGGCGCCTAGGAAACAACGTGGGTGACATAGGATTCAATCCTTATACTATTTTTTCCTTTTTAATTTGTTCATCCAACTTCTTTCTTTAATAACTTGTTTATACTAGCTTGGATTTCGACAAGTTATATAAGAAAATTGATCAGAAAATTGCTACAAACAAAATGGAAAAGGTTCTTTAGCCAATTTTAGATTTTGTAAAATCTTTTTAACATCTTTCTATTTTTACAATTTATCGTTTTCTAGTAAATTCATAACTCTTCTACTTTACTAATATTATTAAATGTACAGCAAATTCCATTGATATTTGACTTAAAACCTATTTTAATACTCATGTTAATCTTTTATATTCAAACACACATGTTAACATTTGTGAATTAATTCTTTTATTAGCTTTTAATGTTATGGTTATAACTTTAGCCTCTGATTCCTTCATTTACTCTTTTATAACACGTTTTCAATCAATTCTATTTATCACCTTATAACATTATGTTTCTATAACTTTCACTTCTAATGTTCAAGTCCATTAACTAATTATTCTTGAATTTCGATTTATTTCGGATTTAAAAAAATATAAATTGCTCGTGAAGTTACTAAATTAAACATCAGAGTCTCAAAGCAAGTATAGTAGAAATCAAATACAAAGAGGTCACTAATATATATTGAAATAATCAAATAATAGAAATTGGAAATAACTGGAAAATCATAGATAGACAGAGTTTTAGGTAAGTCTTTACCTTCAAAGGATGCATCTCAAATACTGTGATACTCAAGATGACTCAAGCTTAATGTAAAACAAAACACTCGAGTTAGGTTTAACATTCTCAAGCTAGTAAATCAACTCAAGTGTAATGCGCAAGTGAAATGTACAAGTAACTCAAAGGGTGTTTGGGATTTCCACCTTTGAGGGATATGTTAAACTACTTACATATAATAAAATAAGCTATAATATGTGTTAGATCAAAATTTGGACCTAACACCCAAAATTTTCTGATTCTTATAGAGTTTTAGCTGGAGAATGAAGAAAAAGCAGAAAACACACAGAATTTATAGTGGTTCGGCGTTAACGAGCCTACGTCCACTTTATAATTTTATGGATTATACTTTGAAAGCTAATACAATCAATGATTTCTCTCTAGCTCACTTTTACAATTGTGATTTCTCTCAGTAATCTAGTAAGAAATAGTAGTTTGACAATAATGGCGGATTCAGTACTCAATATTGCCAAAAAGCTCTCGAAAAATGCCAAGCTCCGGGCTATTTATAGCTGATTTTGTTAGGCGGATCGTGGTAACACGTGGCACGAATACCGAGAACATCGGATCGCATCGCAGCCGATGAAGAAATAGTCAAATTAGCCATTGTGGATAGGTGTCGCGATCCCCTTGAAAATCGGATCGAGCAAATGGGGAGAATCAGTCAAAATGACGGTTGGGGACACATGTCGCTGGATCCGTGCATCTCGGATCGCTGAAGACTAGCTCGTGCTTGAACGGGTCAGAGGCTTCGCCGTGCTTCAGGGGATCGGATCGGTCTATACTGGGCAGTAATGTATGTACGGATCGAGTCGCGTAGAGGTGTCGTTTCGCTGATGAAACGGAGGCGATCCGATGAGGTGCGATCCGATGAGGGGCGATTCGATGGTGCGATCCGTTCATTCATGTACTTAGGGAACACAGTTTCATACTTTCTTCTTGCGAGTGAACCTGGGTGGCTTGGTCAAAAAGCTAGCCAACATTTTGCCCCCTCGAAGTATGTTTTATCGATGATGGAACATGCTTCGAAACTATAAAAACGTCTTTCCATAAAGAGATGCGAATCAGTGAACAATTCCTTATCTGGGAACTTTCAGAGTCTTCATCATCAAATCTGTCGGTCGTTTACCGATTCGGATCGCATGCGCGTGTCGCGGTCCGTTAGCGAGTCATTCGCCTCGTTCTTTGGTGAGCACTTGGGCTTCTTCACGGGACGGAACGAGGTGGGCTTTTCTTCAAAACGTGGTGGGCATTTGGTTCGCGGCCCGTCTATTTTCGCGGATCGAATAAGACAAAAAAGGGGAGACAAACGGTCGCCCTTTTGCCAATATAAATCGACCCTCCTCTTCACTTTCTTCCTTCTTCTCGCTTTTGAATCGTACCACCAGCTCCATCGAGGAAAAACTTTAATTTCGATTTCCAAATTCTTGCTCGATTTCGAACTTTAAAAAGGTAACTAGACGATTTCTCTTGAGTTTCTACCGTGTTCGCACTAGTTTAGAGAGTATGGACAGCAGGATTTTATAGGATTTGGTGAGAATAAACGTGAGCGTACCAGGTGTGAAGAGGAGAGTTGAGGAAGGAGAAGGAAGGGATGACCAGGTCGGTTCATGGGCGAGGTCCGAGTTCGGAGTGGTGGCGAGACGAGGGGAGAGGGTACTGAACTGGAAAGTTGATTTGGGCAGCGGACCGGATCGCGGAAATGACAAGGCTGTGATTCATGTGAGTGTCGGATCGCGGAGATACCAGAGCTTCGGTTCGTGGAGGATGGGGCGATGCGGATCGCTAAGAAGCCATCGCGATCCGTTCAGGATGAGTTGGTGCGCCTCAAGGTTCGAAGCTTTTCCATAACCTAATACCCTTCCGCGTATCGAGCCCTTCACAACGATCCGTCCTCACTTCGCGATCCGAACCTGTCTTGCGATCCGATTGCTGATTAAATAATATGATGATGTAACTTTAACAAATCGATGAACAGTTAGGTTAGAGCCCTTGTTACGAACATTCCAGATCGAACAACTGCATAATCTATCAATCGAACGATGACCAATGTCTGGATGATTTTATTGACCCTTGTACTTTTCTTTAATGCATGCACAAGCACACACACCAGCACTTGCACACACGGGGGACGGGTAGTTTTAATCTCATTTTTCATGTTTTCTCGCCTAACAGTAATGTCGGATAATCAATCTTCTTCAAGATCCGTTACAGAAACGGAGTCCGAGGTTCCTGAGCAATACAACCCCGAGATCCCTCCAATTAACCCAGGAGGTGAAGATTCTGGATCTGAGTACGAGGCAACGGAATCGGATCCGTCTGAAAGTACTTCATCTAGTGAAGAGTCTGAGATAGACAGGCGAGCTCCCGACGAGATTCCTGGCGCGCTCGGGATAGAGAAATTTTCTGATTCTTTAGCATCTAAACTCGATGATATAAAGCTTAAAAGAATCTGCCTGAGACATGGGATTCCTTGGGATGATGTGAGGACACCCGATAGTGAAGATAGACCCCACTTAGCTCCGGAAGGGTATATGGCGGTCAGCCGAACCATGTGCTTGGTAGGAGCTATTCCTCTGTTTCCTCCAATCGTCATCGAGACTTTAAAACGACTGGGTATCGCTCCGATGCAGCTTCATCCTAATGCCTACGCATCTCTGTACACCTTATATATTGCATACGCAGAGATCCTACATACCGAACTCACATTTAGAGATTTAACATTCTTCTTTCTTTTCAAGCATCGCTCCTCGGCAACCCCAAATTTCTCTTTCTTTGAATCGGTGGCGAATAGGAAGGTTCTGTATGACGGATACAGCAATATAGGGGATCCTAAGTCTGATTGGTTCTATGTAAAGAAACAGGCCGGGTGCTCAAGAAGATGGCTTAAATCAAGTAAACTTTAATCTTTTGACTGAATATCTTGTTCAAGAAGCCGAAGCATTAACATTCTCCCCCCTTTTTCTTTGTTTTAAACAGATCACGTCTTCCCGAAGACGGAAGGCCCGTTATACAATAATCGATTGTCTATTCTTCTACAAAGCAGATCCGACTTTCTAAGGATCAAGAAGTGCATCACTGACGAGAATCTTCATAAGCATCGTCTTCTAGATATAAGATTTGGACTTGGCGCTGGCGGCAAACCCTATAGATACGTGCCCCCAATGGAGGGAGAGGGAACATCGCAGGCAGTAGAAACGACAAAATTTTGCAAGAGTCCTTCCCCGATAATCATTCAAGATGATGAGGACCTGAACATATACAGAGGGGATGAGGCCCGTGGTGACAAGTCCAAGAAAATCCCAGTTTCTCCTCCGATCGAACCCGCTGCTCCCGATGATTTGACAGAAGAACAGTTATTCGACGAGCTGAGCAAAATTCCTCTGCCCGATGATGTATACACAGAGAGGGACTTTGAAGGGGAGCCGTTTTTCCCTGCTTCTGAGGAGACCATCGCTCCAATTAGAGAGCAAGAAACTACTCAGATGAGCATGACTCCAGGCCCGGGTCTGTTAGGGGGAATTATATGGGATGCACAAATCACACACACTGCCTGACCCCGCACTTTTATATCAACAGTATTCAAAGTTTTAATATGCTCTTATCTCCTTTGCAGGAAAGATGTCTCGCAAGCGGTCTTATTCCTATCGCTCTCTTCATGAAGGCACACCCAGTCTTCATCTGAGTTCCGAGCGCTCTCGCGGCCTTTCTCACAGGCCTACTTCTTCGCAACCCCGGTCTCCACCGAAATCGACATCTGGCAAGCTTCCCAGTTATACGGTAGCTCCTGCAGGGGGGAAGAAACTTCCTAAAGAGTTAACTCCTCCGAAAAGTGCACCCTCACACAGCAGGTCGTCAAAAAGGCACTACGAATCTAAAGATAAGAGCAAGGATCTGAACAAAGATTCTGAGAAGGAGAGGAGTGACATTGTCCCCTCCAGCCAGCCAGAGTTAGCTGCCCCCGGGTTACGAGATTACATTCATGGTCCCGAGAATCAAGGCAGGCTGGAAAAGTTGCGGGAACAATTCCCCGACATCTTCTTTGAAAGGATGACGTTTGTTCCAGCCTTGGAACCGGTCCTTAAAAACTGGGATAATGAAGTTGTCGGGCACATTCGCCATGTAGCCAGACAGTATGAGATGATGAAGAAACATGCGGTTAATCTTTCAGAAGTCATTCGAACGCTTGAAATGGAAGCCCATAGGTCTAAAGCAAAACTTGATAACAACGAAAGGGCCAGGATAAAGATGGAGAAGGACTTGGAAGATGCTCAATCCCAACTCGCCTTAGCGCGGAGAGATGCTGAAAATTATAAGATCGAGTTGGAGAATGCTAAGAAGCGCTTTCATTCCGAACTTGACTCCAATAGCCAAGAGAAGATGGCTTTAAAGAAGGAAGTAGAAGATCTCAAAATGGCCAACATTGAGTTGAAGACAGCACAAGGCCATTTTGAAGCTGAGAGAGCTGCTTGGGAGGCAGAAAAAGCAAGTTTGAAAGAAAGTTTAGCTTTGGCTGAAGCGGAAAAGGTGATTTTGAATGATCAAGTCGCGGATGCGGAGAGACGGGCGGCTCTCGCCGAAAAGAATGTTGAAAGTGCCATCGAAATGGCCACTGCTTCTAACAACAAGCTCCTCGAGAGAGAGAAGGATATCGAGGGGTTTGAAGAGATGATTTTTGACTTCCTGGGCCAAGTCCTCAAAACCCGCAACATCTCGTGGATCCCGGATTACCAGGTTACTTTAGCCAATTTATGGGATGCCATCGTTGAGGGTGAGAAGCAGAGATTGGGAGTCGAAGAAATATATGAAGATGAGTTGATGAAGAGCATCTTGAGGGATAACGAGCCCGAGGACCTGGCAGAAGGTCGTCGTCTGATTCAAGCGGAAATGGAAAAGGAGAGGGCCCTGGCTAAGGGTAAAGGCAAAGCTGACGAAGGTTCGAGTTCAGTCGTGGAGCCCAACACCTCCGAAGTTGAGGAATACCATCCTGATGATCCACTAATCCCTTTGGGCCTAACTCTTGTGGTTGTTGGAGCTCCTGTAGCTACCCAAGAAGGAGGATCTGCGGAAGGTATCTCCCTTTTTTCCCCATAATTTGTCAAAGCAATTGTGAATTGTCGTCGTCTGGTAGAACGACCAATTGAATTAGTAACGTGTGTTCCCCATAATACAGGTGGCGAGCCCGTCGACAAGGGTGTTGAAAAAGGAAAAGAGGCGGAGAAGGAGGTCGTCTTGCCAGGTGCCGGTGTTGATATATCGAAGCAGACTGAGGATACAACAGCAGAGAAAAGCATCCTGGCACCTAGTGCTGATGTTCCCAAGGATGGTGAAACCATCGAGGCCTTGAAGGACATGGATGGGCGCCATGTAGAGGATGAGGAGGATATCATTGGCGCCAAAGAGATCGAAGACGATGACGACGAAACTTTGGCCAGCAGAAAAGCTAGGCAGGAAAAGGAAATGGCTTTGAAGATGGCGGGACAAGAGCCTCTGAACATAGTCCCTATCGCGGAACTTGATCCCAAAACTGGGATGATTTTGAAAATCCAGCCCAAATCCATCAGCAGACAACTTCATTTTGCGAATCCTGATGATTTCCCAGCTTCCCTTACTGATAAAAGGAAGAGAAAGGAGGCGGAAGAGGAATCTTCTGAAGAGTCGGATGTTCCTCTCATAGACAAAAGGAAGAGAAAGAAAGGAGATCAATCCGACGCTGACAAGGCGAAGCTGGAGAAACAGAAGCAGGAGAAGAGGTCGAAGCGTAAATAGGATGTTGTCGCTGGTTTATACTTTGTCTTTAGGTTTTCCACTGGCCAAGAAGTGTAATTGTGAGACTGGCCCTCACTTTTGTTTTCTAGGTTGTTTTTCACTTTGTAGGCTTGCAGTATATAAAGGAAAGTTTATCTCTTTTTGCATCATTGTGTACCTGTATTCAAATAAACTTTCCATGTTTAGTCATAGACCATCTAATTATAACTACAAATCAGTCAAACAACAGAAAGAAAAATTAAAAAAATTCGTGCTGCATTGCTGCATTAAAGTTCATGTGTATATGCATATGGCCCCCAATTAATCGTTAATGTAGCACTTAACTAGGGCTTATTAAAGATTGATTGGCATTATTCGCATGTTGCCCCCTATTTCTGAATATGGGGGACTTAGAAAATTTCATAAGATAACTGCTCTTGTGGTACTGAATTTCTGGCACCTTTCTCAGTGCTTAATCACAGACTCCTTTATACCCTCCTGGCGGTCGCCGTGGTTAGAGTTCAAATTCAATAGTTCAGTCGGTCTCTGTTCCTTCAGCAGGGAAGGAGTTCTTTCTCAGCGCTTACTCGGAGACGCTTTTATACTCTCCCTCTCTCTGGAGAGTTAGAGTTCGAGCTCAGCAATTCATTCGCTCCCCGATCCTTCAGCGGGGAAGGAGCTCTTTCTCAGCGCTCAATCGGAGACGCTTTTATACTCTCCCTCTCTCTAGAGAGTTAGAGTTCGAGCTCAGCAATTCATTCGCTCCCCGATCCTTCAGCGGGGAAGGAGCTCTTTCTCAGCGCTCAATCGGAGACGCTTTTATACTCTCCTGGCGGTCGCCGAGGTTAGAGTTCCGTCAAGGCGGTTCCGATCATGGTACACCGCCATGACTTACGGACATCGGCTTCATGTCTGTTATGCTCTCTCTCGGCTCTGGAGAGTTAGAGCGCTATCAACGATATAATTTACTTTATTTCATCCTCAGAATTTTGACTAGTGATTGCATTCCATTCTGATGGAAGGCATCTATAATTATATGCTTCTGTGATCGTTGCATGATTCGCAGTAATTTTCATAAAAATAGAAAGACAAATAAATAATGCAATAAAAGTAAACGACACACAATATTTTTATAGTGGTTCGGTCGAATCATGACCCACGTCCACTTTATAATTTTTTGCTTTAAGAAATCAGACTATTCTAGGCAAGTCGTGCCTTGTACATGGTTTTCAACAAAGCAAAAGAACAGATTTGAAACTTTTATGTTAAGTATGGCCGTAAATGTTGGGCATTCCACACTCTGGGGATTTCCTTTCCATCAACGGTTGCCAGCTTGAAGGTTCCATTATCAAGCTTTCTCAGAATGGAGTACGGTCCTTCCCACTTCGCTCCCATATGAGTTGGGGGTGGAAAGACACGTTTCAGAACCAAGTCTCCGGGTTTCAAGGTTCGGGCTCGAACCTTTTTGTTGTAGTATCGAGCGACCTGTTGTTTGCATCTCAAGGCAAGCAGGTCTGCTTCATCCCTCTTTTCTTCGATCATATCCAGGGACTCAAGGAGCAATTCATTATTGGTCATCGGATCATAATAAGTCACTCGGTGAGAAGGTACTTTTATCTCAACCGGGATGACTGCTTCCGCTCCAAAAGCAAGGGAGAAGGGGGTATGTCCTGTCGCCGATTTATACGTTGTCCTGTAGGCCCATAGTGCCAGGGGCAATTCATTAGCCCACATGGCTCTGGCCCGCTTCAGCCTTTTTTTTAGAATGGACTTAATCACTTTATTCGCCGCTTCGACTTGTCCGTTCGATTGCGGGTGCGCCACAGAGGTGTACCGTTTCTCAATGTGGTATTTCTGGCAGAAGTGTCTGAATTCAATGCTATCGAACTGAGTTCCGTTATCCGTTATCACAATCTTTGGAATCCCGAATCGGCAGATGATGTTTCTAACGATAAAATTGATCACCCGTTTGGTTGTGATTGTAGTCAGTGGTTCAGCCTCGACCCATTTAGTGAAATAATCCACGGCCACAATAGCGAACTTTGCTCCGCCTCTAGCTATGGGGAGACTTCCAATGATATCAATTCCCCACATAGCGAAAGGCCATGGGCTCGTCATTGTTTTTAACTGATTAGGAGGTGCTCTAGGTATTTTTGAAAATCTCTGGCACGCATCACACCGTCGTGCGTATTTTGCTGCATCCTTGTTTATGGTAGGCCAGAAATAACCATGCCGCAACATCTTTTTCGCCAATGTTTGCCCTCCGGTGTGATCGCCGCATTCACCTTCGTGTACCTCTTGCAGCACGCGCTTGATGTCATCATGGGCTATACACCGGAGAAGGGGCATCGAGAATCCTTGTCTATAAAGAACTCCGCCTTGCAGAATGTATCAGCCAGCTTTACGAGTTACTTTACACCTCTCGCTTTTCTTGGTCGGAAGCGCTCCATTCATCAAGTAATTCTTCAGAGGGGTCATCCACGACTCCCTTTCTGGTTCCGTCTCTAGTATTGGATCGATTTCCATTTGATCTATACTAGGGGACCGTAGTACTTCAACGGGGGCTAGACCGGTCTCTTCAGGATCGTCGGAACTAGCCGTCTTTGCCAACTTATCCGCCTGCTGATTCTCTGACCGCGAAATGTGAGATATGCTGTAGTGATCAAAGTCGTTCAGCAACTCCTTCACTTTCTTCAAGTATAAAATCAATCTTGCACTTTTGGCTTGGAATTTTCCAGTAACCTGATTCACAACTAACTTGGAGTCGCAAAAGATGTCCAGCTTTGTGACTTCTAACTCCTTTGCGATCCTTAGTCCGGCTATCAGGGCTTCATATTCGGAGTCGTTGTTAAAGGCGTGAAACTCCATCCGGATAGCATAGGATATCAATCGTTTCCCGGGAGTTTCAAGCACTATTCCAGCGCCGGATCTCTTGTCATTCCTAGCGCCATCAGTATACAATCTCCAGGCACTGGGATCGAGAAGTAATTTTGAGGGGTCAACTTCTTCGTTTGCTATATCCTCCTCCGGGACGGTAAACTCTGCTATGAAGTCGGCTATCACTTGCCCCCGAATTGACCGTCGGGGCTGAAAGTTCAGATCAAATTGACTTAACTCAATGTTCCATTTGAGTAATCTTCCAGACGCCTCTGGTCTCTGTAGAACTTGCTTGAGTGGATGATCGGTGTATACGGTAATGGGATGCGCCTGAAAATAATGTCGAAGCTTTCTAGAGGCGATCAGTAAACTATACGCCAACTTTTCTATCCTTGGATAATTACGCTCTGTTGCCGTCAATTTTTTGCTCACGTAATATACAGGTCTTTGGACCTTATCTTCTTCTCTTACCAACGCTGAGCTGATCGCGTGGGATGACACTGCCAAGTACACGAATAAGTCCTCGTGATCCATCGGCTTAGATAATATCGGAGGTTTCTCCATGTGTCTCAGCAAGTTCTGAAATGCTTCTATGCAGTCACGCATCCATTTGAAGTGGCGTTTTCCTCGCTTTATCAATTCAAAGAATGGGATGCATTTGTCCGTAGCCCTGGAGATAAATCTTCCTAGTGCGGCTACTTTTCCTGCAAGGCTTTGCACATCCTTAATTTGCCTAGGTTCCTGAATGTCTCTGATTGCCGCGATCTGGTCTGGATTAATCTCAATCCCACGAGAACTGACGATGAACCCCAAGAATTTTCCAGAGGCGACACCGAATGAACATTTTGTTGGGTTGAGTTTCATCCCGTACTTTCGAAGAATGCCGAACATTTCTGCCAAGTCCGTAGTGTGATTGGAGGATTGTTTGAACTTAACCAACATGTCGTCAACGTATACCTCCATTGTCTTTCCAATTTGGTTATAGAACATTCTGTTCACTAACCGTTGATATGTAGCGCCTGCGTTCTTCAAGCCAAAGGGCATTACTACATAGCAATATAATCCCAGATCCGTAATAAAACTAGTGTGTTCTTGATCTGGAACGTGCATTGGAATCTGGTTATATCCTGAATAAGCATCCATAAAGGATAGAAGTTCATGACCCGCCGTTGAGTCCACCAACTGATCGATCCTGGGTAACGGAAAGCTGTCTTTCGGGCAAGCTTTATTCAAATCCGAGAAATCGATACATGTTCGCCACTTCCCGTTGGCCTTCTTTACCAGGACTGGATTTGAAATCCAGTCCGGGTAGATCGAGTCTCTGATAAATCCATTACTTTTTAGCTTTCCAACTTCTTCTTTCAAGGCAGCGGACCTCTCTGGGCCCAGCATTCGCCTTTTTTGTTTTACCGGAGGATGTTTAGGGTTAATGCTTAATGAATGGCTCATGATTGATGGAGATATCCCGCACATGTCTGCGTGGGTCCAAGCAAATACATCCAAGTTATTTTTTAAGAAATTCGTCAGTTCTTTAGCGAGATTCAGATTTAACTGGGATCCAATCTTAAGGACCTTCTCTGGGTCACTATCATCAATCGGTACATCCACAGTTGTCTCGTTGGGAGTCGCCATTCTGCCCCCAGGTTCTTGGTCCTCTCTGGGATCTATATCCTCGGGCAACTCTCTGGGCGACTCTCCTACTGTTATCCTCTTTAATTGCTATAAGGTCTCCGCCCTTGTAGGGGGAGAAGCGCCCTTGGTTTCTATGTCCCCTCCATTGTGGAGTAGTTTTAGCTCTGCAACATAACACGCTCATCCGGCAACCTGATCTCCTCTGACAATACCAATGCCAGCTTCCGTAGGAAATTTCAATAATAAGCACCAGGGGGCTATACAGGCTCTAAACTTTGCGAGGGCCGGTCGGCCCAGGAAGGTATTGTAGGGTGATTCAACATCCAAAACAACGAAGGGAAGGATTCTCACTCTCTGGCGTTCTCCTTCCCCAAGCGTAACTGGTAACTCTACATAACCCATTGGAGCGGTGGATGCTCCGTTAAATCCACGGATCCATCCCTAACAGGGCTTCAAGTCTTTTATCTCGAGGTTCATCTGGTCGAATGTCCTTTTGAAAAGAATGTTGACGGAACTCCCGTTGTCCACCAAAACCTTATGAACAGTGGTCGGGCCAATAGGTACTATGATTACAAATGGATCTTCAGTCGGAGCATGGACTCCAATACTTTCTCGTTCTCGGAAAACGACATCGTCGGACATCATCTTTTGTTGCTTTATCGCGACGTTGACCTCGGGGTCGCTACACTCCCCTACCTCGAGGTGTTGCTTGGCTGCATTGACATACTGATCCAACGCCTTGGAACTGTGTCCGGCGAGATAAAGCCCTCCAATCACGGTATTGATGACAATGTCCTTTCCCTTTTGCTGGGCAGTTGGCTTGACAGTAGGTTGATTCTGGTTCTGATTTGGGGCATGTCCGGCTTGTCCCCTGTCTCTGGGCGTTACTCTATATTCATCTAATTTTCCTTCTCGAAGAAGCCTCTCGACTACATCTCTTAGGTGACGGCATTCATTTGTCGAATGGCCATGTATCTGACGAAAGAGACAAAACTTCCCGGTTTCGCGTTCTTTTTCCGTCGACTCTCTGGGAGGTGGCCTCTTATTCTGGAGGACGTTGTACGAATCCATGAAGATATTTTCCAAAGTATCATTTATTGGCGTATAACTCTCAAAAGCCCTGGGACGAGTCCTTCTCTGGGAGTTGTTCCCTCGATTCCTCTTCCGGTTGTTGCCATTACTGTTATTATCATTATTTCCTGACTGACGGCCACCCTGATTTCGATTTCCGACATTAACCTCGACCTTCCCTGAGCTGTCTCTTGTCTGCTTAATGGCGACATTGCTCTGGATTTCCTCTTTATCGGCCGTTTTTGCCTTTCGGTTAGCATATACTTCTTCCCGGCGTAAATGTACGTTAGCTTTTTCGTAGAATAACTCTCTAGTATGGGGTGGCTTTCCGGCCAGGTATCTCCCAAATTCAGTGTCTTTATCTACTCCGTCAATCAGAGCTGCGACAACGGTTGGCTCATGAGGATCTTTAACTTCAGTAGCGACCAGGTTGAAATGGTCTAGGTACACCCTCAAACTCTCGCCTGGTCGTTGCTTAACAAGGAACAAGTCAATCACACTCTTTGTCTTTTGTGCGTAGATGCGGAACTGTTCCACGAACCTTTCACTCAACTCCCTGAAGCTGGAAATTGATCTTGCTGGTAAGCGAGTAAACCATAACAATGCTACATCCTCCAAGAATATGGGAAATGCTTTGCACTTAACAGCGTCAGAAGCTGCGGCAGCGGTCATTGACCAAGAATATCTCATCAGATGTTGGACGGGATCAGATCTACCCGCGTAGCGGTTCATCTATGGCATGTTGAAACGCCTCAGGAAAGTCGCATCCAAAATATCATCAGTGAAAGGGGTATGACTGCGGTCAATTCCCCAATCTTCATTTCGTTGTCCACGGCTATCTGCCAGAATTTGATGAATCATAGCTGCAACGTTTGCACTGGTCAGCGGAGGTTCGGGTTCAGTGCCTCTTGCTCGGTGGGGTTCATTAATCTCTCTTCCGGGAGCAGTCATGAAATCCGGGGCTCGAATTGGGCTTCGTTGCCCCTTGTTACCATGAGCATTTGCACGACGACGGGGCTGAGGTCGTCTGTCCTGTACAGGGCTGTCCACACCCCGAGCTCTGGGAGTTGCGGTGTGATCATTCACATTACGGTTTGAGGGCCCTGCACCCAGCGCCTCTTCTTCCCGTGACGGCAGGGTTCCAAATCGAAGCTGCTCTATGTTTTCGGGTCTCTCATATGGTCGCCGTAGAGGTCTCGGCGATTCCTCTGACGAAGAAGAGTATCCTGGGGTTGGCGGACGGACTGGTGGCGTCCTTTGCCTTGCGAGATCATCAAGCCTTCTATCCATAGCGGTCAAATTTTGTCGCAGAACGGAGCTTTCCTGCCTTTGAGTAGCCAATTCATCAAACAGTCTCTCCCACATTTCGGAGAAGCGAGAGAGATCCCCCTCAGTAACGGGAGCAGAAGGGTCATATTGATCATCATCAATTTCTCTTATGCGCAAAGAGCTTGAGCCAGTTTGAGCGGAGGGGCCAGGACGATTGGGGCGAGCCATAGGCTCCTTTCCAGGTCTAGTTGTAGTCCGGTCATCAATTCGGATTGCTGTGGATCGAGGATGGTGGCTCGCAGCGCCCCCCTGGGATCGGTTCATGGTCACGGTACGTGGAGGATTCGAAGCGTTATCGCGGGATCGAGTAACAACCCCTTCAGCAGTCCGGATCGCCTCGTCCTCGTTGACTCGGAGCGTGGCATCTTCATCGGATCGGTTCGCCCCCGGCGCTCCGCGATCCAAAGTTCCCTCATTGCCTAGCTCGTGCACACTATCTTCAGCTGCTTCATTCGCGATTTCATTGGTTCGTGAAGCGCGTATTTCCTTAGATCTCTTTCCAGCTATGATATCAGATGTCGCTGGAATCTTCAAAGAATTGAATAGTGAAGCTTTAGGACTGTTTTCTCAGTAAAAGCACCAAAATGTTAGATCAAAATTTGGACCTAACACCCAAATTGTTCCGATTCTTATAGAGTTTTAGCTGGAGAATGAAGAAAAAGCAGAAAACACACATAATTTATAGTGGTTCGGCGTTAACGAGCCTACGTCCACTTTATAATTTTATGGATTATACTTTGAAAGCTAATACAATCAATGATTTCTCTCTAGCTCACTTTTACAATTGTGATTTCTCTCAGTAATCTAGTAAGAAATAGTAGTTTGACAATAATGGCGGATTCAGTACTCAATATTGCCAAAAAGCTCTCGAAAAATGCCAAGCTCCGGGCTATTTATAGCTGATTTTGTCAGGCGGATCGTGGTAACACGTGGCACGAATCCCGAGAACATCGGATCGCATCGCAGCCGATGAAAAAATAGTCAAATTAGCCGTTGTGGACAGGTGTCGCGATCCCCTTGAAAATCAGATCGAGCAAATGGGGAGAATCAGTCAAAATGACGGTTGGGGACACGTGTCGCTGGATCCGTGCATCTCGGGTCGCTGAAGACTAGCTCGTGCTTGAACGGGTCAGAGGCTTCGCCGTGCTTCAGGGGATCGGATCAGTCTATACTGGGCAGTAATGTATGTACGGATCGAGTCGCATAGAGGTGTCATTTCGCTGATGAAACGGAGGCGATCCGATGAGGTGTGATCCGATGAGGGGTGATCCGATGGTGCGATCCGTTCATTCATGTACTTAGGGAACGCAGTTTCATACTTTCTTCTTGCAAGTGAACCTGGGTGGCTTGGTCAAAAAGCTAGCCAACAATATGTAATGTCTATCAGTAAAATATAGTATAGAAAATAGCATTAAGGAATTACCATTATCCCCCTTAACACATTTTATAACATTACTGTATAGTTCGCATATAACATACCAGTAAACCATTGGTAGATGGGGATGCGCAGTGATATAAATAGCCTTAAATCAAACTTGTAGTAGGCTCAGTCAAGATAAATATAAGAGGGCACATGGGCAATGCCCAGGGTAAGATACTATCTTTTTTCCCTCTCGAACTGGTAGTAACGCATAGCCGCAACTACCGACCACCTCGAATAACAAACCCATATTGAGGGTGTGCACCAATCAATTACAAATAAATGTCTAGTATTACGAAGAAGTGTGTCAAATAGGGGTAGAAAAACCACTTAGTTTAGTGTAGCTCCTGTTTAAGTCATTTTAATTATGATATGAATGTCAAGGCTATCAATTATCATTCCCCTACTTCATTCAAGTAATCATTTGTCAAACCAACCCATTCGTTACGGATCATCCTTAACTTACATAGTTGTTAAAGTGGTTCTAGTACTGATAGAGAGTATATCAATATCTTGCTCCAGTCTCTTTAACGACCAATCGTCATTTTCCACACTATTGTCATATATTTTTAAATAAACAACATATTTCTATGTCATAAGCCAATTTAGTTCAAAATTTTATTTCCATTATCATTTTCTCAAATCGATTTAATATTGACTCGGTTTAAAATTTCAAATCTCATATTACAAAATGGTACATTATCAAATTTTGAATTTCAATTTTAGTTTTCCTTGTTACAAATTTCGTTATTCAATGAGATCTTTATATCCAAACAATTTAGATTTAAAGTAGTCGAACTTGGAAATAGACTTTTATTCAAAATAGTTAAATTATATATAATAGTTTAATAATTATAAAACATATAATAATTAAATTGGTTATAAAAATTTATAATAGTTAAGTTAAAAGCTAGTTTAATTAAAGTAGCTAAATTTAATATAAAATAGTTTAATTAAAATAATTGTAAAATATAATAGTTAAATTTAATATGTAATAGTTTATTTTGGCAACCCAGCCAGCTTTTATAGTGATCTGAACATTGTTTTCATTACAATAAATAATGAGTACATAAAAATACAAGTGCAACACCCTATAAAGCTCACCCTAAATAGACATTTAAAATCAGATGTAAACAACAACAACAAAGAAGAATATATTAATAAAATATTAATGGTCTGAAAAATAGAATTTTGGGCAATTCAGAATTGGGCCATGAAAATATTACAGCTGTATTTATGGCAATATTCTGATCCTTTTCCATATTTTATTTACTAGGAATGGAGTCCGTATGCAGAAGTTATTAATAAAACAAGTTATATGTAAATTGTTTACACACAAGATTTGAAATTCAAACCGATTAAATATAAATTTGGAATATAGTAAATTATGGGTTTTCATAATAGAATATTCCACAAGGACTTTAATTTGTGTGTGTGTGTATATATGCAGAGGAGGACAAGAATAATCAATAAACGGAAAGTAATAAGTCTCATTAACCAAATAATTAATATAAAAAGAATGCATAGGGAAATAAATTCTCTGGCTCGACCACAGAAGGGTGGTTGACAACCCATAAAGATGGGAGGTTCGACTTGGGGGTCGAACGCCCAACTACATAGGGGCCAGACTGCTTTTTGTGGTGATGGGTGGAGAGGCTTTGTTTTTTTGGTGTTGTTTATAATTTTGCAACAACAGACAGTATATATTTAATCTAACTAATCCTACGGTCTGTATACACACTTGCAACCATAAATAAGACCCCCTAGCAACTCCCTAAACCATACACCAAAATCTATTCTATGCCTCCACTTTGTCCCTCCATTTATTAATTCTCAAATTCAGGTTAGACATCTCTTCTCTCTTCTAAACTATATTCTATCTTTCTAGATTTAAATTCTTATATGTACAAACTATGGAATTAAGTTATATATAAGTTTCTAAAATTTGATTCTTATATATATATATATATATATATATATATATATATTAGGGAGAGTTGGAATACGTTCATCCGAAGGCAAAAATCCAGATTTTTAGTAAATTCTACACTATATTCCTCTAATCTTCTCTCCTAATCTCTATAAGTGGAAATTTCATAAGTTTGCTATTTACTGTATTGCGATGGTGTAGATTTGGATATTGTGCCTATAAGGGATTCAGATTTATGCGAAAACAAAACAATATCAAATCCTCCAAATCTCATATTATTTGTACTTGTTTGCAGAAATGAAAATCAATTATATTTTTGTTTGGTTATTGGTGTATGAAAGAAAAGGCATTAGGTGTTTGTATAATTCTTAAAATGGTCTGATTCAGTTCAATGTAAATATGTGAATTCATATATATATATATATATATATATATATATATATTTGTTGCAAAAGCTTAAGAACTTGACTATTCTGAATTGAATAGGTTTAAGCATCCATTTTAAAAATAGATTGCTTGAATGTATTATTTGCAAGCCACTAAATTATTAAGATTTTGTATACGAAAATTACATAAAAAGTGAATTAGTACTTGTAATATCCCGTATTTTTACAGTATTATAATTAATTAATTTAATTATTTAATTAGTGATTTAGAGAATTAAATAGTTGTTTAATTAAATTTTATGGAATATTTAATTAAATTAAATAATAGAATAATATATTTATTTCTGAAATAGTCGGAAATAGTGAATTGACGATATGGTGTGAACTGGACAATTCAAAATATATATAATTCAGTTTGGAATTGAATTCGAATAACGAATATATTATTTAAATGAAGTTGGAACGCATAATTATTATAATTAAAATCGATCTCGAAATGGCGCGGCAGTTCGCTATTTGGCGATTCGAACTTCAACTGAATATACAGGGTCCGTTTTAAATCGTATTGCTGCGAAACAAGAAACGTTCGGAGCTGGTGAAGTATATTTTTCTAATGGAAGAGAAAAATCGGGATTTCGTCGTGTAGATTTTGATTTATGTCCAAATCAAATTTTAGAAAAGTCGCTATGGAATTCCTTTGAAATTTATAAATATATATTTATATTATAAAAGCATTTTATATATAAATCGAATATCGATATAACTGGGAATTTTGAAATATCGAGTTATAAACCCAATTGGAGTTGTATGATATTCTAGTGTGGATATATATGATAATATTTATTTTTAAATATTTAATTTAATTATTTTTAAATATATTTATATATTTATATATTTAAATGGTCTATTTAGAGCTTTAAAAATAGCCAGATTTGCAAACGACCTCCGTTTTCGACAAAGCTAATTTTGTTGGATCTGTAATATTAAATTATTGTTAGATTTCAAGTTTCGTGATTTTTGGAGTCAGTGTGTGGCTGTACGGATTTTTAATGTGAAAAACAATCAGTATTTTGACGGTTAAAAATACGTTGTGTGAGCAAACGGAGTCGGAATTCGACGAAACCAGTTTCGTTGGGTCCATAATGTCAAACTCTAGTTGTATGTACATTTTCATGATTTTTGGATATGATGGGACCATAGGAATTTTTACTGTTAAATACGTATAGCATTAGAATAAATACTGATAAGATAATTGATAAAAGGTTAAATCCCTCTTGTCCTAAATACACTAACTTTCTCCCTAAGGCCTAAACAAAGCAACGCGTCTTTTATCTCAGCCGCTACTTGGAGAATGGAAACCAAACTTCCACGTCTTCATGTTAAACCATGTATATAAGCTACCCTATTTTTCTAAACCTAAATTATTCTCTTTCTCCGATCAAAACTTGCGCCGCCATCATCATTTCTTCCTGGAAACCAAAAACGCGAGTCCGTTAATTCAAATGCAATCTCGAAAATTCTGAAACTTGTATACTGGAAGTTATGGGCTTACAGCTTTAATTCTATGTAGATAACTCTGGGTGCGATTCGGTTTCCGTCGCTCAAAGAATTTTCCAGCAAGCCCTAAGTTCCAATTTCTGGAAATTCAAATTGGGTTTAGGGAGTTTAAAGCTTGAATTCGTGTATAGTAAGGGGTTTAGCGCCATCTGTAAAACCTTGGGGAGCTTTATCTATTACTGGGATCGACGGAAAATGTAGTTCGAAACATTGGAGAAGATGAATTACGTGAAGCGAGTCTAGTTAGATGGGCTGTTTTGTTTGGAGGTGAGGCAAAAATGTAAAGCCCAAACAAAGAAAACAAAAAACAAAAAAATAATATAATGGGGGCCTAGGACGTTGGAGCTGATTTTTGTAGGAAAGGCGGTTGTTGGATTTAAAGGGTATTGGGCCGCTGAAAAACAAGGTTAAGGCCCAATAATTTAATAAATATAGTTTAATTTAATTTCAATTGTATATATGAACTTGCATAAACCATATATCGATCATACTATATCAGAATTCCACGAAACAACATTCGTAAAACTCATTTGGATATATGGTGGAATAAAACGTCTAATCCGAGTCAACTAATCGTTATTTAACGATTAACGAACAGTGTGAGTAAAACTACTAACTCTGCAGTTTATATTTTTATAAATATAATCTAGAAGTGATGAATATTGATTTATTGCCGTGTGTTGATTGTTTGGAGTGTTAAATAGATTTGATTGAAAACGTAGATATAGTTATATATAAAAATCAACAATCAAAATTGATTTTTGTTTAGCAGAATATTTCATAGTGAAATGAAATTGATGTAAATTGTATTGTTTAACATCTGTGGATGGAGGGAATCAGGTCGGAGGAATCCAACTGGATTCATCAACGTTTATTTTACTGTTTTTTATATATTATAATATATGATGTGATATAAAATTTGTTGTTGATTATGTGTGTTTGAATGATATCGATCATTGTTATTTGGTATTTTAAATACCATATATAATACTGGAATTAGAATGGGAATTTTCAATGTGTAAGTTGAAAATAAAATGATTTTATAAAAAGGAATTTCAAAGTGGATATTGAATGGAAAAGGAAATATTTGTAAAACAAATATTGAAAAGGAAATATTTATTTAGAAATAAATAGGATATTGAAAAGGGGAATAATTTATATGAAATAAATAGGATATTGGAAAGGAAATATTTGGAAAATGAATAGAGTTTTATAAAAAGAGAATTTTACATTAGGAAGGTTTAGACCCGTGCTTTGCACAAGGGTGTAACATGATATTGATTTAAAATAAATATTTTACAAATAAAATATTATAAAGGAATTTGGGGTTTGAATTAGGAATTTAAATATAATTACTGAAATTAGAAACTGACTGGAAATTAGTTGAGTTGGATGGCTTTCTGGGTATCGATCTGATGTTGGTTTCGGCCTTCGGGGTTAATACGTATGGGGTTATTCTCTTACTAGTTTACAGTTAGAGACTGATAGAGGTGGGAAGATATTGATGTGTGTATCCGAAATGGAAACGTTTTCTAAAGTTAATAACGTATATTTTCAAATTTTAGAAAATAAGGAATGTAAGAATATATGGAAATGATAAACTGAGAAATGAAATAATGATTGATCGGTAAGATTTCCATCTGGAAATAATATCGTTGTTTGCACATATATTTTTTTATAGTTAAATCTCCAACTATCAAAGTTTTTGACCATTTTTGTTGTCAATACGGAGAGACCGGGATCAGATATATTATCTGAAAACCATTACATACGGCGTTAGTGTTGCGAATCAAATATGATGAAGATAATTGAAGACGGAGTTATGCAAGGGTTGTCCTGTTTATAGAATAGTGCCTTTGGATTGTCCAATCCCAAGACAACATGAATGGACGAATGTCAGACAGAGTATGTCTGACAGATCGTGTAAGTTGATCGTTTCAAACGTATTTACATTGGTGGCGGAGGAATTCGTTTCTTTTAGCTTATACCCGTGGTATTTTTGGGGAAATCAATTTGTGATTTGATGGTATGACGATGTGGCATTCAAAGTAAATGAAGGAGCGATCTGTTAAAAGATATGTTATGACCTCAAGCCTCATCAACTGGGAAATGGCAGAAATCGGGCAGGCAACATGGCTAAGTGGGCCGAAAAAATTAGGGTATATTGTCACCATCTAGAGAATATTCATTTGTTACTTCTTTCTCTTCTGTATCTCCCGAGAACGGTTATGTTGCTAGCAACCACAGATGACAATATATTCGCTACACTCAAGAGAAATGAGTGGTCAGTCATATGTGGTCGAGTTGCAAGATGTTCTTGTTAAACTCCAGTGTATCACTTCTAGAGTACACTGATCGGAAGGCGGATCCATACCTAGTCATATTTGGAATCCATTCCCCAATAAGAGCCCGTGGTTTTTATTGTATCTTATATATGTAGAACGTGAGATGAAAGCATTTCTGCTAGATTTCTATTTAGTTGATCTAGACATTATTATAATATCAGACAAGTATCGTTTTAGAAAAGTATTTGGGTTATCGTAAGGTAAAAACCATCCGTTTTTATGTGTGGATCGGTCTTACGATTATCTTTTGGTTCAAAAGGATTTTCGAAAGTTAAATCAAATGATTTGAGTTTACTCACACTAGTCACATGACTGACCCGGAGTTTATTTTGTTTTGTTTTCCCTAAACTCTTGGGTGCCCAATTTTGTACGGGCAGTCAAGTAGTTGGGATTTACATATACTTGAAGAGCTGGAGCAGGAGGCTTCGGGATTATATAGCTATTGTTATTTCCGCTATGTTGTAAGTGTTATACTCTAATATTGGTATTGTATATAGATACTGTTATATTTCAAAGTTATGTTATGAAATATATGTATTCGTTCCGCTATGGGATTCGTGTTTACTCTGATGTTGTATATTCTTCTTCTTCTTCTATTCTAAGTTTCTATCTTATCTATCCTCACCCTCTAATTTCTTTCATTAATTACCGGTATTTTCGATGTTTGGATAATCGATGTGGGTTTTATGTCGATGACCAAAGATCGCAAATTTCCAGGACGCTACAGTTCCAAAAGGAGATTTTACATATTGCACCTTGTCTCTATTTTATTATTGAAATAATCGTTCAACCCTTAGTTATAAGTTATATTATTTATGTTTGTTATTTAAATGTAAATACACATTCTATGTTATGATTGGAGAAGTTAGGGAAATAAACTTGTATACCTTTATTATGCTATTAGGATTGACATTTCAAATGATTTAGGATGTTTCTTTATGTACGCCTGATTTGTGAATCATTTATTACTATTTATTTATAACATAATTAGTGTAATATTAATCTATATTAATTACATACTAAACACGTTAAATCAGATAAATAGACATTTAAAATGTCTACAGAGGAAATTTGTATGTGTGTGAGTTAATGGCTTTAATTATAATTAATGACACATAGACACGAGTTTAACCACTACTTGTAGTAGAAGCCTTCCCTGAACCGACCAGCAGATCTAACATTTATAAGTAAAACTGGTTAATGTGAGAGGTCTAGGTGTCACAGGCCATTAAAATTATTACACTAAGACGCGAGAATAAGCCTAACTTGTATTAGAAGATTGCTCGGAGCCGCCTATAAAATCCAGCATCTACAAGTGGTCGGTTTAATGTGAGATGTCTAGTGTGTATATATGTGTATTTTTATGTGAAGTAGGACTGCATTGAGAAGGTATTAACTGGCTGACTTACCTTGTTTTGGTACTAAGTCGATAGGACTAGGTCTGTTCCTAAGCTACACTCCTTGGTTTTGGACCAAAGTCATGGGACCCGCCCTTATTAGGTCTTAACTAGTCACTGATCCAACTTTCTCTTATATGGTATTAAATGGTCATAGTAAAGTTATGACGTATGAATAGGGTAATTCTTTAGAAGTGTCTGCTTCTTATCTAAGGGCTAAGTGAAGTTGACCTAGGGACGGGCTACTAAGGGTTCCGCTGATAATGTAAGGGGAATCATCTTTCTAAGGGAAGTATTAAGTGGCTAGGATTCATTACAAGAAAAAGATGATTTTACAATGGTAAAATCTATTTCCAATCCGTCGCTATATTGGTTTTAGCGACGGTTTTCCTGTATAACACTGTTGTCGGAAAAAACCATAACGGTAATTATGTCAAATTTTGGCGATGGGATTTAGTATGAGTTTGCCGACAATTTTCAGTCAACATACTATTTATGTAATAAAAAATATAATTTTATTTATTAATATAATTTTAATTTATTTACCAACTATTTACCAACAGATAAGTACTATATAATAAGTTGTTATCTATAAAAGGTGTGGCTAAACCCTTACTAATTGCCATGGGATTAGCGATAAAAAATTTTGGGCAAAAATGCTATTCTAGGTAATTTGTCGGAAAACCCTTACAATTCAGCAAAGGATTAGCAACAGAAATTAAATTTGAGTAAATTAACCTCACTTTTTTTGTTGGTAACTCGATGGTAAACGCTTTCAAATTAGCCAGGAATTAACAACGCAATATCGTAAGTGTCTCTCACTATTACCTTTCTGATATGACAATAAATGCTTTTACCATCACCTCCTTTCAGCTTTACAAACTAACATTATTCAACTATAAATATTGATATAAAAAGCTAGCCAAAAACCAATATAAATTTGCGTTCCACGTACAAATAACACTATAAACAACACAATAAGTATATTATTAATATATCACATAAATAAACGTCCACAATCCTTAATTTTGTGTACCGAGCTGAATTATTAACAACATAATTATTCAGCTGGTGTGAACGTTAAACCATATACAGACAAATACCATTCACAACAGTACTAAAACCACATAATTACCAAAATAACAAATATACCATCCATAATTGTACTACAGCCACATCACTACAAAATAATTCCTAACATACCTATCAAGCTACGCAGATGACTATGGCGAAGGCTTAAGCGAATGAGAAATCGAAGGCGAAGATGAACATGAAACTCTATCTTGACCCTTAAGTATTGCCATCACCCTTTCTAGTTATGTTTCAAAGCTCTCCTTATTTGCCTTCTGTTATTCCGAGAGTTTTGCGCGTTCTGCTCTCATTCTCAAGTTCGATGCGCATCTCCTCAACAGGTTTTTATAGCTCGTGGACGCAACCTTCATTGCCAAGAAAATGACGTTTTGATTGCTGAGAGGACGATGGAAGCTGCATTGTAAAAGTGAAATTAAGGCATTAATATTGCAAATTCAGTGAACATAACCACAATTTCAGTGAACATAACCATAATTTCAGTGATATACAATTCTGTGGTCACAACAATATCATACTTTCTGGTGATACCGCTGTGAATTTTCAACTGGCAAGCAAAGCTAATTTTCTTCTCAATTAAGAATATACTAATTATTTAGCATATATTGTACAGTGCTTTTCAGGTGTGGGCATGAGTTTTTACAGTAATTAATAACAAAATGGCCTCGCACCCATTATCGATTGCATAAACAAACCTTGATTTCAATTTGTATATTCATGTTTCCCAATTGTGCATATACAAATCCAAAATTTGCATATGCACCTTTTGAAAATGTAGTTTTACAGATCTAAAAAAAGTAATAAATATGAGATATTAAGAGATATATATTGTTGAAATAATATTGAAGCCAGTATTTATTCTTTTTTTATGAGTGCATTTCCTTCAACTGTATATAACCCAAATTGCATCAAGAGAGTAATATATAGAATATAATAGCTTGTTTATCTTCAAAATAAAAAATGCCAATGTTCTAATACAAATTGAATCCAAATAATCAAGCATTTAAGATTCAATAATCAAACATGATTGAATCTCACTTAGGCAATTAAATATCGCAAGCATTAAGCAAATACTACATTCGAGCACAACACATACTTTACATTCTTCATAACAGACGAGCTTCATGTAGCATACACTTTGCACCATGAATTGTTTGTTATACATCAGTCCAGCAACTCCCTTTTCATTAAATATGTTTTGACCATTAGCTTTTATAGAGGTTGATTATTTAAAAGTCCTATGTCTAATAACTTGCAATTGTTTTCTTTTAGTGAGAAGGATTTACATAAAAAATCTTAGTATGAAATTATTGCATAACAATGTTAGATTTTAATGATTAAAGCATAAAAATAAAACTAGGCTAAGAAAGGATTTTCCATCATTTCATACCACTAAAAATCCAATAGTAATGATACATATATACATGTATTGCAGAGCATTCAAAGCAACGAGTTTGTTATTTGATTGAAGATTGGTAGTGGATACTTACTTTGTTAGTATTATGCACTCCAACTTTTTAATTCCTTGGTCTTCTAACTGAAACCAGGCTCGAGCTGTGAACAAAATTAAGTATTACTTCAGAAGACTAAATTTAAAGATCTTTTGGTGAAGAGATTGTTTCAGAAAATGAAGACACATAATGATCACTGCAAGGTTTACCTGAAAATCTTGTAAAATTCATTTTTAAAAGTTTTGAGATTTTTTTGAATGGTGAGCGATCATTAGATTTTCAGTTTGATTCCCAATTGACTTTTAAATGAATAGAAACTGAAATATAAGTATTTATATGTAGTTCTATAGCTTGATCACAAAACTGAATAACATGTAAATACATATGAGAAACAAGATTAAGGCAACAATTCATCTCACCTCTGCCACCTTTTCCGAAGAAGTATTCTACAAGACTAACATTTTCAATAGATTTGCTAACTTTGAGACTAAAACATAATCCATTGTTATGACATGCCCCTTATCTGTTATAAGAGCGCATTATCGCCATCACTTGTTTGAACTCCTCGCAATCAATTTCTCCACTACCATCAACACCAAAGATTTTGGAAGTCACACTGAAGTTTGATTCGGAAATGCTAAACAATGTGACAAAGAATATGTACCATATAACTAAGCATTATCATTCTCTTTTTAACCAGCAAAAACACAATCTTTTTCCGCTGCACATTATTTTTGAAGTTTCTTTCAAATTCGGATTTCTCATACACCTTTTGCTTTGTCAAGAGCACATCTAAGTATGTACGGGTTTTTGAAATTGAGAGCTTTTCAGGTCTACTTCACAGTCTCAGGCGTTTCTCATAATTAAAGAACACTCTTCTACGAAATGACTTTCCAAGAATAAATCTAGGATCCTTCAAATCAAAGTATGATTGTAAACCAGAAGATTGAATAAATATGACACCACCGTCAACAACCAGAATTCCTGCTAGAGATCTTGCTATAAATCTTAGATCTCGATCAAAAGGTTTAGAGTAAGCGGAGATAGTCTGTCGTCAGATTCGAAGCGACGATAGGCAAAGAAATCGATGTCAAATTGCTAGCTATTTTGGAGAAAACAGGAAATCGATGGTTATCGGTAGATGAAGAAGTCGAGATCCTGATCAGAAATCGAAGGGCAGGAAGATTATCGGAAGATGGGAGCTTTAGTTTTAATTTTTTTAGCTTAAGCCATTGGATATGAGTGAGAAAAAGAGGCGGTTGCTGAATAGTGCAGCGAAGGTTGTTATATTTGGCATTTGGTATGAAGAAAACCGGTACTATAACGCCCTACCTCTATACTCACGTTAGCCAAGGCCATTGCAAGCAACTGTGTCAACTAACCCAAAGAATAAGGCTATTGAGGAGCGACCATTTGTATATTATCTTTGAACGAGTGTTAAATATGTCGGATAATACGGTCTAACATTTTAAAACTCACGTGGAAATCCGACACATCTAAATCAAGTCCAAATCTACTACACAGTGGCTATATATGATTCGGAAAGCAATATAAAATACATAACAATAAAATCTGAGTTAGACACAGATACTAATATCACTAAGGCAGAAAATAGATATGAATAATACTACAAGAGTGGTGGTCATAATATAAGCGGTCATGTAAGATCCACTATATCATAAAATGATAGATACATGTACAACACAAAAGAATATGTACACATAAGAGCCACAATCTCAAATACATGAAAGATAAAACTACTAAAACAAGTGCGGCTAGCCAAAAGGAAGATTAGCCCATGCTACAGTCAAGGAGAGGCACCTGTAATACTCGGTCTGACCCGAGTATTATTTATAAGAATAAAAAATAAACGGATCAATCTAGTTGTACTCATCATAATAAACTGAAATAGAAATAGAGATATAAATAGAAAATGACATATATGAAATAACATCAATGTTCACATGTAAAATGTAAAGACTCGATATGTCTAGAAAATATGCCAAAGAAATCTTGGCACTATATAATGATATCTCAATGATAAAAAAACTAAGATTGATAAGTTAATATCAATACGAGATTGACAACACATATGTCAATAAAAATATGATTGATAAATTAATATCAATACGTGGATATTCATGAGAAATGATGTCACCCATCAAATCTACATGAAATAGAAAATATGATATCAACACATGAATAATAGTGAGAAATGATGTCACCCATCAAATCAACGCAAAATAGATAACTTAGATTGATAACATAGTATCGATAAAAACTCAAATGAACTGAAGTTCGTCAAGATGACTTGGAAATCATCAGAATGACCTGAAGGTTAGAATGATCCGAAGATCCATCGGAACCGAAGTTCCTACGGTAACATGGAACCGAAGTTCCACAATTAGTTTAAAGACTCTCAAGATGAATCGAAGTTCCTCAGGATAATCAGAGGATCATCAAAGTGATCCGAAGGTTGGATTGATCAGAATTGATCAAGTATAATGTAACTACACCAAGCTAGTAAATATAAGAGTTGAGCTACATGTCCCATAACCACTTGCTCTACTCGAATATTTACGAACAAGTTGTATATTCCACTAGAAATACGAAATGATCATTGCCACGGTGTTCAATCAAACGAGACCAAGAATTAACCGTCAAAGTAAACACAAGGGGTCATAGTCCTTGTTTTTACTAATGCGTTTGATTAGAATTCTCATAGGAATGAGAAAAAGGTTTATGAAATCATATACTAGTAGATGGTAAAACAATTTGGAAAATAACTTCATATAATGAAGTAGAATTTGAAACCATTTAGTAAAAGATTTGATATCTACAAATAATTTTAAAACCCCTTTTTATATAGTTTCGAAGTGGAAAATCTCGTGTAATAGCGATCGAAATAACAATCGAATGAAAAAGTCACATTTTAATAACGTAAACAAAATCTCATAACTATCGATTATAATTTCGTTCACCACAAATAAATTGAAAGTTCATGAAATCGAAATGCAGAAATCTGCGAACCAGTGAAAATGGAAAGTCACAAACGATGTCAAAATGGGCCGAAACTCAGCCGGAAATGAGCTTAAATGGGCTTAATCTGTTGACTGTGGTCTCCACTGGTCAACAGTCCAAAAACAGGATTTAGACCTCTGAATTAAAAATTCAGACATTTGAATTTGCAATTTCCATAACTAGCAAGGTTTAATCTCCCTCTCCTTCCTTGCTTTATTAGAGAAAAGTTGGTAACCTGAACGAGGCTGGATCAGGTACCCGGTACCCAACCGCCAAACGCGAATCCTAAGCATTTCGGCAGCAAGAATTTTCAGAATGATGATTATTGACCAAATCGCACTTTTTTAGACTTTTCCGAAATGCTTCTAGATGCTTGAAGTGGGCACTTACGTAAGTTCATTTTGGCCCCCTTTTAGATGTCTGAAATATTTGGGTCAGACGTCTGGAAAAATAAAATTCAGACTTCTGAATTGCTCTGCTTGTTGCCATAATTGTTTGAAGCAGGTCAGACGTCTGATCTATAATATTCTGATGTCTGAATCCTGTTCCAAAACACAAATAGCCTTGAAAACATGTTCAAAACAATATCAACGAATGCTCGAAGTCCTATGATGTTATATACATGTATATGAGGCTTTGAAGACTTGTCGAAACAACTTATAACACCCAAATACGCGTGCACAAACATTCATATAAGAGATTAGCAATGGTTTTGGTTATAAATTCCAAAACGGACAAATTTTCTATCCAAAGCAATCAAATACGATTCAAGCGACTTATGAAGGCTTAGAACTATGCCAGGGCAGCAACAGAGCTTCACAATATCACCAAATCAACTCATAGCATATGAATTAGATTGTATGGGCAATTCTAATCTTAATTTTCAATTCAACAAAAACACGAACACATGAAATCGGCAAAG
The DNA here is from genome assembly GCA_030737875.1 of Allium sativum. Taxonomy (NCBI): domain Eukaryota; kingdom Viridiplantae; phylum Streptophyta; class Magnoliopsida; order Asparagales; family Amaryllidaceae; genus Allium; species Allium sativum. The sequence goes on from CM060915.1 coordinate 750,974,192, forward strand.
TTACACTAGCCTAACCAATTCACTAGCATATGCAAACTCAATGAACACTAAATTACACTTTTACAAGTAATGGCTTGTGGCATAGATGTGAGCTCATGAAGAACTCACCTTTGATCTTAGTAAGGAAGGAAAGGCTCCAAAACAAAGCAAGATCAACCTCTCTTCAACAAGAAGTCAAGAATCTTCAAACTAAACATACATTCATGAATTTCGTACGAGTTAGGTTTAGGAAAATTTCATAAACTAAAGAGAGAATAGGTTGGAGAAGATGAAGAAGAAGATGGAGAAGCTTACTAAGGTCACCTCTTCAATTTCCACCTTGATTTGGATCTCTATAAGCTAACCCTAGCCTTAGGAATTTTAATTTCCCTTTACACTCTCCGTTTATAATTTTGGAGCAAGAGGAAATGAATGAAGGAGGAATGTGAGGGAGAGGGCTATTGGGGTGTTTTAAAGTGGTTATGATGGCTAACCCAAGCCCAAGCCCAAAGTCCTAAATTTTCGAAACTCGATACATCGAAGCTTATAGTTTTCGAGCACAAAAACGACATTTTGAACTCAATAGAAGTGGTTTCGAGTCCAAATTCATTTGTATATGAAAAGTGATATTTTGGCCATATAGCAAAAGAAAAAGAAAAAAATAACCCAACTCAAAAGGTATCAATGTTTATAGTCAAAAAGGTCGTAAACGATGATCTGGACTCAATGGAAGAGGTCACGAGTCCAAATTCAACCGTATGCAAAATGTGACTTTTTTGGACTTATACTCAACTAACGGTTAACAAAGTTATATTTAAATAAAATATTTAAATATATTATCATTAAATATACGGGTTGTTACAGGTATGATCTTGGTTGGTATTGTAGATCTACTGGTTAAAAATAATCAAGGGTTTTATATTTAGTCTAGTTGTATTAATTTCAATTTTTCGTGTGGCTACCTTTCCCTTAAAAAATCTTAACATATGATTAGTTGGACTTTTAATATAGTAGATTGATATTTACCATGTTTAAGGAAAAAGTTAATATAAAACAATTAGTTGACACTAGTTTTTGCATTGTCTGAACGTTAGGGTTAGGAAAGGAGAGCGATAGATTAGGTCAAGGTTAATTTTGGGTCTTCGAAAGAAGGACTCAACGTTTCAATGAAGCGGGAACTTAAAATAACATGCGGAACGGGTAAAATTTTGGACGGGAAAATAGTAAACGCCTATGGTTTGGACATGATTTTGTTTAATTATGTTTAGTTTTTAAAATAAAAGCGAGGCCAAACACAAAATCTAACATATTATTTGATACGGTAAATTTTGACCATTATCGTTGTAAAATTGGCATTATTACAATTGATATTATAACAGTTGTAAACTTGGGACCTTCAACAACGGTTGTTTTGTGACCGTTATAAAATTGACATCTATTACAATGAGCATTGTGAACATTGTAAAGTTGTCATCTATTAGTTCTTATTTGTTAATTATTAATTATTAGCTCTTGTTTATTAATTATTAACTATTAATTCATAGTTATTAATTATTAATGTTAATTATTGGAAATTAATCATTGTTATTTTGTTTAATAATAATTATTCATCTTATTTTTAATTACAATTATATTAGTAACTAAAGAATCATTATTAATAATAACGATTTCATGTCTCAATCGCAATTTCAATTATTTAGTAATAATTATTGTTTATTTTTCTTAATTATTATTACTATTTTTTTTAAATAATTTTCTAATACTAATTATTTAATATAAATTATTAATTACTAGTTACTAAACATTAGATATTACTCCTATTTGCTAATTATTAATTATTACTTATTTACTCTTAATTGAATATTAATTATTATGTAATTATTGAATATTAATAGTAATTATAATTGCTAATTGATATATATTTAATATTAATTGTTTAATCTTTATTATTAATGTTTAATTGCTTATTTTCATTTTTAATATTAATTATCAAAAATTAATTTTGATTCATAGTTATGTAATAGTCATTATTTATATTATTTATTGAATAATGATCATTATTCATTATTTATTCATTATTATATTAATCATTGAACAGTAATTATTCAAGTTTTAAATTAAAATTTCATCTAATTATATATTATCAATAACTAATTAGTAATAGTCGATATTAATTACTAACTCTGTTCAAGAAAAATCATTTTTTTAAAAATACACAATGCTCAGTGTGTACTTGTTAACTAATTCAACATAATTGAAAAGATAATCAACACATAATATTCTTGAGAGAAGATAGTTACGTGTGAAAGCCAATAAATGGGAACGGAAATAAGAACTTGTATGGTAATGTTTATATTCTTTAGATTTTGGGATTCTTTAATATATAACATTTCTTATTTTTAGATTATGAAGTTTTTACAAAATTTTAAATTTATTTCAAAATCATGAAAACTTCAAAAGTTGACATTTAAACTTTGTATTCATTTTCAAAATACGTAAGTTTTATTTTTCGAATTAATACGTATTAAGCATATCAGTTATAATTATTAAATTTTAGATACTAGATAATAAATATTACTTCTTAATTATTAGAAATTACTTATTAATCAGTGATTATTAAAGATTACTTATCTATATTATTAATTATTATTACCTCCTAATTATTTGGTAATTATTAATTAATCAATACAAACAATTGAATTTTATTTACTATTAATTATTTGTTATTAGTATATTATTATTAACACCAAGTATATAAAATTTAATTTTAATTTTTAATTACTTAGTAAAAACATAACAGTAAAAACAATTATGACGATTAAGCATACCAGTCCCTTGCAAATCCCTTGAAAATTTGCTCGAAATAGCTTCAAAAATAAATACGATAAACTGCCTTAAATTGCAACGAAATTCAATGACGAAAAATGACGATGTTAAACTATTTCAATTTGCTAAGTTTTAGCGATGGAAATTAGAACTCGACGGTAATATTTTAAAATAATTGGAATAAAAAAATCCTTGGTAATACCCCTTACAGATTCCACGAAAATCCATCTCTAATTTGCGACGGAATTTTCAGCTGCTAAAATCTGTAGCTTTTTGTGGTTTTTTCTTATAATCGATTTCACCCATACTACTGGTTAAATATTAATGCGTGGGCCCGCCGGAGGTGTTTTAAATGACAATGAGTGTCTACCTTAGCCCTGTATTAAGTGCCATATTACTTTTTCTTATATTACAATGAGGAGCATATTTGATAGTGTTGACGATTATAAGATGGAGTCTTATATGACTAGGGTCCGCAATAGTTATTAAGTGATAGTAGAAATCCACCCAAGAATAAATTTAAAACTAATGGCCTTAAGTGACTAATGGTAGTCCGCCCTGGTAGGTACTAAGTGATCATAAAGAATCCACCCTTAAGTAAGCAGTGTAGGCCTTAAGTGATTGTAGGGTAGTCCGCCTCATAAATAAATATGATTGATTGTGTGTTTAATTGCGTAGAAATAATGCGAAGAATTTATATTGCCACATAATAGGAAATAGTTATTCCTTTAAACTTATGTGATTTTCATTCACCAAAATTTTATGTTCTGAACTCCCTCCTCTTAACATATTAACAGGTTAGTAGGTGGGATTACTTGCTTGATCGATGAAGTCATGAAGCCTGACGATGGAGGATCCACAATTATTATTATTATTATATCAATTATGATTGGCAGTACCTTTGTATCTGCGGGATAGTTATCAGTATTATTGTGACATACCCTTTTATGACTATTGGAATATTTATGTAAGCTTCATTATGGTGCTTCGTTTTATTGGCACATCTATTTTCTGATAATATATTTTATTCCTTCTGTTGTGTGAGATTCCAATTTGGCTTAGTATGCTCTGTTATTACTGTATTAAGTAATTATGAATAGGAAACAATGATCATTTTAGAATGACCCTAAGTTCTGATAGGCCTATTATAGGTCGAAATTTAGGCTCATTCAGGGTGGGTTATTACATGTGGTATTTGAGCATTTGTTACCCGATTACGGGGAAATATATGTAAGAGGGACGTACTAGTTATTTGGAAAGGTTTTTACACTTTATAATTATATATATACTATACCCCAATACATGCGCAATTATATTAAGCAACCTTTATCATTCTTCCTTTTAGGCTTGAAGACTATCATAGGAAAGTTCACTGAAGATTTTTTTCCTTTTTCATATGTAGAAATGGCCAATAATCAGCCTGAGCAAGGGAACACAACAAGGCCTCGATACTTGCTTGAATGGTTCCGATAGTACATTAGGACTATGGAACAAGTCCCTACTGCCACTCATACCCCAGTTATAAGAAAAATGGCCAATAATCAGCCTGAGCAAGGGAACACAACAAGGCCTCGATACTTGCTTGAATGGTTCCGATAGTACATTAGGACTATGGAACAAGTCCCTACTGCCACTCGTACCCCAGTTAACCAGTGTCTCATCTCACTGACGTGGTTTTCAACTGTCCTCGTCTCCGTAAAGATTTCGTAAATTTAGGATGCAAGCCCATTTTAGGAACCAAAGGCTTCCTTGAAGCTAAGGCCTAGATAACTAAGTGCGAAAGTATTTTCGAAGCTACAAGATGGGAGAACCAATTGAAGCATAGGGTAGTGGCTTGGCATCTGAAAGGAGAAGAATTAGAATTGTGGAACATTATTTTTGAGGAGAATATGGGTAGAATATTTACTTGGGAGGAGTTTAAAGCCATCTTTGAAACTAAGTTCTTACAAATGTTGAGATGAGTCTACAAATAGAGAAGTTTATTCAGCTTAAACAAGTAGAGCTAATTCTGAGAGAGTATGTAGCAAGACTTACAAAGTTATCCAAATTTGGAAGAGGGATGATAGACACCCCTATGAATAAGGTGTTAAGGTGCGTAAAGGGACCGAATTCTTTGTTGAGAGAAATGTTATTAGCTCAGGTGATTTTTGGGGCTATTTTTGATACATTTGTTGAGATAGTTATCTTGTATATGGTTGAGGAAAAGAAACAAACTAAGATTGAGAAAGGGAAGATACTTCTGGATTTGGAAAGTTAAAAAAGAAGAGCTTTTAGCTGAAGAAGAATAAGAAGAAAGGAGGAAAATTTAAGAAAGAAGCTAAGGTATATTCAAAGTGCCACAAGAAGGGCCATAAGGCAAGGATTGTAGGGTGAACCTAGCAAAGCTTGAATCCAAGGGAAAGTTCTGCCATTGTCATGAGGAATGACACTTAGCAAAGAACTATCCTAAACTCAAAGGAGGACAGAGTGGGTAGAATTATGCTTTGGAGGTGGAACCTCTTCGAAGTCAACCTTAAAGAGACCAAAGGCAACCAACATTGGAAGGTATAATCTATTTTTTAGGAACTCCTGTATGTACCCTATTTGATTCAGAAGTGTCTCGTTCCTTCATTGCTAGAAAGATTATCCTTTGCTAGTAGTTCGATAGAGGTGTCTAACCCTATCAGAGGAGCTAAGCAACTTTTGCATATTTACTTCTTTTGCAATGCGTATGTATTAGATTTCAGGGGGTACGGTCTCTTGTTAGGAATGGATTGGCTATTATTTTATGAAGCCACCCCTAACTATCATAAGGAAGTTGTTTACTTGAGAAGTTTTGAAGGTTGTAGCTTAGAGATCCCTTATAGGAGTGGAAATAGGGTTTCAACCTTATAGAATTCTTTATCATCTGAATCAAAAGGGTCACCTTCATTGCCCACTGTGTTCGAGTTTCCAGCTGTCTTCGAGGAAGTCAAGAGACTTCCGCCCCATAGAGAAATCTTGTTTAGGATAAACCTCGAGATCGACATGAGGACAGTAGCATTGCTTTTAAGGCACATGTCTCCTAGACAAAGAAGAGAATTGGACAAACAAATCTCTGAGCTATTGCAAAAAGGGTCTATTCGAAGAAGCATGTTTGAGTGGGGAACACCTATAGTATTTTCCACCAAATTAAATGGATCATTATGATTGTGTGTAGATTATAGAGAACTCAACAGGATAACTAAGAAGAATAAGTAGCCCCTACCTAGGATAGATGACATGTTCGACCATTTAGAAGGTGCCCAACTCTTTCTCTGTTAGATCTAATGACGAGATTTCACTAGTTGGGGATTTCCAAGGAGAGTAAACCTGAAACGACGTTTAGGACGCCGGATGGATTATTTGTGTGGGAGCTAATGCCCTTCATTTTGATGAATGCCCCCGCTTTATTTGTGAATTTTATGAGCAAGGTATATAGGGGAATTCTCAAAAAGATAGTGGTGGTGTTAGTAGGTGACATTCTCATATTTTTCAAGGACTTTAAGGAGGATGAATATCACTTGAGAAAGGTCCTACGAATTTTGAATGAAAATCAACTTAAGGTAAAAAAATTTGAAATGTCACTTATGGAAGAAAGAAATCAAATTTCCTGGACACATTGTTTTGGGAAAAGGTTTGTCGTAGACCCTGCAAATGTAGAGGTTGTTCAAGAAAGGTGGATACCCCGTAATGCAACGGAGGTTAGAAGTTTTCTTGGGTTAGCAGGCGTTGATGCCAAAAAGTGGCACAAACACTTAAATAGAAAATGTGTAGAGAATAAAATGAAGAAAAGTAAATTAAAACGAGTAAAATGCAAAGCACACACGAATTGTAACACCCCATAATTTTAACAACACTAAAGACGACAAATTAAAGAATATTTAATTTAATATTCAGAGTTAAGTGAAATGGACTGCGCCATTGTGTTCGTCTCGGAATTCTGGTCAAAATAGACACTGGTTTGTGTAAAACTGGTATAGTATGAAGAAGTTATGAAGGTTTGAAGTTTGTATACACGCAAGAACTATATATAGGGTCCAGAAATTCAAAAATTAATTAAAAATCGTCCAAAACATAGAAATCTGGGGAAGCGGGAATTCTCCCACCCAGGGATGTCAACCCTTAAGGGGGTGTCGACCCCTGGGTCGACCCCTCAAGGAGGGTGTAGGCCGATGGGTCAACCTCCTAAGGGGGGTCGACCCCCCTAGGGCAGACGTGGCAGATTAGGGTTTGGGGCTGGTAGCTATATATATGGCTTCATTTCTCATTTTTTGCACACTGAAAATAATGGAGGACTAGATGTTATTGTTGCCCGGATTGAATCAAACCTTTTTCTTCTTCTGCAATTGAATTAATCAAGTTTAGAGTTATCCAAGTGTAGATCTGTGATTCAACAGCTGCTATTCTCCTTCTATTTCTAGATCCAAACACTTTGAGTTTAAGTTACTTTTAGATTTAAAAAATTAAAAGTAAAACATGATACGACTATAATTTGGGTCTTTGCCTGTGACTGCTTGAATCAAATCAGATCTATTATAACTTGTGTATCTATGATATTCTGACATGACTATGACTTGGATCTTAACCTTTATCATATCAGATCTACCTTTGATTACAGATCTAAATCACTGTTTAGATCACCTTATACCTGTTCTATTATGTTTATGGCCAAATCAGATCTGTTGTTTGTTGGACATCTAAATCATTATTTAGATCACATCATGCATATCCCTATTATGTTAGAATCAGTTCTATTATCACATGTTCATCAGATCTGTTCCTATATGCCACTCTTGTCATTATGCCACTATATGTTTTATGCCTATTTCTGCCATTATATGTTCAAAGTGATCATCTCTGTTATATTCCATCTATCTTTTCCCTTTTATTTTTATACCAAGGCTACCTTCGAGCCTAGGCATGCCGCTGAAATATGCGAATACGTTAGATTGAGAATGAGGGGAAAACGTTAATATTGGGTGTAACTTGTAATTGGGAATCTGGATATAACTTGAATAAAGTGTAATAATATGATTTTGGGGCATATAGTTCATTATTAACATAACGTGGGATAAAGGGCATGAAAACCTATAACGACATAGGTAAGTTTGGTTAATAATTGTAATGCCTAGGATTACAGTAATTAGAAACTGTAACCCCGCCTAGACATGAGGTTAGATTACAATTTTGATGGAAGTCTGCCCGGAACCGCCCGGCATATCCAGCGACCACAAGTGGTGAATCTAATGTGAGGTGTCTAAGTGCATAAACACAAGATGTGCTATGACACGAAGTTAAACCCGGCTTGTGGAAGAAGTCTCCTCGGAGCTGCCCAGTATAACCAACATCCAAAAGTTGTAGGTTTAATGTGGGAGGTCTAGTACATTGTAACCATAGCTGAATATGGCAATGAACTAGAATACCTAACCTAGTTGAATCCATAGGGATTGTATGAACATGAACTGAAATAGGGGTTAAGCAAACTTGTATGAACAATGGGTGGGTTAAGTAAATCTAGGGAGGGTGGGTAAAATTTATATACACATAGGTCCACAAACTTAAATGGTTGGGGTTACGTAATTTAAGACACCGTTAGGTAAGCATAACCTGTGGAAATCCTAGTGGGGATGCAAGACAAAGGGGAGAGCTTGCATCATCTTGTGTGTGGGACCTGTTTCAGTCAGTAACCCATATAACGGTATCAAACGAGTACTCCGCCCTAGCTTGGAGTCAGGGCACGCTTACTAGGCTGATTGTAAGAGATCCAAACATGGAGGACGGCGAGGGCGGCGCAAACCGACCGAGGTCATGTTCGTGCATGGTCCGGGCAGAGAGGGATAAGACGACCACGACATCAGTAGATATGGTTGTGCACATCCGGAAAATGAAGGGTTTCCACTTTAGGGAGTGATACACCCTACTGTGGGGCCAGCACATGGTATCTACGGAGTAGGGAGACGATCAATTAGAGTAGTTATTAGGGTACATTTAGACTCCGATATGTTTAAGAGCCCGTTATTATCCATAGGGATAATTCCGGAACGTTCGGCTGCCTGTTGATTGTATGGGGTGAAAACCTCTCACTGGAAGTACGCCTAAGTCTACTATCTTATAGTTGTTGGGATCATCTCAATCTTTTTATACTAATATCAGTTCAGAGTAATCATTATAGAAGCATACACACTCCATCATGTTTACTTTGTCATACCTACCTTTTGTGATGTTATCTTTCTCATCCACTTTACGAGCCTGTCATGATACTTCTAATTATTCATTTGCTAAAAGTAACCAGACTCGCCAAACTTTATGTCTAACCCTTTTTGTTTCCTCTTCTTTCTTCCGTTCCCCTCCCACCAGGTTCTCAGGGTGGGAATACTCAAGCTTGACCAGAATTCTGATATCATTTTGCTGGAGCGACTTAGATGTTTTGATCAAGCTCCTATCTTTGCTACTATGGCTATGTTTTTATTTGGGGATTGTGTTTCTTTTATTTTGTACTATGAAGTTATAAGTGCAAGATAGAAGTTTTGATGATGTACTAGGTTTATGTATTTTTAGACATATGATGTTTTGAACCATGATGCTTTATGATTAACAAAGTTTTTTTAAAATCAGCTAACTATTTTATATCTGTCTTGTAATGTTTCTCTTTCTGTTTACCTATAACGCTTCACCAAACTCAGTGCATTCTCTTAATGAGTGACATCAACGGACGTGGGGTGTCACACGAATTTATAGTTGTTCGGCGTTAACTAGCCTACATCCACTTTATAATTTCTTATAAGACTTGAGAAATTCAAGTGAAATTGTGAAAAATAAATAAATTATGAGTACAAGGCAATTACAATAAAAAAGAGATAGGGTATCGGCCAAAAGTCTTTTTTTCTCAAGCTTTGGAGGGTATTTATAGCATGGCATGGTGGCTGGCTCGATAGGGCCACGTGGCCTTTGTTCTGAGATGATATGAGAGTGGTAGATTGTTTTCATGACCGTTGGAGCACATCACTAAGAGGAATACTCGGCCAGTTCGATACTACGTGGCTCGTTGCGGGACACATGGTAGCGGATTCGTGTTTGTAGCATGGTGGAGTGACCACGCAGTGGAGATAGAACATATCTTTAGCTAATATCACGAGATGTAGAAGTGGCAGAAGTAGTAAGAGTAGGGGAGTCTTTCGGAAATACTCTTTCCTGACTCGATATGGCTCGGCTCCACATAGTCGAGCTGATGGTTCTTTAATCCGAAGCCAGAGTCACGATGGAGCTGAAGTATGGTAGCACTCCTTTAACGATTCGATCATTCTTCGAGCTGGGACTCCATTGAGCCGGATATTCCATTGTGCCCTGCTTCATTGGTCTAAGAGTGCATCAATCCGAGAAATATCAATCCTAATTCTTCACAATGCCATTCCTTATCGAGCTGGATAGGTTCGTGTCGATAGAGAGTGAGGTATTTGCCTATCTTGGCTTTGCTAGCTGGTGGACATACTTTACTCGAGTCTTGCGCTACTTGACCATGGATATTCAAATGCTTGACGGCCTTGCCAAAAGGCAGCTCAACAACTTACCCCCCGAAGCATGTTGTGTTGTAGACGGAATGTGCTTTGAATTTGTTGAGTTGCACTTCCTGATGATGTAATTTTATTCTTAGAGAAGGAATGATAAGAGATCATGTCAAATTGATGGTTCCCACATGTGATTGCCTATTCATTGGTCATTGCCAAATGATTTGTCGCTTTGTGCAAGTGGAGCACATTGTCGAGTCAGACCATCGGTCATGTACAAGTCACTATGTGGTATTCATCAAAGTCAGTTTGCGTGAGGATTTTGGTTCCTCTCTGATGACCCCAAGTTGACATGTCGAACTGAGCATCGATTCGACATATCGAGTCGGGATAAGTCATATCAAGTTGAGTCAAGTCACGCCTGACCCCTGTCTCTTATAGGAAAATACAAAGAGTTATTGACCTTTTCTATAAATAGGGGTCACCAATTCATTTTCTTATTTACTTTTTACTATCTACTACTAACCACTATGAACCGAGACTTTCAAAAAACCTTCGAATCTCTAAATCGATTCAACCAGCATCTTTGATTCTAACTTAGGTGGGTTTTAATTCAATTTTCCCATATTCCCATTTACGGTTTCGAACAAATCAAGTCACAAACCCTCGTTTCTTGCTTAAATTGATGCCTCGAACCATTGGGCTTGTCTCCACTGTTGGCAATGTCAGAATCGCCTTCGATGGTGATGTAAATGTCGAAGTGATGCCATGGGAAGGCAAGGAAATTATCTCAAAGATAAGTGGTGTTGGATTTAGGTGTGAAGTGGCTTCGATGGGATTGATGTATCAAAGGAGATGATATCTGGAGCTTCGGGAAGTCTGAAGCGATTCCGGGTCCAATGGAGTTAGTGGGAAGAAAGAGACGAAGAGTTATGTGTGAAAGGAAGTTTTACAGCCTTGGCTCGTTGAGGAGAAGGGTCAATCTGGAGATGCAGCAGATCGGTAATGTTAGGAAAAGAGATTGGAAGAAATCGTGAATATCCGGTTCGACATGTCTACTTGTCGATCAGGAGGTGGTCGACTCAATGCAAATGATTCAAAGTTGGATGTGATTGAGGGAGCTGGATAACTACTAGATTGAATGGCGAAAGTTCGGGCCGAATAGAAGTTATTCGATTCAGAAGATGTAAGATCTAGGGGAGCTAACCGATGTTTGGAAGCTTCCTAATCTAGAAATACTAAACCAATACTTGTCGATCCGAGGATATCGACCCGGATCATATCGTACCCATCCTAGTCAAGCCGACTCCTAGCCCTGATGTTTCGAGTAAAATGAAACAACTCTGAATAGTTTAGGCGGTTAAGTTAGAGCATATCGAAACTAGACTTAACGTATGCATAACATACGACTTAATCTTCCCTTCATCAGAACATAGCTCCTTATAATAACATGGCATAGAACAAGTGATAACTGATATTTGGTAAGATGGTTGGGAACAATGGTCCATCGAGTCGAACAATTACATATTTCTATTTCTCTTCCTCTACTTGTTAAGAGAGATCGGCTGTGCTTAAGGAAGAGGTTGGAAAGCTAAAGAACAACAAGTTTTTTGAGATTCAACCTATCCCAGTGGATATCAAACCCAATTTTTGTAAAAAAGGCTAATGGGAAGTGGCGAACATGCATCGATTTCTCGAACTAGAACAAGGCGTGTCCCAAAGACAGCTTTTAGATTCCCCGGATTGATCAGCTCGTCGACCCAACGGCTAGATAAGAACTTCTATCTTTCATGGATGTTTACTACGAATATAACCAGATAGAAATGCATGTTTCAGACCAAGAGCATACTGGTTTCATAATAAATCTTGGGTTGTACTACTATATGATTATGCCATTTGGATTGAAGAACGCTAGAGCAGTGTATCAACGATTGGTCAATCGCATGTTCTAAAACCAAATCATAGAGCTATATACGGACAATATGCTTGTGAAATTGAAGCGATCGGCCAACCATGTCATGGATTCAGCTGGAATGTTTGGCATCTCTGACATTACAAGATAAATCTCAACCCTTTGAAATGCTATTTCGATGTTACATCAAGAAATTTTTTTGGGTTTCATCGTCAGATCGTGAGGGATCGAGATCAACCCAGAACAGATTGAAGCTAAACTGGATATTCGGGAAACTCGAAAGATCAAGGAAGTGCAAAGTCTAGCTGGGAAGGTGGCAATATTAGGTAGATTCGAATCTAGGGCTACTGATAAGTGCCTTCCCTTCTTTGAGTTGATTAAACGAGGGAAGCACAACTTTGCTTAGATGCCTTACTGTGTTGAAGCATTCCAGAATTTATTGGAACACTTGGAGAGGCCCCATATTCTGTCAAAGCTAGTGGATCATGAAGACTTGTTCGTATACTTAGCAATATCTCTACATGTTATTAGCTCAGCGCTAGTCCGTGAGGACAACCGGATCCAACGACTGGTGTACTATGTAAGCAAGAAGTTAATGGGAGCGTAATGCAACAACCCAAAGATTGACAAGATTGCTTATAGTTCGCTGATAACCTCAAGAAAGCTCCGTTATTATTTTCAGGCCTATCCAATCAAAGTGTACACCGACCAGCTGTTACGATAGGTCCTTCAACGACCAAAGGCATCTTAAAGGTTACTCAAGTAGGATATTGAACTCTATTAGTTTGATATTGCATATATTCTGAGGACTAGCATTAGAGGACTTCATAATGCTTCAGAGGACGAGGAGGATTTAAGAATTATCCCACGGACTACCGCATAGAAACTATATACCGACGAGCTCAGAATGATTGACGTTCTGGTGCTGGAGTTACTTTATTAACTCCTGGGGGATGATCGATCTGTTATGCACTAAGGTTGAAATTTCCAGCTACAAACAATGAATCCGAGTATGAGGCCCTGATTGTCGGGCTGAAACTCGCAAAGGAACTACGAATAAAAGTAGTCGACATCTTATGTGACTCACGAGTTGTAGTTTGGATCAGGATGGAGTTCTTGATTAAAGCGGCATGAGTTGCTAGTTAACTCAATTTGGTGGGTTAACTACTGGACTGGTTTGATTATTACAGCATCTCTCATGTTCTGAAGGTGGTGAATCAACAAGCTATCTCGTTGGCCAAATTAGCCAGTTTCGATAATCTTGAACAAATGTAGGTGATCCTATAGAAGTTTTGGACACTCCGAGTATAGATCAGATGGAAATTGATCATGTTCTGGATGCTAAGTTTGAGAGGGAGTAATGGATGACTCCTATCAAAGACTTCCTCTTGCAGGAAACCCTTCAAGAGTGAAAGAATGAAAGACGTGCGCTTGTGCGTAAAGCTTTGAAATATATACTCCTAGGTGACGTACTTTATCAGAAGGGCTTCTCAGATTCTTTACTATGGTGTATTACCAACGATGACGTCACACATATAATGCGAGAAGTATACAAAGGTGAATACCGCAAACATGTTGGGGTAAACTTTGGCAAAGAAGATACTCAGATACGGTTATTTTGGGCGAACCTTGAACTGAGATGTGGCTGATATTCACAATGTTGAAAAAAGTGTTACTACCAAAAATTAACGGTGGAATGAGCCAGCAGTGAAGGGGTATTGGATGACTGAAAGCTCACCGAGGGATTAATAGGAAGTGGGGCCAAGTACTTGGAAGGGCTAAGAGTAGGAAGAAATAACCTGAAAAGTTGCATCAACTAAAACCCTCTAAGGGGAAAGGATCGTAGAAGCTACGGGATATAACCGATGGGATCTATCTGCCACGGTCAATCCAACAAAGTCCTTCCAACATTCTCAGTCCGACAGAAAGATTCTGTGGAAAAGAGTTATCCTAATCCAAAACCAAGAAACTCAAGAGCAAAAAACCTGTCGGGTGAACCTCGAATGGATCTTCGGTAATGACCTGACTAAGAACCATTACACTTGAAGGCGAGGGGATCGAAGGTACTAAGCCAAGAGAACACAAGGATCACCCGGAACCAGCTTATGGTGGATCTGTCGTACAAATATCGAAAGGCCAAATCCACAAATAAAACATAAGTGACACCAGAAGCCCCCTCCAAGAATCCAGGATACTTCAAAAAACTCCGTCTAAGAACTAACTGGGACCCAAGCAGAGATACAGGCTACTCGTACTGATCTACCTAGTATCGAAACCCGTAGCGGCTTCGAACCGGTAATTATCAACATACATCATGAGGGTAATCTCCTCTAAGTATTCACGTTAAAGCCGGAGGCCTACATCTGAAAGCTTACACCCGAGAGCCTACATTTAGGAGCTATTATCAAGGATTCAAATACCATCCAAAGACCATAACTGATACTCCAAAGATGGCCAGAAGCCAAATGCCTGAAACTAAGGAAAAAGAGACCAGCAATGACCCCCATAGGCCCCATAGATTATCAGCGGAAGGATCCCTGAACTACTATAAATAAGACCCCAGGGGTTACATTTAGGGGATCAATTTTTTCCATACTTGTACTCTTAAGAAAAGATGCTTAGTGCTTAGATTAATCTGGGATGTCCCCTATTACTTCTATGTACTCAAAATGAAAGTCTAATAAAAAGGGATCTTCTTATAAGAAAATTGCTCTGGAAGTCTATATTATTATTTTCATATCATCATTGTTGCAGTTTATTGTTCGTTTTCCAGATAAGCATGGATTCCCATCCTACATGTCATTGAATAGAAGAATATGCCTCCTTCTCCGAGTTTGGATCCATTCTGGTAGTTTTTAGCGATTCCACTCCTCCGAAATTTAATATCTAGGGTGGTGATCTGATTTAGCCCAAAAATAGCCGAACCACCTATTTTTTTCCCTTTACATCCACCCTAGTTGACCCTTCTCTGGGGTTAACGAAGAATATCATTAACATTTTGGCGCTAGAAGGAGGGCTTGAACCTCAGACCCTGTGGTTACCCTTTCTGCACACCCACATGTGTCGTCCTGTCCCAGATTGGATAAAACCTTGAGGAGACGAACATTATGGATAAAAAATCTCTACTAGTTGCTAACAGATTTCCCATGGCAGGGACAAGTAGTGACAAGCCATGGGCGACCGAAAGGTTCAAATTAGAAACCCTCTATATCCAAGAGAAAGAGAAGGATGTAGAACCCTATGACCTTGATCGATGGAGCATTAAACCCTTCTATATAGGACCAACCCCGATTTTTGCCCTTTACCAATCCTCAACGGAGAGGTATAACTCCTTTCTCCTTGCCATAGAAGCCATCCTCACAAAGGCTAGAGGAAACATATTCGAGCAAAGCATTGAGAAAACTTCCATCCCTTTGACCGATAAAAAGTATGGAAGAGATATACCCCCATGTCAAAGGGCATTAAAAAGGAAGAGTAGAGATAAAGAAGGAATGATAAAATTGAGTAATAAAAAGGCCAAAATGCAGCAGCGAAAGAAGAATTTTGAGTCAAGATTACCAAAGGGTTGTAAGCTCACTATATCGATTGAGGGTATCTATATCCTGACTAGACATGAGTTAAACTTTTGGTCGTCGCCCAAGAAGGAAGCTAAGAGAGAAGGATCATATTGCTACTACCATATGCTAAATGGGCACAAAAAAAGCCACTACAGAGTTCTAGAGGGGATGATCATCAAGTTCATAAACTAAGGAAAATTACAAAGTTATGTAAAGAAAGCATAGGAGGTCACGCAGCTGAAACCTTCTTGAAATAGTAAGGGAAAGATCATTCTCCCAGTTGCGAAGGAGAGAAACTCTACAAATAAAATGACCAAGGAAGGGTCAAGTCACAAATGGATAAAAAGAAGAAAAACCCTGGTCAGCACCAAATTAGTCTGGGCAAGGCATCTCCCAGAGGGGGATGGTATATTAGTCTTTCTCAATGCCCAAATCAGAGGCGGCAGGGTTAAAGCATCAAAAGAGTAAGCCTCTGTTTCACACCAGAAATGGTCGTAGCGGTGCATCTAAAATTAGCACTCCCTGCCTCTGCTCGTAGAAGAGTACGCCCTGCCTTTCCAAGGACTAAGCACATCCTACCTCTACTCGCAGAAGAGCTTTTCCTACCTCTGCTTATGTTTAGCGTTACCCACAGAAGGGAATGCAAACCACTATCATCACCTACGATGGTCAGGATAGGGCACCCCTCGGAGAAGGTGGCGTGTAAGCCTCTATCAGTGCCTACGATGGCCTGTATAGAGCATCAAAAGAGTAAACCTTAGTTCTATGCCTACGATGGCCCTGTCTAAGTTTCTAAGACCTTATCATCGCCTACGATGATCAGGATAAGGCCCCTCCTGTAGGGTGGTTGGGTAAGTCCTTGGGCCCTGCTTGTGGATAAGCTAGCCAAGCGCGTCGGATGCACATGCCCAAAGAGTGGCCAACAAAGCACGTACGTCCTCTGCTATGACACCAAAAGAACAAAGAGTGGCTCAAGAAGTACGTACAACCATTGCTTACAAATCAAATCCAAAGGGGATACTGAAACAATAAATACTGGAGTGGGTTCCGATCTTCTATTATTAATACCCGAGTCTGGGTCGATTCGGCGCTTCACAAATACCGGAGGGGGTTCTGGTCTTCTATTATTAATACCCGAATCTGGGTTGATTCGGCGCTTCATAAATACCGGAGGGGGTTCCGGTCTTCTATTATTAATACCCGAATCTGGGTCGATTCGGCGCTTCACAAATACCGGGGGGGGTCCGGTCTTCTATTATTAATATCTGAATCTGGGTTGATTTGGCGCTTCATAAATAACGGAGGGGGTTTTTGTCTTATATTATTAATACTCGAATTTGGATCGATTCGGCGCTTCACAAATACCAAAAGGGGTTCCGGTCTTCTATTATTAATACCTGAATCGGAGTGATTCGACGCTCTACAAAAAATGGATAGGGTTCCCGTCCTCTATATATGGATAACCGAATCTGAGTTGATTCGGCTCTGTACAAATGGTGGAGGGGGTGCTGGTATTCTACATATTGATGCCCGAATATGGGTTGAGAAGACCCTTCACAAGCATAGGAAGAAGGCTTTGACCATCAGTATACGACTATCTGAAGGGGTATCAGGCCAGGATATCTATTAAAGACCGAAAGAGAATTGCCATCCTTACACCAATACTTAAATCTGAATAATCCTGAATTGAAATAGATCCGAAAGATGAGAATTTACCAATAGAGGATCTCCGAAGTAATTATCTCAAATTGAAGAAACCATATGTGTACCCATGGGTATAGGGCACAAAACAAAATTTGGGAAGTTGACGGAAAGCTCATTGTAAAAAACAAGTCCAAATAAAAAAGGTTGTATCTTCTCTTACTCATGGAAACCTCTTAGATCATTAATTATGCAAACAATTCTTACTCATGTTTCATACCAACAGTTATTTACATAATAGACATTGTCAATACACAAGTTTATTCACCAAAAAGTTACATTCTCATTACCCTGATTATGGGTATAATTATATGCCACCATTACAAAATGTTACTGAATATCTAGGTCCTCTTCATCCTTAGAAAGGAGGGTCGATGGCATGAGAAGTGAAACTCCTAGTAGATTGTTAAGTCTTCGTACTTTCCCGCTCGTTTCGTCTAAATGATCATAAGGTTTAATCTGAAGTTTCAAGGCTCTATTTTAAGCCTTACACATTGCCCTGAAAGACTTGTTTTCCTTTTCCAATTCAAAAACATTTACACGCAAATCATGATTTTCTTGTTGCAAATGTCTAATTTGTTCGACATACCTGACGACACGGTCGTGAGAATCCTTAATTAACTTAGTGTCATAGATTCCTTTCATCTCAGCTACCCCTATTACACCACTCAGAAATAATTAATTCCTTTAACCCCGGAGGAGGGTTATTCAAGTAATAGCACTTCTGAAGAGAAGGAGCCTTACAAGCTGTTGCAACGCTAGGAGGCGAAGATCCCGTCATTATAGGGATATTCTTGAAACAATGTTCCCATGTCTCGCACTTTGGATTAACATTGTTTAAATAAATTTACAAGTCAATGATACGTTGACCCAGGCTCCTTGGCTCATACTCGAACTCGATAGAAGGTTTAGTCTTTATGTATGTCCTTATCCCAAGAATAGTCCTATCCTTTTACCCCAACAAATCTTTCAAAGCATTAATCCTTTCGTTCAAATACCTGATGGTTAAACTCTGATGGAAACTCTTCCTTCCTTGAGACATAGAATTCTATTTTGTTGATAAGGGCGCTTCATCCTGAGGTGTCGAATCTCCAGAAGATTCTACTTACTTGAAATAAAAAATCACTTCTTCGTGCATTTATTGTTTACATAGCTCCCCATCATGTTTAACCCTAAATCTCTTTAGCATAGCTTTACGATCCCCTCTTAGAAAGCTAAAGGAGATTGGAGGAAATGCGGTATAAACGTTCTTAAAACCCTTAAGGAAACATTTCTCCTTGAAAGCGTAAGTAGGTGTCGTTCGAAACTCCTTTTTTAGTCTACAAATCATGCGTAATGCATCCTCGTAATAAACTAAATTCTGTCATGATGCTGACAATTACATTAGCCTTTACGAATAACGAAGGGGAATGTTATACAAGTGTTGCATAGGTTGCAGAACTAAGTTTACAAGTATGCCACATCCCCTACATAAAAACGGTTTGAACTTTTTGTTGCCTAAACTTTGCTTAAAGCAGGAAAACAAGTTTTCTTTTGTCTATTATAATGACAGGAGACTATTTGAAGTCAAATATCCGAGGAAAAAGAAAAAAAATGTCCAGAGTAAGAATTATACTAGAGGGGAGGAAACTTCACGGCCAGCTTTCTATCCTCCCGGAAGACCGAAGGGGCAACCTTCTCTAGGCAATGACGATTCAAAATTGTGGACAAAATGCTCACCTAGGCAGTCGCCATCTATGGGACCATTACCCCCATTCTCCTTATTGTTATCAACAGAAGCGAATCTCCCCTTTCTCGCCTAAATCATCGGCAAGACGATCAATATATAAAAGGTTCTTAATTGTGGGTTCACTTCTCCGTGGTATCTCGATTCCTTCTTCACCCAACTTAATCCTTTCCATAACCGATCCCGAATGAAAAAGGAATTTGGGTGGTTCGGAGTTCAAGAAGACTCTGAAGGTTGTCGTAAAGAAGGTGAAATATGGCATCTTCATACCAATTGGATTTAATCTGTGGGAGGTGGACTTGCAAGAAATTGGATATCCTGTCCTCGGCTGCATAGATTATCTGGGAGGCACGAGAAAGCTTTTCATCCTTCTTTCGAAGCTCATCAGCATGGGTAACCACGTCCTCCGTTATTTGGTGCTCTAAGGCTAACACCTTGTCAGGTGTTACGTCCCTAGCCTGTCTCTCTTTCTCCAAAGCTAACTCAGCATGTTCCAAGGAAGCCTTCAACCTCTCACACTCATTTCTCAGGAATGCGCTGGCCTCTCGAAGTCGAGTAATTTCACTAATAGAGGAAGAAAGAATGGGCTTAGACAAGTGCCATTCCTTAATAGTCTGGGAAGTTAGAAGCATTCAGCATATAGTTGCGACAAATGGAAAGCCCTGAGTAAAAATAAAATATTGTACCTTAAGCTGTCGAATTATCAAACATTAACAAAAATCCATTGTATTGGAAGAAGTGGAATGCAATGAGATATCGGAAAATTCAAGTCCTGAAAAAACAAGTTTCACAAGATTAGTAAAATCTGTCGGAAAATCAAGGAGCCTCAAAGGTTCAGCAGTCTGAGAAGCGGGAGTATGTGGCATGGCACCTACACCCGCTCCTGATATACTTGAAAGGGATGATGGGAAAACACCACTTCCCGTTTCTCTACCGAAGGCACTCCCGGAAATCACGGAGGTAGAAATATTGAGCTTTAATCTCTTAGCTGGCGGATTGATAGGAAATTCGACTAACCTCTTAATAGCAGCCGCGGTAGATCTATTCAAGGCATCAGTAAGAACAGGGGCTTCCGAAACCAAAACTCCTAGTCAAACGAAAGGATGGGGAAAGAGTCGAGGACGTGAAACGTTAGTATCAAAAAGATCTCAATAAAGAAACTATCTAATCAACAAAACATACCTAGAAATAAAGGAGCTGAGGGATCGAAAACTTCTGAACATACCAATAAATGTTTAGAGCCAGGAAGACAGACAGGTAGGCGCCCAAAGACCTTATGTCCGTTAGGAAGAAGGTTATAAAACACATCTTGTCCTTGGTTAGTAAAGTGGACCAACTTGGCAGCTTTTCGAGTAGTTTCAAAATAAGCTCAGATACGAGAGATTCTCTCTCGGTTAAAGACACCCCCTCAGAAGCAAAATCTGAAAGAAGGAAATTAAAGATAAGTCACAAATGGAAAAGTAACCATTCACGAAGGGTTAAGAAGACTTACTACAATCTTCAAATTGGCTAGAAATACTGACTTAACATTTAATAAAGAAAAATTGATCTTCCCAAGGTATAGCCTTCCCTGCACTGTCGTTGACAATCATCCGCAAAGGGGTTACATGGAATATGGGGAGTCAACACCTCTTGAAAAATGCATCAGATGTCGAACGAGGCTCGAAGTAAAAGAAGCCTGACCCGATTCCAGAACAAGTAATTCCAGGCATAAGAGCAGTGTGTTAGTGCTTGGTAGAAATTGAATGGGCGTAATTTCCAAATCCCGCAGAAGTTGAAACACAAAGGAAGGAAAAGGAAATAATCCTCCATGCCAGATGTGTACAGCTGAGTAGGCGAAATATCCTTCAAGAGGATGCATGATGTCATCATGATAGGTAGCGGGAATAGCCTCCACATTGTCCATCCCAAAGCTAGCAAGAATGGAGTTTACTTCATCTTGAGAAGTAATCAGTGATTTCTTTAAGAGAAGAGATAGATTTCCTTCTCCGAGAAAGATCACAAGCATCACTGGATGATAAACTGGAACTCCTTTTTATCAGATATAGTGCTGCCAAGCGATATAATTTCGTTAACTTATAAAGTTTATATCCCACTCATTAGAACATTCGAAAGTGACATCATATAAACCTATTAGCAATGGATAGTCATAATAGTGAATGTTGATTCAATCCTACACACCATTCCAGTCATTTATTGAAGGAATAGATTCTTTTATGCAATTGCGTGTTCCAAACCCTTGAATTAATATTTGGGGAAAAAGGTGTATGGGTGGATTGCCATGAATTGCCTCTCAGGTTACTAAATTACAAACAATTTGTATCTGATATACAAAACCCTAAACAAGTTTGAGCAAAACAATTAACCCCTCGATTAAAGATTAGAATAGAGATATTTACCAAAGGTTTAAGCAATGAGTTTCCTACAATAAGCTTCAAGTCCTCAGTGAACAAATAATCTGGTTTGAGAAATTAATGTTGCATGGAAAAAGTGAAGAAAAAGCAGTGGAAATTGTGCAAGAATATTTACCTAAACCCCCACTGCACAAATAAAGACCAATCAGTGTTCCCCTGCCAAGGAAGATCAAAAGATTCTGATATGACACTTCGGAAAAGACAAAGAGTTTGACTTGGAAAGCCAAAAATACCCCTTTACTAGGGGGCAAATGTTACTACCAAAAATTAACAGTGGAATGAGCTGGTAATGAAGGGGTATCGGATGATCGAAAGCCCAATAGGAAGGGGGCCAAGTACTAGGAAGGGCTAAGAGCAGGAAGAAATAACATGAAAAGCTGCATCAACCGAAACCCTCCTAGGGGAAAGGATGGTAGAAGCTACAGGATATAACCGACGGGATCTATCCGCCAGGGTCAATCCGACAAAGTCCTTCCGACAGTATCAGTCCGACAGAAAGATTTTGTGGAAAAGAGTTATTCTAATTCGAAACCAAGAATGTCAAAGGAAATAAACCTGTCGAGTGAAGCTCAAATGGATCTTTGGTAATGACCTGCCTAAGAACCGATACACCTGAAGGCGAGGGCATCGAAGGTACTAAACCAAGAGAATGCAAGGATCACCCAGAACCAGCTTTCGAGGATCTGCCGTACGAATACCGAAAGGTCAAATCCACAAATAAAACAAAAGTGACACCAGAAGCCCCCTTCTGAGAATCCAGGGTACTTTAAAAAACTCCGTCAAAGAACTAACCAGGACCCAAGCAGAGATCCAGGCTACCCGTACTGATCTACCTAGTACCAAAACTCGCAACGGCTTTGGATCAGTAGCTATCAACATACATCATGAGGGAAATCCCCCCTAAGTATTCACGATAAAGATGGAGGCCTACATTCGAAAGCTTACGTCCGAGAGCCTGCATTCAATAGCTATTATCAAAGATTTAAATACCATCCAAAGACTATAACTGATACTCCAAAGACGGCTGGAAGTCAAGCGCCCGAGACCAAGGAAAAAGCGACCAGCAAAGACCCCCACAGGCTCAATAGCGCTTCAGCGGAAGGATCCCTGAACTACTATAAATAAGACCCCAGGGGTCACATTTAGGGGATTGATTTTTTCTTCATACTTGTACTCTTAAGAAAAGAAGCTTAGTGCTTAGATTAATCTGGGATGTCCCTTATTACATCTATGTACTCAAAATGAAAGTCTAATAAAAAGGGATCTTCTTATAAGAAAATTGCTCTGTAAGTCTATATTATTTTCCAATCATCATTGTTGCAGTTTATTGTTCGTTTTCCATTTAAGCACGGATTCCCATCCCTACATGTCCTTGAATAGAAGAATATACCTCCTTCTCTGAGTTTGGATCCATTCTGGTAGTTCTTAGTAATCCCACTCCTCCAAACTTCGATATCTAGGGTGGTGATCCAATTTAACCCAAAAATGGCTGAACCGCCTATTTTTTCCTTTAGATCTGCCCTAGTTGACCCATCTCCGGTGTTAACGAAAAATATCGTTAACAACAAGTGCCGGAGATTTGCAAGAATTCCTAAAGCTCCGCCAGCTCAACTCACCCAGGTGGTCAGTCTATTGTCGTTTGCAACCTGGGGGATAGACATTATCCTAGCCTTCTGTTTTCAAAGAGTAGAGCAAAGTATGTGATCATGGCAGTTGAATATTTCATGAAGTGGGCCAAAGCCGAACTATTGTCCATGATCTTGACAAAGAGGGTGATCAACTTCATTGTTAGAAACTTCATATGTCGATTTAGACTTCCTAGGGCTATCATTAATGATAATGGAATCCAATTCAATAGCATAGAGTTTAAAGATTTCTGTCAATGATATCATGTTAAAAATTAATACGCTATAGTTGTGAAAACACAGTGAAATGGATAGGTCAAAGTTGTGAATAAGACCATCAAGTCCATTCTGAAGAAGAGATTGGAGCGAGCTAAAGGAAAGTGGTTCGATGAGCTATCTTTAGCTCTTTGGGTATATCACACAACCCAGAAGTCTACGACAGACTACACATCATTTGTGTTGTCCTATGGCTCCGAGTGGTGATACCTGTGGAGCTTGAAGTCCTTTCTCATCGAGTGACATATTATGATCTTCGACTAACAAGCCGCTTCTCCTTGAATCACTTGACATAATCGACGAGAAGAGAGAGGAGACTAGTCTACATGCTTAGTGCATAGGCAATGAGTCTTTTGATATTACAACACAAATGTTCAGCCTAGAACCTTTGAGCTTGGTGATCTTGTACTGCCTGACTCCAGTTCACATGGGCCCGAGATGGGAAGGACCTTACGTCATTCAACGAAAGCTTGATGATGAACTTTCAAGCTAACGACTGCTGATGGAGATGACATATAAAGTGCATAGGATACCGAGAGCTTACGGCTTTTTCTGACTTAGGCTTTTATTTTTCACTCTTGTAATCTTTATTTAATTTTTTCAACTATGTAAAAGGCACGACTCGCCAACTATTCATAAATAAAATCTCTTTTCCATGCTCTATAATTGTTTTCACTATTTTGGCTATGTGTTTTGATTCTACCGACCTATGCCAACACTTAAACGAAGGGAATGTCTAGTTTCGAAACAACGTTGATTGGCTCACGTTTTGACAAGCTGGCTCACTTTCATGAATAACTGGATAAGAGTTAACAAAATTAGAGCTTGATATCAATGCTTGATATGGGGATCCTCGGGAATATAACATAAGTATTTGATAGCCGAAGGCCTCCTGCATTTTTTACTAGCTCGGTTATCCTTACCTTAAGCTCCTAGTTTCTATGTCATGTTGAATTTGAGATCTAGAGGCATTTTTTAGTGCAACATCTGCATTTTCCTCCGCCTTTTTTCAAATTTCTTCAGAGGCAGTTAGTTTTTCTCTAAGATCTTTGTTCTCTTGTTCTAGCATCCCCTTCTCCCTTTTCAAACTCTCATTCTCAGCATTAAGGGACTTGCAATGCTGACTCACTAGCTTTAGGTCATCCTTGACCGACTTAGTTAGAAATGAAAAAGCGCTGAGTTCAGTATTTTGTCTTGTCGGCACATCGTCCATCTCCACTTTGATCTTGTCATGTAGCTTCTTAGTTGTGGCCGTTTGAGTATCGCAGTCCTCTAATTCTTTCTTGGTGAGCTCAAGAATGTTCTTCTCCATGGTCCACTCTTAGTTCATATTATCAACTTCAATCTCCAAGCTTATGATAACTTACAGTAATCGCCTTGAATAAGTTGACATCTCCCGGTACTATATAAAATGAAGTTGATGTCCGTCCTAACCTGATCATCAAAGGACTCTGGAATTGGCTGCAGGTTAGGAACGAACACCATTCAAGAGAAATAATGCTAGGGGCAAGTCTTCACCAATTCTTTTTTCCTCTCTTATGGGGTCTTCTTCTCCCAAAAGGAATGGATAGTTGAGGACCTTTATCCTTATGCTTAGTAGATACAGGGGGATCCCGGCCTTGAGAAAAGATTGATTACGATAATTGAGAATGATCGATAGAAAGTTTGTACTAAATGCTTTTCATTTGAGAATGAACGCTAGTTGTTTTATCCTCTCCTTAGAAAGGACTTCATGGGAATGGAGAGTAGAGTCATGATGATGTTTCTCCTTTTCACCCTCCTTCTCTTTCTCTTGCTCGTTTTCTCTCATTTTCTTCCCTCTCCCATAACTCCCGCTCTCGCCTTTCCCATACATGATTTATCTCCTATCTTTCGCTAGTGTACCTCTCATCATATTCCCGGACTTGTCTTTCCTGAGAAGAAGTGTGACTACTAGGACCACTCCTTCCCAGACTGGCGCTGAATCAACTTTGGTATTTCTCCCCTTTTGTCATTGAACCTGCAAATCAAGAAAGGGTTCAAGTTAGCACTCGACATACACAGAAGGAAAAGGTGCAGTGACATGTAGTGCTTACGTGCATGTGTGTCCTAGTGCCCCTAATGGACCAGTGTGCATAGTTAATCTCATTGCAGTTGTCTCCCTAGCTTTAGTGGGAGTAGTCTTTTTCCTGTACTTTGTCATGAAAGCAGCGGAATCCAGATCCCGAGGAGAATATATGTGCCCAGGCAGAGATAATCGCCTAAGCCCATAATGGAGAATCAAGACCCTCTAATTGGGCAACAGGAGCTGAAAATTTGTGAGGAGAAGGTGTCCTAAGAGGAGGACTACAGTTTTCTTTGGCCCCTTTCTCTGGGGATTGTTGTTTTTCCCATCCTTTTCTTTTAGTCCCTGATTGGGCCCGGGAGCACTTTTCTTCTTGGCAGCATGCTTTTTCCAGACCTGAGGGGTTACTATCGTTTTCCCCTCGATTGGGGGCATGGCCGCTGCTACTTTCCCTACGATTAGGGTCACAATTGCTTGTGCTACGGCTGGAGATTGTGCTCCACCCATTCCGATGGACCGCCTGGGATGAAGATATTGAAAGTCATGCAAGTATTCGTCAGATAAGCATTTTGCAAAGTCGCATGCGGTCATGATATACATGTCCAATGGGCTTGGCCATAGTTGCATCTACAAAAGGAAATATAAGTCAGGAACTTCCCTACAAGGTTAAAATGAATAATCTAAGGCTTGACACTTACTACACTGAATCCATCATCCAGTGTCGCCCGCTTGTATAGGAAGATAGAACCAATCCGGTTTGATATCTCCCAGTTTGCTAAAGCCCTCTTAAATGATTCTCTTTTCTTGGGAAAACCCAAAGTATAGAAAAGATGGAGTAATATCCTTCCGATGTTTGAAGTTGTAGAAGAAAACAACATCATCGAAGGTTGGATCCTGATCCAGATGTTCTCTATACACAATATACAAAGAGAATAAATAAGAGTACGCCATCAGATGTAATTGCATTAGCGCTATCTGCATACGGCGAAGGAAGTTGTTGATGAACGGATTAAACGGAGGGATACATCCAACCGTACACATCTATCGACACACTGGCATGAATCCCTCTAGAGGATTATAGGAATTATCACCCACCACTGGGATTCAGATATCCACCTAGGGAATCTTATGTTTTGTGCTAAGCCTCTTCAGCTTACCCTCATCCATTAAAGTTGGAAAGGAATCAACTTGATTGTTTAGAAGTACAACTCCATGTAGAGTATCGGGAGCTTCTTCCTCACCTAAAGCTCCTACTCCTTCCTCTCCATCTGTCGAGGTTTCCTCAGAAGCACTTCTCTCCCTTTCATAAGTTCGTACAACATATTGTTCATCATCACCGTTTGATTCTATCCTACATATGGATGCTTTCTTGGGATCCAATCGAGTAGTTTTTCCTTTTTCTAAAGTAGAATATCTATTTGGGTATCTTCCTAACATGTTTACTATTCTATCCAAGAAACTCCATTGTTAGAGTAAAGAATTTATACCCAAATCTTCAAAATTCGGCACCGACCTCCGAATCATAGTCATAGGCATAGGCGTAGTCTTATGTTCATAGTCATAGGCATAATCTTATGTTCACCGTCATAGTCTTAGGCCATTAACAATAGTTTCAATGTCGTAGGCAATATTCCCAATAGTCAAGATCCAAGAAGAAAACAAGAATAGATATGAATCATACATAAATTATTTCCAATTTATAACATGCCCATATTAGATTTATAGTTTTTATATAAAAGTAACTGGAACTTACAGATCGTGGTCTAAGAAATTTAGAAGTCAAGTCTAGAAATTAGTCGTCAAATTGTTGCGGTGTCGCTGATCTATTCTCTTGAATTGTTGTAGAAGCGTTGATCTTTGATTTGAATCGAGTTTGAATGCTTAAGCTTTAATTTGGTGGCGGTGGCCATGGTTCAAGAGGTGAATTAGCAGCATAGCAATGTAAGAATGATTTTTATGAATTAGGCTAGGTCTTAGGATGTATTTATAGGGGTAGCAACTAGTTTAGGCCCTTAGATTAACCCTAGAATCAATCCGGACCATCAAACCATGTCTCAGGCTTCAAAAATAGGTTCTGGGTCAAAACAGGCCGACCAGGTCAACCTGTAAGGGGGGAGGTCGACCACATGGTCGACCTGGGGGGTAGGTCAACCCTAAGGTCAACCACATGGTCGACCTGGTCCCCAGGTCGACCCCCAGGTCGACCTTCCTGGTCCTGTGCTGCCTAAAATCTACTGAATCTTCTACAGGCCATAACTTCTTCATCCGGACTCCGATTTTCGAAAACTCGGACTCTATTTCATGTAAAATTTCGAGACGAACGCAATGGCTTAACCCGTTTCCCTTGATTCTTATTTTAAAATTTAATTCTGCCTTGATTTATGGTTTTAACATGTTATAAAAATTCGGGTTGTTACACCACATAGATTTATCTATACTCTAATATCGATAAAGAGATTCAATGGCTCGTTTGATCGAAAACGCATGATTCAATCAAACTGGCTTCTTGAAATTCTTAACTGGAAATCATTGATGTATGATCCAATACATATGTATATATGAAAAAATGTTTTCTATGTACTTTATTTGTATATTTCATTATTCAAAATTAGTCCACAACCACTTATTATAATAGTAAATAAAAAATATACATATGTTTTTCTTTTCCAAATATGCTTTATATAAGGAAGATAATAGTATTTGATAATTACTTTAGAAAACTTATTTAATTTTAAAATAATTCCTCGCTTAATTTCAAGCTGTAAAACTGTTATAAAATTAATTTACTCAAATTTATACTTAAGGAAGAGTTACTTACCTATAGGGATATATATATAGAGAGAGAGAGATAAGTTTCCTTGAAATCACATTAATATTATAAATATAACATAGAGATGACATAAATCTTTTATTCAATTTAATTTAAAATCACTATTATTAAAAAAATAAGTAAGCATATACGATATATATGGAAAAAATCATATATCCTCACTATAGTTGATACTATAAAAAAAGATTCAATACAGAAGGACATATATTTAAAATAAGTCCTTTAAGGATATGAACCAACCAAAGTACCTAAACTTGTAAATGATGTCTCTCGAATACATGGATTAAGGCTATGGCATATTAGTAATAAAAATTGTTCATAAATACAAATGATCAGACCTGAAAATCAAAATGAATTATGGCATGTATACAACACCAATCAAAGAACTAAACTCGTGGGAACAAACATGCGATCAAAGAAATGAACAAGTTCCACTAGTGTAACAACCTGGAATTTTGACAATAATTAATTTAGTTATTTAATTTGATTTCCGAAAATGGAATTTTTGCAAATGATGAATTTGACCATGAAACTTGCACCGCTATGTCCGTGAAGGAATTTTGGTCAAATTTTATGTTTGGAACTCCATGAACGGAATTCATCTGAAAAAGTTACTGAAGAAATCAGAAAACGAACGAAAAATAAATAAATAGAATATATAATAAATAACATACCATTTATCACCTTTTGTTACTGGGTAGGTCGACCAAGGGAGGTCAACCCTAGGGTTGACCTAGGCATTAACTCCCTGGCCGATTCCAGCCCACTGATAGCTAGGGTTATGATGGTTATATATAATATGAATTTTATATTAACTGATGAATCTTTATAAATTTAATTCTAATGGTACGGAGTCATTTCTATGCCTGTAAATAAAGGGCTAGACCTCCACTCTTTTTCTTATATATTCTAGAGGCAGTAGCGTAGCTCTATCATTTCAATTCTCCAATCTCTTCTAAAATTGTAAATTATAAATCTATTCAAATCAAATAAATAAGGATTGGAGATGTTGAATCCAGATCTATGCAAAAGGGTTGGTTATACGAATAGGTAATCTATATTATTAAATTTCATTCTTATTTTCTCATTCTTCTTTCAGATCTACAAATCTAAATTTGTGTTTGTAAATAACTGTATATCTGTAAGGTTTAGGAACTGTAAGCCTAAAAGTTGTGTTCCGATCCATAATTGGATAGCTTTCAAGTGAGTGGGAAATAAATTCATTGTTTATGATAACATATGAAGATCGTTTGTGTTGAATCTAAATTATATGCCTAAAAGTCATCAGATTTGCTTACTTTTGTCAAACCTGATATATTATAAATATAAATTAGGTACAGATTTGTAGGCCTTTTAGTTTAATATAATCATCTTTCTTACCACTATTCTTAGATTACTTGTGGTTATTGTAAGCACCTCAGATCTGGAAATCAGTCCCAAAAATAATTATTAAATGTGTAGTATTTTATTTTAGATTCACAAGATTCGGGTGTTGGTTTGTGGTTTGTGCAGTTTCGGTTAGAATAATAATCATGTTTGTGTTTGATATTGTTTGGGGTTTTAATTGGTAATTGTAAATATGCCCCTTTTGTTCTTTTTAAATAAAAAGGCATTATTTGAAATCAGCAAGAAATACAATTCCAATTTCTGGTTATTTGGAATATGCCAATATTCCTATTTTAAAAATATTTTGGTAAAAATTTATAATAACTATAGTCATTAACATTTTTATAAGATTTTGAATCTTAAGCAAGATTAAACCTAAAAGGCGTTGTTTTGGTTGTTAGTTTAGACTTGAACATGTATAGTAAATAATAATAAAATGAATTTAGCAACTATATAATCTGCGTTTAAGATGTAAATACATATATATTATAATCTTATCCATCCAAATCTATGTAAATAATGATATTGTGTTATATTACTAAATGTTTATCATTGTTTTTTGAATTCAAATAGTTTCTTTTTTATAGGAATGTATATAGAAATATATCCCATCTTAAATGGAAATAGATGTACTACCATTATAGCAGTGAATATGGAAATTGATTTATGGGTCAGGAGGAAGGTAATAAACCTTGTAACTATGTTTGTTTGGGGAAATGAATTAAATAGGATATAAATGCCTAAATGGTTACAAATTAAATTAGGATTAGGAATAGGGGTTGTAACTCCAACCATGGAAATAAATAAGTAATAAAATTATACATATATGTGTTTATATATTTTAGTAAGAAATAAATGGAATTAAACTAGTAAATGTGAATTTCAACAATTAGATTATAATTTAAATGGGACCGATATAAATGGCATTTAATAGGTTAATTAATACCTTAAGAAATATGACTGTTAGGGTCATAAATGGTAGGAAACCTTAACAGTAATAATAAATAGAATTAAAGGGTACATATGGGATTGATTATAATAGTGAGTGCTAAGTACAATAAGTAAACAAATAATTAAACATCCTAGTATAGGAAGTTATAAGTTTCCTCATTTTATTGAAGTAAAATTAGAATTAATATAGTTATTAATAAGGAATGGACTTAGTAGGTTAATGATGTGAGTTCAGTTTCCTTATTCGGCAAATGTCTGCACTTACCAACAATTAGATATATATACAACTGATGTGAAATACCATTAACCATGGGAACCCATTATGGTAGTTAATCGCATAGTAAGGACTATTTCCTAAAGTAAGGTTTACTTCAAGTTTTGAGGTATTAAGTGGTTGTAGGTCCTTCCTCCCGTCAAAAAGAAAGAGCCAAAAAGGAAATAATTTATAACTGTAGCCTACTTCTGGAATTGAGGTATTTAGTAGTGGGGCCACTTATTGGATATTATGTGATTTGATTCACCCTTCTCCATAAGGGTAGAATCATTGGGTTCGCCCTTAAAAACGTATTAAGTGATTGATTAACTCGCCTCTCTATAAATAAGAAGTATTAAAGGAAAATTGGGTACAAGATTGATAATATCTATGATAGTCCACTTCCTTTGGTCTTTCATGCCTAACTCTAAATTATTTTGACGATAAGATAGTTGTGGGCCAATTTACTTAAGATAGTTTTTAAACGACTAGAAATTAGAAGTATTTTGAGTTCGAGTATTTAGCAAACCCAATTTACCCAACCGGGCGTTTTGCGATTTAGTTTTAAAATGCATGAGGACGACGTATGGTGAATCCCGTGGATTTGAGCTATGTTCCTGGATAGAAAGCTTACTACAACCGTGGTGTTCGCGATTTTTTGTTTTTGGTTTTGTTTGGGAGTTCCGATCGATGATCTTTTCTTGGTCAAACAGGAAGTTAACGTTAATGTGTCATTATAGTCCGGAATTTACTTACGAAATATATCCATCTGATATTTCATTGTGTAAATCTGGATAATCTTTTGACATAATTATTCATTCAACTCCTTGGTCTTACATTCGAAGAAAATCAAAAAATTTAAAATAGTTTTGGAAAAGGAGCTTCAGAAATTAAAACTATGGTTTTCGATAAATTGTTTTACAAATAAAGATTTGTGAAGATAAAAAAATTAGAATTTAAATATAACCATATTTCAGATTGTTGGGTTTTGTTTAATTTTAATAAATAATCCATTTTGGTAAAGAGAAGGAATTTGAAAATATAAGGAATAAGCCTCAAAATATAGAAACTATAATTATCTATTCCTTGTGATTTTTAATATTCCTCTTTTTTGATATTTCAGATGATTTATAGAAATTATCACAAATAATCTTTTAGAGATTTTAAAATCTCGACAATTCAAAATGTGGAAAGACTTTTCTAGTCAGTAAAATATACTGGAATATATATTAATAAAATCAGTTTATAATACGAGACCCTCGGTTTATCAATAAAATTAATTTCGAAAAGTTTTTAGAAGTTTTCTCTCGAAAAAGACTAAGTGAAATTCCAATTCATCTAGGGTATTTGATTTGTAAATCTTTTGTGTCATTCGTCAGCTAGGTTAGAGGAAAATCCTTTTTAAATTAAATTCGGATTTCTAGCTGAATTTTCTATTCGAGAATTCGTTTGATTGTCGTAGCTGTTCTGAAGCGAATAAGTAGCGATGGGGGAAATTATTTCTTGACTTGACAGATAGTGAACATTAGTATGAGATTGTCGGTGGAGTCGGGTTGGCGATATAATTTTATTTTATTTTTTTTGGAGTCAAACCAGCTCATTTGGGTCCAAGTTTAGGGCACGTCCCAAAAGGGGAAAGTAGTCGACTGGGCAATCGACCACCCTCCTTCCCAAGGTTCGACCACCCTCCCCTATTGGACACGATCAGAACCATGAAGAGATATATAATATCGCTTCCAGGTCTAGCCATTCATTTCCTTCGTCCCTCCAATTCTCAATAGCCGAAACCCATTCCACGACCTCCCCCAGGCCTAAAAATCGAGCCTCTAAGCTCCATTTGTCCTTAATTACAACCAAAATTCCTGCATCAAAGAGGTTGCCCCTTTTATATCCTAGATCTTCATTTTCTTTCTTCATATTTGATGATTTCTCAATAGTCCCTACTTGAGCTTCCAATATCCTCGCAAAGCACTCTGATCTCACACCTCAAGAGGCCGTATGGATTGATCGCAACCCGAGGAAGATTGATGCTTATTAAGTGTAGAATCATTGGTTTCGCCCTAAAAATGTATTAAGTGATCGACTAGCTTGCATCTCTATAAATAAGAAGTATTAGAGGCTAATTAGGCACGTGATTGGTAATCTCCATGATAGTTTGCTTCCTCTAAGTATTAAGTGATTGGGGTTACAGCCTGCCCTGGGAAAATGTATTAATTATTAGAGTTAATGCCCTAGAGGCAATCCATTTGATGAGAATGATAACAATGTTGTTGTTATTATTTTATTTGGAATAAAATAATATTCTATTGTATTATATTTACTGTGTAATATAAATATTAATATATTAGAAGTCCTTAGAATAATAATACGGAATTATATAGTTCGAGTAAGACTGAACTTGAGATTATATAATGTGATAAGTATTATAATTCTTAAAAGTCCCTAGTCGAGTTTTATTGTTTATACAGGACAACAATAAAGCGTTGAGACTAGTATATTGATTGATTGATGATCACATCTCATTGATCATTAATATACGTGATATTAAAGTCAAGATATAAATACGTATTGGAGAACAGCGTATTGGGCTGACCCACCGTGAGATAACTACATGGAATATAATTAACAGTGTCATAAGTTATTCTCATAGTGACAGTGATGTATTGGTCCTTAGACCTGAAATCATTATAATTTTATTCGAGGATATTTGTGTTTTGATATCATCTAAAGTTATTTCATAATAGAGTAATGATAACGGTGATTATTGGATACATCTCAAATCGAATGAAAAATTATGAATGATCTAGATGGAATTTAACCCTATGATATATTCGTAGTGATATCCATGGGCCTCTTGATTGAGTCAGACTAGAAATGCATGGCCGTGCTCAAATATTGATTTGTTTTATGTAGTCTACTCATCGATCAAGAAAAACGGATTAAATTGTAAAGAGGGTGATACGATCCATGACTCAAGTTTAATCCTGGATATATTGGTTAAAAGGATTA
Organism: Allium sativum; assembly: GCA_030737875.1. NCBI lineage: Eukaryota > Viridiplantae > Streptophyta > Magnoliopsida > Asparagales > Amaryllidaceae > Allium > Allium sativum. Next base: position 751,008,186 of record CM060915.1, read on the forward strand.
TATTGCATTAATACACTAGTCACGGAAAGGTTGCATCGAATCGTTGATCTTATTATAACTTGGGTAGCAGCGACGCATTGCTAGATGCCAATCACTGTTTATAATTTTAAATACGATTTATAATCATTGCCAACGTTGTAATAACCTATAGGGTCACACACTTAGAACGTTATAAAGATAAAATCATTCTTTGGATAAATAAATATCAATTTGTTGATATTTTAGTAAGCGTTGAAAAGGTATCACAGTTGGTTCCATGTTTGATGGTAAGGGTTAGGGTTTAAAATGGGTTACACACTTCTTTAAAACCGAGATATATATATATATATAATATTAACCCTTGAAAAAATTAGATGAGATCGGCCAAAAAGGGTTATAACCCTAGATTCCCTTTTCAATACAAAATCCAAAACAATGGCGGCGTCTAGCACTGCATCATCTTTGCTTCTCTTCAATTCGATCGAACAGGCAAACGTTCGTGTGTACTTCTCTGGAGGCAGGGCGCTTTGTCGTGCTATCGATTCATTGCTTCATTCATGGATTTGGATTTGAGGTTAACCCGACTCTTAAAGGTTTCACTTCGTAGGTATGAAATCCTAACCTATTTTGATTTCGATTTACAGTTTTTGCCTAGATCCTATTTTACAGATGTTGAAATTTTTTCAACTTGGTTAACGAATACATCATCTAAAACATACAATGGTATCGGAGCGAGGTTGTGCAAAATTACTGTAATTTGAGTCACGTTTTGAATTGTATGTTTAATTGATTTCATGAATAAATATGACATACATCCGATTCAGGTTTGAAATTGTTTCATAATTAACTTTTTTTTTTGTTATATGTTGTATATCCAGAACATATGAATGATACTGAATCTATTATACGTATTTAAAATTGCCAATTCTCACATGTTAGAACTTTTAATAATGATTACTTATTCGAACAATGTATAAATTCAAATGATGTTTGGATTTAACATTACAGTGTGAATCCATGTGTTATAATTTCTCATACTTATGTTGATAAGTGAATGGCTAAAATGATTATGAGATTTGTTCTTAACAGTATGTTATGAATTTGGCAATTTTATGACTAATCCGTCCAGCTTTGACATAGAATATTCTGAAATAAATATGGTTTTCTTTAAACAGAAATTAATATTAGATATTAATTCTGATTATACTTTTACTTGATTATGATACGTTTATAAGAATAGTCAGGGCTTAATTTATAATCAAATTTTGTTTGATTGATGATTATTAAGTCAATGGATAACCATTAAAACAAGGATCCAGCATATTATGGTAAATTAGTTTCAAAGGTGAAATTGTTTCACTCTAGGTTAAAACTGTATTTGATACTAGTTAAAAAATGTTTTTACTATAAACAAAATTTTATATATGATGTAAAATTTTGAAGTGGATTTTTTTTAATGGTTAAATCTTATGTTGACTGAATTCCAAACTGTGATTACCATGTTTGTTAATTTTGGAATTCTGTAAATTAGTCAAAACCACTTTGGATTGATTAAAATTGATTTTTTTTATGGAAATTGTTTTCATAAAAACATAGTATTGCCTGAATAGCAGATATTATGAATTTGTTTTGAAACAATTGTTGTTGAAATATGCAATCAAAACCTTATCCCTAGTTCTATTTGATTTTTGGATTAAATATTTTTTTTCCTTTCAAATAGATATTTGGAATTATATTTACATGATGGTTAAATTTGTTAATTTTATAAATATCCAAAATATATTTGGTTCTTGTTTTGGAAACAGAGTCAATATATGAATAAATAAGTTTATGTAGATAAACTATAACATCTCAAAGCAGTTACATTCTATACAAGTTTCAATGCTAATCTACAACTATACAGATTAATATATTAATTGTAACAGATTTTAGAAATCTTGTTAAATATCCACAAGTATAACACTTGTATCAAATTGATGTTGATCAGTTTGTATTTCTATTTTGATGATGTTGATATAAAACAGTTTGTATCATAACTCATTACACAATACTTATGTAGAACTGCTTATGTCATGCATGTTTAATATATGTATTTTGGATTTTGCTTCAGATTTGATTTCAGTTCAGCTTTTATAATACTACTAGAGATAGTCTATTAAACCTACTCAAATCTGTTTCACAAGTTACTATATAATCCTATGTTTATAAACATGTTTATAGACATATTTAATTATACATGTATATATGATATATATGTATATTGTTTAGCTATGTATACCTTAATTATTTAATGTAAATATACATATATCAAATCATGGTAGATACATCATATATATTGATATATGATAAATGTGAATTTGATTTACAGTTTTATACACTATAGTGAACTGGTTTAATTTATATATATATAGATCGAATCATGGCAGATACATCATATATATTGATATATGGTAAATGTGAATTTGATTTGCAGTTTTATACACTATAGTGAACTGGTTTACATGTACACTCATTATTATGATTTCAAATGGGTATTAGATATTAGAACAGACCATAGTTTTATAATTGGGATTGTCCCAATGATTAAAAAAACCATACGCAAGTTATTAACTTTTACTCTGTTTCAATTTCTTTGGCTGTTTCATTTTGATTTTGGATTTTAAAATGATAGGTACATAATTATATATATATATATATGCAGTAGCAAATATGATTTGCCAACTGCATGTGTATATATACATATGAAAGTCAATGTTAAAATTGTAATCAGAACAGTTAATATTATGTAACAATTTTGATTTTAGAATAAAACCCCTGTTGTGATTGACACTTAAAATCTATGTATTCTTAGTTGCAAACTTGATTTAACTGGAATACTTGTGACTTGTTTTAGATGTCATATATTGGGTGTCTTATTATTGGTCATTACTGTGCTTCTTAAATATATTTACAATTGTAACTGAACAATATAAATATTCCTGTTAGACAGAGAAAGAAACAGGTTAATAAGTTAACTCAGTGTTAATATTATTTGGTTCCTTTTGTCTAAACTCAAAATAGTTTGTAGTTTGAACTTACTTCATGGAAAATTACTTTTGTTGTCACCCTTTGTTTTCATAGATTAAACATACGTTTATGTTTGTTTAACACAATGTGCACAGCTATTTTTTTATGATATATATACATATGTGGTATGTAATATACATATGCATGGTGATGGACCAAATCTTACATATGTTGATCATATATTGATAGATTGACTATCAATCTGTTTCTGTGTATATGATGATTGTTTTCTTTTATGCATGAAGATGCAAAATGGGTTTGCATAGTTTATTAATTAAAGGATATTGGCTCCTGAAACTGTGATGAATGCATATGTCCGCTAGTTCAAGATATTTGTTAATTTTGTCCACTTATATATTATGATATATATGTGGTTGAATTTAGACAGTAATTATATACATACGCATATTTGATGTATATATGTATATAAAGCATAAATGATGCACTGTTAATTTCAAATGAATGTAGATCTAAAATTGAACATAATTGGATAAATCTTTGCAGAGTCGGATGGATCAGTGTGACAGAACCAGTGTGCTCAATAGGATGGCAAAGATGATGCAGCACCCTGGACTATCACTGAAATGAGGAGCAAGTGCGATTTAAATACTTTGCTGTTTGACTGCCTTTTGTATTATTATCTCAGCACATATATATATAAATTGTTGTGATGTGATTATAGCTGACCATTCCATTGATAAGATACTTGTAAACTAACGTCCATATCGTATAAAACTGTTTGTATAGATGTGATCTGATCGCATTGTTTTGAACTAGACTAATTTAAATAGTTTTATGTTACACATTTATATGTATGTTACTGTACTGGAAATATGGGGATTATAGTGTTGATGGTATTTTGTATTACTGTATGGGTTTTACTTGGCGTTGGTTTCATATGCCCTTAAATTTGTTGTATGGTGTTAATGTAATTGTGGATAAGTGACTTGCCTATATTAGTATATGTATGAATATATTTGAAATGTTCAAAATGATATATAGGCATAATTTCCATATATAGTTGGATTTAAAAGGACATATGTGTTTCGTATATTATTTAAATCCGACTGATATTATGAATATAAAATACGTATATTTTGATATATGTAAATAACTCTAATATTGTCCGCCACTACGAATTATAAATTTCCTCTAAAGCAATTTTTTGTTATATTAAGTCGTGGTGACGTCTTCCAATAATATACTCATCACTATCCAAAATCACTGGATGTAACTAACGCCAAAGCATTGTGCACCTTTTATTTTGGTTATATGCGATGGAGTAAAATGTGGTGCTCCAACCTATTATTGGGTCTGACTTAACTAGGCTGCATAATACGATTATGGCCTTAGAGAAAAAAGCATGAATTATTCTACATTTTGAGCAAATGAATAATACTGAACAAAATGTTCAACATGCGATCCAAGAGTTATATAAAAAATATAATTGACATAAGATGTCTACCTAAAAGGTTGTGTTTTGAGTTTAACCAAAGCTGGGTCAAGGCATGACTAGATATGGATCTTGGAACACCATTATATGTATATAATGATTTACATATATAAACAGAGGGATGTTAATTTGAGTGGGAGCATATTTTAGTTTCAATTACATATTTATATAAATTTTGATTGTCAAAATTTTGTATTAAATAAATATTACAGAATCAGATATTATTTTATTATCTAATGTAGATATTAAATAATTAAGAACTCGATAATTTAAATTAATCCTTAAGAAGGATATAAATTGAATTAAATCAAATTTCTTGACTAACATTGAAATTTGAGGATTGTCCTCATACAAATTAAACGAAATTGTTTTAGAAATAAAAGGGAGGATCTAAAATGAGTTAAAGTATGACTTCAACCGATCAAGATATAAATATTATAAAATCTACTTATACATCTCTAGTATTAGATACTAGATATAAATAACATAAATGTATGTTGATTTAAAGAAATTGAAGAGTAAGTAGAAATCTGATAAAAGGGACAAGTGGACTTACGATTGGAAACGAAGCAAATGCTGTTGGATTATCCATAGGAAGTTGATTCTTGTTGAATATACTGGCTTAATTAAACAAATAAAATAATTGTTATTATGAAATTCCACTTAAAATAAATGTTATAATATATCTTGTTTAGACAAGTTTGAATTTCATTTGTAATAAAAGAGTAATTGTTATTCATTTTATTTAAATGAAATATCATATGGAATTTCTCAAATAGTTGATGATATTTGTAAATCTTTAACTATAATGTACTTGACATTAATAACAAATGGATTAAATTTAATGATTTAAATCCAGAATACCTTTAGCATTAACAGTTAGCCCGTATAAACAAGAGAGTATATCAAAACTCCATAATGATGGAATTTTGAGACCATTTGATTTTGAATCATATGCAAATCTTGTCTATTAGGCAAAATAACTAAATCATCCTTCACTTGACATAGTGAATGAGTGATAAGTATTGGGTCTCATACATAATGATGTATTTGGAGCAATGAATACATAAGATAGAAGTAGGTTTTATTACTTTATTATATTTACTGATGATATCAATAGATACATATATGTGTATCGTATGAAACATATATCAGAATCCTTTGAAAAGTTCAAAGAATTCAAAATGAAGTTAGAAACCAATTTTAATAGAAAATAAATACTTTTCGAATAGATCGAAAGAGAATATTTAAGCCAACTATTTAATGACCATCCAGACAAGTTTGAAATTGTTTCACAGCTTACTCCATCAAGGACACTATACTGAATGGTGTGTATGGAAGGAGAAATCTGAGACGACCCGAAATCCCGTTCCGACGGAGACAAGGGTTATCTTTGGAATATAACACAGAAACAGATAATAGCAGAACAAAATTAAATAAATACACCAGATAATGAACAATAGAATATACTGGATAAAGTAATCATCAGAGTTACACAGTATACAGGATCTTACTTAGTACAAATACAGTTCAGCTATACATAAATGTCTACAGCGGAAATAAACAAAATAGGTACAATAGGAGCTGAACAGCATAAAAAGAGATAAATGATAGAATCCATCTTCAGCTCCAGCTATCCAGAAAGAACCAGCTAAACCTGAATACAAGGCTGCCCGTGTAGAAAAAGGGGCACCCGAGTTTGAAAGTGAAACAAACTACGAGTCAGTCATGGGACTGGTATGAGAAATCTACTCAACACATATATAATTTGGCAAATCACAGGACCACGCCACTTTCGTGGAACGGGTTTCCTCCATTGGATTGCCAGTGCTTTAAAACAAATCTTTCTTTTAAACAACGCTATGCTTTTTATAAAAATGAAATCGTTATAAGACTCAGTTCCCATCACACAATGCAACGCAAACCGGGGGATAGAGTTTTTACCTTATAACGGCTAAAATATGCTTGATACGAATAAAACAAAGGCATTTGATATTATTGCTAGTGTCTATATGTTTTGAAAACAATTTCATATCATAACTATCAATCATAGACGACATGAGCGTCCCATGCCACTATGTCGCCAAATATATATATAATCGAAACCGCATCGTCACGAATTTGGGAATTGGATTTCCGTCATGAACCAAGGCAAAAGATAGTCCTTACCGAATTCGTGACTCTCTAGCCCGAGCCACAGGATCAGAACGCATCAACCCTTTAGATCGTCAGGGCCGGTCCACCAATGTGGATTATTATGCCTGAACAATACGTTTCCCCGCCCTTTGGGGCGTAAACGAGCCAACGAATGACTCCATCGGACCCGGATCGTCCGATCAAACCGAGGCGCCTCGCAACAGCAATAACCACATAGGTGAAAAGTATATAAATGTCAGGGCTGGTAGGTCACTGACACCACCCTAGCTAGAAAGAAACGCATGCCCTCCCTGAGGTCCTTCTCCCGTTTCTGGTTCATACCGGGGTGTGAGGCTCGCGAATTTACGTTATACACAAAGCTACGCCACACAGGCGGTGCTTTGATCATCACCACAAGACTTTGCTTTTCAACAGAAGTCCTGATCACTGCATCTTAGCATGCCACACAGGCAATTCATGCCATGCGACTGATGTCCATCGATATACAACCTCTGAGCTCGTGCGTCTCAGAGAAGGGCGTTAAGCAAAAGAATAAATTCTCCGCCGCCAAACAGAAGTATATTTAACAGAAATCAATCAACACAGAATAAACTCCAATGTCAGACACACAGTCCATTTACAAGTCCGTTCTGGGTCTGAACGAAACCGGAGGCACTAAATACCTCGCAGACCCTTCGATCACCACGTACGTCTGGACGATCACCACTCATTATCCATATTTCGGGATGCCTCCCAATCAGGACCTCGGTTACCATCCAAACGAGGTGAAGATCTCCGGTCTTCGACCACCGTCTTCATCTTCGACTTTCAATCGTCGGTCAATTATTTGAAATGAGAATTAACTCGGCCTTTTCAAATAATTCACGTATATTTAGAATTTCAAATCAATTTATTTCAATGGTTAAATTATTCGACAACACCAATATTGTTCTTTAATGTAATTTTCACACCAAACACATTCAACCATCAAATACAACATAAATCGAGCAAATTCAGTTTATTTCCACTCCATATTGTTTATGGTACTTTATAATGATTTATCGCTATTTTTATTTATTTTAAAATAGCCCATTTATTCAAAACGACGCTTCGGGCCATAAAGCGGCCGTGGCGCTGTTTTTCTTCAGATTTGATTTACACATAACTGGAAATCTAACCATTGGATCTTCACAAAATTTACCTCATTAGAAAGGTCTTTTCAAAACTAATCCAACGGTTCTAGTTTTGGGAAAATCCGACGGTCGGATCTCCCGGTACAATCGTTTGAAGTTTCGATTTCAAAATACGAACTGCAGCGTCGTTATTCGATTAAATATATAATTATATGTATATATATATATATATAATCGCTTCTGGCGCTGTTTTTCTTCAGATTTGAATTAAACATTCCAGACGATCCAACCGTTGGATTTTTACAAAGTTGGTGCCGTTGGGAAGATATTTCCAAGGCGAACCCGACGGTTGGGGTTTCGGGAAAATCCAATGGTCGGATTTCCCGCACTAGTTGTTTGAAATCACGGTTTCAAAATGCGAACTGCACGGCCACGTTTCGTTTTAATTTTATTTATATTTATAAATTTATATAAATATAGTTCATTCAATGATTTCAATATCGTTTTCACTTCAAATATTTCACTAATGCCTTAAAATTTTGGAAAATTTCGCCATAACCTCCCCTGCACCGGGAGCATCGGGAAATCGCAAATAGCTTTCCTGGTCCTTCTAATCTCAAAAAGAAAAAGAAAAAGCCAAGCGGCTAGCCAACAGGCTCATAAAATCATCACCCAAACAAAACAGTAAATGTGTACCTATTTGTCGGGCACAAAATTTTATTCCTCTTCTCTAGCCCCTTTGCTATAACCTGTTCAATGAATATGCATGTACATATATATACAGTTCTTATCATTTTCTATTCAACTTCATATTTGATTTCTATTTGGTTTAAAAACACCATTCATTCTAATGTTACATACAGAGGTACAAATCATTTCATTAGCTAATTAATGAATATTTCAACTCATATATGTTTATTTGAACAAGTGGCTATTTTTAACACTTCACATTTCAACGATTCATGCATACAATAAAAATGTGATTTTTATTGTAAAACAATTCCTTTCAAAACACTATTATTTTATATATTTCATATTGGTGATAAAAATAGGATTTTTCTTATAAAATAATTTCTTTCAAAATGAGATTATTTTACACAGTTCATATAGTCGATAAAAGGTGATTTTTATTGTCAAACAATTTATTTCAAAATATGAATACCATTCAACACATGAATTTCTAATCAACGAATGAATATCAATTCAACACATGAAGGTTTTCTATTCAATGAATAAATATAGTTTAAGAAGATGAAAATAATTCAAACACACGAATATTATTCAAAATTTCGGCAGCATAACGGCAGGGTAGTTAAAACCGGGACCGTCCCTAGTACGGCTCCTCGCTCTACCTTAAAACCTCGTGGTTTTTGACAATGGGGATCATGCATCTAGTTCGCACGCAGGCGGCATGTATATATTTATTTCATTTCCACAAACTAATCCTATGTGGTTTCAACCAAATATTTCTCAACCACAAATGGGTATTTTCAACCACAATCAATCAATATCAACCACAAACAATCCCAAACAATCATTCGCTATCAATCAATTTTCACAACAATTTCAATCAATAAATATCGTCCGTGGTTTGTGGACGAGGGGCGTATATGTGTATATATATATATATATATATATATATATATATATATTTATATATAGCAATTCACTTTTATTTCAACACAAATATAATTTTTACAACGCATATATAACTTATACATCGAACGTACAACTTATACAACGCTTATACAAGAGACGTACAACGCTTATATAACTCATACATCGACTATATAATTTACACATCGTCGTTTTCCATATTGTTTTTAAATCAGAAATCTCACATTGGGTTCCACTCCACCAAAAATAGCAGAAGGCTCAGAAAAATATGCGGTCTCTTCTAAAATGTAGAAGGCGTCCACACGGTCACGATGTTTCCGGTTTCATCAAATTTCGTTAACGAATGAAAAAGATATGATTTTTCAAATTTTGCAACACTTTAAAACTGTCGAAATCAGTTTAAAATAAAAAACAGTCGTTATACCTCAGTTTTGTTCAAATCTAGGTTTTGATCTTGCCGCCAATCCGTTGTACTTCGTTCAGATCGGGTCTCGCAGCGCCGAAGAGCTACGAAGTAGCTTCCCTGTGCCACCAGTCTCGTCCAGTTCGGTGGCGGCTTTGGCCCACGGCGGCGACTCAAAGTCGGCCACTTCAGAGGCACGATTCGCGACGGCAGGGAGGAGAGGAGGGTCGAGGGTGGGTTTGATTTGAAGGGGAGGAGGAGGCCGTTCGATTTAGGGTGGTGGCGCTGGCGAACTTCTCCTGAGGCGATCGGAAAAAGGCCGGGAGCGGGGGAGCACGAGAGCCGTCAGAGCAAAAGGGTTTACGGGGTTTTTTTTTTATATTTTTAAATTAATGAAATTAAAAATCCTATTGGCCGATGCTATGTTAAATTCAAAATTTGTGATTTTCTTGGACGAACTCGAAATCCAACCCAACGACTATCGTCCCTAGCGTTTTACCCCCATTCCGAACACAATGGGATATGTTTCGCAGGCCCATTCGACTGTTTCAGTCAGTTTCCATTCAAATCAAAATATAAAACATTCAATATTTAATTTGAACGTACATTTCAATTTGCCAGGGCCACAAACAGATTCGAAAAATTCCAGAAAAATAAATTTAGCTATGTTTTGACGATACGGTCCCAACAAAACTAGTTTCGTCGAATTCTGAGACCGTTTGCAAAAAGGCCCATTTTTGGTCGATCCAGTTTAACTGTAATTGACCAAAACACATTTTCTTTTGCCACGCTCACATACTAGCTTCAAAAATTATGAAATTTGAAACCTAGCAATAACTTTACATCCCGGATCCAACAAAAGTGGTTTCATCGAATTCTGAGGTCATATGCAAAATGGCCATTTACACGGGCTATATAAATTCCATAGCGACCGTTCTGAAAATTCATTCGGCCATAACTTTTGCTTTCCGCTATGAAATTTCGATTGGTCGGATTCGTTAGAAAGATATTACCAATTAGATCCTAATGTTTTTGGTTTCTCTAAAATCCGGATTGTTTTGCACCCGATACAGTCCGACAAAGTTTGAATTCAATTTTTGAAACTGCAGCGCCTTTTCAAGCCCTGTTTATAATTATAATTAATTATATTCGTTTTCAATTGTTGATTCAAACTCAGTTTTCATCGCCATTATCTAAAATATTTATTTTAAATATTTAAAATCCATTATTTTAGCCAATTTAAAATTTTTAAATTGGTTCAGATTTTTTTGGGTCGTTACAATCTCCCCCACTTAAAACTTTTCGTCCCCGAAAAGGAACAAAGTCGAAAGTGGTTTGATAAATCTACAATCACACAACACAACAACCAATCCAATTGTTTTTAACCTTTAAAAATATACTAATCAAATCCTATACCCTTTAAAAATCATTCAGACTATATAATTAAAAGTGCACATCTATGAAAAGAAAATAACAATAGAGTAGAGAATTGAATGGTAGTGCAAAGTAGAGTAAATGTACCTTGCACCGGAGTCAATCAGAGATATCTACTCGGCATCTAGGATAAGCTTTCTGAATGCTCTCCTCCGTTTCCCAAGTACAATCTCGCGGATCTCCACTCCATTGCACTTTGACTAAGCGAACCTTCTTGTTCCTCAGCTCTTTGGTTTCTTTGCCTATTATCTTTAGCGGCTCTCTTCTCACAGCTAATTCTGGGGTTATTTCATTCTGCTTTACTCATAGTAGGATATTACCGATCCTATCTGTATTGAGTTGCCCGTCCTAGAACACTACTGGTTCTATTTCTGACGAGTTCGTTCAAATGTTATATTCCAGAACTAAGCTTAACCAAGGCTCTGATACCACGTTGAGACGACTCGAAATCCCGTTCCGACGGAGACAAGGGTTATCTTTGGAATATAACACAGAAACAGATAATAGCATAACAAAATTAAATAAATACACCAGATAATGAACAATAGAATATACTGGATAAAGTAATCATCAGAGTTACACAGTATACAGGATTTTACTTAGTACAAATACAGTTCAGCTATACATAAATGTCTACAGCGGAAATAAACAAAATAGGTACAATAGGAGCTGAACAGCATAAAAAGAGATAAATGATAGAATCCATCTTCAGCTCCAGCTATCTAGAAAGAACCAGCTAAACCTGAATACAAGGCTGCCCGTGTAGAAAAAGGGGCACCCGAGTTTGAAAGTGAAACAAACTACGAGTCAGTCATGGGACTGGTATGAGAAATCTACTCAACACATATATAATTTGGCAAATCACAGGACCACGCCACTTTCGTGGAACGGGTTTCCTCCATTGGATTGCCAGTGCTTTAAAACAAATCTTTCTTTTAAACAACGCTATGCTTTTTATAAAAATGAAATCGTTATAAGACTCAGTTCCCATCACACAATGCAACGCAAACCGGGGGATAGAGTTTTTACCTTATAACGGCTAAAATATGCTTGATACGAATAAAACAAAGGCATTTGATATTATTGCTAGTGTCTATATGTTTTGAAAACAATTTCATATCATAACTATCAACCATAGGCGACATGAGCGTCCCATGCCACTATGTCGCCAAATATATATACAATCGAAACCGCATCGTCACGTATTTGGGAATTGGATTTCCGTCATGAACCAAGGCAAAAGATAGTCCTTACCGAATTCGTGACTCTCTAGCTCGAGCCACAGGATCAGAACGCATCAACCCTTTAGATCGTCAGGGTCGGTCCACCGATGTGGATTATTATGCCTGAACAATACGTTTCCCCGCCCTTTGGGGCGTAAACGAGCCAACGAATGACTCCATCGGACCCGGATCGTCCGATCAAACTGAGGCGCCTCGCAACAGCAACAACCACATAGGTGAAAAGTATATAAATGTCAGGGCTGGTAGGTCACTGACACCACCCTAGCTAGAAAGAAACGCATGCTCTCCCTGAGGTCCTTCTCCCATTTCTGGTTCATACCGGGGTGTGAGGCTCGCGAATTTACGTTATACACAAAGCTACGCCACACAGGCGGTGCTTTGATCATCACCACAAGACTTTGCTTTTCAACAGAAGTCCTGATCACTGCATCTTAGCATGCCACACAGGCAATTCATGCCATGCGACTGATGTCCATCGATATACAACCTCTGAGCTCGTGCGTCTCAGAGAAGGGCGTTAAGCAAAAGAATAAATTCTCCGCCGCCAAACAGATGTATATTTAACAGAAATCAATCAACACATAATAAACTCCAATGTCAGACACACAGTCCATTTACAAGTCCGTTCTGGGTCTGAACGAAACCGGAGGCACTAAATACCTCGCAGAACCTTCGATCACCACGTACGTCTGGACGATCACCACTCATTATCCATATTTCGGGATGCCTCCCAATCAGGACCTCGGTTACCATCCAAACGAGGTGAAGATCTCCGGTCTTCGACCACCGTCTTCATCTTCGACTTTCAATCGTCGGTCAATTATTTGAAATGAGAATTAACTCGGCCTTTTCAAATAATTCACGTATATTTAGAATTTCAAATCAATTTATTTCAATGGTTAAATTATTCGACAACACCAATATTGTTCTTTAATGTAATTTTCACACCAAACACATTCAACCATCAAATACAACATAAATCAAGCAAATTCAGTTTATTTCCACTCCATATTGTTTATGGTACTTTATAATGATTTATCGCTATTTTTATTTATTTTAAAATAGCCCATTTATTCAAAACGACGCTTCGGGCCATAAAGCGGTCGTGGCGCTGTTTTTCTTCATATTTGATTTACACATATCTGAAAATCTAACCGTTGGATCTTCACAAAATTTACATCATTAGAAAGGTCTTTTCAAAACGAATCCAATGGTTCCAGTTTTGGGAAAATCCGACGGTCGGATCTCCCGGTACAATCGTTTGAAGTTTCGATTTCAAAATACGAACTGCAGCGTCGTTATTCGATTAAATATATAATTATATTTATATATATATAAATATAATCGCTTCTGGCGCTGTTTTTCTTCGTATTTGAATTAAACATTCCAGACGATCCAACCGTTGGATTTTTACAAAGTTGGTGCCGTTGGGAAGATATTTCCAAGGCGAACCCGACGGTTGGGGTTTCGGGAAAATCCAATGGTCGGATTTCCCGCACTAGTTGTCTGAAATCACGGTTTCAAAATGCGAACTCCACGGCCACGTTTCGTTTTAATTTTATTTATATATTTATATAAATATAGTTCATTCAATGATTTCAATATCGTTTTCACTTCAAATATTTCACTAACGCCATAAAATTTTGGAAAATTTCGCCATAACCTCCCCTGCACCGGGAGCATCGGGAAATCACAAATAGCTTTCCCGGTCCTTCTAATCTCAAAAAGAAAAAGAAAAAGCCAAGCGGCTAGCCAACAGGCTCATAAAATCATCACCCAAACAAAACAGTAAATGTGTACCTATTTGTCGGGCACAAAATTTTATTCCTCTTCTCTAGCCCCTTTGCTATAACCTGTTCAATGAATATGCATGTACATATATATACAGTTCTTATCATTTTCTATTCAACTTCATATTTGATTTCTATTTGGTTTAAAAACACCATTCATTCTAATGTTACATACATAGGTACAAATCATTTCATTAGCTAATTAATGAATATTTCAACTCATATATGTTTATTTGAACAAGTGGCTATTTTTAACACTTCACATTTCAACGATTCATGCATACAATAAAAATGTGATTTTTATTGTAAAACAATTCCTTTCAAAACACTATTATTTTATATATTTCATATTGGTGATAAAAATAGGATTTTTCTTATAAAATAATTTCTTTCAAAACGAGATTATTTTACACAGTTCATATAGTCGATAAAAGGTGATTTTTATTGTCAAACAATTTATTTCAAAATATGAATACCATTCAACACATGAATTTCTAATCAACGAATGAATATCAATTCAACACATGAAGGTTTTCTATTCAATGAATAAATATAGTTTAAGCAGATGAAAATAATTCAAACACACGAATATTATTCAAAATTTCGGCAGCATAACGGCAGGGTAGTTAAAACCGGGACCGTCCCTAGTACGGCTCCTCGCTCTACCTTAAAACCTCGCGGTTTTTGACAATGGGGATCATGCATCTAGTTCGCACGCAGGCGGCATGTATATATTTATTTCATTTCCACAAACTAATCCTATGTGGTTTCAACCAAATATTTCTCAACCACAAATGGGTATTTTCAACCACAATCAATCAATATCAACCACAAACAATCCCAAACAATCATTCGCTATCAATCAATTTTCACAACAATTTCAATCAATAAATATCGTCCATGGTTTGTGGACAAGGGGCGTATATGTATATATATATATATTTATATATAGCAATTCACTTTTATTTCAACACAAATATAATTTTTACAACGCATATATAACTTATACATCGAACGTACAACTTATACAACGCTTATACAAGAGATGTACAACGCTTATATAACTCATACATCGACTATATAATTTACACATCATCGTTTTCCATATTGTTTTTAAATCAGAAATCTCACATTGGGTTCCACTCCACCAAAAATAGCAGAAGGCTCAGAAAAATATGCGGTCTTTTCTAAAATGTAGAAGGCGTCCATACGGTCACGATGTTTCCTGTTTCATCGAATTTCGTTAACGAATGAAAAAGATATGATTTTTCAAATTTTGCAACACTTTAAAACTGTCGAAATCAGTTTAAAATAAAAATTAGTCGTTATACCTCAGTTTTGTTCAAATCTAGGTTTTGATCTTGCCGCCAATCCGTTGTACTTCGTTCAGATCGGGTCTCGCAGCGCCGAAGAGCTACGAAGTAGCTTCCCTACGCCACCAGTCTCGTCCAGTTCGGTGGCGGCTCTGGCCCACGGCGGCGACTCAAAGTCGGCCACTTCAGAGGCACGATTCGCGACGGCAGGGAGGAGAGGAGGGTCGAGGGTGGGTTTGATTTGAAGGGGAGGAGGAGGCCGTTCGATTTAGGGTGGTGGCGCTGGTGAACTTCGCCTGAGGCGATCGGAAAAAGGCCGGGAGCGGGGGAGCACGAGAGCCGTCAGAGCAAAAGGGTTTACGGGGTTTTTTTTATATTTTTAAATTAATGAAATTAAAAATCCTATTGGCCGATGCTATATTAAATTCAAAATTTGTGATTTTCTTGGACGAACTCGAAATCCAACCCAACGACTGTCGTCCCTAGCGTTTTACCCCCATTCCGAACACAATGGGATATGTTTCGCAGGCCCATTCGACTGTTTCAGTCAGTTTCCATTCAAATCAAAATATAAAACATTCAATATTTAATTTGAACGTACATTTCAATTTTCCAGGGCCACAAACAGATTCGAAAAATTCCAGAAAAATAAATCTAGCTATGTTTTGACGATACGGTCCCAACAAAACTAGTTTCGTCGAATTCTGAGACCGTTTGCAAAAAGGCCCATTTTTGGTCGATCCAATTTAACTGTAATTGACCAAAACACATTTTCTTTTGCCACGCTCACATACTAGCTTCAAAAATTATGAAATTTGAAACCTAGCAAATAATTTACATCCCGGATCCAACAAAAGTGGTTTCGTCGAATTCCGAGGTCATATGCAAAATGGCCATTTACACGGGCTATATAAATTCCATAGCGACCGTTCTGAAAATTCATTCGGCCGTAACTTTTGCTTTCCGCTATGAAATTTCGATTGGTCGGATTCGTTAGAAAGATATTACCAATTAGATCCTAATGTTTTTGGTTTCTCTAAAATCCGGATTGTTTTGCACCCGATACAGTCCGACAAAGTTTGAATTCAATTTTTGAAACTGCAGCGCCTTTTCAAGCCCTGTTTATAATTATAATTAATTATATTCGTTTTCAATTGTTGATTCAAACTCAGTTTTCATCGCCATTATCTAAAATATTTATTTTAAATATTTAAAATCCATTATTTTAGCCAATTTAAAAATTTTAAATTGGTTCAGATTTTTTTGGGTCGTTACAAAATCGCACCTTATAAGATATAGTGCGATTAATGATAAGTCATATAGATCTTCCAACAAATTAAATTTAGAACAATTGTATTAAATCCCACTAAAACGATTTAAAGACACCATATAAGATATGGATTAGGAAATGTCCTAGTATGTCTAAATGTTCTAATTTGGGACGTATGGCACTTGTTAAACGTCATTCCTCTGATAAGATCGGACCCAAATCAAATAAATATTTTGTGGAATATCCAAAAGAAGAAAATGGATATTAATTCTATAAATCCTCAGAGAATAAAATGTTTTTTGCTCGAATTGGTATCCTTATAAAGGAGAGTCAGTCTCCAACATACCGGCGATAATAAAATAGAATCCGAAATGTCTCGGAGACCATAAAATACCATTGAATCTTGTATAGACAAGAAATTGAGTGGGAATGACACAATAATTACAATGTTATATAATGATAACACACTAATTATTGTGAATAATGTTAGTTTTAAAATAAGAAATAAATACTGATTCTAAGAAAGAAAATGTTTGGATTAAGAAGTTCAAAATTGAACTTAATTAACTGTTGATCCAATGATTTGCATTGGGATAACAATATGGCTATTGCTCAGGCCTAAAACGTTAAACTCATTATCGATCCAAACATATATTTAAGAAATATAATTACCATGTGAAGTTGTTCACAGAAGAAATAAACATATCTGCAAAGTTACAAAAGTTGTAATGTTGCAGACCTACTGAATTAAACTCTGTCGCAGCAGAAGTTTAATAGTCACACTAGTTTCATGAGTATGCGACACGTAAATGACTGACTCTAGTGCAAGTGGGAGATTGTTAGAGTTAATGCCCTAGAGGAAATCCATTTGATGAGAATGATAACAATGTTGTTGTTATTATTTCATTTGGAATAAAATAATATTCTATTATATTATATTTACTGCGTAATATAAATATTAATATATTAGAAGCCCTTAGAATAATAATACGGAATTATATAGTTCGAGTAAGACTGAACTTGAGATTATATAATGTGACAAGTATTATAATTCTTAAAAGTCCCTAGTCGAGTTTTATTGTTTATACAGGACAACAATAAAGTGTTGAGACTAGTATATTGATTGATTGATGATCACATCTCATTGATCATTAATATACGCGATATTAAAGTCAAGATATAAATACGTATTGGAGAATAGCGTATTGGGCTGACCCACCATGAGATAACTACATGGAATATAATTAACAGTGTCATAAGTTATTCTCATAGTGACAGTGATGTAATGGTCCTAGGACCTGAAATCATTATAATTTTATTCGAGGATATTTGTGTTTTGATACCATCTAAAGTTATTTCGTAACAGAGTAATGATAACGGTGATTATTGGATACATCTCAAATCGAATGAAAAATTATGAATGATATAGATGGAATTTAACCCTATGATATATTCGTAGTGATATCCATGGGCCTCTTGATTTAGTCATACTAGAAATGCATGGCCGTGCTCAAATATTGATTTGTTTTATGTAGTCTACTCATCGATCAAGAAAAACGGATTAAATTGTAAAGAGGGTGATACGATCCATGACTCAAGTTTAATCCTGGATATATTGGTTAAAAGGATTATATTGCATTAATACACTAGTCACGGAAAGGTTGCATCGAATCGTTGATCTTATTATAACTTGGGTAGCAGCGACGCATTGCTAGATGCCAATCACTGTTTATAATTTTAAATACGATTTATAATCATTGCCAACGTTGTAATAACCTATAGGGTCACACACTTAGAACGTTATAAAGATAAAATCATTCTTTGGATAAATAAATATCAATTTGTTGATATTTTAGTAAGCGTTGAAAAGGTATCACAGTTGGTTCCATGTTTGATGGTAAGGGTTAGGGTTTAAAATGGGTTACACACTTCTTTAAAACCGAGAGATATATATATATAATATTAACCCTTGAAAAAATTAGATGAGATCGGCCAAAAAGGGTTATAACCCTAGATTCCCTTTTCAATACAAAATCCAAAACAATGGCGGCGTCTAGCACTGCATCATCTTTGCTTCTCTTCAATTCGATCGAAGAGGCAAACGTTCGTGTGTACTTCTCTGGAGGCAGGGCGCTTTGTCGTGCTATCGATTCATTGCTTCATTCATGGATTTGGATTCGAGATTAACCCGAATCTTAAAGGTTTCACTTCGTAGGTATGAAATCCTAACCTATTTTGATTTCGATTTACAGTTTTTGCCTAGATCCTATTTTACAGATGTTGAAATTTATTCAATTTGGTTAACGAATACATCATCTAAAACATACATTAATTAACCGCCATGGAGGTACCATTAGTCTGCTTGTCCTGCGAGAAGTATTAAGTGACTAAGAGGTTATCCAATAAGGTTTGTTGGATAGTAACACAAGGGTCCAGCGGGGGTAGGTCATAAATGACGGTTAAGTCATCTACCCATCCTGTAGGTAAAAAGTGTATGATTACTATCTTTTGCCTTATGCGAGGCTTGGGTATTTGTGTGAGTGACCGAAGTCTCAAATTAGTAGGACTTAGTAGCTAGTGTCTTCTAATTTATATTAATGTAGGATAAACCACTAAGTAAGGCAATAAGAGACAGATTGTATCTACCTTGAGTTTTAAGTGATCGAAAGGATCCGCCCATATCTTATATTGATAATGAGGTCTTAAGAGGCTATATAGTAATAATTTACCTCCTTATGACATGTAAGTAGTTGGAAAACCCGCTTCTTAATTTTCGTTAGTTGGTCGAATGGTGGTTTAAAGGCTTCATACTTATGCATAAAATTTCTATCTCAGTATTGTGTTATCGTTATCTTTGCGGAATGTTACCTTGGGTTTGGTAGCTAGTCGTCGTGCATGAATCTTTACAAGATTAGGTTAGAATTGTTAATCTTGTCAGACATTTTGGTGGAGACCAAACGGGATACATTTGTGTATTGTGGATAGTGTTTTACATTTTCTGCTCACCCATACTTGTTGTTCTGACCCCTCTCCTCATAAAAACTCTCACGTTTTTCTTAGGGAAGACAGTTCTTAGAAGTGTTCAAATTTGTTTACGGGTCTTGTTCTGTCATGCATGATATAGATATAGCAATTTTCTTAAGATAGTTTCCTTAGTCGATGTTAGTTATCCTATCTTGTTTCCACTGTGAGTTGTTTTTATTGTACTCTAATTATGATCATGGTCTTTTATTTGCAGTTACTAAATTTATACTCTCGATGCTTGGATGGGTTTGAGTTTTGGATTTTGTCGAAATTCGGACACTAAAAAGTGTGGGTCTTACAATCAAAGAGATAAATGACTTGGCAGGGAGCACGGTCTAAGATTCAACCAATCCACCGGTCTATTAGGACCGATCCATCTTCTTAGACACTTAGAGTAAGCTCCAACCAATCAAACTAACCCATCGTCTGCCCATCTCCACTCGTTTCATTATTGGGTACTCTCCTGACTTCTGGTGCAATAAACTATGTTTCATGCAAGCATTCAAATATTTAACTATTAATAACTAAATCAATCATAAGACAACGATGTTTCTTGGAGTTACAGATTGCAAGTGATTGCATATAAAACTGATATCAATATGATCATAAATTCAACGAATTTGCAAAATAGAACTATAATCCATTATACGGTAACAACCTGAATTTTTAATAGGTTTGTAAATAATAATTTGATGTGAATTTATAATTTTAATATTTAGGAACTTCAAATTATTCTAAAATTGAATGATGTAAATGAGTATGATTTTGTTAATGAGCAATATTAAGTACTATTTGAATAGTGAAATTAAACAACTGTCAAATTTGAAATTTATTTGTTTAACCAGCTCAATTTGTTTTAGCTGAATTTGAGTAATTTTAAAAAAGCTTAAATTTAAATAAAGAAATTGAATGAATGGATATTTTAATTTATCAAATTCGATAAAATGTAAAATTTCTAGAAAAGTCCGTTTTAGTCAAGATTGGTTTAAATTTGAATTTAACGTACAATTTAAAGTTGTCAACATTTAAATATATCTTTTTTTTATGGATCTATACTAAATTCCGAGCTTCTACCATTTTTCGATTCGTTGAAATTCAGCTTCGTTTGTCCAGAATTCACGTTTGTAACCGTAAAAAACACGCAAAACGGGCTATGTTTGCCTATGAATCTCTCACCCCTCTTTTCTTTAATTTATGTAATATTTATTTTTGTTTGATCTAGGTGAATGTATGTGTTAGTCTTTTACATATCCAACACACTTAAGTTCCTTAACCTTCTTATGTTAAATTTCTAAAGAGACTTCTCAGCTTAGAAACACAGAAAACCACGTATTCTTTTTTCTTTCTCATTCCCCTTTCATCTCTTTAGAATTTTCGTGGGAAATCCATGGCTTCTTTCTCCTCCTAGATCTAAAAATTCTCTTCTCATCTTCTTCCTCCCCTTAAATCAAAAACAAAATCAGATTGGGTGAAATAGAAATAGCTACAACTCTCATGTTGGAGACTTTTTCAAAACTTGAAATCTTCTATGCTGAAATCACAAATCTTTAGGACCCATTTTCAAACTCAGGCTTCCAATCTAAAAAATAGATGTTATTTTTTAGTTGTAACTCCCCCAAATTTTATTAAAAACTAGTTTTTTTTATTTCAGATTACTAGTACAAAATATGCCTGTTGCATCGCCTCATTTGCATCAGTTGTCCTAAAAACCATTGCAAATAATGTTATTTGCATCAGTCATTAAGCAATTGATGCAAATAGACAGAAGAAAATAGCATTATTTGCATCAGTTGTTTTTATAACCGATGCAAAAAAATTATTTGCATCAATTTCTAGGAATTGATGCAAATGAACCGATGAATACAGTGTTATTTGCATCGTCTTTCAAGAATTGATGAAAATGCACTAAAGCAAATAATATTATCTGCATCATTGTTTAAAAACGATGCAACTGCATCGAAGCAAATAATGTTGTTTGCATCAGTTTCTCAAGAACCGAAGCAAATGTAAATTATTTTAATCGGAGTTAACGCACGTATGATAATTATAAACAATAGCTTATATATGTTATTATCTATAATTTATTAACATTAATGATTACTAATAAATAGTTAATATTTATTATAAAAAGGCAAAAATTATTTTTATATTTTTAATATTAGTGTTATTTATTAATAAATAGTAAATTATAGTTAATACTTTTTAAATTACATTTAATAGTTAGTTAAAATTAACATTTGATAATTAATAATCAATTTTTAATAATTAATTTTTAATAATTAATTTTTAATATTTAGTTAGTAAGTAATAGTTAATTATTATTAGATAATAGTTAACATTAAATAATAATATAAATATCAAGATTGTTGTATAATAATTAGTAACTGATAGTAAAAATTGATACTTATGAAGTGATATTTAGTACTAGTAAATTAATTTTAAATAATTATAATTAATAATGGCTATAAAATATAAAATTAATAAATAACAAAAAGTAATTGGTAACAATCAATAAATTAGAAGTAAACCACTAAATTTTATTTAATAAACTAGAAATAAATAATAGTTTATAAAGTAAAAGTAAACTAGTTGATTATAGCTAATAAATTAACTACAAATTAGTAAATAATAGCTAATAAACGTGAAATAAATAATAACTAATATAGAATAAATTATTTTTGTTAAATATTAATAATTAGTAAATTATAGTTGATATTAATTAATTACATTTAATAGTTAATAAATATAATAAAAAATACCTAGTAATTAATAAATAAGAACAAAATAAGTAATAAAAATAAATAATAGTAATGAATTTTAGAAATAAAATTTTGAAATAAAATTTTTGATTTTTTCTAAAATTTAAAAACAAAATATATAGTAATAAATTTTACTACAGAACTACTTTCCAGAAAATGTTGCAAAAATAATGCTTTATACAACTTTTTATTTAAGAAATTGGATGTTAATTTACTAAAGTTGAATTGTTTTAATCATAGGTTATAATAAACTTTGAGGAAACTTCCACCATAGAAAATGACAGAATCAATGTTAATTATTCAAAATATATGTGTTATTTCTTTAAATTTTTACCAATTTTTGCCTTGGAATCGCAGATTGTTGACCCGACCGCGAACTTTCAAAAATACCCTTATATATATTTAACTTTATATGTCATTTAAAAATAAAATCTTACAACTAAACGATTTTATGAATTTAAACTACACTTTTATACATATTAATCAAATCTTATTATCATTAGACACATTACTTAGCGAATGGACATTCGTTACATCATTGTTATTTGTTGATTAACAACAACAAAAAATTAAAATAATTAAAAATTAGATATCGTAATTTAGGTATACAAATTCAAACATAAATATCACTTCATTATGATAAAAATTATTTTACTCATATGTTACAAAAAATATTCGAGGAAACAATAACTATATTATACATTAATTATTCCAATTGAATGAGAAAACATAGATCCACATTGTATGGACCAATCTCAAGCTGCGTTTTGTTTCCCGCTTATTATTTCATTTCCCGCTTTTCATTGGTGCTTATCCTTTCCTTACTTTTCGGTTCGGCCACATCTTCGTTTCATTCTCTTTATTTCTTTTCATCGTTTCACCTTTTCCTCTCCTTCTCTCAGATATGAAATCGCATTATTGTCTAATTTCTTGATTTCATTATCTAATTTCTTCATATTCTATCCTGCTATAAAAGATGCCGAGAGAGATACCAAGATTCAGAAGAAAAAAAACCGAATACGAAAGGGAAAGAAAAAAACGATTGGGATGTTATCAATTGGGAGATTGATTTGAATAGCAGCATGCGGCGTTTTCAGGCTATTGAATTATGGTTTGGCAAAGGAATTAAGGTGGTCATATGTCATGATTTGAAGTGGAGGAAGTCTCGATTGTTGTTACAATATTCATGGATTCAGATTTGGTGAGACAATAGAGGTGTTTAAGAAGCAGGGAATCAAGTAGTTTCTGATTGTTTGATTGATGTATTATCATGAGGTTTAAGGGACTGTCTAGAGCTATACTGGATCTAGAGTTGTCTTCTTGTGTAGGCGTCAAAGTTTTAAGGGACTGTCGTACATTCGTACTTTTCTGGTGGCAGCAGTGGTTCCCAGGTAATATCCCTCAACTCCTCTTGTTTAGCTACTCAACCGACCCTCTTTTCCTGCCCTACTTTGTTATTGTGAACGTTTGTTCCATGCTGTCTTGACATTAACGAAACGACCCTCTCCCTTTTCCCTCCCTGCACTGCAGATAACTTTTGACTTTGGGTGTGTTTTTATGGTAGACTTGTTCAACAGTTTGGTGCTTGGTATGTGGTCTACTTTATTTTTCAATTCTGCAATTTGGGATTTAGAACAATTTTTGGGTTTGTCTTTGTGAAGATTTGTTGATGTTTATGTCACTTATTATCCTTCTGTTGCCAATTCATGTTATTGGTTTTGAGCAACCTGTGTATGCTATTGTGTGATGCTGCTTGCATTAGCTTGTCTATGTGAGATAGCGACAGCCTACCCACCCTGTTAGTTGAGTTAGATTGACAGTTTGAATGAAGTCCAGTTCCAGTAACTCGCTTATAAATGAAATGGGTTAAACTGCTTCCGTTTAGCTTTAATTCTTTGGTACGCTACAAAAATAAAAAATAAATGAGATTATGACATGTGAGGAATTGAGTTAGATCATACCTTGAATGCAAGGGGTAAAATCACATCCATTAAGTTAAAACTTAAC
Source organism: Allium sativum (assembly GCA_030737875.1). Taxonomy (NCBI): domain Eukaryota; kingdom Viridiplantae; phylum Streptophyta; class Magnoliopsida; order Asparagales; family Amaryllidaceae; genus Allium; species Allium sativum. The sequence goes on from CM060915.1 coordinate 751,032,814, forward strand.
GCTTTGGTCTCTTAGAAAAAAATAGAAGGACTTGAATTGAAATTTAATCAAAATGAACGACTCAGTATATCAGATGAGGAACCAATAGTAAGATATTTAGTCTTGTGTATGATTGTATGATATGATAGGATAAATATGATTAACTGGAAGACTGAAGAGGTCATACATTAAATAGAAGGGCTAACTTGCACTCATTTAACTCTAAATTTGGTGTTTTGGTATGTTATAGAAATAGAAAGAATGAAATTAACAGGTGAGAAATTGGTTAAGAGCATACATTAAATGCAAGGGGTTAAACTACATTTGGTAACTTTAAATTTAATGCTTTGGTCTCTTAGAAATCAAAAGGAAATAAGACTTAAATTGAAATTTAATCTAAATAAATGAGGGCTCAGTATATCTGATGGAATGAGTGAGGATGAAGGATACCAATACTCAAATGTTCAACATTTCAACTTCATATATATGACAATCGATTGAGAGAATGTGAAGTATTATGCAATAATAGGCGTTCAAAGGACTACATGGACTTTTGCTATTTGGAATACTTCTTTTGATATACTGTTTGTGAGATCACCAAAGCAGATTGGTATTTAGTACCTTTTATATCCAAAAATATCTATGAACATAGGATCAGCATAGATAATGCAAATAATACGCAGTCTTTGATGCAAGCCCCTCTATTATATTTAAACGGGTAAAAAGGCTTAGTGTAACTTTAAGTTTTACGGCGCATTAGTACTATTTTTTAGAACAAGTTTTTTGATGAATCATATCCTGTAAGTATATGTTTCATGTTATTTATAAGGTACCATTAAAAATAAAAAACATGGAAGAGCGATCGTGCAAACCCAATTGTATACACCTAAATAGGATAAGAGATGATAGGAGGGGCTAGCATTAAAAAGAACGTTCCTGTGAAAGTAGATAGGACAATTTGGAGTGATGCTGGAAAAACATGTAAATGGCTTTGGAAAAACACGTAAATGGCTCTTGCAATTCTATTCCTCATTTGTTCACCCATGCAAACTTTGGTTTTGGAAGAAAAAAAAATGTACGGATGCAACTTCAACTTGTCTCTAATTTCTATTAGCTTTAGCATATACATGCCATGCGTACATACTTATTTTCTCTCCACTTTCTATTGCCTTCCCCTCCTTTTCTTTTATTTCAGCATGTCTTTTCATTTTTAACTTCTTGCTCATGAAACTTGCAACTTTCCTGTCATCTCCTATTCTATTTTTCATGCGCAAGTTCATCTACAAAGAAAAAAATGTTTTTTTTTTGGCTTTTTGCTTTTGCAAATTGTTTATGGAAAAAAAGGCTAGTTGTCATGTAAGTTTTCTCTAGAAAAGTTTGTTGTGTAGTGTCCAGCGTGTGTGCTGTGTTTTGGAGTGTGTGTGCCATTGTTTTTGTTTGGGCTGTGTTTTGTTTTGCCTTATTCTATAAACAAAATTATATATATTTATATTTCCATGTTTGAAAAACTTGGCCTGCCCGATATTTTGAGTCCTCTTGCTGAATCCATGTTGATGTGTTGAGTTACTTTTACTTGTTTGCCCGATATTTGGAGGAATCAGCTTTACACAATTTGATCCACTTAAATGGCTGCCACATAAGGAAAGTCACCGTCTTCCAGGGGACTACCAAGGTGTCAACAAGTTTGGTTTGCTTATATCCACTTACCGCATTAAATCATCTTCCAGGGGACTACTGCATTTTGGTCCACTAATATGCACCCTCCTGTGTATATTTTGATAGAATTAAAGGAAGAAACAGACACAAAGTTTTGTGATAGAGGTCTAGTTATCGAAGAAGCCAAGAAGTACTTTATGCATTATAGGAAGTTCTATTATGCAATGGTAATAAATGGAGTTCAACCACTTAGTTTAGTTTTTACATCCTAACAAAGTTAAATTTTAATTTTTCTTCACTGTTCTTGAGTTAGGTCATTGTTAACAAACAGTTCATTAGATAAAAAAACGTTTAAATATTATTTAGATTTCCGAAGTATATGTATTGGCAAACTCCCAGGTTGTAAGCACATTATACATTACTAGAACAAATATATGTAATATGTTATTGAAGGGGATTAATTTGTTTAGATATCGTTATGTTCAGTTAGCATGTAAATAAATCCATATTGGTTGAAATTGAGAAAAAATGACTCGTTTGTTTCCATGAAATATGCAGGTTGACGAGACACACAGCGGATGGACTTAAACTTCAAGCGCTATTAATGGAGGCCAAGGCATTATTTATTGAGTTAGTTACAAGTCTGTGATTTCGTGGATATATTCCCATTGTTCCTGTTATTTGATTGCCTTATATTACTAGTTATCCATATTAGAGAAATTTTGGATAAGTGTAATAGAAACTATGCAATAAATTGCAAAATCAAGCAAAAGAAAATAAAGAGGAATTGAGAGTGCAATACAAAAACAGTTTGAAGAGGAACTGAGAGTCAACAAAAATAGTTTGTAGGTGAACTGAGCATATGCGTTTGATCATATGAATTGAGCATATATTTTTAAATGCCACTGTAAAGCTTAATTTCAATTGTAGTTTGCAGATTTCATGTACAATGTGAACTCTACCACATGAAAATGGAAGCCTTGCACTGCTCTATGCTTTAATTATGTGTAATCACAACATAAATAAGCTAGAATCGCTGGAGTTTCACAATGCAATATTGGAGGTTACTGATGCTGTTTAATGGTAAAATGTTATTTGTAAAACACATAGTATAATCTATCATACAGTTTTTTTAAAGATGTTACAATTACATGTACAATATATACTAATACAAAGATAGAATTAGAGCAAAAAAACTTGTTATTTCTTAAATGACTGAAGTATGCTGAACATGTGCTGTTGCACTGTTTTTTGACTTATACAGATCACAATGATAATTCAGTGCATGATTCATACAGATTGTTTGACTTTACATGAGTAGACTGATAATTCAATGCATGTACAATACATGCTAATAATTTTATTTCAAAGTCCATTTACATTTTTATTTATTGACACTATGTTTATTGTCTCAACTCAAGTTCTTTTTTTGGATTGAAGTGAAGAATGATGCCGAAAATGTTGCTTTATTAGGGTATTTCATAGTCTAGGCTATATTGCTTCTTAATGAGTGTATGTATCAAATGTTTGAATTATTGTACTAAAGTAAACCTATGAATCACTTTTTTGTATGGATTATAGACACTAATTGAAATATATATTTCTTAGTATTATCTTATTCAATCTGCATTTTCAGTTTGATTTAAATGATTAAAATATTGCATATAATAATTGTTTGTTATGAGAAGAGTTATATTATGACATTTAAAGCAACATATTTATATTTTGCATCTATAGTCAGAAACAACCGATGCAAAATAAGGATGGGTCAAAGGCAATGTTCTCTATGTTGCAGTTGTTAGTAGTAACATGTGATGCAAAAACATATTTTTTGCATCGGGAATTACCAGTAACCGGTGCAACATATTAGCTAGTTTTAAGTTGAAAACTTTCCTTTCGCACCGGTTATTGCTAACAACTGATGCAAATTTATTGTTGTTGCATCGGTTCTGAAACCGATGCAATTTTTTAACCTTATTGCATCGGCTGCATATGCATCGGTTGCTGAACAGATGCAATAAGGGGGTAAACAACCGATGCAACTGACCTATTTTGTAGTAGTGTTAAACTGAAAAAGCCACAAGTTTTGTGCTGAAAGCATTTTCAGATTTTGAAATTTTCCAGGTCAAAACTACCAATCATTTAGGTGCATTTTTAGAGCCATATTTCTGACCCGAAAATTTATTTGTCTCTATTTTGATTATATCTTCTTCAAATTTTATCTCTAATCAGTTTTTCTTATTTTATAAATTGAAGATAAAAGAATTTCCTGAAACTTCGCACTTAACCATTTTTTCAAATTCAGTGGTTATCATATCTAAAAATTTATTTTAAACTATCCAAAATTTTGTTCTATTTTTTAAATTTCCTGAAAATCAAAATCCAACTTAATCTGTAACCTTTCTGTGTTTGCGTGTGTAGGTAGATTTTCTGGGCTGTGTGCGTTGATGTATGATTATGTTCGGTAACCAATAATTGCAAATGTGAGGTGGTAAGACATAGAGATGTTGAGTTGGAGGTTGGATGTTCGATCCTGAATGTTGCCAATTTGATATATTTTTGGTTTGGAGTATTTTATACAAATGTATATATATTGCTTCACGCGAATATACATACATATATGTATGTATATATTATAAAATGGCAGAAGAGTGTTGATTTGCAATTTGATGATTTAAGTTTGGGTTGAATCAAGCTGAGATTCTGTGAGTTTGATTCAATCGTGTTGTGTCAGCTTTTATGTCAACTCCTTTGTTCATTTAAGCCTATGTCATTTACTTCTATCTTGTCATGCAAGGTGAGGATCGTCACTGAGTAACAATTTCAATATGTGAATTGATATCATTTGAAATGACATATGAAATATTATGATTGCTTTTGAAAACCTGATTATTTGTTTGTGCACATGTGACACGCACACTTTTGACATATATGATACGATTTAGATTTATATGACGTGTGATGATTTATGTGTGTAAATTAAATGTTATATTTATTTTGTTCTCACACTGCGGGTTCATTATATATGTGTAAAACCATTATGGGTTGAAATGATATACACCTAAATCATTGTATTAATTTAAGAATTTAAAACTAAATTTACTAGGGTGCGAGTTAAAATGATAAATACCCATAAATTTTAAATCACTGATTGAAATAATATATAATTATATTTCTTGGCCTAGGTAGAAAATTATATACGAACACCATTGTTCTATTTTGAAAATTATTTATGAATTTATAATATGTTCTGATTTAATAAAGTATTTTAAAAATCTAAATTTTGAATTTTATTTAGTCCTATATTTTATATGACTTAATAAAGCTTTAAATTTAGATTTTTAAAATAAATTTTAAAACAAAATATTTATATAACTTTCTGTTAAATACAAGTATATAGAAGAGTTTAAAGAGAAGTAAAAATTTTAACGATAACTTGATTTGTTATATGACATAATTGAAATGTAATTTATCAAGTACGATAGATTGATTTTAAGATGTGAGTTTGTAACAACCCGGAAAATGCGAGCCAATTCAAAAAAATTATTTTGGCAATTTTAACGAATTTTGAATATTTAAAATGAATTATTTTAAATAATATCGACGAGAAATTTATTTTCAATAGAAATAGAACGAATATATTTATATACGTCGTCGTTAGAATATGAATAATTATTTATAATTATAAATAGAATTGAAAATGGAGCGGTTGTTCGATAATTCGATTTCAAATTTCAATTGAATGTACCGGGTGCAAAATAAACTGGATTTTAACGAAACCAAAAATATTTGAATCTATTTGTGAATACCTTTCCAACGAATCCAAAAAATTGAACTTTCATAGCGGGGATCAAAAGATATGTCCAGTTGAAAATCCTAAATAGTCGCTATGGAATTCAGGCCCTTAAAAATGGGAATTTTGCAAACGACCTCGGATTTCGACGAAACCACTTTTGTTGGATCCGTGATGTCAAGTTATTGCTAGGTTCCAATTTTCATAATTTTTCGATTCAATATGTGAGCGTGGCAAAGGAAAACGCGGTTGACCAGTTTCAGTTGATTTTAATCGACTAGAAAATGACCATTTTTCAAACGGTCTCAGAATTCGATGAAACTAGATTTGTTAGGATCGTATCGTCAATACGAAGTTAGAAAATATTTTTCTGGAATTTTTAGAATTCGTATGTGACCCCAGTAAATCGAAATGTGCGTTCAAATTCAATATATAGAGTTATAATTGGATTTTGATGAAAAGTGATCGAAATTATCGAATCAGCTTACGATACATATCCCATTGTGTTCGGAATGGGGGTAATTAGCTATGGACGACAGGCGGTGGGCCTCGTTTCAAGGTCGAAATAAAAAGTCAACTTTTTTTGAAATAAATTAAAATTAAAATATCCCTCCCTCTTCCCTTATCACTCAGCCCCCCCCCCCCGATTAGATTCATTCAAAGAAAAATAAAAAATAAAAAAAGTGGGGGAAAGAATCGCGCGCCGCCAGGCACGCTGGCCATCGCGCCGCTGGAGCGGGCGCAGCTCCGACCACTCCCCCCCTCTCCTCTACCCTCCGCGCCTCTCTTCCTTTCCTCCTCTGCCAGAAACCACAGGCTCCCCCCCCATCGTAGCGCGCGCCTCCTCCATGACCCACGCCCTCCACCATGCAGCCCTCTCTCTAGCTCCTCCCTCCTCGATTTCAGACCCCAAACCCCCTGTAAGTTTTAATGTTTTATTTTTATTTGTTTTCTTTACTTATTTATTATGTAATAGCTTTTATAAATTTAAAAATCGTTTTTGCATGATTAAAATCAGTTTTGTCTGCTATGTATATGAGATAAAAAGGGTTAGAACTTTAAATTAGAAAAGGCGAGAACTTTAAATTAATAAAAAGGGCGAAAACTTCATATATGAAAAGAAAAGATTGGATTTTTAAACTAGAAAGGCTATGATTTTTAGCTTAGCAAAGTTGGGATTTTTATTTATAACAAAGGCGATATTTTTATATAATAGAGAGGTTAAAAATTTAATTTCTATATTATAGAAGTAGTAAAAATATAATTTTATTTATGTAGAGTAATAAAAATATAATTTTTAATTAAGTAGTGAAGTAAAAATATGATTTTTACTTCGATAAAAATAAAATCTTAATATTTATAAAGGCAAAATCTTTATATAGAGAATAGCGTGATAAAAATGTAATCTTTATTATATGAATACCATTGTAAAAATAGAATTTTTATCTATATAGTAGCGATGAAAAAATAGAATTTTTATCTATATAGTAGCGATGTAAAAATAGAATTTTAGTAGCGATGTAAAAATAGAATTTTTATCTATATAGTAGCGATGTAGAAATAGAATTTTTATCTATATACTAGCGGTGTAAAAATATGATTTTTATATACATAACAACAATATAAAAATGTGATTTTTATATATGTAGTGGCTACGGGCAACGAAAGTGACAAAAGGCGAGAACAGTGATGATTTCCTACAATAGAAGAGTCGTGGTATTGGATTAGCTAGTCGGTGAGAACTTCTCACTTTAAATTTCTTTTTCTAGTTATATATATATATACTAGGATGCAGATGGTGCTTAGCAGCACCCAACACCCGTCGTCCACAGACCATGGACGGCTTGTATGTTTGTTTGATGTGTTGTGAAATTTGTTTGTGATGTTGTTGTGAAATCGATAATAAAATGTAGATGGTTGAAATAAATTAATGATCGTTAAAAATATAGTTTTTAACGTGAATATGAATATTGTGAATGTGAATAAATAAATATGCATTTACAAACCGGACGGTTTGTTTATGTACACCTATTTGAAGGATATTGATTGGGACGATAAATTTTACACATCGCCCAACTGCACAAATAAAAATCAGTGTTTGTTGATTTGAAACCCCACACGGGTGTTTGGATGATATTTGGCGTACACTAATCCCAATTATTTAATTGTATGTCGATCGATTGGTCGACAGGCTGTGTAAGCGTTAATTATTTATATTTAATGCTTATGCAGTTGTGTGGTGCACTTTGGATGATGGTTGATTGTTTATCGTTGCTATTATATACATGTGTTGTATGGAACCTATATAATTAATGTTATATGGTAATTGATTGGGCCTCATTCCAATTGGGAAAATAATGAATATTATAAAAGAAAATTCATGTGTTGAATATAAAAATAGTCATGTGTTGACGACATTCATGTATTGAAACTATTCATGTGTTGAGTAAAATATTTTAATAATAAAATTTACATCTTTATCATATTTAATATTAGAACCACTTTATAGTTGGAGTCTACTTGAAAATCAAACGATAGATACCATAATTTTATAAAATATATTACATAACAAAAATAGTCGTGTGTTGACAGTACTCATGTGTTGAGATTAGTCGTGTGTTGAAAGAAATATAGATTCATGTGTTGAATAGAATATATATTCATTTGTTGAATAGAATAACGAATTTATTGAAATATATAAAGCCGTGTTGATTAGAGTTGCGCTATTTTGACGTGAACGATATTTATATAGATTATAGTCGTTTTTATAATGAATATAGAAAAGGTAATGATTTCAAAATATAACGTTTTGAAAATATTATCATTTATATAGTAATGATATGAAATATTCAATTTTGATTTGAAATTGAATATGGAGTTGAAATGGTTTTGAAAACGAATTTAAAACGATTTATAAAATACGTTTTAAAAGGAAATCGACGAAATATATATATAATATATGTTGTATATATATAATGGCCTGAATAGAACGCGCCGCACCGCGACAGTTCGTGAATTTCGACCATTGACTTCGAATTGACGTTACGGGAGATCCAACCATTGGATTCTCCTAAAACCAGAACCGTTGGGTTCGTATCGGAAAGAGCTTTCCAATGAATATTAGAAATTTGAAATCTAATGGATGGATTTGGAATTATGTCCAAATCAAATTTGGAAAAGGTCGCTGTAAGTGCAGTTCGATGGCCGTTGATGGAAATCGACTGTACGGGCCTTGATAAAATTATTAAAAATATCTATAATTTGTGTAAAATCATAATATATGAATTGGAAAGAACTGGGATGAAAAATTCCACATTTGAAAGGATAAAAATGTATTTTTGTCGAAATGAACTAGTTTTGAACTAGAATTAAAATCAATTTATTTCTGAAATAAATAAATTGAATTTGAAAGTGATTTTAAAAATAATCAATCCCAATACGTGAATTGGACTGGAGTTGAATCGAAATTATCTTCGGAATATTTCGATGTTGGATTTCGTGATTATACAAATATTGTTATGGGAATTTGAAAGATATATATATATATCGTTATTTCCAATACGATATTTGTTGGTCGTAGAATTTGATATTGAATATAAGCCGATATATTTTCTATTCTGTAATAACCCGGAAATCCGAGCCAATTTAAAAAAATTATTTTGGCAATTTTAGCGAATTTTGATTATTTAAAATGAATTATTTTAAATAATATCGACGAGAAATTTAGTTTGAATAGAATTCGAACGTATATATTATATAGATCGTCGTTAGAATATAAAAAATTATTTTAAATTATAAAAGGAATTGAAATTGGCGCGGTAGTTCGATAATTCGATTTCGAACTTCAAATGAATGTACAGGATTCAAAATAAACCGGATTTTAGTGAAACAAAAAATATTAGAATCAATTTGTGAATATCTTTCCAACGAATCCGAGAAATCGAAATTTCATAGCGGGAATCAAAAGATATGTCCAGTTGAAAATTCTGAATAGTCGCTATAGAATTCAGGCCGTTAAAAATGGAAATTTTGCAAACGACCTCGGATTTCGATGAAACCACTTTTGTTGGATCCGTGATGTCAAGTTATTGCTAGATTCCAATTTTCGTAATTTTTCGAATCAATATGTGAGCGTGGCAAAGGAAAACGCGTTTGACCAGTTTTAGTTGATTTTAATCGACTGGAAAATGGCCATTTTTCAAACGATCTCAGAATTCGACGAAACTAGTTTTGTTAGGACCGTATCGTCAATACGAAGCTAGAAAATATTGTTCAGGAATTTTTAGAGTTAGTATGTGGTCCCAGTAAAATGAAATGCACGTTCAAATTCAATATATAGAGTTATATTTTTATTTTGAAGAAAACTGGTCGTGGCGATCGAATTGGTTAACGAAACATATCCCATTGTGTTCGGAACGGGGGTAATTCGCTAGGGACGACAGTCGATGGATTTGAAATGGGGTTCGAATTAAAAAGTTGCTTTATAAAAATAAATTGAATTAAATATATATATATTTATTATAAACCCTCTCTCCTTTCTATTCTCCTTTTTCCACCGTCAGATTTCAAAAAAAAAAAAAAGAGAAGAACCCTAATCGCCCCCCCCCCCCTTGGTGGCGCCGTCGCCGACCAGGAAAACCACCCGTCCTCCCACCTCGTCGCGCAAACCCGCACCCTTCCCCAATCGAGCGAGAACCCCCCACCAGAACCGACGCCGCACCCTCCACCCCGACGCGCAGCACCTCCCCCAGCCATATTCCGCCCCTCCGATCAACGCCAGCGCCTCCTGAGCAGCAGCCGTGAGTTTTTCCTTTTCATTGATTTTTTTATCAGTGATTTTAAAACTAATTTTTTATTTTCTTTTCTAAAAGAAAACTGATTTTATTTTACTTTTAAAAACTGCAAACTTATTTTCATTTTAAAACTGAAATTAATGTTTTAGGAGAATAAAGAAAAAGATTGAATTTTTAATAAAGAAAAAGATTATATTTTTTATGGTTTATAAAGTTTAGATCTTTATATGATTGAAATCATTTTCAAGGTTTGATTTTTATTTAAGTGAAAGTAGAATAAAAGATGCTATTTTTAAACGCATGAATATTATCATAAAAATTGGATTTTTATATGTATAACATTACAATAAAAATTTGATTTTTATAAATATAGATTTGTGATAAAGAATTGATTTTTATCATGTATGTAGCGTCATAAAAATGCGATTTTTATGTATATGGTTTCAAAATAAAAATACGATTTTGTTGTACATGTAGCGTTAGTAGTAAAAAGGTGATTGTTATCTTAATGTAAAGCGTTGTAAAAATACGATTTTTATTTATAATTATAGATAATAAAAATATAATTTTTTTATAAGTACGATAATAAAAATATGATTTTTATATTGTAAAAAGAATAAAAATGTGATTTTTATATATGTAGTGGCTACGGACAGTGACATTGACAAAAGGAGAGCACGGCGAAGATTTCTACACAAGAAGAGCCGTGGCGTTTGGTTTAGCTAGCCGGTGAGAACTCCTCACCTTTGATTTTATTTTCTAATTTAAATTATATACTAGGATGCAAACGGTGTTTAGTAGTACCCGACACCCGTCGTCCACAGACCATGGACGGCTTGTATGCTTATTTGTATGATTTTGATGTGTTGTTGATTGTGTGTTGTGATGTGAAATGAAAATAAAATATTTATATAGTTAAAATATTTTATAGTTGAGAATAGAATTTTTAACGTGTATGTAAAATGAAATAAAAATAAACAGATCGGACGATTTGTTTATATGCACACATTTGACTGATATTGATTGGGACGATAAATTTTACACATCGCCCAACTGCACAAATAAAATCTGTGTTTGATTGTTTGAAAACCCCACACGGGTATTGGGGTGATATATGACATACACTAATCCCAATAATTAGTTGTATGTCGATCGATTGATTGACAGACTGTTATAAGCGTTGAATATTTATATTTGATGCTTATACAGTGTAGAACGCACTTTGGATGATGGTTGATGATTTATCGTTGCTGTTATATATGTGTGTTGTAGAAAATCCATATAATTAACATTATATGGTAATTGATTGGGCCTCATTCCATATTTGAAATAGAATATTTGAAAATAGAAATATTTGAAAAAGAAACATTTGAAATAGTAATATTTGAAATAGAAATATTTGAAATAGAATATTGGAAAATAGAAATATATGAAGCCGTGTTGATTAGATTGATGCCATTTTGACATGAACGATATTTATATCGATTTTATTCATTTTATAATGAATATCGAAAGTGATTTCAAAATCTGATATTTTGAAAAGAATTGAAATTCAAACTGAAACTGAATAGAAATGAATTCGAATTGAAATTGAATAGAAATGAATTCAAATTGAAATAGAATAGAAATGAATTCGAATTGAAATCGAAAATAAATGAATTCGAATTGAAATTGAAAATAAATGAATTCGAATTGAAATTGAATATAAATGAATTCGAATTGAAATCGAAAATAAATGAATTCGAATTGAAATCGAAAATAATTGAATTCGAATTGAAATCGAAAATAAATGAATTCGAATTGAAATCGAAAATAAATGAATTCGAATTGAAATTGAATATAAATGAATTCGAATTGAAATTGAATATAAATGAATTCGAATTGAAATTGAAATCATTTTGAAAACGAATTTAAAACGAATTATAAAAATACATTTTAAAAGGAAATCGATGAAGTATATATTATAAATATAATATAATGGCCTGAATAGAACGCGTCGTGCCGCGGTAGTTCGCGAATTTCGACCATTGACTTCGAATGAATATTGCGGGAGATCCGACCGTCGGATTCTCCTAAAACTGGAACCGTTGGGTTCGTATCAAAAAGAGCTTTCTAATGAATAATAGAAATTTGAAATCTAACGGTTGGATTTGGAATTATGTCCAAATCAAATTTGGAAAAGGTAGGTGTAAGTGCAGTTCGATGGCCGTTGATGGAAATCGACTGTACGGGCCTTGATAAAATTATTAAAAATAGTAATAATTTGTGTAAAATCATAAGAAATGATTTAGAAAGAATTGGGATGAAAAACTCCATATTTGAAAAGATTAAAATAGATTTTTATCGAAATGAACTAGTTTTGAACTAAAATTATAATTCTATTTATTTTTAAATAAATAAATTGGATTTGAAAAGGGTTTTAAAAGTAACCAGAATTTCCAATAATTGAATTGGAATGGATTTGAATCGAAATTGTCTTTGGAATATTTCGATGTTGGGTTTCGTGATTATATAGATATTGTTATGGGAATTTGAAAGATATATTAATATCGTTATTTCCAATACGATATCTGTTGGTCGTAGAATTTGATATTGAATATAAGCCGGTATATTTTCTATTCAGAGCCTTGTATTTAATATCAAATGTGATTTGGGTTTGTCGTGAATGGTGTCTTCATTAACACTGTTCTTAAGACCAGTTGAGAAAAAGATTAAATCTTTTATATAGATTTAATAAAGTGTACCAGTTAAATAATATTTAATTGGAATTGAATTGGTATTGATTTTTGGGTTTATCGTGAACAGTGTTTTAAATAACACTTGTTCTTTAACCCGATAATTAATAGAATGTGATTTTGGGTTGTCGTGAACGGTATCTTCAATAATACTGTTCTTAGACCCAACAGAGTCAAGAAAATCAGAAACTAACTAGAGGTTAGTCAAGTTGAATGGTTTCCTGTGTATTGATCTGATGTTGGTTTCGGCCTTCGGGGTTAATACTTAGGGAATTGCTCACTTGCTAATTTACGGTTAGGGACCGCTTGAAATGTGATATGATTTTGGGGTTTATCGTGAACCGTGTTTTAAATGACATTGATTCTTTAACCCAGTTAAAGATTAAAACTAAGTGGAGTTTTAATGAATCTTTAATTAGATTGAAAAGATCGAGAATGAAGTATCACCACTTTTGCTCTAGGCGATAGTTAAATCTTTAATTAGATTTGAACATGAAATGGTAATTAAATTTACCGATAACACCGTGGTGTTAGATATGGAGTATCACCAGTTTTGCTTCATGGGATGAATAGGTTGGGATTGGGAAATAAAATAAATAATTACTTCGGTGTGGTTCGCTAATCTCGACTAGTTTGGAAAACCATAATTTGGTTTGATATGACATCCAATGGAAGATTAAAGAATAAATTTTAAAGAATTTATCTTTGATAAAATTAATGGGAACCTTTCCCTAAGAATTGAAATTTAGAAACTAGTTGTAGGTTAGTTAAGAAGAATGGTTTCCTGGGTATTGATCTGATGTTGGTTTCGGCCTTCGGGGTTAATTTTTTGGGGAATTGCTCTCTTACTGATTTACGGTTAGTGACTAATGAATTGGAATGAGGCGTATGTTGTGTTTGTGTAACATTTGTTTATTATATACGCGGGTCTTTCAGAAAGGCCGGGGTTATACCCATTCTGAATAACCGATTCGACGATATGTCAAAGATGAAGACGGTGGTTGAAGACCAGAGGTCTTCATGTCGTTTGGATAATTACTGATGATCTTGATTGGGCTGTACACCCAAGAAGATGGAAACAGTTGGTGATCGTCCAGACGTACTTGGAGATCGATGGATATGCGGGGTACTAGGTGCCTCCGGTTTCGTTCAGACCCAGAACGAACTTGTAAATGGATTGTGTGTCTGACATTGGATTTCAGTCTGTGTGATCGATTTCTATTAAATATATATCTGTTTGGCGACGGAGAATTTATTCTCTTGCTTAACGCCCTTCTATGAGACGTACGAGCTCAGGGGTTATATATTGATGGATATCCATCGCATGGAATGAATTGCCTGTGTGGCATGCCTAAGTAGAAATTGATTAAGGCTTCTATTGAAAAGCAAAGTCTTCTGGTTGATGATCAAAGCAAGGCCTGTGTGGCGTAGCTTTGTGTAACGTTGATTCGCGAGCCTCACACCCCGGTGTGAACCAAAACGGGAGAGGATGTCAGGGAGGGCATGCGTTTCTTTCTAGCTAGAAGTGGCGTCAGTGGTTTTACACGCCCTGACGAGTTTGACTTATGTGCTTGTTGCTGTTGCGAGGCGCCTCGGTTTGATCGGACGATCTGGGTCCGATGGAGTCATTCGTTGGCTCATTTACGCCCCATAGGGAGGAGGAACGCATGTTCAGGGTTTAAGATTAATCCACATTGGTGGACTGGCCCTGAGGATCCAAGGCTTGACTGAGTACTTGCCTGAGGCTCGGGCTAGACAGTCTCGAATTCGGTTGAGGACTATCTTTTGCCTCGGTTCACAGATGGAAATTCAATTTCCAAATACGTGATTTTGTGGTTTTAATTGTAGAACTAGTATGGCGACATGATATATGGTACCCATGCCGTCTATGATTGATACTTATGATTTGAAATTGTTTTATACACTATGCAGTTGTAATAATATCAAATGATTTGTTTTAAACGTACTAAGCATATTTGGCTATTATAAGGAAAAACCCTATCCCCCGGCTTGCGTTGCATTGTGTGATAGGACCTGGGTCTTATAATAGCTTCATTTTTCCAAAAAGCATTGCGCTGTTTCGTTATATGCATTGTTATTCTTGGGAGGAAACCCGTTCCGTGTTATACGGCGTGGTCCCTTGGTATATCTGATTTAAAGTAAAGTTTTAAATAACTGTTTTAGTTCTCACACCAGTCCCATGACTGGCCTGGAGTTTATTGTTTTAACCTAAACTCTGGTTGCCCTTATTTTGACACGGGCAGCTATTAGTTTTGGTTTTGCAGATTTATATTCACAGGATCCTGGTTTACAGCTGGAACGATATCCAGAAAGCTTTGTATCCGTATATCTCCTTCAGTTGTGTATTGTATTATTTTCCGCTGCTATGTAATTTATTGTAATCTCTGATATTTATCGAATGTAACATTTATTTATACCCTGTATATTCTTGTATTCTGATGGAACTGTTGTAATATACAATGAAATGTTCTTCCGTCTGCGTTCTGATTGTGGCTTGTTCTCGACTCAATCCGTGATTTCCCGTAAGGGGGATTTCGGGTCGTTTCATATTCAGAGCCTTGTATTTAATATCAAATGTGATTTGGGTTTGTCGTGAATGGTGTCTTCATTAACACTGTTCTTAAGCCCAGTTGAGAAAAAGATTAAATCCTTCTATTTAGATTTAATGAGGTGTACCGATTAAATAATATTAATTGGAATTGAATTTAAATTGGTTCTTGGGTTTATTGTGAGCGGTGTTTTGAATAACACATGTTCTTTAACCCGATTAACAATAGAAATTGATTTTTGAAAGATTAAAACTAAGTGGAGTTTTAATGAATCTTTAATTAGATTGAAATGTGAATTGATAATTTAAATTATCAAATCTGAAAGGTGATCGAGAATGGAGTACCACCAGTTTTGCTCCAAAGCGATAGTTAAATCTTTAATTAGATTTAAACGTGAAATGGTAATTAATTTTACCGATAGCACCGTGGTGTTAGATATGGAGTATGACTAGTTTTGCTCCAGGGTATGAATAGGTTGGGATTGGGAAATAAAATAAATAATTACTTCGGTGTGGTTCGCTAATCCCGACTAGTTTGGAAAACCATAAGATGGTTTGAAATGATATCCAAAGGAAGAATAAAGAATAAATTTAGAAGAATTTATCTTGGATAAAATTAATGGGAACATTTCCCTAAGAATGTGATTTTGTGAATAAAAGAATATTCTGAATTGGAATGAGGCGTATGTTGTGTTTGTGTAACACGTGTTTATTATATATGCGGGTTATTCGGAAAGGCCGGGTTTATACCCATTCTGAATAACCGATTCGACGATATGTCGAAGATGAAGACGGTGGTTGAAGACCGGAAGTCTTCACATCGTTTGGGTGATTACTGATGATCTTGATTGGGCTGTACACCCAAGATGAGGGAATCAGTTGGTGATCGTCCAGACGTACTTGGAGATCGATGGATATGCAAGGAAAGTGCCTCCGGTTTCGTTCAGACCCAGAACGAACTTGTAAATGGATTGTGTGTCTGACATCGGATTTTATTCTGTGTTGATTGATCTCTATTAAATATACATCTGTTTGGCGGCGGAGAATTTATTCTCTTGCTTAACGCCCTTCTCTGAGACGTACGAGCTCAGAGGTTGTATATCGATGGACATCAGTCGCATGGAGTGAATTGCCAGTGTGGCACGCGTAAGTGGCAATTGATCAAGGCTTCTGTTGAAAAGCAAAGTCTTGTGGTTGATGATCAAAGCATGGTCTGTGTGACGTAGCTTTGTGTATAACGTGAATTCGCGAGACTCACACCTCGGTATGAGTCAAAAACGGGATACGGACCGTTGGGAGAACACGACGTTTCTTTCTAGCTATGGGTGATGTCAGTGACCTACCAGCCCTGACATTTATATATACTTTTCACCTATGTGGTTGTTGGAATGCGAGGCGCCTCGGATATAGGTCTGTTAGGACCGGGAAACGTGTGTTCAGGAATTTCCAATCCTCCAAAGTTAGGTGAGGACCGGCCCAACCGATTCCAAGGATCATAGTGGGGTCCTGAGACATTTGCTAGAGTGTCTCGAACGGAGAGGAGCTTGCCCCTTGCCTCGACTCATGACGGAAATCCAATTTCCAATACGTGATATTGCGTTTTTAATTGTAGAACTAGTATGGCGACATGATAGATGGTACCCATGCCGCCTATGATTGATATTTATGATTGAATTGTTTTGACACTATACACTTATTATAGTATCAAGTGATTTGTTTTAAACGTACCAAGCATGTTTGTCTATTATAAGGGAAAATCCTATCCTCCGGCTTGCGTTGCATTGTGTGATGGGACCTGGGTCTTATAATAGCTTCATTTTTCCAAAGAGCATTGCGTTGTTTTGTTATATGCACTAGTATTCTTGGGAGGAAACCCGTTCCGTGTTATACGGCGTGGTCGCTTGAATTACTCTCTTTTAAAGTAAAGTTTTGAATAACTATTTTAGCTCTCACACCAGTCACATAACTGACTTGGAGTTTATTGTTTTAACCCAAACTCTGGGTGCCCTTATTTTCGACATGGACAGCTAGTAGTTTTGGTTTTGCAGATTTATATTCACAGGATCCTGATTTACTGCTGGAACGATGCTCAGAATGCTTTGTATTCGTGCATTACTTCTAGTTGTGCTTTTGTATTATTTTCCGCTGCGATGTATTTAAATGTAATTTAAATCTCTGATATTTATTGAATGTAATTTATTCATTTATACTCTGTATATTCTTGTATCTGATGGAATTGTTGTAATAACAATGAAATGTTCTTCTATTTGCATTCTGTTTTGTCTTGTCCTCAATTCTATCCGTGCTATCATTCACGGGGAAGTTCGGGTCGTCTCAGAGTTTTATTAATGAAATGAGTTATATGAAATTAGTTATGATTACAAAACTCAATAAATTAATTTGGTAATAGTTTGTAAAGTAAATGTTTTGAATCTTAATATAATTGAACTAAATTTTTTATAATCAATTTAATTGAAATTTATATTCAATTGATATAAACTTTATTAAAAGGGGGATTTGAATGTAATTTTAATTCTTAAGAATAAAGTTGAATAACCCAACTTGAACATGATTTTGAAATGATTTGAACAAAAGAATTCATTGTTTAAAGTTTAAAGTTGATTTGAAGTAAATTTATTGAATCTGAATTAATGAAACTGTGGAAATACGGATTAGTGGTTTGGATTAGAATATCTTAAATTATTTGAAATTTTTATTATTGTATATTAAACTATTTTAATTATACTATTTAAATTTAATTATTACTTTATAATTATTTTATTTATAGTCAACTTAAATACTATAGTTTTTATAACTACTTCAATTATATTATATTATTTTAATTTAACTGTTATTTATTTTATAATTATTTTAAATCAAATTATTTTATATAAATATGATTTTTTTAAATAAAATTATTTATTTTATATTAACTATTTTAAATTAAAGTTGTTTCTAGTCCAAGCTATTAAATCTGAAATGTTAATATAAAGATTTCGAAACAATGAAGATTGAGACATAGAAATGTGAAATCGAAATGTAATTTTGTAAATTGTTATGAAAAAATGAAATCTGAATCTTGAACTGAATCTAATAATGAATTGATTTATGGTTATGAACTTAATCAAATAATGAATTGATTTGAATTATGATTTACGACATTGAAACATTTGAATGTAATTATTTAAATATAAACCAATATTCATATTATTTGATTATGATATTTTAAATATGATTTTGAATATAAATGACCACTGTATGAAATAAGCGTTTGGTTGTTAAAGAGACCAAGGTCGGATATTATCAAACTCTCTGTCAATACCGAGAACCACTTTAACAACTGTGCGTACAGTGGAGAATCCAAAATAAAGTAGTTTGGTTTGACGAAAACTACAGGCATGAAGAAAGAGAAATACGATGGATACCTTTGAGCTTCAGATCGTATTTAAAATTATTAAAACATTTGTTACACTCCGCACCTCTTATGTAACAACCCAGAAAATTAGAACCAATTTAAAAATTTTATTTTGGCAATTTTAATGAATTTTCAATATTTAAAATGATTTATTTTAAATAATAACGACTAGAAATTTATTTTGAATAGAATTAGAATGTATAAATTTATTTAAATTGAAATTAGAATATAAATATTTATTTTAATTATAAAAGGAATTGGAAATAGCGCGGTAGTTTGAAAATTCGATTTCAAATGAATGTACAGGATTCAAAATAAACCGGATTTTAGCGAAACCAGAAATATTTGAATCTGTTTGAAAATATCTTTCCAACGGGTTTGAAAAATTGAAAGTTCATAGCGAGAATAAAAATTTATGTCCAGTTGAAAATTCAGAATAGTCGCTACGGAAATATAGCCCTTAAAAATAGGGATTTAGCAAACGACCTCCATTTTCGACGAGACGACTTTTGTTGGATCTGGAATGTCGAATTATTGCTAGATTCCAATTTTCATAATTTTTGGAATCAATATGTGAGCGTGGTGAATTTAAACGTGTATGGTCAATTCGGTTTGAATTTAACCGACTGGAAAATGAACCTTTTTCAAATGGTCTCCAAATTCGACGAAATTAGTTTTGTTAGGATCGTATTGTCAAAACATAGACAGAATTATTTTTTTGGAATTTTTTGAGTTAGCACGTGGCCTCAATAAATTGAAATGTACGTTTAAATTAAATATATATTGATTTATATTGTAATTTAAAGAAAAATGATCGATACAGCCGAACTGGCTTACGATACATATCCTATTGTGTTCGGAATGGGGGTATATGTTTAGGGACGACTGTCAGTGGGTTCGATTTGGAGTTCGAAATAAAATGTTACTTTTTGGAATTTAATTTAATTAAATATATATTTTTTAATTCTTAGTCAACCCTTTCCCCCTTTACTTTCTCCCTTCCCCATCGTGATTTCAAATGAAAAAAAAAGAAACCACTCCTCAAAATCGCGACGCCCCCCTCTACCGTTCGTTGCCGCCGCCGCGAGGCTCACCACCGGAGGTGCCCCTCCCCGTCGATCCACACCACCCCCTCCTCTTCTCGCCCTCCTCTCTTCCTCCCCCCTTCTCTATCACGCAACCCTAGCCATAAATAGCCCAACGCCTCCATAAGGGACCCGCCGCCACCTGCAGGCCTCGCGCAACCTCCCACTGATCAGCGCCAGCCACCTCTTCCCCCACTAGTGCACAACAACTCCTCCCCCCTTCAGCGAAGATCCGATCTCTTTGTATGAAAAGTAAGTTTTTTGTTTATTTTATTTATATTTATTTGTGTAGATGAAAATGTTATAGTTTTAGTAAAGAAAAGATTTGATTTTTAAAACAAAAAAAAATTGTTTTTTAAAAAAATAAAAAGGAAGCGATTTTTTAAAATAGAAAGTTTAGATTTTTATAATAGAAAGTTTAGATTTTTATAATATAAAGTTTAGATTTTTCTAATGAAAAAGTTTAGATTTTTATAATAGAAAGTTTAGATTTTTATAATGAAAATGTTTAGATTTTTATAATAGAAAGTTTAGATTTTTATAATAAAAGGTTTAGATTTTTATAACAAAAAAGTTTATATTTTTATAATGAAAAAGTTTAGATTTTTATAATAAAAAGTTTAGATTTTTATAATGAAATAGTTTAGATTTTTATAATAGAAAGTTTAGATTTTTATAATAAAAAGTTTAGATTTTTATAATGAAAAAGTTTAGAATTTTATAATGAAAAGTTTAGATTTTTATAATGGAAAAAGACTATATTTTTTATTATAAAAAGATTTGATTTTTAATACTATAAAGTTATGATTTTCTATAATATAAAAATATGATTTTTAGTCATATAAAAATACGATCTTTATATATATCATTTTAGAAGAAAAGTATGATTTATATATAAATATTAGCAATATAAAAATTCGATTTTTATTTATATAATAATGATATAAAAATATGGTTTTTATTATATAAAATTATAAAATGTTATTTTTATAGTGTTAAAATAAAATGTGATTTTTATAGCGTTGAAATAAAAATGTGATTTTTAATATAAAAATCGTGTGAAATAGGTTGCAATGGAACTGGTGGAAAACAAATCCAAATCTGAACCATTCAGAAATATAGGATGGCGGAGTGGATCCCAAAGGTGAGAACTTCTCACTTTAATTTATTTTCTAGTTAAAAATATATACTAGGATGCAAACGGTGCTTATTAGCACTCGACACCTTTGTTTGAAACCATGTTTGTTTGGTTGATTGCATTATTTGGTCGAATTTGGTTTGGGAAATGAAATGAATTGATTAGAACTGGTATGTACATGGCGCGAGCCATTAGTAGGCGAGGGATAAGGCTAGATCTTATTCTGGTTCTAGTATCGTGCCGTTATGCTGCTGAAATTTTCTAAAAATATTAGAACAATAAAAATATCATTTTTATTGTATAAATGAACAGTATAAAATATTCATGAGTTGAAATAAATATTTTATAGTCAAAAATATAATTTTTAACGTGAATATGAATAAAATTATTATTCATTTACAAATCGGACTATTTGTTTATGTACACACATTTGACTGATATTGATTGGGAAGATATATTTAACACATCGCCGAACTACACAAATAATAATTAGTGTTTGTTGTATGAAAACCCCACACGGGTATTGGGATGATTTTGGACATACACTAATCCCAATATTTAGTTGTATGTCAATCGATAGGTTGACAGACTGTTGTAAGCATTAATTATTTATATTTAACGCTTATGCAGTTGTGTAATGCACTCTGGATGATGGCTGACTGTGTTTGATTATTGTTGTGTACGTGTGTGTACGAAATCCATATAAATAAAATTATATGGTAATTGACTGATTCCAATTTGGAAAGAACGAATATTTTAAAATGGCGAATAATGAATATTTTAAAATAACTAATATTTTAAAATAATATTCAGTAATGGATCAAAACATTATTTTGATGTCCAATTTAGGATGGACACGGAAATATTAGAATTTATGAAGCCGTGTTGATTAGAGATGTGCCATTTTGATGCGAACGATATTTATATCGATTTTATTCATTTTTGTAGTGAATATCGAAAAGTAAGTGATTTCGAAATCTAATGTTTTGAAAATATTATCATTTATATATTAATGATAAAGAATATTCAATTTTGATTTGAAATTGAATATAAAGTTGAAATCATTTTAAAAACGAATTTAAAACGACTTATAAAATATGTTTTAAATGGAAATCGATGAAATATATATAATATATTATATATAATATATTATATATAATATATTATATATAATATATATTTAATGGCCTGAATAGAACGTGCCGCGCCGCGGCAGTTCGCGGATTTCGACTATTGAATTCGAATTGACATTATGGGAGATCCGACCGTCGAATTCTCCTAAAACTGGAACCGTTGGGTTCGTATCGAAAAGAGATTTCAAACGGATATAAGGAGTTTGAAATATAACGGTTGGATTTGGAATTATGTCCAAATCAAATTTGGAAAAGGTCGGTGTAAGTGCAGTTCGAGGACCGTTTATGGGAATCGACTGTACGGGCCTTGATAAAATTATTAAAAACATCAATATTTTGTGTAAAATCATAATAAATGATTTGGAAAGAATTTGGGTGAAAAATTCCACGTTTGAAAAGATAAAAATATATTTTTATCGAAATGAATTGGTTATGAACTAGAATTATAATCCAATATTTTTAAATAAATAAATTGGATTTGAAATGGTTTTAAAAATAACCAGAATTGCCAATATATGAATTAGAATGGATTTTAACCAAAATTATCTTCGGAATATTTCGATATTGAATTCCATGATTATACGGATATTATGGAGGAATTTGGAAGATATATATATATATATATATATATCATTATTCCCAATACGATATTTGTTGATTTCAGAATTTGATATTGAATATAAGTCGATATAATTTCTATTCAGAGCCTTGTATTTAATATTGAATTGGATTTTAGGTTTGTCGTAAACGGTGTCTTCATTAACACTGTTCTTAGACCCAGCTGAGGAAAGAATAAATCTTTAATTAAGATTTAGTGAAGTTTTTCCAATTAATATATTTAATTGGAATTGAATTAAAGAATTGGATTTTGGGTTTGTCGTGAATGTTGTCTTAAATGACACTATTCTTAAACCCAGTGTGAAAAGAATAAATATTTTAATTAAGGTTATTAGAGTTTCCAGTTAATTAACATCTAATTGAATAAAATGAGATGTGAATTGGGTTTATTGTGAACTGTATTTTTAACGACATTCGTTCTTTAACCCAATTTACAGTGAAATGTGATTTGGAATTTATAAATCTTTTTATTAAGATTTAATGGGAATTTTCCAAAGTAAAGTTTTCCAATTTAATATATTAAATTGGAATTGAATGGAATTCGATTTGATAATAATCGAAATGAGCTTCTGTGGAGGAAGACTGTTAATATATATGGAATTTAAAAGGCTTTGTCGTATTCCATTTATATTATTAGTCGGATACGAAAATTGATATCGATTATATATCTTGATTTGTTTTCCGTGAGGATTCCATAATTAATGGAATGTGATTTGGGTTTATTGTGAATTGTGTTCTAAATGACATTAGTTCTTTAACCTAGTAAAAGACAGGATAACATGTCTAACATTGTATTTCGAACTGTATGGTTAATCTCTGCTAAATATATATCTGTTTGGTGGCGGAGAATTTATTCTCTTGCTTAACACCCTTCTCTAAGACGTACGAGCTTAGAGGTTATATATCAGCAGAAATCAATAGTACGGTAGATTGTCGATGCGGCATGTTGGTGATTCAAAAATTAAATAATCATTGATATTAATTTTTGGGAAGATTAAAACTAAGTGGAGTTTTAATGAATCTTTAATTAGATTGAAATGGAAATTGATGATTTCAATTATTAAATTTGGGAAATGATCAAGAATGGAGTATCACCCGTTTTTCTCCTAGCGATAGTTAAATCTTTAATTAAATTTGAATGTGGAATGGTAAATAAATTTACCGATAACACCATGGTGTTAGATATGGATTATTACCAGTTTTGCTCCATGGGATGAATAGGTTGGGATTGGGAAATTAAACAAATGATTACTTCGGTAAGGTGCGTTAATCCCAACTAGTTTGGATAAACCTTAATTTGGTTTGAATTAATATCAAAAGGAAGATTAAAGAATAAATTTAAAGAATTTATCTTTGATAAAATTAATGGAAACCTTTCCCAAAGAATAAGAATATTTGAATAAAGGAATATTCTGGATTGGAGTGAGGCATATGTTGTGTTTTATAGCACTTTTTTATTATATACGCGAGTTATTCAGAAAGGCCGGGTTTATACCAATTCTGAGTAACTGATTCGAAGACGAAGACGGTGGTTGAAAACCGGAGGTCTTCATATCGTTTGGATGATTACTGATGTCTTGATTGGGCTATACACCCAAGACAAGTAATAAGTGGTGATCATCCAAACGTACTTGGAGATCAACCGGATATGCGAGGACCTATCTCCTGTATTGGACACGGGACAAGGAATAAGGTGCCTCCGGTTTCGTTCAGACCCAGAACGAACTATTAAATGGATGTTTGTCTGACATTGGATTTTATTCTGTGTTGATTGATCTTTTCTAAATATATATCTATTTGGTGGCAGAGAATTTATTCTCTTGCTTAACACCTTTCTCTGAGGCGTACGAGCTCAGAGGTTATACATCAATAGACATCAGTTGCATGGCGTGAATTGTCAGTGTGGCATGCTGAGATGCAAATGATCTGGGCTCTTGTTGGAAAGCAAAGTCTTGTGGTTGATGATCAATGCACGACTTTAATATAGCATAGCTTTGTGTATAGCGTTAATTCGCGAGCCTCACACCTCGGTATGAGTCAAAAAGGGGCTCGGACCGTTGGGAGAACATGACGTTTCTTTCTAGCTATGGGTGGTGTCATGGTTGGAGCCCAGACATTTATTATTTTTACCTATGCGGTTATTGGATTACAAGGCGCCTCAGATATATCGGTCTCTACGGAGCCGATGGATATATGTCTGATATGACCGGGAAACGTGTGTTCAGGAGTAATTAATCCTCAAACGTAAGGGAGGACCAGCCCAACTGATCCAGGGTTCTCTACGGGGAGTCCTGAGACATTTGCTAGAGTGTCTCGAAGCGGTGAGGAGCCATCCCTGGTCTCGACTCATAGATGGAATCCAATTTCCAATACGTGACATTTCAGTTTCGATTGTGGAGCCTAGTATTGGCGAAATAGTAGCATGGGATGCTATGCCGTCTATGATTGATACATTTAAATCTGAAGTTGTTTTATACACTATGCACTTATAGTAGTATCAAAATGATTTGTTTTAAACGTACCAAGCATGTTCGGCTATTATAAGGTAAAATTCTATCCTCCGGCTTGCGTTGCATTGTGTGATGGGACCTGAGTCTTATAATAGCTTCATTTTTCCAAAAAGCATTGCGCTGTTTTGTTATATGCACTGGTATTCTTGGGAGGAAACCCATTCCATGTTATACGGCATGGTCCCTTGTTTTACTCTATTTTAAAGCAAAGTTTTAAATAACTGTTTTAGTTCTCACACCAGTCACATGACTGACCTGGAGTTTATTGTTTTAACCTAAACTTTGGGTGCCCCTATTTTCCACTCGGGCAGCTAGTAGTTGTGGTTTTGCAGATATTATATTCACAGGATTCTGATTTGCAGCTGGAACTATACTCGGAAAGCTCTATATTCGTGTATTCCTTTCAGTTGTGTTTTGTATTATTTTCCGCTGCATTGTAATTTGTAAATCTCTGATATTTATTAAATGTATATTATTTGTTCATACTCTGTATATTCTTGTACTTTGATGTAAATTGTTGTAATAAGCAATGAAATATTCCTTTGTTTGTGTTCTGATTTGTCATGTGCTCAAGACAATCCGGGCTTTCCCGAAAGGGCGAGTTCGGGTCGTCACAGTTTGGTATCAGAGCTTTGGTTTACAGACCTCGAGAACAAGACATATTAGAATCGAACGAAAGAATTCATCAGAGATTGGATTAGTAATATCCAACGAGAATTACTTGTAAGAGATAGGATCAGTAGTGTCCTAGAACGAGTGTAAAGAGTGTTGTTTTTAAAATAAAAATGAAAACAAATTTTGTTTTGAAAATTTAAACCTTATGAAACGTATTTGAATATTTATTTTATATTGATTTTGGACTATCAAATATATAAAGATTTTGCATATACGCCTTGCAAACATATATTCAAAGTTTTAATATACTGGATAGATATAGAACAACACTCTAGTCGCCCGGAGATAATTCTGGTAATGCGGCCGCATTATCAGTATTGATGTTCGATTTTTGAAAGTAGGATTTCTATTTATTTCCAATTGGCTGGTGTGAGAACCAAAACTAGATAGGATTTATTTGTTATGATTTGGCACCAAAAATGTGATTTTTGACTATGTATAAAAGTTATGTGTTTGAAACGATAATCAACTAATTAATTGCTGATTGTGTTCTGATTTGTTGTGTTCTCAAGACAATCCGGGCTTTGCCGAAAGGGCGAATTCGGGTCGTCACATCTTATCATACATATTTCTTCGATACCATCTCTATTGCTTTGTGATTGATTTGTGGGTCCTTTGATTATGGGAATGCGTTTCGAGGTGGGCGGTAGTTGCGGCTTTGTGTTACCACCGGTCCGGTCGTGCAATTGGTAGAATCCAACCCTAGGTATTGCCTCGTGTGTCTTGTCATATTATCCTGATCGAGTCCCCTACAAATTTGATTTGGTGTTGTACCTATGGAGTACTTGTTGATGCCACTAGTTTACGGTGGGTTAATGTACTATATAGACTACAATGCTTATAAATAGTGTAAGGGTAAAAACGAAATCCCACTTATGCTATTTTCATTAGTATATCTAACCACAGACATTATTAATAGCGTAATTTATTATATGATATCTAGTTTAATGGATCCTTAAAGAATGGAATCCCAAACATTCTTTAAGTTACTGATGCATTCCATTTGAACATGTCACTTGAGTTCATTCACCCTTGAGATTGTTACTCATAATCCGAGTTTTTTTGTTTGACTTTATGCTTGGTCAGATTGAGGAGTCCAACTTTGGCGATTCATCCTTTGAGAGCTAGAGGTCTATTGGAGATTTATCTTATTATCTATCCATTATTACTATCTTGTTGATTCACTTATTCCATTTCCATCATTTTTATATGCTAGGCATTTATGTATTTGAAATTTTCTAATGTATTTAATTTATTTTGAGATTTGTGATTAGTAGCTTCATGAACCACAAATTTATTCCGCTGCGAGTTATTCTATTATTTTGTATCTGTGATTTGTTTATGTTATATGATTTGATTTTATCAAACCCCATAGTTAAAACAACCTGCTTTTTTGAATGGTTTAAGATGGTTTTATTACTGACTTAAATGGTAAGAAAAAGTGGATGTTACATGTGGTGTCAAAGCTAGTTTGGTGATGTACGTGATAAGGGGTTCTTACTTTGTTATCTGTGGCGAAGCATTGACTCTTAGTCTTTCATGTCCCTATTAAGGTAGGTTGCAGTCGAGAGGCTTGCCATAAAACAAGCGTCTGAGATAGGATGGTGGCTACCTATGAATATATACCGTCACATGTGGTATTAGAGATTTGGTTTAATCACAAACCTTAGCTTGTGGGGTTTAAAACTCATTAGAGATAGGTTAGCGATACCCTAGAATGAGGAAAATCAGTGGTAGAATCTTTCTTCAGAGAGCATATTTTGAAAAGTAAAATAGTTTTAGAATGGTTTTAATAGTATTTTTGATATACAATTTGTTTAAAATTTTATCTTTTTCAAGTGTTTCCTTTCTTCGAATTCATCCCATTTGTTAGAAATTCTCTTAGACTTGGATTCCCATAGTTAAACCTTAATCTTTGTTTCTAAATCTATATCTTAGGAAATCTGTAGTTAATAGCTTTTGAAGTCCTTAATATTCTCTACGTTATTAGGGTCTCCATCTTTGTAAATTCATACTGATTAGGTTCTTTTGTTGTTTGACTTTTAGCTAAAATTTACTTATTTTGACCTAACTGAATAAATAATGAAAATGATTCTAATTATGGTTCATGTTAAGAATTAATGAGAAATACATACATGTTGATATTTAGGATAATAATTATTTAGTTTATTAATTGGAATAATAAATATTTTGAAATATTATGTGACTTTTATTGTACGTATTTAAAAACTTATAAGATGATTTACTTGTAAGCAAAAAAAAAGTTCGTTGAATTCATATCATGGCTAGTAAAATCGTATTGTTATGAATTTGACTTAATGAAAATTGAATTGGATACAAATAGAAATTGCGTACATAAATAAATTTTTGCATAGTTAATATTCTTAACAATTATAAGATTTGAAACTAAATCAAAATAGATTGGCAGTGTAAACTTATATATAACTGAATTAAGATGAAATTGTTTGTGATATAAGAATGAAGTTATGCACTAAACTAATTGTACCTAATGCTAATAGATGATAATACAATATGTATTGTTTTGAATATGTTTTGATATATTTTATAATGTACGTTCCCAAACTTTGATTTAATTAGATTTATCGAAGAATAGAAGTTAAAAAATTATTAAATAAATGAGTAAGGGAGAGATCAATTTTTCCCTACCCGACAGTTTTAATAAATTATTTGAAATGTATTATTTATAACATATAAGTTTGCAAAAGCATTTATCTATTCTATTTAAAAAGAGGAAATGTTTTGAGTATTTATTTGATGTTAAAATTGGTCTATCAAATACATAGTGATTTGGATATACGTCTGATCAATGTATCTGTTAAATCTTATACGTACAAGTTAGATATAGCATCACTCTCTAGTTGCCCAGAAATGATTTTGATGATTATTGAAACATCATCATTATTTGTTTTCAGGTTTTGAAAGTGAGATGGATATATAGTGTTAATTGAGGCGTCGAATGGATACTTGAAACTATATTGAAATATTTGGGAAATATCTAAAACTTTGATTAAAATATATTCCAATATATTAGTATAGGCAAGTTAATAATTATGTATAACTTGATTTTGTGTGTGTATATATTATTGCTTTGTTTCTTTTTCCCTGTCTCATTCCTTTTTAAGGATGAAAAAGTTTGAGTAGGGGAGATTGCAACAACCTGAATTTTTAATAGGTTTGCAATTAATAATTTGATGTGAATTCATAGTTTTATTATTTAAAAACTTTAAATTATTCTAAAATTGAATGAAGTAAATGAATTTGATTTTGTAAATGAACAATAATAAGTACTATTTGAACAATGAAATTAAATAATTGTCAAATTTAAAATTAATTATTTAACCAGCTTAATTTGTGTTATTTGAATTTAAGTAATTTTACAAATGCTTAAATTTAAATAACGAAACTGAATTAATGTGTATTTTAATTTACCAAATCCGATTAAAGGTAAAAAAATTGCTAAAGTCTAGTTTGGTCCAGATTGGTTGAAATTTGGATTTAAGCTAAAATTTAAAGTTGTAAAACTTTGAATATATCTTTTTTTTTATGAATCTATACTGAGTTCTGAGCATCTAGCATTTTTCGAATAATTGAAATTCAATTTCATCTGTCTGGAATTCGTGTTTGTAACAATAAAAAACACGCAAAATGGACCATGTTTGTGTATGAATCTCTCATCCCTTTTTTCTCTTATTCATGTGATCAATGTTTGTGTTTGGGCTAGGTGAGTGTATGTTTTGGGCTTTTATATGTCCAACACACTTAAATTCCTTAACCTCCTGACGTTAAATTTCTGAATAGACTTCTTGGTTCAGAAACTAAAAAAACCACATATTCTTTTTCCTTCTCATTCCCCTTTCATCTCTTTAGAAACTTCTTGAGAAATCCGTGGCTTCTTCCTCCTTCTAGATCTAAATTTCTCATCTTCTTCCTCCCCTTAAGTCGCAAAAAAAATTCAAATCCAATCTCCCTTCTCTTCCTTTTTTCAAATCCAAAACCTAAAACCCCAAACCCTAACCCTAATCTCCTTTTTCTCTTTTATATTTTTCAATATTATTTCAGATTTTTTCACCATCTTCCCATCGCCAAAACTTCCTGTTAGCAAATGCGAATCCACTTTTTATTTCAAATTGGGTGAAATTGAAATATATACAATCTTCATGTTGAAGACTTTTTCAGATTTTGAAATCTTCTATGCTGAAATCACAAATCTTTAGGGCCTATTTTCAGACTCGGATTTCTGATCCGAAAAATAGATGTTATTGTTTCAATTGTATCTCCCTCAAAATTTATTGAAAACCAGTTTTTTTTTTCAGATTGGGTCAAACTGAAATAGATACAAATTTTGTGCTGAATTTTTTTTCAGATTTCAAAATTTTTTGGTAGACGTTGCCAATCTTTCTAACGCATTTTGGACCCAAATTTCTGACCCAAAATTTGTTTATCACTGTTTACATTATAACTTCTTCAAACTTTATCAAAAAACTGTTCTTTTTAATTAAAGAGAAAAGATCCTAAGTGTATCCAATTTGATATATTTTTAGTTTGGAGTATTTTATACAAATGTGTATGTGTGTGTGTGTATATATATATATATATATCTTCATGCGAATATATATATATATATATATATTACAAAGTGATAGAAGAGTGCTGATTTGGAATTTGATGATTTGAGTTTGGGTTGATTCAAGTTGAGATTATGTTCGTTTGATTCAATCGTGTTGTGTCGGTTTCTATATCAACTTATTTGTCCATTTCAGCCTATGCCACCAACTTCTATGTTGCAACGCAAGGTGAGAATCTTTACTGAGTAACAATTTCAATATGTGAATTGATATCATTTGAAATGACATATGAAATGTTAGGATTGCTTTAGAAAATCCGTTTAATTTTTTGTGCACATGCGACACGCACACTTTAGACATATATGACACGAATTTGATTGTTATGATGTGATGATGTAACAACCCGGCAAATCAGAGCCAATTAAAAAATTTTATTTTGGCTATTTTAATGTAATTTGGATTATTTAAAATAATTTATTTTAAATAATAATGACTAATTTTTTATTTTAAATGAAGTTAGAACTAATAAATTTATTTTAATTATATAACTAGCTAGAAATAGCGCGGTAGTTTAAAATTTTGAAGTTGAACTTTTATTGAATTTACAGGATTCAAAATAAATCAGATTTCAATAAAACCAAAAATATTTAAATCTGTTTAAAAATATCTTTCTAACGGATCTAAAAAATTGAAATTTCATAACGGGAATAAAAAGTTATGGCCAGTTGAATATTTAGAATAGTCGCTATGGAATTTAATATACATATAGCCCTTAAAATAGACATTTTGCAAACGACCTCTGTTTTTGACGAAACCACTTTGGTTGGATCCGGAATGTCAATTTACTTCTAGTTTTAAAATTCCATAATTTTTGGAATTAATATGTGAGCATGGAAATGGAAAACACGTTTGGTAATTTCAGTTTGAATCTGATGGACTAGAAAATGACCATTTTTCAACCGGTCTCCAAATTCGACGAAATTAATTTTGTTGGAACCATCACGCCCCAACATAGCTAGATTTATTTTTTCGGAATTTTTGGAATTAGTATGTGACCCTGGTAAATTAAAATGTACGTTCAAATCTAAAATCAAACGTTTTATATTTTAATTTAAAGAATAACTGACTGAAACAGTCGAATGGGCTTACGAAACATATTCCATTGTGTCCAGAATGAGGGAGTTTAGCTAGGGGCGATAGTCGTTGGGTTTGATTTGGAGTTCGTATGGACATAGGGTATTTTTAGAATTAAATAAAATAAATAATTTAAATATATATATTAACCAATCAAAATTCTACTTCATTAAATCCGTTCTAGAAAAATCTTCCCGAACCCCTCGTTCTCGATGGCGCTGAAGCTTCCTCCCTTTTCTCCTCTGTAACATTTAATCCACTCAATAAAATCCACCGATCCAGTTGAAGATTTTGTAGAGAATCCTTAGATCCTCAAATTCATATAACTCTTGTCCAAAACCGTTGTGTATTTTATTCGATCCCTGCCTCCAAACACTAGACATTTGAACCGCCGTATCCCCTCTGATTCGCCACCGATCTGAACGCCACCACCTGGCGTAGGCGCGCCCCTCCTAGCTCTTCATTGTGGTGACGGTCAATTATCCTCTCGTGCTACGGATTTGAAGATAAATCCGACCCTAGTTTTGAATCAAAGTCTGAGGTATACGGCTTATGTTATTTAAACTGTTTTCAACTTCTAAAAGCATTGCAAAGTATGTTTGACAAATAAAAATCATATCTTTTACATGTGTTGTCCAAATCCAGTGAAACAAGAGACATCGGGACCATGACATCGTACGCTACATTCTAGAAGAGACTGGAATGTATTTGGAGCTCTCTACAATTTTAGAAGGAGTGTAACCCAATGTGAGATTTCTAAATTCAAATTGGAATGAAATAGCGATGTATAAATTATATAATCGATGTATAAATTATATAAGTGTTGTATATCTCACATACAAGCGTTGTATAAATTATATATGCGATGTATTCGTTATATATACGTTGTATAAATCATATGTGCATTGAATGGACTTGAAATGAAATATATATATATATATACTCCCCTCATCTACAGACCATGGACTTGTGTTGTTGAAAATGATTGTGTTTTGAAATTTGGTTGTGGTTGTGAATGGTTGATTATGGTTACAACAAAACTGGTTTTTTTTGGTGAAAATTCATTGTGTTGTGAAAATGAATGATATTGTAGAAATCATTGAAATAAACCCCTTGTATGGCCGCGAGGTCTAGGATAGCAGAGGAGCCGTGCTTCGACACGGTGACAGTTTTAATTACCCTGCCGTTATAATGCCAAAACTTTCTGAAATATTCATATGTTGCTAAGTATTTATGTTTGAAATAAATTATTTGAATAATAAAAATCACATTTTTATTGTATATATGAATCACTAAAAATATTCATGTTTGGAATAAAATGTTTTAACAGTAAAAATCAAAATTTTATTGTATGTATGAACCTTTAAAAATAACCAAAAGTTGTAATAAATATTTGTTGATTGAAAATAATATTTTTAACATATGTATGAACTTTTAAAAATAACCAAAGGTTGTAATAAATATTTGTTGATTGAAAATAATATTTTTAACATATGTACGAACTTTTAAAAATAACCAAAGGTTGTAATAAATTATTTTTAACATGTATATGAAGTGTTAAAAACAACGATAGGTTGTAATAAATATTTGTTGATTAAAAATAATATTTTTAACACGTATATAAAGTGTTAAAAATAGTCATGTATGGAAATGAACATTTGTTCGCCAAAAGTATTATTTTTATCTTAGATATGCATATATACACATGCTAAACTGGTAAATGGATTTGCTATTGAGTAAAGGCTTTATTTGCGTGCCCGACAAATAGGTAAACCTTAATGAGTTGGCTACGCAATTTTATTTATATATCAACTCCTGTGAATGCCATTGGATGTAGTGTGCTATTTGTTCTGTGTGAGATTATAAACAACACTATAGAATAGTAACAATTAATTTTGAACTACACTGCATGGCATACTTTGTGAAGGTAGCATACTCTATCATTTACCACATAAGCATTTGGAGCTTATGTGACGAGGTTGGAATTACCATACAAGCAAGACGCTTGTATGGAGATGACTGCATTTCAGGTTGAACCAAAGACGAACTATTGATTTCATAGCATATCATATTCCATATAAGCATTTGGAGCTTGTATGACGAGGTTGAGATTACCATACGGCAAGACGCTCGTATGGCGATGATTGAATTGCAGGTTGAATTGAGGGCTGATATGGACTAAATAAAATATAATGGTAAATTGCCAGATTTAATAAAAACCCCACACGGGTGTAGTGTTGATAATAATCACGTCTCTCTAGTTATTAGATACGACACATGAATTATTTATTTCCAACACTAGACGAGGTGACGAGATTTATCTCTGGTGTAATCTACACACTCCCTCGGGCATAGAATAGGTCACTAAAAATTATGTGTGCTTATACTGGATTTATTGGGTACCTAGTACGACCCAATAAATTTCCAAACCCCTCTCTGTACAAAGGAGGTTATGGCGAATTTTTTTGAAATGTAAAGGCGTTAGCCAAATTTTTGAAGTGAATATGGTATAGAAATGATCAAATTAATTATACTTATATATATATAAATAATTAAAATAAAATGAATAACGACGCTGTAGTTCGCGTTTTGAAATCTTAATTTTAAATGATTATTACGGGAAATCCGACCGTCGGATTTTCCTGAAACAGGAACCTTTAAGTTCGCTTTGGAGAGATCTTTCCAACGATATAAAGTTTGTTAAGATCCGTTGGTTAGATTTTGAGAAATGTGTAAATTAAATTTGACTAAAAGCAACGCCAGTGCCATTGAATGACCTAAAACGTCGTTTGATGAAAATGGGCTATTTTTAAATAAATAAAAATAGCGAAAAATTGTTATAAAATATTATAAGATATATGGAATGAAAATAAACCAATTTTACTTGGTTTATTGGATATTCTGATGGTCAGATGTATTTGACATGAAATTAACAAATTGAATTGAAACGTGAATGTCGAATAATTTAACCATGGAAAAGAATTGATTTGAATTCTATGTATACGTGAATTATTTGAAAAGGCCGAGTTAATTCTCATTTCAAATAATTGATTGATGATTAAAAGTCGATGATACGAAGACGGCTGTAATAACCCGGAAATCCGAGCCAATTTAAAAAATTTATTTTGGCAATTTTGATGAATTTTGAATATTTAAAATGAATTATTTTAAATAATAACAACGAGAAATTTATTTTGAATAGAATTTGAACATATATATTTATTTGAATCGTAATTAGAATATAAATATTCTATTTTAACTATAAAAGGAATTGAAAATGTGCGGCAGTTCGAAAATTCGATTTCAAATTTCAAATGAATGTACATGATTCAAAATAAACCGAATTTTAGCGAAACCAAAAATATTAGAATCTATTTGAGAATATCTTTCCAACGAATACGAAAAATTGAAATTTAATAGCGGGGATAAAAAGTTATGCCCAGATGAAAATTCAGAATAGTCGCTATGGAATTCTGGCCCTTAAAAATGGAAATTTTACAAACGACCTTCGTTTTCGACGAAACCACTTTTGTTGGATCCGGGATGTCAAGTTATTGCTAGATTCCAAAATTCATAATTTTATGAATCAATATGTGAGCGTGGCAAAAGAAAACGTGTTTTGACCAGTTTAAGTTGATTTTAATTGACTGGAAAATGGCCATTTTTCAAACGGTCGTAGAATTTGATGAAATTATTTTTGTTAGGACCGTATCGTCAATACGAAGCTAGAAAAAAAAATCGGGAATTTTTAGAGTTAATAGGTGGCCCCGGTAAATTGAAATGCGCGTTCAAATTCAATATATAGATTTATATTTCGAAACAGATCGAACAAGCCGGACTGGCTTACGAAACATATCCCATTGCGTTCGGAATGGGGGTATTTGGCTAGGAGCGACAGTCGTAGGGTTTGATTTGGAGCTCGGAGTGATAAACTAGTATTTTGAAATTAAAATATTAATTTATATTATATATATATATATATATATATATATATCAAAACGGGGTCAAAACCCTTTCTTCTCTTTCAAGTGGTCAAACCCGCCTCCCGCTCGAAATACACGGCGGAGATCCGTTTGATCTTTCCCCTTCAAATATTTCAAAATCCAAACAATAAAATAAAAAACAAAATAAACAATAATCGAAGTGTTTTTCTGGAGCTTTCGATCTATACTGGTCTGTTCACCTGGAATCGCGTGTTCGAAGAGAACCAGGCCCGCAAAGAAGCGCCGCTCGCCGGAGATCTACGCCACCAAGCCACGTGCGAGTTCAACGTTGTCAGGGGGTACTGGCGCAGTTTTCAACGCCCTTCCATGTGGTGATACCCGATCATCTTCAAGTGGCTCGGATTTGTAATAACCCGGAAATCTGAGACAATTTAAAATTTTTATTTTGACAATTATAGTGAACTTTGGGTATTTAAAATGGAATATTTTAAATAATAACGACGAGAAATTTATTTTGAATAGAATTGAACATATATATTTATTCGAATCGTCGTTAGAATACAAATAATTTATTTTAATTATAAAAGGAATTGAAAATGTGATTTTTATATTATAGAGAAAATAAAAATGTGATTTTTATATTGTAGAGATAATAAAATGTGATTTTTATATTATAGAGATAATAAAAGTATGATTTTTATATATGTAGTGAATCAAAAATATGATCTTTATTATATGAACACCGTTATAAAAATAGAATTTTTATCTGCATAGTAGCGGTATAAAAATAGATTTTTTATCCATATAGCGTAATTATAAAAATGTGATTTTTATATGCATGATAACAATATAAAGAAGTGATTTTGTTTAAAATATAAGTTGAGATTTTTATATAGATAAAAATTCGATTTTTATATATATGAAGTGGCGTTATAAAAAAATAATCTTCATAATGAAAACATCATGTTAAAGATGCTATTTTAATCATCTTGAAAGTGAAATAAAAATATGTGATTTTTATATATATAGCGAAAACGGACGACGAAAGTGATGAAAGCCAAACATGGCGAAGGTTTCCTACATATGAAGAGTCGTGGCGTTTGGTTTAGCTCTTCGTGAGAACTCCTCACTTTTATTTTGATTTCTAATTGAAATATATACCAGGATGCACACGGTGCTTAGTAGCACCCGACACCCGTCGTCCACAGACCATGGATGACTTGTTTGTTTGATTGTTGTGTGGTGAAATTTGATTGTGTGATGTGAGATGAAATAAAATATTTTATAGTGGAAAATATTTTATAGTTAAAAAATATGATTTTTAACGTGTATATAAAATAAATATTCATTTACAAATCAAACGATTTGTTTATGTACACTGATTTGACTGATATTGATTGGGACGATAAATTTTACACATCGCTCAACTGCACAAATAAAATCTGTGTTTGATTGTTTGAAACCCCGCATAGGTGTAGGGATGAAATTGGATATACACTAATCCCAATAATTAGCTGTATGTCGAGCGATTGATTGACAGATTGTTATAAGCATTGAATATTTATATTTGATGCTTATACAGTGTAGAATGCACTCCGGATGATGGTTGATGATTTATCGTTGCTATTATATACATGTGTTGTAGAAAATCCATATAATTAACATTATATGGTAATTGATTGGGCCTCATTCCAATTTGGAAAATAAGGAATATTATAAAAGAAAATTCATGTGTTGAATAGAATCAAAATTCATGTGTTGAATAGAATAAAAATTCACGTGTTGAATAGAAAGAAAATTCATGTTTTGAATAGAATCAAAATTCATGTGTTGAATAGAATAAAAAATTCATGTATTGAATAGAATCAAAATTCATGTGTTGAATAAAATAAATATTCATGTGTTGAATAAAAATATAAATATTCATGTGTTGAATAAAAATATAAATTCATGTGTTGAATAAAATATATATTCATGTGTTGAATAAAAATATATATTCATGTGTTGAAGAAAATATTCATTTGTTGAACAGAATAACAAAGTTATTGAAATATATAAAGCCGTGTTGGTTAGATATGCGCCATTTTGACGCGAGCGATATTTATATCTATTATATTCGTTTTTGTATTGATTATAGAAAAGGAAGTGATTTCAAAATATAACATTTTGAAAATATTATCATTTGTATATCGATGATGTGGAATATTCAATTTTGATTCGAAATTGAATATGAAGTTGAAATCATTTTGAAAACGAATTTAAAATGATTTATAAAATAAGTTTTAAAAGGAAATCGACGAATTGTGTATTATATATATTATATATAATATATAATGGCCTGAATAGAACGCGCCGCGCCACGGCAGTTCGCGAATTTCGACCATTGACTTCGAATGGATATTACGGGAGATCCGACCATCGGATTCTCCTAAAACCGGAACATTTGGGTTCGTATCGGAAAGAGCTTTCTAACAAATATTAGAAATTAGAAATCCAACGGTTGGGTTTGGAATTCTGTCCAAATCAAATTTGGAAAAGGTCGTTGTAAGTCCAGTTCGATGGCCGTTGATGGAAATCGACTGTACGGGCCTTGATAAAATAACTAAAAATAGTTATAATTTATGTAGAATCATAAGAAATGATTAGGAAAAAATTGGGATGAAAAACTCCATATTTGAAAAGATAAAAATAGATTTTTATCGAAATGAACTGGTTTTGAACTAGAATTAAAATCCATTTATTTTTAAAATAAATAAATTTGATTTGAAATGGTTTTAAAGGTAACCAAAATTTCCAATAATTGAATTGGAATTGATTTTTGGGTTTATCGTGAATGGTGTTTTGAATAACACTTGTTCTTTAACCCGATAATTAATGGAATGTGATTTTGGGTTTATCGTGAACCGTGTTTTAGATGACATTGGTTCTTTAACCCAGTTAAAGACAGGATATTGATTTTTGGGAAGATTAAAACTAAGTGGAGTTTTAATGAATCTTTAATTAGATTGAAGTGATCGAGAATGGAGTATCACCAGTTTGGCTCCAGGCGATAGTTAAATCTTTAATTAGATTTGAACGTGAAATGGTAATTGAATTTACCGATAACACCGTGGTGTTAGATATGAAGTATTGCCAGTTTTACTTCATGGGATGAATAGGTTGGGATTGGGAAATTAAAATAAATGATTACTTCGGTGTGGTTCGCTAATCCCGACTAATTTGAATTGATATTCAAAGGAAGATTAAAGAATAAATTTAAAGAATTTATCTTTGATAAAATTAATGGGAACCTTTCCCAAAGTATAAGAATATTTGAATAAAAGAATATTCTAAATTGGAATGAGGCGTATGTTATGTTTGTGTAACACTTGTTTATTATATATGCGAGTTATTCAGAAAGACTGGGTTTTTCCCATTTGAATAACTGATTCGACGTGATGTCGAGGATGAAGACGGTGGTCGAAGACCGGAGGTCTTCACATCGTTTGGGTGATTACTGATGATCTTGATTGGGCTGTACACCCAAGAGGAGGGAATTAGTTGGTGATCGTCCAGACGTACTTGGAGATCGATGGATATGCGAGGTACAAGGTGCCTCCGGTTTCGTTCAGACCCAGAACGGACTTGTATGGACTGTGGGTCTGACATTGGATTTTGCTCTGTGTTGATTGCTCCCTATTAAATATACATCTTCCTGGTGAAGGGGAATTCATTCCCTTACTTCACTCTTCCCTGAGACGTACGGGATCAGAGGTTGTATATCGATAGACATCAGTCGCATGGTGTGAATTGCCTGTGTAGCATGCCTAAGTGGAAATTGATCGAGGCTTCTATTAAAAAGCAAAGTCTTGTGTTTGATGATCAAAGCACCGCCTGTGTGGCATAACTTTGTGTAGCGTTGATTCGCGAGCCTCACACCCCGGTTGTAAACCAAAAATGGGAGAGGACCTCAGGGAGGGCATGCGTTTCCTTCTAGCTAGGGTGGTGTCAGTGACCTACCAGCCCTAACATTTATATTATTTTCACCTGTGTGGTTGTTGTTGTTGCGAGGCGCCTCGGATATATCGGTGACTGTGTGGAGCCGATGGAGTCATTTGGCTCATTGACGCCCCAAAGGGCGGGGAAACGCAGTGTTCAGGCATTTTAATCCACATCGGTGGACCGGCCCTGTCGCTCCAAGGGTCACTCAAGATCTGATCCTGAGATACGGGCTAGAGCATCTCGAATTCGGTGAAGACTATCTTTTGCCTCGATTCACAGATGGAAATCCAACTTCCAATACGAGACTGTGCAGTTTTAGTTGTAAACCTATATATGGTGACATAGTGGTATGGGGGCACTTATGTCGTATATGATTGATACTTATGATTGAAATTGTTTTTGACACTATACACTTATAGTAATAATAAAACATGAAATTTAGCGTATCAAGCATTCTTTGGCTATTATAAGGTAAAAACCCTATCCTCCGGCTTGCGTTGCATTGTGTGATGGGACCTGGGTCTTATAATAGCTTCATTGTTCTTTATTTAGCATTGCGCTGTTGTTTTATGCACTGGTATTCTTGGGAGGAAACCCATTTCGTGTTATATGGCGTGGTCCCTTGATTTACCTAACTTTAAAATAAAGATTAATAGCTGTTTTAGTTCTCACACCAGTCACATGACTGACCTGGAGTTTATTGTTTTAACCTATACTCTAGGTGCCCTTATTTTGACACGGGAAGCTAGTAGTTTTGGTTTTGCAGCTTTATATTCACAGGAACCTGATTTACAGCTGGAACGATACTCGGAAAGCTCTGTATCCGTGTAATACTTTCAGTTATGTTTTGTATTATTTTCCGCTGCGATGTATTTAAATGTAATTTAAATCTCTGATATTTTCTGTGTAATATTTATTCATACTCTGCATATTCTTGTATTCTGATGGAATTGTTGTAATATACAATGAGATGTTCTTCTGTTTGTGTTCCAATTTGTCGTGTTCTCAAAACAATCAGGGGTTTCGAATGGTCTTGGTCGGTTTAGCAATCGATTCGGATTGAGCGAAATTCTTTTCATTACATTTGGTATCAGAGCTTTGGTTTACAGAGCTCGGAGAACAAGACACGTTAGAACTAAACAAAAGAATTCATCAGAGATTGGATTAGTAATATCCAATAAGAATGACTCGTTAGAGATGGGATCAGTAGTATCCTAGAACGAGTGTGAAGAGTGATGTTTTTAAAATATAAATTGAAAACAAGTTTTGTTTTGAAAATTTAATTCAATAATTCGTATTTGAATATTTATTTATATTGATTTGGACTATCAGGTATATAAAGATTTTAGTATACGTCTGATCCACGTGTATTGGAAGCTTCCAATATACTGGATGGATATAGAGTCACACTCTAGTCGCCCGTGGATGTTCTGATGGTGGTTCGAAACATCATCAGAATTTATGTTCGAGTAACGAAAGTGGGATTTCTATATGTTTCCATTAGACTGGTGTGAGAACCAAAACTAGATAGGGCTTACTGTTGTGATTTGGCATCAAAAATCTGATTTTTTAGATATGTATCAAAGTTATGTGATTGAAAAGATAATCAATTAATTGATTGCTGGTTTTGTTGTTTGATTATTGTTTGAATTAATTAAATGTTGAACCTTTAGCCAAGTTATATCAAATGTTGGACTGAATTGAAAATTGTTAGAAATTGCATGCATATACATGTACTTACATTGAATAGGTCATAGCAAGGAGGCTAGAGCAGAAGAATAAAATTGTTTGCCCGACAAATAGGTACATGTTTACTAATTTATTGGGTTTTGGATGATTTTACGAGCCGATTGGCTGTTTCTTTTTCTTTTTGGATTGATGAGGGCCATGGGAGGCTATTTGAAATATCCCGAAGTCCCCGGTGCAGGGGAGGTTATGGCGAAATTTTTCGAAAATTTAGGGTGTTAGCCAAATTTTTGAAAATTTTGAAAAGTTCTTAGAAATTGAAAAGTTGAAGAACTTAAGCCGTAATGAAAATAATGGAAGTTGAGTTGATTTGTGAAACAACTTTCGGCTTCGTTCCTTTTCGGGGACAAAAAGATTTAAGTGGGAGAGATTATAATAACCCGGAAATCTGAGCCAATTTAAAAATTTTATTTTGGCAATTTTAGTGAATTTTGGGTATTTAAAATGAAATATTTTAAATAATAATGATGAGAAATTTATTTTGAATAGAATTAGAATGTATATATTTATTCGGATCGTCATTAGAACATAAATAATTTATTTTAATTATAAAAGGAATTGAAAATGGCGCGGTAGTTTGAAAATTCAATTTCAAAGTTCAAATGAACGTACAGGATTAAAAAAAAACTGGATTTTAGTGAAACCAAAAATATTAGAATCTAATTGGAAATATCTTTCCAACGGATCCGAAAAATCAAGATTTCATAGCGGGAATCAAAAGATACGTCCAGTTGAAAATTCAGAATAATCGCTATGGAATTCTAGCCCTTGAAAATGGGAATTTTGCAAACGACCTCGGTTTCGACGAAACCACTTTTGTTGGATCTGTGATGTCAAGTTATTGCTAGGTTTCAAAATTGATAATTTTTCGAATCAATATGTGAGTGTGGCGAAGTAAAACGTGTTTTAATAGTTTCGGTCAATTTCGATCGACCAGAAATTGGCTATTTTTCAAAAGGTCTCAGAATTTGATGAAATTAGTTTTGTTAGGACCGTATCGTCAATACGAAGCTAGAAAATATTTTTCGGGAATTTTAGATTCCGTATATGGCCCCGGTAAATTAAAATATGCGTTCAAATTCAATATATAGATTTATATTTTGATTTTGATAGAAACAGGTCGAAACAGTCAAATCATCCTACGATACATATCCCATTATGTTCAGAATGGGGGTAATTAGCTAGGGACGACAGGCGGTGGGTTCGATTTTGAGTTTGAAAGAAAAAGTAACTTTTTGGAAATTAATTAAATTAAAATATAAATTATTAAATAAAGGTTAACCCTTATATTCTCTTTCCACTCCACATCATTCAAAGCAAAATCCCAATTAAAAAAAAGGAGGGAGACGTCGTCGCCCCCCCCCCCCCTCCCGCCCAACGGAGCCTCGTCGCCGCCCTGACCGCGCGAGCCCCCCTCCCTCGCGTCTCCTCCTCCCCATCTCCTCCCGTGCTTCAATCCCCACCCAAATAGAAACCCCCCAGTTCGATTGAACACTGCCCCCAACCCACACAGCCACGCCACCGCTACACCATGGCCCACCACCTGCCTGCGCGACCCTACCCCCGCTTGCGCCTCCTCCTACCGTGGCCGCCAGTTCACCCCCTCATCCCCTTTTCGTTGTAAGTCCTTCTATTATTTTATTTTAATTTATTTAAAATACTTAGTTTAGTTTAACCAAGTTAGAAATCTGATTTTTATATGAAGAAAAATATATATACATCGTTTTGCATCTCAAAGGGTTTGATTTTAATTGTATACTAATAAAAATGTGATTTTTATATTATAGAGATAATAAAAATGTGATTTTTATATTATAGAGATAATAAAAATGTGATTTTTATATTATAGAGATAATAAAAGTATGATTTTTATATATGTAGTGAATCAAAAATATGATCTTTATTATATGAACACCGTTATAAAAATAGAATTTTTATCTATATAGTAGCGATATAAAAATAGAATTTTTATCCATATAGCATAATTATAAAAATGTGATTTTTATATACATGATAACAATATAAAGAAGTGATTTTGTTTAAAATATAAGTTGAGATTTTTATATAGATAAAAATTCGATTTTTATATATATGAAGTGGCGTTATAAAAATATAATCTTTATACTGAAAACATCGTGTTAAAGATGCTATTTTTATCATCTTGAAAGTGAAATAAAAATATGTGATTTTTATATATATAGCGAAAACGAACGACGAAAGTGATGAAAGACAAACATGGAGAAGGTTTCCTACATATGAAGAGACGTGACGTTTGGTTTAGCTCTTGGTGAGAGCTCCTCACTTTTATTTTGATTTCTAGTTGAAATATATACTAGGATGCAAACGGTGCTTAGTAGCACCCAACACCCGTCGTCCACAGACCATGGATGACTTGTTTGTTTGATTGTTGTGTGGTGAAATTTGATTGCATGATGTAGGATAAAATAAAATA
Source organism: Allium sativum (assembly GCA_030737875.1). Classification (NCBI taxonomy): domain Eukaryota; kingdom Viridiplantae; phylum Streptophyta; class Magnoliopsida; order Asparagales; family Amaryllidaceae; genus Allium; species Allium sativum. The sequence continues at coordinate 751,076,756 of CM060915.1, forward strand.
TTTTATAATGGAAAATATTTTATAGTTAAAAAAATATGATTTTTAACGTGTATATAAAATAAATATTCATTTACAAATCGAACGATTTGTTTATGTACACCGATTTGACTGATATTGATTGGGATGATAAATTGTACACCTCGCCCAACTGCACAAATAAAATTTGTGTTTGATTGTTTGAAACCCCGCACGGGTGTTGGAATGAAATTGGACATACACTAATCCCAATAATTAGCTGTATGTCGATCAATTGATTGACAGGCTGTTATAAGCGTTGAATATTTATATTTGATGCTTATACAGTGTAGAATGCACTTTGGATGATGGTTGATGATTTATCGTTACTATTATATACATGTGTTGTAGAAAATCCATATAATTAACATTATATGGTAATTGATTGGGCCTCATTCCAATTTGGAAAATAAGGAATATTATAAAAGAAAATTCATGTGTTGAATAGAATCAAAATTCATGTGTTGAATAGAATAAAAATTCATGTGTTGAATAGAAAGAAAATTCATGTGTTGAATAGAATCAAAATTCATGTGTTGAATAGAATAAAAAATTCATGTGTTGAATAGAATCAAAATTCATCTGTTGAATAAAATAAATATTCATGTGTTAAATAAAAATATAAATATTCATGTGTTGAATAAAAATATAAATTCATGTATTGAATAAAATATATATTCATGTGTTGAATAAAAATATATATTCATGTGTTGAAGAAAATATTCATTTGTTTAGAATAACGAAGTTATTGAAATATATAAAGCCTTGTTGGTTAGATATGCCCCATTTTGACGAGAGTGATATTTATATTGATTATATTCGTTTTTATAATGATTATAAAAAAGGAAGTAATTTCAAAATATAACGTTTTCAAAATATTATCATTTGTATATCGATGATGTGGAATATTCAATTTTGATTCGAAATTGAATATGAAGTTGAAATCATTTTGAAAACAAATTTAAAATTATTTATAAAATACGTTTTAAAAGGAAATTGACGAAGTATGTATTATATTATATATATATATATATATATATATAATGGCCTGAATAGAACGCGCCGCGACTGTTCGCGAATTTCGACCATTGACTTCGAATGGATATTACGGGAGATCCGACCATCGGATTCTCCTAAAACCAAAACCGTTGGGTTCGTATCGGAAAGAGCTTTCTAACAAATATTATAAATTAGAAATCCAGCGGTTGGATTTGGAATTGTGTCCAAATCAAATTTGGAAAAGGTCACTGTAAGTGCAGTTCGATGGCCGTTGATGGAAATCGACTGTACGGGCCTTGATAAAATTACTAAAAATAGTAATAATTTATGTTAAATCATAAGAAATGATTAGGAAAGAAATGGGATGAAAAACTCCATATTTGAAAAGATAAAAATAGATTTTTATCGAAATGAACTGGTTTTGAACTAGAATTAAAATCCATTTATTTTTAAAATAAATAAATTGGATTTGAAATGGTTTTAAAGGTAACCAGAATTTCCAATAATTGAATTGGAATTGATTTTTGGGTTTATCGTGAAAGGTGTTTTGAATAACACTTGTTCTTTAACCCGATAATTAATGGAATGTGATTTTGGGTTTATCATGAACCGTGTTTTAGATGACATTGGTTCTTTAACCTAGTTAAAGACAGGATATTGATTTTTGGGAAGATTAAAACTAATTGGAGTTTTAAAGAATCTTTAATTAGATTGAAGTGACCAAGAATGGAGTATCACCAGTTTGGCTCCAGACGATAGTTGAATCTTTAATTAGATTTGAACGTGAAATGGTAATTGAATTTACCGATAACACTGTGGTGTTAGATATGAAGTATTACCAGTTTTACTTCATGGGATGAATAGGTTGGGATTGGGAAATTAAAATAAATGATTACTTCGGTGTGGTTCGCTAATCCCGACAAATTTGAATTTATATTCAAAGGAAGATTAAAGAATAAGTTTAAAGAATTTATCTTTGATAAAATTAATGGGAACCTTTCCCAAAGTATAAGAATATTTGAATAAAAGAATATTTTGAATTGGAATGAGGCGTATGTTGTGTTTGTGTAACACTTGTTTATTATATACGCGAGTTATTCAGAAAGACCGGGTTTATCCCATTCTGAACAACTGATTCGACGTGGTGTCGAGGATGAAGACGGTAGTCGAAGACCGGAGGTTTTCACATCGTTTGGGTGATTACTGATGATCTTGATTGGGATGTACACCCAAGAGGAGGGAATCAGTTGGTAATCGTCCAGACGTACTTGGAGATCGATGGATATGCGAGGTACAAGGTGCCTCCGGTTTCGTTCAGACCCAGAACGGACTTGTATGGACTGTGTGTCTGACATTGGATTTTGCTCTGTGTTGATTGATCTCTATTAAATATACATCTACCTGGTGAAGGGGAATTCATTCCCTTACTTCACCCTTCTCTGAGACGTACGAGATCAGAGGTTGAATGTCGATAGACATCAGTCGCATGGTGTGAATTGCCTATGTGGCATGCCTAAGTGACAACTGATCGAGGCTTCTGTTGAAAAGCAAAGTCTTGTGGTTGATGATCAAAGAACCGCCTGTGTGGCATAGTTTTGTGTAGCGTTGATTCGCGAGCCTCACACCCCGGTTGTGAACCAAAAACGGGAGAGGACCTCGGGGAGGGCATGTGTTTCCTTCTAGCTAGGGTGGTGTCAGTGACCTACCAGCCCTGACATTTATATTATTTTCACCTGTGTGGTTGTTGCTGTTGCGAGGCGCCTCGGATGTATCGGTCACTGTGTGGAGCCGATGGAGTCATTTGGCTCATTGACTCCCCAAATGGCGGGGAAACGCAGTGTTCAGGCATTTTAATCCACATCGGTGGACCGGCCCTGTCGCTCCAAGGGTCACTCGAGCTCTGATCCTGAGATACGGGCTAGAGCGTCTCGAATTCGGTGAGGACTATCTTTTGCCTCGGTTCACAGATGGAAATCCAACTTCCAATATGAGACTTTGCGGTTTTAGTTGTAAACCTATATATGGCGACATAGTGGTATGGGGCACTTGTGCCGTCTATGATTGATACTTATGACTGAAATTGTTTTTGACACTATACACTTATAGTAATAATAAAACATGAAATTTAGCGTATCAAGCATTCTTTGGCTATTATAAGGTAAAAACCCTATCCTCCGGCTTGCGTTGCATTGTGTGATGGGACCTGGGCCTTATAATAGCTTCGTTGTTCTTTACTTAGCATTGCGCTGTTGTTTTATGCACTGGTATTCTTGGGAGGAAACCCGTTCCGTGTTATACGGCGTGGTCCCTTGATTTACCTAATTTTAAAATAAAGATTAATAACTGTTTTAGTTCTCACATCAGTCACATGACTGACCTAGAGTTTATTGTTTTAACCTAAACTCTGGGTGCCCTTATTTTGACATGGGCAGCTAGTAGTTTTGGTTTTGCAGATTTATATTCACAGGAACCTGATTTACAGCTGGAACGATACTCGGAAAGCTCTGTACCCGTGTATTACTTTTAGTTGTGTTTTGTATTATTTTCCGCTGCGATGTATTTAAATGTAATTTAAATCTCTGATATTTTCTGTGTAATATTTATTCATACTCTGTATATTTTTGTATTCTGATGGAATTGTTGTAATATACAATGAAATGTTCTTCTGTTTGCGTTCCGATGTATGTTGCTCTCAAAGACATTCGTTCTTTCCTTACCGGGGAAGTTACGGGTCTTCACAGGATTCAACGTGAAAATCAAACTCTTGTTTTGAAGCCATGTTGAACCATGATCTGTCGAGTTCCTGAAGTGAAGAGGTGGTTTAATTTTTGATTAATTACTTCATTAATTATTCAAAATAGTTATTAACAGGAAAATGGGATATATATATATATACATATATGATTATTTTAAAAATAGGATTTTTAGCATATATATAATTGTTTTAAAAATACGATTTTTGTATGATATTCATAAGAGAAAAGATGCAATTTTTATAACTAGAAAGTAGTGATTTTTATAAGTAGGAAGAAGTGATTTTTATAACTAGAAAGATGTAATTTTTATAACTAGAAAGAAGTGATTTTTATAAATAAAAAGATTTGATTTTTCTGAAGTAAAAGATTTGTTTCTTTTGAAATGTAAAAGGTATGATTTTTATTCGTAGATAGATTAGATTTTATCGGTATAAAGATTAGATTTTTATCAATATAAAGTATAGATTTTTATATATGTTGTAGCGAAATAAAAATTCGATTTTTATATGAGTAGCGGATTAAAAATAGAATTTTTATATACTAGAGAATATAAAATTGTGATTTTTATATATGTAGTGAATACGGGCGACGAAAGTGACGAAGGGCAAGCACAATGAAGATTTCCTACATATGAAGAGTCGTGGCGTTTGGTTTAGCTTTTCGGTGAGAACTCCTCACTTTTATTTTAATTTCTAGTTTGAAATATATACTAGGATGCAGACGGTGCTTAGCAGCACCCGACACCCGTTGTCCACAGACCATGGACGACTTATGTGATTGTTTGTGTTGTGAAAATTGACAGTTGGTTGTGAAATAAAATATATATTCATGTGTTGAAATAAAATATATATTCATGTGTTGAAATAAAATATATATTCATGTGTTGAAACAAAATATATATTCATGTGTTGAAGTAAAATATATATTCATGTGTTGAAGTAAAATATATATTCATGTGTTGAAGTAAGATATATATTTATGTGTTGAAATAAAATATATATTCATGTGTTGAAGTAAAATATATATTCGTGTGTTAAAGTAAAATAAATATTCATTTACAAATCGAACGATTTGTTTATGTACACCTATTTGACTGATATTGATTGGGACGATAAATTTTACACATCGCCCAACTACACAAATAAAATATGTGTTTGATTGATTGAAACCCCACACGGGTATTGGGATGATATTTGACGTACACTAATCCCGATTGTTTAGTTGTATGTCAATCGATGGGTTGACAGACTGTGTAAGCGTTATTTATTTATATTTAATGCTTATGCAGTTGTGTGGTGCACTCTGGATGATGGTTGATGATTTATCGTTGCTATTATATACATGTGTTGTAGGGAATCCATATAATTAACGTTATATGGTAATTGATTGGGCCACATTTCAATTTGGAAAATAAGGAATATTAAAAGAAAATTCATGTGTTGAATAGAAAGAAAATTCATGTGTTGAATAGAAAGAAAATTCATGTGTTGAATAGAAAGAAAATTCATGTGTTGAATAGAAAGCAAATTCTTATGTTGAATAGAAAGAAAATTAATGTGTTGAATAGAATAAAATATTCATGTGTTGAATAGAACAAAATATTCATGTGTCGAATAAAAATATATATTCATGTGTTGAAATAAAATAAATATTCATGTGTTGAATAGAATAAAATATATATTCATGTGTTGAAATAAAATATATATTCATGTTTTGAAATAAAATATATATTCATGTGTTGAAGAAAATATTCATTTGTTGAATAGAATAACGAAGTTATTGAAATATATATAGCCGTGTTGATTAAATATGCACCATTTTGACGCGAACAACATTTATATCAATTATATTCATTTTTAGAATGAATATAGAAAAGGAAATAATTTCAAAATATAACATTTGGAAATATTATCATTTTTATATCGATGATGTGGAATATTCAATTTTGATTAGAAATTGAATATGAAGTTGAAATCATTTCGAAAGCGAATTTAAAATGATTTATAAAATACGTTTTAAAAGGGAATCGACGAAATATATATAATATAAATATTATATATATTAAATGGCCTAAATAGAACGCGCCGTGCTGCGGCAGTTCGCGAATTTCGACCATTGACTTCGAATGGATATTACGGGAGATCCGACCGTCGGATTCTCCTAAAACCGGAACCGTTGGGTTCGTATCGCAAAGAGCTTTCTAACGAATATTAGAGATTTGAAATCTAACGGTTGGATTTGGAATTATGTCCAAATCAAATTTGGAAAAGGTCGCTGTAAGTGCAGTTCGACGGCCGTTGATGGAATTCGAATGTACGGGCCTTGATAAAATTATTAAAAATAGTAATAATTTGTGTAAAATCATAAGAAATGATTTGTGAAGAATTGAGATGAAAAATTCCAAATTTGAAAAGATAAAAATAGATTTTTATCGAAATGAACTAGTTTTGAACTAGAATAATAATTTATTTATTTTTAAATAAATAAATTGGATTTAAAAGGGTTTTAAAAGTAACCAGAAGTTTCAATAATTGAATTGGAATGGAATGTGATTTTGGGTTTATAGTGAACCGTGTTTTAAATGACATTGGTTCTTTAACCCAGTTAAAGACAGGATATGATTTCCCAAGTTAAATAATCACTGATAGTGATTTTTGGGAAGATTAAAACCAAGTGGAGTTTTAGTGAATCTTTAATTAGATTGAAATGATCGAGAATGGAGTATCACCAGTTTTTCTCCAGGCGATAGTTAAATCTTTAATTAGATTTGAACGTGAAATGGTAATTGAATTTACCGATAACACCGTGGTGTTAGATATGAAGTATGACCAGTTTTACTTCATGGGATGAATAGGTTGGGATTGGAAAATAAAATAAATGATTACTTCGGTGTGGTTCGCTAATCCCGACTAGTTTGAATTGATATTCAAAAGAAGATTAAAGAATAAATTTAAAGAATTTATCTTTGATAAAATTAATGGGAACCTTTCCCAAGTATAAGAATATTTGAATTAAAGAATATTCTGAATAGGAATGAGGTGTATGTTGTGTTTCTGTAAAACTTGTTTATTATATACGCGAGTTATTTAGAAAGCCCGGGTTTATCCCATTCTGAATAACTGATTCGACGTGGTGTCGAGGATGAAGACGGTGGTCGAAGAACGGAGGTCTTCACACCGTTTGGGTGATTACTGATGATCTTGATTGGGCTGTACACCCAAGAGGAGGGAATCAGTTGGTGATCGTCCAGACGTACTTGGAGATCAATGGATATGCGAGGTACAAGGTGCATCCGATTTCGTTCAGACCCAGAACGAACTTGTAAATGGACTGTGTGTCTGACATTGGATTTTATTCTGTGTGATTGATTTCTATTAAATACATATCTGTTTGGCGGCGGAGAATTTATTCTTTTGCTTAACACCCTTCTCTAAGACGTACGAGCTTAGGGATTATTTATTGATGGATATCAATCGTATGGAGTGAATTGCCTGTGTGGCATGCCTAAGTGGCAAATGATCAAGGCTTTTGTTGAAAAGAAGAGTCATGTGGTTGATGATCAAAGCACGACATGTGTGGCGTAGCTTTGTGTAGCGTTGATTCGCGAGCCTCACACACCGGTTGTGAACCAGAAATGGGAGAGGACCTCAGGGAGGGCATGCGTTTCCTTCTAGCTAGGGTGGTGTCAGTGACCTACCAGCCCTGACATTTATATTATTTTCTCCTGTGTGGTTGTTGTTGTTGCGAGGCGCCTCGGATATATTGGTGACTGTGTGGAGCCGATGGAGTCACTTGGCTCATTTACGCCCCATAGGGCGAGGAAACGTAGTGTTCAGGCATAATAATCCACATCGGTGGACCAGCCCTGACGATCCATAGGGCAGTTGCGGCTGTTCCTGAGGCTCGGGCTGGAAGTCTCAAATCGGTGAGGACGATCCCTTGCCTAAGTTCATAGATGGAAACCCAACTTCCAATACATGACATTTGCGGTTTTGATTGTAGAGACTAGTATGGCGACAGACCCATGCCGTCTATGATTGATATTTATGATTGAAATTGTTTTGGCACTATACACTTATAATAGTATCAAATGATTTGTTTTTAACGTACTAAGCATATTTGGCTATTATAAGGGAAAACCCTATCCTCCGGCTTGCGTTGCATTGTGTGATGGGACCTGGGTCTTATAATAGTTTCATTTTTCCGAAAAGCATTGTGTTGTTTTGTTGTATGCACTGGTATTCTTGGGAGGAAACCCATTCTGTGTTATACGGCGTGGTCCCTTGATTTACTTTATTTTAATGTAAAGTTTTAAATAACTGTTTTAGTTCTCACACCAGTCACATGATGAACCTGGAGTTTATTGTTTTAACCTAAACTCTAGGTGCCCTTATTTTTGACACGGTCAGCTAGTAGTTTTGGTTTTGCAGATTTATATTCACAGGATCCTGATTTACAACTGGAACGATACTCAGAAAGCTCTGTATCCGTGTATTACTTCTAGTTGTGTTTTGTATTATTTTCCGCTGCGATGTATTTAAATGTAATTTAAATCTCTGATATTTTCTGTGTAATATTTATTCATAATCTGTATATTCTGGTATTCTGATGGAATTGTTGTAATTAACAATGAAATGTTCTTCTGCTTGTGTCCCGGTGTGGCTTGTTCTCAGAGTATCCGTGCTTTCCTTACCGGGGAAGTTACGGGTCTTGACAGTTGGTATCAGAGCTTTGGTTTACAAAGCTCGAGAACAAGACATGTTAGAACCAAACGAAAGAATTCATCAAAAATTGTATTAGTAATATCCAGTGTGAATGACTCATTAGAGATGAGATCAGTAGTATCCTAGAACGAGTGTGAAGAGTAGTGTTTTTGAAGTAAAATTGAAAATAAATTTTATTTTGAAATTTTTTACCTTATTCAACGTATTTGAATATTTAGTTGTATTGAATTTGGGCAATCCAATATATAAAGTTTTTGCATATACGTCCGATCCACGGGTATTCAAAGTTTTAATATAATGGGTAGATATAGAATCACGCTCTAGTCGTCCGGAGATGGTTCTGATGATTGAAGCTTCATCATCAGAATTTATGTTCGAGTGACGAAAGTGGGATTTCTATATATTTCCAATTGACTGGTGTGAGAACCAAATTAGATAGGGCCTATTGTTGTGATTTGGCATCAAAAATCTAATTTTTGGACTATGTATCTAAGTTACGAATTTGAAAAGCTAACCAACTAATTGATTGCTGATTGTGTTGTTTGATTATTGGTTGATTAATTAAAATGTTGAACCTTCAGCCAAATTGAACCAAATAGTGAGTTATATTGAAAATTAGTCGCATTTGCATGCATATACACGCACTTACATTGAACAGGTCATAGTAAGGAGGCTAGAGCAGAAGAATAAAAATTGTTTGCCCGACAAATAGGTACATGTTTACAAATTTATTGGGTTTGGATGATTTTATGAGCCGATTGGCTAGCCGCTTGGCTGTTTCTTTTTCTTTTTGGATTGGTGAGGGCCATGGGAGGCTATTTGAAATATCCCAAAGCTCCCGGTGTAGGGGAGGTTATGGGAAAATTTTCGAAAATTTAGGATATTAGCCAAATTTTTTGAAAAATTTGAAAAGTTTTTAGAAACTGAAAAGTTGAAGAACTTAAGCCGTAATAAAAATAATGAAAGTTGAGTTGATTTGTGAAACAACTTTCAGCTTCGTTCCTTTTCAAGGACGAAAAGTTTTAAGTGGGGGAGATTGTAATAACCCGGAAATCCGACCAATTTAAAATTTTTATTTTGGCAATTTTGTTGAATTTTGAATATTTAAAATGAATTATTTTAAATAATAACAACGAGAAATTTATTTTGAATAGAATTCGAATGTATATATTTATTTGAATCATCGTTAGAATATAAATATTCTATTTTAACTATAAAAGGAACTGAAAATGGCGCGATAGTTCGAAAATTCGATTTCAAATTTCAAATGAATGTACAGGATTCAAAATAAACCGGATGTTAGCGAAACCAAAAATATTAGAATCTATTTGAGAATATCTTTCCAACGAATCCGAAAAATTGAAATTTCATAGCGGGGATAAAAAGTTATGCCCAGATTAAAATTCAGAATAGTCGCTATGGAATTCTGGCCCTTAAAAATGGGAATTTTGCAAATGACCTTCATTTTTGATGAAACCACTTTTGTTGGATCCGGGATGTCAAGTTATTGCTAGATTCCAAAATTCGTAATTTTCTGAATCAATATCTGAGTGTGGCGAAAGAAAACGTGTATTGACCAGTTTCAGTTGATTTTAATCGACTGGAAAATGGCCATTTTTCAAATGGTCGAAGAATTTGACGAAATTAGTTTTGTTAGGACCGTATCATCAATAGGAAGCTAGGAATAATTTTTCGGGAATTTTTAGAGTTAATAGGTTGCCCCGGTAAATTGAAATGCGCGTTCAAATTCAATATATAGATTTATATTTTGATTTTGACGAAAACAGATTGAAACAGCCGAACTGGCTTACAAAAAATATCCCATTGCGTTCGGAACGGGGGTATTTGGCTAGGAGCGACAGTCGTGGGGTCTGATTTGTAGCTCGGAGTGATAAACTAGTATTTTAAAATTAAAATATTAATTTATATTATATATATATATATATATATATATCAAAACGGGATCAAAACCCTTTCTTCTCTTTCAAATGGTCAAACCCGCCTCCCTCTCGAAATACAGGACGGAAATCCGTTCGATCTTTCCCCTTCAAATATTTCAAAATCCAAATAATAAAATCAAAAACGAATTAAACAATAATTGAAGTGTTTTTCTGGAGCTCTCGATCTATACTGGTCCGGTCACCTGGAGTCGCGTGTTCGAAGAGAACCAGGCCCACAAAGAAGCGCCGCTCGCCAGAGATCTGCGCCACCAAGCCACGTGCGAGTTCAACATTGTCAGGGGGTACTGGCGCAGTTTTCAACGCCCTTCCATGTGGTGATACCCGATCATCTTCAAGTGGCTCGGATTCAACGTGAAAATAAAACCCTAGTTTTGAAGCCATGTTGAACCATGATCTGTCGAGTTCTTGAAGTGAAGAGGTGGTTTAATTTTTGATTAATTACTTCACTAATTATTCAAAATAAATATTAACAGGAAAATGGGATATATATATATATATGATTGTTTTAAAAATAGGATTTTTAGCATATATATAATTGTTTTAAAAATACGATTTTTGTATGATATTCATAAGAGAAAAGATGCAATTTTTATAACTAGAAAGAAGTGATTTTTATAAGTAGGTAGAAGTGATTTTTATAACTAGAAAGATGCAATTTTTATAACTAGAAAGAAGTGATTTTTATAAATAGAAAGATTTGATTTTTCTGAAGTAAAAGATTTGTTTCTTTTGAAATGTAAAAGGTATGTCTTATATTCGTAGATAGATTAGATTTTATCGGTATAAAGATTAGATTTTTATCAATATAAAGTATAGATTTTTATATATGTTGTAGCGAAATAAAAATTCGATTTTTATATGAGTAACGGATTAAAAATAGAATTTTTATATATTAGAGAATATAAAAATGTGATTTTTATATATGTAGTGAATACGGGCGATGAAAGTGACGAAGGGCAAGCACGATGAAGATTTCCTACATATAAAGAGTCGTGGCGTTTGGTTTAGCTTTTCGGTGAGAACTCCTCACTTTTATTTTAATTTCTATTTTGAAATATATACTAGGATGCAGAAGGTGCTTAGCAGCACCCGACACCCGTTATCCACAGACCATGGACGACTTGTGTGATTGTTTGTGTCATGAAAATTGACTGTTGCTTGTGAAATAAAATATATATACATGTGTTGAAATAAAATATATATTCATGGGTTGAAATAAAATATATATTCATGGGTTGAAATAAAATATATATTCATGTGCTGAAATAAAAAATATATTCGTGTGTTGAAATAAAATATATATTCATGGGTTGAAATAAAATATATATTCATGTGTTGAAATAAAATATATATTCATGTGTTGAAGTAAAATAGATATTCATGTGTTGAAGTAAAATATATATTCATGTGTTGATGTAAAATATATATTCATGTGTTGAAATAAAATATATATACATGTGTTGATGTAAAATATATATTCATGTGTTGAAATAAAATATATATTCATGTGCTGAAGTAAAATATATATTCATATGTTTAAGTAAAATAAATATTCATTTACAAATCGAACGATTTGTTTATGTACACCGATTTGACTGATATTGATTGGGACGATAAATTTTACACATCGCCCAATTGCACAAATAAAATATGTGTTTGATTGATTGAAACCCCACACGGGTATTAGGATGATATTTGACGTACACTAATCCCGATTGTTTAGTTGTATGTCAATCGATGGGTTGACAGACTGTGTAAGCGTTATTTATTTATATTTAATGCTTATGCAGTTGTGTGGTGCACTCTGGATGATCGTTGCTATTATATACATGTGTTGTAGGGAATCCATATAATTAACGTTATATGGTAATTGATTGGGCCTCATTCCAATTAGGAAAATAAGGAATATTAAAAGAAAATTCATGTATTGAATAGAAAGAAAACTCATGTGTTGAATAGAAAGAAAATTCATGTGTTGAATAGAAAGCAAATTCATGTGTGGAATAGAAAGAAAATTCATGTGTTGAATAGAATAAAATATTCATGTGTTGAATAGAATAAAATATTCACGTGTCGAATAAAAAATATATATTCATGTGTTGAAATAAAATATAAATTCATGTGTTGAATAGAAAGAAAATTCATGTGTTGAATAGAAAGAAAATTTATGTGTTGAATAGAATAAAATATTCATGTGTTGAAATAAAATAAATATTCATGTGTTGAATAGAATAAAATATATATTCATGTGTTGAAATAAAATATATATTCATGTTTTGAAATAAAATATATATTCATGTATTGAAGAAAATATTCATTTGTTGAATAGAATAACGAAGTTATTGAAATATATAAAGCCGTGTTGATTAGATATGCGCCATTTTGACGCGAACGATATTTATATCGATTATATTCATTTTTAGAATGAATATAGAAAAGGAAATAATTTAAAAATATAACGTTTGAAAATATTATCATTTGTATATCGATGATGTGGAATATTCAATTTTGATTAGAAATTGAATATGAAGTTGAAATCGTTTCAAAAACGAATTTAAAATGATTTATAAAATACGTTTTAAAAGGGAATCGACGAAATATATATAAAATAAATATTATATATATTAAATGGCCTAAATAGAACGCGCCGCACTGCAGCAGTTCGCGAATTTCGACCATTGACTTCGAATGGATATTACGTGAGATCCGACCGACAGATTCTCCTAAAACCGGAACCGTTGGGTTCGTATCGAAAAGAGTTTTCTAACGAATATTAGAGATTTGAAATCTAACGGTTGGATTTGGAATTATGCCCAAATCAAATTTGGAAAAGGTCGATATAAGTGCAGTTCGATGGCCGTTGATGGAATTCGACTGTACGGGCCTTGATAAAATTATTAAAAAGAGTAATAATTTGTGTAAAATCATAAGAAATGATTTGTGAATAATTGAGATGAAAATTTCCAAATTTGAAAAGATAAAAATAGATTTTTATTGAAATGAACTAGTTTTGAACTAGAATAATAATTTATTTATTTTTAAATAAATAAATTGGATTTTAAAGGGTTTTAAAAGTAACCAGAACTTTTAATAATTGAATTGGAATGGAATGTGATTTTGGGTTTATAGTGAACCGTGTTTTAAATGACATTAGTTCTTTAACCCGGTTAAAGACAGGATATGATTTCCCAAGTTAAATAATCATTGATAGTGATTTTTGGTAAGATTAAAACCAAGTGGAGTTTTAGTGAATCTTTAATTAGATTGAAATGATCGAGAATGGAGTATCACCAGTTTTGCTCCAGGCGATAGTTAAATCTTTAATTAGATTTGAACGTGAAATGGTAATTGAATTTACCGATAACTCTGTGGTGTTAGATATGAAGTATGATCAGTTTTACTTCATGGGATGAACAGGTTGGGATTAGGAAATAAAATAAATGATTACTTCGGTGTGGTTCGCTAATCCCGACTAGTTTGAATTGATATTCAATAAAAGATTAAAGAATAAATTTAAAGAATTTATCTTTGATAAAAATAATGGGAAATTTTCCCAAAGTATAAGAATATTTGAATAAAAGAATATTCTGAATAGGAATGAGGCGTATGTTATGTTTGTGTAAAACTTGTTTATTATATACGCGAGTTATTCAGAAAGACCGGGTTTATCCCATTCTGAATAACTGATTCGACGTGGTGTCGAGGATGAAGACGGTGGTCGAAGACCGGAGGTCTTCACATCGTTTGGGTGATTACTGATGATCTTGATTGGGATGTACACCCAAGAGGAGGGAATCTGTTGGTGATCGTCCCGACGTACTTGGAGATCGATGAATATGCGTGGTACAAGGTGCCTCCGGTTTCGTTCAGACCCAGAACGAACTTGTAAATGGACTGTGTGTCTGACATTGGATTTTATTATGTGTGATTGTTTTCTATTAAATATATATCTGTTTGGCGACGGAGAATTTATTCTCTTGCTTAACGCCCTTCTCTGAGATGTACGAGCTCAGGGGTTATATATTGATGGATATCAATCGCATGGAGTGAATTGCCTATGTGGCATGCCTAAGTGGCAAATGATCAAGGATTTTGTTGAAAAGCAGAGTCTTGTGGTTGATGATCAAAGCACGACCTGTGTGCCACAGCTTTGTGTAGCGTTGATTCGCGAGCCTCACACGCCGGTTGTGAACCAGAAACGGGAGAGGACCCCAGGGAGGGCATGCGTTTCCTTCTAGCTAGGGTGGTGTCAGTGACCTACCAGCGTTGACATTTATATTATTTTCACCTGTGTGGTTGTTGCTATTGCGAGGCGCCTCGGATATATTGGTGACTGTGTGGAGCCTTTGGAGTCATTTGGCTCATTTACGCCCCAAAGGGCGGGGAAACGTAGTGTTCAGGCATAATCCACTTCGGTGGACCGGCCCTGACGATCCATGGGGCAGTTGCGGCTGTTCCTGATGCTCGGGCTAGACAGTCTCGAATCGGTGAGGACGATCACTTGCCTCGATTCATAGATGGAAACCCAACTTCCAATACGTGACATTTGCGGTTTTGATTGTAGAGCCTAGTATGGCGACATGATATATGGTACCCATGCCGTCTATGATTGAATTTTTTTTGGCACTATACACTTATAATAGTATCAAATGATTTGTTTTTAACGTACCAAGCATGTTTGGCTATTATAAGGGAAAACCCTATCCTCCGGCTTGCGTTGCATTGTGTGATGGGACCTGGGTCTTATAATAGCTTCATTTTTCCAAAAAGCATTGCGCTGTTTTGCTTGCACTGGTATTCTTGGAAGGAAACCCGTTCCGTGTTATACGGCGTGGTCCCTTGATTTACTTAAGTAAAGTTTTAAATAAGTGTTTTAGTTCTCACACCAGTCACATGACTGACCTGGAGTTTATTGTTTTAACCTAAACTCTGGTTGCCCTTATTTTTGACACGGGCAGCTAGTAGTTTTGGTTTTGTAGATTTATATTCACAGGATCTTGATTTACAGCTGGAACGATACTCGGAAATCTCTGTATCCGTGTATTACTTCTAGTTGTGTTTTGTATTATTTTCCGCTGCGATGTATTTAAATGTAATTTAAATCTCTGATATTTTCTGTGTAATATTTATTCATACTCTGTATATTCTTGTGTTCTGATGGAATTGTTGTAATAAGCAATGAAATGTTCTTCTGTTTGCGTTCCTGAAACGACCCGAAATCCCCGTTACGGGAAATCACGGATTGAGTTGAGAACACGACACACCGGAATGCAAACAAAAGAACATTTCATTGTTTATTACAACAATTCCATTAGAATACGAGAATATACAGAGTATGAATGAATATTACATAGAAAATATCAGAGATTACAATACAATACATTACATAGCAGCCGAAAAATAATACAATACACAACTGAAATTAATACACGGATACAGAGCTTTCCGGATATCATTCCAACTGTAAACCAGGTTCCTGTGAATATAAATCTGCAAAAACCAAAACTACTAGCTACCCGTGTCAAAATAAGGGCACCCAGAGTTTAGGTTAAAACAATAAACTCCAGGTCAGTCATGTGACTGGTGTGAAAACTAAAACACTTATTAATCATTATTTTTAAAGTTAGGTAAATCAAGGGACCACGCCGTATAACACGGAACGGGTTTCCTCCCAAGAATACCAATGCATAAAACAACAGCGCAATGCTAAATAAAGAAAAAATGAAGATATTATAACACCCAGGTCTCATCACACATTGCAACACAAGCCGAAGGATAGTGTTTTACCATAAAATAGCCAAAGAATGCTTGATACGCTAAATTTCATGTTTTACTATTAATATAAGTGTATAGTGTCAAAAACAATTTCAATCATAAGTATCAATCATAGACGGCATAAGTGCCCCATACCACTATGTCGCCATATATAGGTATACAATCAAAACCGTAAAATCACGTATTGGAAGTTGGATTTCCATCTATGAACCGAGGCCAGGGATCGACCTCTACCGATTCGAGACAATCGAGCCTACCATGTCTCAGGCAAGCACGCAGACAAGCCTTGGATCGTCAGGGCCGGTCCACTCGATGTGGATTAAACTTAAACCCTGGGCACTGCGTTTCCCCACCCTATGGGGCATAAATGAGCCAACGAATGACTCCATCGGACCCGGAACGTCCGATCAAACCGAGGCGCCTCGCTTTCCATCATCCACATAAGTAAAATATCAGCCAGTTCAAGCACTGACACCATTCCTAGCTAGAAAGAAACGCATGCCCTCCCTAATGTCCTCTCGCGTTTCTGGTTCACAACCGGGGTGTGAGGCTCGCGAATTTACGTTACACAAAGCTATGCCACACAGGCGGTGCTTTGATCATCAACCACAAGACTTTGCTTTTCAACAAAAGCCTTGATCAATTTCCACTTAGGCATGCCACACAGGAAATTCACTCCATGCGTTTGATATCCATCAATATATAACCCATGAGCTCGTACGTCTCAGAGAAGGGCGTTAAGCAAGAGAATAAATTCTCCGCCGCTAAACATATATATATTTAATAGAAATCAATCCCACAGACTAAAATCCAATGTCAGACACCCAGTCCATTTACAAGTTCGTTCTGGGTCTGAACGAAACCGGAGGCACCTAGTACCCCGCATATCCATCGATCTCCAAGTACGTCTGGACGATCACCAACTGATTCCTCCTCTTGGGTATACAACCCAATCAAGATCATCAGTAATCACCCAAACGATGTGAAGACCTCCGGTCTTCGACCACCGTCTTTATCCTCGACACCACGTCGAATCAGTTATTCAGAATGGGATAAACCCGGTCTTTCTGAATAACTTGCTTATATAATGAACAAGTGTTACACAAACCCAACATACGCCTCATTCCAATTCATCAGTCACTAACCGTAAATTAGTAAGAGAACAATTCCCTAAATATTAACCCCGAAGGGCAAAACCAACATCAGATTAATACCCAGGAAACCATTCATCTTAACTAATCTTCAGTTAGTTGCTAAATTTCACATTCTTAGGGAGAGTTTCCTATTAATTTTATCAAAGATAAATTCTTTAAATTTATTCTTTATCTTCGTTTGAATATCATTTCAAACTAGTCGGGATTAGTGAAACACCCCACCTCCGTTAGGGTCACTCTCAAAGGGAATGCCCTAATTTTGGTGGAGGTTTATAAGTACAAGTCACAGATATACAAGACAGATATAAGAACACATATTTGAAAACAGCGGAAGAACAACAACAAACTTTTATTTCATAAAGTCAAATACGTGTTACAACAACATCCTTTCCAATAACATAACACTTTCATAATCTGTCTTGAGTACATTATTTAAAGAAGCATAAATAAAACATAGATAAGCTGCAAAAGCCCCATAGTGGATTGTCCAAAGCCATAGTTCAAAACAGGAAAGTCCAAGCAATACATTTCTCTTCTTCAAGCTGGATGTTGAGGTAGGTCAAGCTGCTGTGTTCCCTCCCTGAGGACCTGGGGGGGAAACGGAAGAAAGAAGACGAAAGAAAAGTAGAGTCAGACATAAAGCCTGAGTAAGTCTAGTACTATTTTGTCTATGAATAAAGAACTGAGTATGATAAGTATAAACAGGAAGTGGGCATGCATTATAACTTGGTTAAGTTGTCTAGGGTCGAATATACTATCGTACCCCATATTAATCTCTGAACCCATATAAACTAGTTTTCCAATTGGCACCCATGATCAGGGTGATGTGATCCATTCTATGATGATCGGCTCCTACTCGCATAGTTCCATGTGCCTTACGGCCCCCGATGTCTGTAGTTACCTATGCTGGTCCCACCATGGGGTGTATCAAGTCCCATAGTGGCAACCCGACACAACCTTAGAGTGCACAGGTATGCTACTGGTGTCCAGTGCCTTATTTTTCTGCGCCGGAGTGTGTGCACGCCCGCACTCCGTTAGAACCTACACTGCTACACCACCGCCGTCGCTTTGACCTCTTACAATCAGCCCAGTAATCGTGCCCCACCCTGCCTAGTTTCAGGGTATCCTGATACACCTTTTAGGGTTACTGCTGAAAAGGGTCCCCCGTTACTAGGTTTTCTATCTCTAGCCAACATGCTAAGTTGGTTAAGTGTTTCCTAACCTAACCCCACCAGTCCGTTTAGTTTAGCATGTTCCGTTTTGATTAAGTCTTTAGTTCACTTAATCCTAACAATCCTGACTCAGTCTTAATTGTCTTATTAAGGCCCTGACCTCTCACATTAGACAGGTATTGTTGTGGTTGCCTGTTGCCGGTTGGTTCCGGGCAGTCTTACGCCACAACTCAGTCTAACCTCGGGTCCTTGCTGGGCTCCATGTTTAACCTCCCACATTGGATAGGTATTGTTGTGACTACTGGACAGCCGGGCGGTTCCGGGCAGGTTTACATCACAACTCAATCCAACCTCGGGTTAAACACATCGTATGTTCTACATTTACATATTTTGTCATTCTTCTTTATTTCTTATATGTAAATATTTGCGGCCCATTATTAAGTTAATGGTGTAAAGGTTACACCAATCATGGGCCCAACCCATACTTGAACTTGGGCCCTTCTATTTTATATTTTCATTCATTAATTAATTTTAACCCAACGTTATTTTCCCCCGTTTTACACGTCCGTTTATATATATATTGGGCTTAGCTTTTTAAAGCCCAATTTAGCCATGCGAAAGGGGAGGCTTATGGCGTAATTACATACACAAAGAGGGGAAGGTGAGCGCATGAACTTGCATATGACGTTGGAAATACATAATAGAGACTGGTGTACTTGCATAGTGGTAACATAGGTGACATGAATCAAAGCATGTGAACTTATAATTGAGATATCATTATTGACCCATGAACCTATATTTTTACTTAGGCATAATGTCAAACATAAGCATGGCATAAATATTTCTAGCATAAGCATGGCATAATGTCAAACATAAGCATGGCATAAATACTTCTAGCATAAACATGGCATAATATCAAACATAAGCATGGCATAAGTATAGTTAAATTTGTTCATAAGGTTTCTACATGTTTACAAAAGGGATACTTTGTTACTGACACAAAAGCATAGTTCAACTTAATCGTGTTTTAAGTCTAATCACATAATGATGGTATAAATATACTTATGCATAAATATTCCTAATCATGGTGTTTGCTTTAAACTTGCAAAAAGGGATTTCAATTATGCCAAATATCATTCATCGCCTAGCCATATTCACAAGTTTTGCAAAAGCATGACTTAATACATGGATTATGGTGTCAAAATTCCAACATAGTTTCATATGAACTATAACAACCAAACTTGTTTCAATTACTTGCAAAATGATTTATGCACCAAAAATATACATCATGATGGCATAATAACAAAGCCTCAAACTTGCATAAATTTCAATCAACTACATACATGTAGCCTCAACATAGGTCACATAATTTGCGAATATTCCAAACGTATATTTGCATAGAACTACCGCATGTAGTTCTTTATAATTGAATGACATAATTCAGAATATCCAAACGTATATAAATTGATAAGAACGCACAAATATGAATTTTATTGCCACAATTCAAGCATACAAATCAATACAGTTGTTTATTCATACCAAAGTAATACTCTACTTACAATGGTTGCGGCGAATTCTCTAATTAAGAGATACGATTCCTTTGTTGAATTGATTAGCTTTAGGTTGCTTGAATTGCTTTAGGCTTTAGAACTTCCTCCCTAATCCTCTCTCTAGTTGGCGGCTACCTCTAGTCGTTCCTCAGCAACATGGCGGCTATGTCTTTAATTTGAATGAATAGATTAGGGTTTAGTCTAGGGTTGTTTATATAGAGGTTAGGAATTGATTAGGACCATTGATGTTGCTAGGATTGATCATAGCCATTCATTAGATAGAGAGACCAATTAAAACTTGCCACCTAGCCCTAGTGACAAAGCAGACCACAGAAAATCGGAGGAACACAGACCTGGCCAGCCAGGTTGACTGGGCTCGACCAGGTCGATACCCCTGTCGACAGGGCTGTCGACAGCCCTGTCGACATGGGTAGCCCAGGTCGACAGCCCAGTCGACCTGGGTGGCCCAGGCGGGTGTTCTTCCACCCTGGCCCGTTGGGCCCCACTTCGGAATATTTAATTATTTAATTCTGTTTGAATTTTAAACTTAATTTAAAACTTCCGAAGGCCATATCTTCTTCATATGGACTCCGTTTTTCGAAAACTCGGACTCTATTTCGCGTATTTTTCCGAGATGAACGCAATGGCGTATCCCGTTTCCCTTAGTTCTTTGATTTCAGATTAAATATACTTTAATTTGTTACTTTCACAGTTATAGAATTTTCGGGGTGTTACATTCTCCCCCACTTAAAAGGATTTCGTCCCCGAAATCTTCAAGTTAGGAGGAATGTATATCCTAACATCCAAACATCCATCCACTCATCCATCAAACACGAGCATCCATTGTCCTTAAAAGACTTCTAATGCTTCATGATCATATGCGAAGTGTGTGTGTACATGTACTTATCTAATGCAAAATCAGGCGGTATACTGATTCAGTTGACCTCCTTAATGCGAATTATGTAAGTGCCATGAATCCATTATGTATGCAAATTTTCCTATTCTTGATTCTACATGAGTGCACAATCATTCAATACAAATGCAACATCCACATGACAACACATTAAAGTTCAATCACATACGAATGCAAACATATATATGCATATGCAATATGAAGTGACTGAGCCGATCTAAAACCTAGATTGTGTGTGTATATGCAACCACGAGCAACCACTAGCAATCACTTGCAACCACTTGCAACCATCATCCATAACATGTTTCAACTACATGTTTTCATCCAAAAGGTTTCTACCTAAAAGATAAAGTCGAGGAAATATACCTAAAAAAAAATAGATAAAAGCGCAACTTAAGGAAAAGGAAAGATCAAGGATGTACCCTCGAACAGAAAAGGGTAGGCAGTGCGGATTCTAGCTTCAGTTTCCCAAGTCGCGTCTCCCTCGGCGTCGCTCCACTGGACTTTGACGAGCTTGACTTCGCGGTTGCGTAGCTTCTTTACTTCCGTTCCTAAGATTCGGGTTGGAACTCTTCTTATGGTTGCTTCGCGTTCCACTTCGACCTCTTCGAGGATATTTGGCTCTACCACTTCAGCAGTCTCATGTAGACATTTTCGAAGGTGTGAAACGTGAAAAACGTTGTGGACTCCGGCCAACTTCTCGGGTAGCTCTAATCTATAGGCCATTTTCCCAATTTTCTCGATAATAGGGAATGGCCCTACGAACCTTGGTGCTAGCTTTCCGGTGGTTCCAAAACGAACAATGTTTCTTAGCGGTGATACCTTGAGAAAAACTCTGTCCCCAACCTCAAATTCAAGGTCGGTCCTTCTCTTGTCGGCATAGGACTTTTGTCTGTCTTGGGCCGTCTTCATCCTTCTTCGTATTAAGTCTACTTTCTCTGAAGTCTCTCGGATCATGTCTGGTCCAAGTATGAGCTTATCAGTAGACTCCCACCAACAAGTGGGCGATCGGCACGGTCTTCCGTATAAAGCTTCGAAGGGCGCCATTCCGATGGTTGCTTGATAGCTGTTGTTGTAGGCAAATTCCACCAAAGGAAGGTGGTCTTCCCATGTCCCTCCGAAGTCAAGGACGCATAGTCTTAAAAGATCTTCCAAAACTCTGTTTACTCTCTCTGTTTGGCCGTCGGTTTGGGGATGATAGGCCGTGCTCAAGCATAACTGCGTTCCTACTGCTTCTTGCAGACTCCGCCAAAACTCACTGGTGAAGATGGGGTCTCGGTCACTAACAATGCTAGATGGTATTCCATGGAGTCGAACAATTTCCTAGAGGTAAAGTGATGCTAGGGATGAGGCAGTTCTTTTACTTTTGACAGGTAAAAAGTGGGCGCTTTTAGTAAGCCTATCCACTATTACCCAAATGCTAGTGTTGCCTCTCCTAGACCTAGGCAGCCCATCGATGAAGTCCATTGAGATGCTATCCCACTTCCACTGTGGGACCTCCAGAGGATGCAGTAGTCCGCCAGGCTTTTTCTGTTCCGCCTTAACCTGTTGGCACAACATACACTTACAAACGAATTCTGCCACGTCCTTTTTCATGCCGTTCCAAAAGAAAGTCCTTTTTATATCTTTGTACATTTTATCTCCGTCGGGGTGTATCGTCATCTTGGAGTGATGTGCTTCTTTGAGAACCTTCTTTATTAAATCGTTTATCTGTGGGACGCATAGTCTTCCGTCTCGCCTTAGCAAACCCTTATTGTCTATGGAGTATCTGTTGAGGTGACTTGAAGTCTCACCCCTAATTAGCCTATCAATTATTTCTACAAGCTGAGGGTCTTCGCGTTGTGCTGTCCCTACCGAATCCAATAAAGTTGGGCGCACTTCGAGAGATGCTAGCAAGCCTGGTACGAAATCGGAGGAGGGCCTAAAGTCGAAGCTGGCTATAAACTCTAGGCTTTGTCTTTCAACAAACAACGGGCTTAGTGTCAATTTCTTTCGGCTCAACGCGTCTGCAACTACGTTGCCTTTGCCCGGAGTGTAGGAGATTTCGAAATCGTACGAGGCAAGGAACTCCATCCACCTTTGTTGCCTCAAGTTAAGATCCTTCTGCGAGAAAAGATATTTCAACGATTTATGGTCAGTGTAAAGTTCGAACTTCTCACCTAGGAGATAGTGTCGCCAAGACTTGAGTGCAAAGACGATGGCGGCTAACTCAAGATCGTGGGTTGGGTAGTTCTTTTCATGCACCTTCAACTGCCTCCCGCCATAAGCTACTACCCTTCCTTCTTGCATTAAGACGGCGCCTAGACCTGTCCCACATGCATCCGTATAAACAGTGAACATCTTGCTCCCATCTGGCAGCGTCAAAACTGGGGCTGTTGTAAGAGCCCTTTTTAGTCGTTGGAAAGCAAATTCGCAATCCAAGTCCCAATTGAACACTAGATTCTTCTTAGTCAATTTCGTGAGCGGAGCTGAGATTTTCGCAAAATCCCTTATGAATTTTCGATAGAAACCTGCTAGTCCTAGAAAGCTTCGGACCTCAGTTGCATTCCTTGGTGTCTTCCAATCCTGTACCGCCACTACCTTCGCAGGGTCCACTGCTAACCCTTGTTTGGATACTATGTGCCCAAGGAACCTCACTTCTTCTCTCCAAAAGTGGCATTTGGAGAATTTGGCTTTTAGTTGATGGACTCGCAAAGTTTCCATGATTGCCCTTAAGTGTTGAGCATGTTCCTCTTCACTCTTTGAGAAGATAAGGATATCATCTACGAAGACCACTACGAATTTGTTGAGGAAATCTCTAAATACCCTACTCATCAGGTCCACGAAGTAAACAGGTGCATTTGTCAAGCCGAAAGGCATGACAAGCCATTCAAAGAAGCCGTCTGGGGTTCTGAACGCCGTTTTATCGATGCTATCTTCAGCCACCCTTAGCTGATGAAAACCGGTTGCTAAATCGAGTTGGGAGAAAACAGACGCTCCTACAAGCTGGTCAAACAAATCGTCAATTCTAGGGAGAGGGTGCCTATTCTTTTTCGTTAGCTTGTTGAGCTCCCTATAGTCAACACATAGACGGAGTGAACCATCCGCCTTTGTAGCGAACACCACCGGAGCGCCCCATTCTGAAATGCTCCTCCTAATGAACCCCTTCTCTAGAAGCTCTTTAATTTGTTTACTGAGCTCTTTCCTTTCTCGTGGAGCCATGTGTCTAACGGGCAACGCAACGGGCTTTGCATTATCTACAAGATATATGCGGAAGTCTATTTCCCGCTTCGGAGGCAAGCCCTTCACCTCTTCGAAGACATCCGGATATTCCCGGACCACTCTAACTGATTGCAAATTTTCAACAGAGGCATCTAGCGATTCAAGATAACTAAGCATAACCGCATACGAGGGATTACAAGAAATTTCCAAAGTATTACCGAGCTGGGTTAGGAGCCTAACAACCCTTTTCTCACAATCAAGGATGGCCCCATTACTGGATAGCCAATCCATACCCAAAATCAAACCATACCCCGAAAAGCCCAAAACAAAGGCACTACATTGAAATTCAACACTTAGAATAGAAATTTTCAAATCCAGACAGATCATAGACAAATGAGCTGGGCCCCCAATTGGGTTTGAAACAATTAAGGGGTCCTCTACCATACTAGTTTTTAGGTGCAGAGATTCTACTAAAGCAGACGAGATAAAGGAGTGTGATGCGCCAGAATCAAATAAAGTGCGAACGGGGTGATCATAAAGATAAACTACACTTTCTACAGAAGTGTTTGTACCTCGCTGTTGCAATGGTGGCGCTTCTAGCACATGAACCTGTGCCCCTGAGGTGGATCCAGCGCCCTGCCCCTGACCTCGTTTCTTTGGGCAGTCCTTAGCCCTATGGCCTGTCTGACCGCATGAAAAGCACCCACCATTCTCCTTGGCCTTCTTTTTCCGGCAGTCCTTTACTAAGTGCCCCACTTTGCCACAGAAATTACACTTCCTCTTCTCTTTGTTGCCTTTCCCACCTTTCTTAAAGTCCGTCTTCTTAGGCTGCAAACCTTCTTTCTTCCCTTGAGAGCTTTCTGCCTTTGTCTCCTTCTTGCCCTTATCCTCTTCATTCAGCAATGCCATTTGCACCAATCTTTCATACGTGGCTCCCATGGGTATATGGGTCATGGCCAAACTGTGTAATGGCTCATTTAACCCTTTGACGAAACGGAGAGCCTTCTTGTGCGGGGTGTTGACTAGGTCAAGCCCAAACCTAGCCAGCTCATCGAACTGATTCACATACTCTCTGACAGTCTTGTCCCCTTGCTTAAGAAATAAGAATTTTTCCAACTGCAAACTTCTTTCCGCATCTGAGAGAAATTTGGTCTCAAACCTTGCCCTAAAGTCCTCCCATGTCTCCACTGGTCTTTCAGCATTAGTGACTTCCCACCAGTAGGAAGCCTCGCCCTTCAATAGCCACACCGCCAATTGTACTTTCTGTCTATCTTCTACCTCAAAGATGATGAATAGGTCTTCAGTTTCTTTCAGCCAATTCCTAGCTGCTACGAAGGACTCAGTTCCATGGAAATCCCTTCCTCCCATAGCTTTAAAATCTTTACATATCTTAGCGAACGTGTTTCCCCGAGGAGGAGGTGGAGGAAAAGGTGCTGCTGCAGCTGGATGATTTCCTTCCGCTGGAGGAGGAGGAATGGTAGGACCTGGCTGAGTGGCTCTTGCTTCTAAGAACCGTCTAAACCAACCAGGTATTGGCACCCCTTCCGGCAAGTTAAGTTCTTGGGACATGCTGAAACAAAAAGGATAGATTCAAAACGAATGATAAGAGATAATACCTATGGCTTTGGGGAGTGGACTTTGCCTTTTTAAAATAAAATAATATTTTTCTTTTAAAAATGCTTCTTTAAATTTCCTTTTTGAAAATAAATTTTCAAAACTTTTTATCTTATCTAGTAAACCTATGCTCTGATACCAAGTGAAACACCCCACCTCCGTTAGGGTCACTCTCAAAGGGAATGCCCTAATTTTGGTGGAGGTTTATAAGTACAAGTCACAGATATACAAGACAGATATAAGAACACATATTTGAAAACAGCGGAAGAACAACAACAAACTTTTATTTCATAAAGTCAAATACGTGTTACAACAACATCCTTTCCAATAACATAACACTTTCATAATCTGTCTTGAGTACATTATTTAAAGAAGCATAAATAAAACATAGATAAGCTGCAAAAGCCCCATAGTGGATTGTCCAAAGCCATAGTTCAAAACAGGAAAGTCCAAGCAATACATTTCTCTTCTTCAAGCTGGATGTTGAGGTAGGTCAAGCTGCTTTGTTCCCTCCCTGAGGACCTGGGGGGGAAACGGAAGAAAGAAGACGAAAGAAAAGTAGAGTCAGACATAAAGCCTGAGTAAGTCTAGTACTATTTTGTCTATGAATAAAGAATTGAGTATGATAAGTATAAACAGGAAGTGGGCATGCATTATAACTTGGTTAAGTTGTCTAGGGTCGAATATACTATCGTACCCCATATTAATCTCTGAACCCATATAAACTAGTTTTCCAATTGGCACCCATGATCAGGGTGATGTGATCCATTCTATGATGATCGGCTCCTACTCGCATAGTTCCATGTGCCTTACGGCCCCCGATGTCTGTAGTTACCTATGCTGGTCCCACCATGGGGTGTATCAAGTCCCATAGTGGCAACCCGACACAACCTTAGAGTGCACAGGTATGCTACTGGTGTCCAGTGCCTTATTTTTCTGCGCCGGAGTGTGTGCACGCCCGCACTCCGTTAGAACCTACACTGCTACACCACCGCCGTCGCTTTGACCTCTTACAATCAGCCCAGTAATCGTGCCCCACCATGCCTAGTTTCAGGGTATCCTGATACACCTTTTAGGGTTACTGCTGAAAAGGGTCCCCCGTTACTAGGTTTTCTATCTCTAGCCAACATGCTAAGTTGGTTAAGTGTTTCCTAACCTAACCCCACCAGTCCGTTTAGTTTAGCATGTTCCGTTTTGATTAAGTCTTTAGTTCACTTAATCCTAACAATCCTGACTCAGCCTTAATTGTCTTATTAAGGCCCTGACCTCTCACATTAGACAGGTATTGTTGTGGCTGCCTGTTGCCGGTTGGTTCCGGG
The DNA here is from genome assembly GCA_030737875.1 of Allium sativum. Taxonomy (NCBI): domain Eukaryota; kingdom Viridiplantae; phylum Streptophyta; class Magnoliopsida; order Asparagales; family Amaryllidaceae; genus Allium; species Allium sativum. The sequence goes on from CM060915.1 coordinate 751,103,909, forward strand.
CAGTCTTACGCCACAACTCAGTCTAACCTCGGGTCCTTGCTGGGCTCCATGTTTAACCTCCCACATTGGATAGGTATTGTTGTGACTACTGGACAGCCGGGCGGTTCCGGGCAGGTTTACATCACAACTCAATCCAACCTCGGGTTAAACACATCGTATGTTCTACATTTACATATTTTGTCATTCTTCTTTATTTCTTATATGTAAATATTTGCGGCCCATTATTAAGTTAATGGTGTAAAGGTTACACCAATCATGGGCCCAACCCATACTTGAACTTGGGCCCTTCTATTTTATATTTTCATTCATTAATTAATTTTAACCCAACGTTATTTTCCCCCGTTTTACACGTCCGTTTATATATATATTGGGCTTAGCTTTTTAAAGCCCAATTTAGCCATGCGAAAGGGGAGGCTTATGGCGTAATTACATACACAAAGAGGGGAAGGTGAGCGCATGAACTTGCATATGACGTTGGAAATACATAATAGAGACTGGTGTACTTGCATAGTGGTAACATAGGTGACATGAATCAAAGCATGTGAACTTATAATTGAGATATCATTATTGACCCATGAACCTATATTTTTACTTAGGCATAATGTCAAACATAAGCATGGCATAAATATTTCTAGCATAAGCATGGCATAATGTCAAACATAAGCATGGCATAAATACTTCTAGCATAAACATGGCATAATATCAAACATAAGCATGGCATAAGTATAGTTAAATTTGTTCATAAGGTTTCTACATGTTTACAAAAGGGATACTTTGTTACTGACACAAAAGCATAGTTCAACTTAATCGTGTTTTAAGTCTAATCACATAATGATGGTATAAATATACTTATGCATAAATATTCCTAATCATGGTGTTTGCTTTAAACTTGCAAAAAGGGATTTCAATTATGCCAAATATCATTCATCGCCTAGCCATATTCACAAGTTTTGCAAAAGCATGACTTAATACATGGATTATGGTGTCAAAATTCCAACATAGTTTCATATGAACTATAACAACCAAACTTGTTTCAATTACTTGCAAAATGATTTATGCACCAAAAATATACATCATGATGGCATAATAACAAAGCCTCAAACTTGCATAAATTTCAATCAACTACATACATGTAGCCTCAACATAGGTCACATAATTTGCGAATATTCCAAACGTATATTTGCATAGAACTACCGCATGTAGTTCTTTATAATTGAATGACATAATTCAGAATATCCAAACGTATATAAATTGATAAGAACACACAAATATGAATTTTATTGCCACAATTCAAGCATACAAATCAATACAGTTGTTTATTCATACCAAAGTAATACTCTACTTACAATGGTTGCGGCGAATTCTCTAATTAAGAGATACGATTCCTTTGTTGAATTGATTAGCTTTAGGTTGCTTGAATTGCTTTAGGCTTTAGAACTTCCTCCCTAATCCTCTCTCTAGTTGGCGGCTACCTCTAGTCGTTCCTCAGCAACATGGCGGCTATGTCTTTAATTTGAATGAATAGATTAGGGTTAAGTCTAGGGTTGTTTATATAGAGGTTAGGAATTGATTAGGACCATTGATGTTGCTAGGATTGATCATAGCCATTCATTAGATAGAGAGACCAATTAAAACTTGCCACCTAGCCCTAGTGACAAAGCAGACCACAGAAAATCGGAGGAACACAGACCTGGCCAGCCAGGTTGACTGGGCTCGACCAGGTCGATACCCCTGTCGACAGGGCTGTCGACAGCCCTGTCGACATGGGTAGCCCAGGTCGACAGCCCAGTCGACCTGGGTGGCCCAGGCGGGTGTTCTTCCACCCTGGCCCGTTGGGCCCCACTTCGGAATATTTAATTATTTAATTCTGTTTGAATTTTAAACTTAATTTAAAACTTCCGAAGGCCATATCTTCTTCATATGGACTCCGTTTTTCGAAAACTCGGACTCTATTTCGCGTATTTTTCCGAGACGAACGCAATGGCGTATCCCGTTTCCCTTAGTTCTTTGATTTCAGATTAAATATACTTTAATTTGTTACTTTCACAGTTATAGAATTTTCGGGGTGTTACAATTAGCGAATCACACCGAAGTAATCATTTATTTTATTTCCCAATCCCAACCTATTCATCCCATGAAGTAAAACTGGTCATACTTCATATCTAACACCACGGTGTTATCGGCAATTTCAATTACCATTTCACGTTCAAATCTAATTAAAGATTTAACTATCGCCTGGATCAAAACTGGTGATACTCCATTCTCGATCATTTCAATCTAATTAAAGATTCATTAAAACTCCTATTGGTTTTAATCTTCCTGTCTTTAACTGGGTTAAAGAATCAATGTCATTTAAAACACAGTTCACGATAAACCCAAAATCACGTTCCATTCTATCAGCTTTTAACCGTAAAATAACAAGTGAGCCATTCCCTAAGTATTAACCCCGAAGGCCGAAACCAACATCAGATCAATACCCAAGAAACCATTCAACTTAACTAATCTCCAGTTAGTTTCTAATTTTCTTAACTCCGTTGGGTCTAAGAACAGTATTATTGAAGATACCGTTCATGACAACCCAAAACCACATTCCATTAATTATCAGGTTAAAGAACAAGTGTTATTTAAAACACCGTTCACGATAAACCCAGAAATAAATTCAAATTCAATTCCAATTAAATGCCATTTAATTGGTACACTTCATTAAATCTAAATAAAAAGATTTAATCTTTTTCTCAACTGGGTTTAAGAACAGTGTTAATGAAGACACCATTCACGACAAACCCAAATCCCATTTGATATTAAATTCAAGGCTCTGAATAGAAAATATATCGGCTTATATTCAATATCAAATTCTACGACCAACAAATATCGTATTGGAAATAACGATATAAATATATCTTTCAAATTTCCATAACAATATATGTATAATCACGAAATCCAACATCGAAATATTCCAAAGACAATTTCGATTCAAATCCATTCCAATTCAACTATTGGAAATTCTGGTTACTTTTAAAACCCTTTCAAATCCAATTTATTTATTTAAAAATAAATAAATTATTATTCTAGTTCAAAATTAGTTCATTTCGATAAAAATCTATTTTTATCTTTTCAAATTTGGAATTTTTCATCCAATTCTTCACAAATCATTTCTTATGATTTTACACAAATTATTACTATTTTTAATAATTTTATCAAGGCCCAGTCGATTTCCATCAACGGCCATCGAACTGCACTTACAGCGACCTTTTCCAAATTTGATTTGGACGTAATTCCAAATCCAACCTTTAGATTTAAAATCTCTAATTTTCATTAGAAAGCTCCTTTTGATACGAACCCAACAGTTCCGGTTTTAGGAGAATCCGACGGTCGGATCTCCCGCAATGTTCGTTCGAAGTCAATGGTCAAAATTCACGAACTACCGCAGCGCAACGCGTTCTATTCAGGCCATTCTATATATATATATATATATATTATATATATTTCGTCGATTTCCTTTTAAAACGTATTATATAAATTGTTTTAAATTCATTTCTAAAACGATTTCAACTTCATATCCAATTTCGAATCAAAATTGAATATTCCATATCATCGATATGTAAATGATAATATTTTCAAAACGTTATATTTTGAAATCGCTTCCTCTTTTTATATTAATTATAAAAATGAATAAAATCGATATAAATATCGTTCACGTCAATATGGCACATATCTAACCAACACGGCTTTATATATTTCAATAACTTCGTTATTATATTGAACAAATGAATTTTCTTCAACACATGAATATATATTTTTATTCAACACATGAATTTTCTTTTATAATATTCTTTATTTTCCAAATTGGAATGAGGCCCAATCAATTACCATATAACGTTTATTATATGGATTCCCTACAACACATGTATATAACAGCAATGATAAACCATCAACCATCATCCAGAGTGCACCACACAACTTCATAAGCATTAAATATAAATAATTAACGCTTACACAGTCTGTCAACCCATCGATTGACATACAACTAAACACTCGGGATTAGTGTACGTCAAATATCATCCCAATACCTGTGTGGGGTTTCAAAACAACAAACACAGATTTCATTTGTGCAGTTGGGCGATGTGTAAAATTTATCGTCCCAATCAATATCAGTCAAATCAGTGTATATAAACAAATCGCCCAATTCGTTTATTACTATTTATTTTATTTACACGTTAAAAATCATATTTTTAACTATAAAATATTTTCCACTATAAAATATTTTATTTCATTCCACATCACACAATCAAATTTCACAACATAGCAACCAAACAAACAAGTCATCGATGGTCTGTGGACGACCGATGTCGGGTGCTACTAAACACCATCTGCATCCTAGTATATATTTAAACTAGAAATTAAAATAAAAGTGAGCAGTTCTCACAGAGGGTTCCACTCCGTCGTGCTTTACTTTTGAACTGCTGAACCGTCTGGATCTGTTTGAAATTCTAATGCAGTTCCTTTCAGGCTGTTCATATATAAAAATTATATTTTTATTACTTCATTTCAATAAATAAAAATCATATTTTTATTTCTACTTCATATATAAAGATTGAATTTTTATATCATCGCTATAAAAATCACTTTTTTATTTCAACATATATATAATAAAAATCAGATTTTTATTACGCTACCTCTATAAAAAAATTATATTTTTATACTCTACATCATATAAAAATTATATTTTTATAACTACTCTATATGGATAAAAATTCTATTTTTATACTGATACTATATAGATAAAAATTCTATTTTTAATACTCTACTTATATAAAAATAATATTTTTATATCTCCTATTATATAAAGATCATATTTTTAATTTGCTACAAGTATAAAAATCATATTTTTATACCTTTAGAAATATTTTCAACTTGCCAACAATATTTTCTTTCAACGAAAAAAATCATAGCACTAAACAAATAAAGATCTCGTCTTTAAACCAACAAAAATCGTATATTTTCAGCTTTAAAAATCATGCCATAGACAACAAATTAAAATACTAAATGATAAATAAAAATAAAAATAAATAAAATAAAATAAAAAAGGAACTTATAGTTAAAAAGGGAGAGAGGGGCCAGAAACGGTGGTCAGAAGAGGCCGCAGCAGCAGGGGGTGAGGCGGTCAGTCGAGGGTAGGCCAGGCGGCGCTGGAGGAGGCAGCTTCGGGCGGTTAGGGTTTCGCTGAGGGGTTAAAGGGGTTCGATATGGTTAAAGAAGGAGAAGAGGAGGTCGAGGTGGCGCGAGGGGGAGGGTCTGGTGATCTTGGCAGAGGGGCGGCGGGCCTGGGGGGAATGAATGTAGGTGGCGATCGACGAACGGGGTGAGGCGATTTGGAGGTCAGTGGGTTTTTTTTACTTTAATTTTTCTTTTCTGAAATGAGGAGAGAGAAGAGGGAAAAGGGGGGTAAGGGTTATTATATATTTTTATTTAATTAATTATTTAATTTCAAAAAGCAACTTTTTATTTAGAACTCGAAATCGAACCCACTGTCTGTCGTCCATAGCTAATTACCCCCATTCCGAACATAATGGGATATGTATCGTAGGGTGATTCGACTATTTCGATCTGTTTTCGTCAAAATCAACATATAAATCTATATATTGAATTTGAACATGTATTTCAATTTGCTGGGGCCACATACTAAGTCTAAAAATTCCCGAAAAATATTTTCTAGCTTCGTATTGACGATACGGTCCTAACAAAACTAATTTCATCAAATTCTGAGACCGTTTGAAAAATATCCATTTTTAAGGGCCAGAATTCCATAGCAACTATTTTGAATTTTCAACTGGACATAACTTTTGATTCCAGCTATGAAATTTTGATTTTTCGGATTCGTTGGAAAGATATTCTCAGTTAGATTCTAATATTTTTGGTTTCACTAAAATCCGGTTTATTTTGCACCCGGTACATTCATTTGAACTTTGAAATCGAATTTTTGAACTACCGCGCCATTTTCAATTCCTTTTATAAATATAAATAAATATTTATTTTCTAACAACGATCTATATAAATATATACGTTCTAATTCTATTCAAAATAAATTTCTCATCGTTATTATTTAAAATAATTCATTTTAAATGTTCAAAATTCACTAAAATTGCCAAAATAAAAATTTTAAATTGACTCAGATTTCCGGGTTATTACAATCTCCCCCACTTAAAACTTTTCGTCCCCAAAAAGGAACGAAGCCGAAAGTTGTTTCACAAATCAACTCAACTTTCATTATTTTCATTACGGCTTAACTTCTTCAACTTTTCAGTTTCTAAGAACTTTTCAAATTTCTCAAAAATTTGGCTAACACCCTAAATTTTCGAAAAATTTCGCCATGACCTCCCCTGCACCGGGGACTTCGGGATATTTCAAATAGCCTCCCATGGCCCTTATCAATCCAAAAAGAAAAAGAAACAGCCAAGTGGCTAGCCAATCGGCTCATAAAATAATCCAAACCCAATAAATTCGTAAACATGTACCTATTTGTCGGGCAACCAATTTTATTCTTCTGCTCTAGCCTCTTTGTTATGACCTGTTCAATGTAAGTACATGTATATGTAAGAAAATGCGACAAATTTTCAATACACTCACTATTTGATACAATTTGGCTAAAGGTTCAACATTTAATTAATCAAACTATAATCAAACAATACAATCAGCAATCAATTAGTTGATTAGCTTTCCAAATTCATAACTTTGATATATAGTCAAAAATCACATTTTTGATGCCAAATCACAATAATATATTCTAACTATATTTTGGTTCTCACACCAATCAATTGGAAATATATAGAAATCCCACTTTTGAAACTCGAACACAACATTGATGATGGGTATCCATCAGAATTATTCCCGGGCGAATACAGTGCGATCCTATATCTATCCAATATATTAAAATTTCGAATACACGTGGATCAGACGTATACACAAAATCTTTATATACTGGACTGTCCAAGTCGATACAAATAAATAATCAAATACGAATAATTGATTTAAATTTTCAAAACAAAAATTGTTTTCATTTAAAAAATATATTCTTCACACCCGTTCTAGGATACTACTGATCCCATCTCTAACGAGTCATTCTCATTGGATATTACTAATCCAATTCTGATGAATTCTTTCGTTTAGTTCTAACGTGTCTTGTTCTCCGAGCTCTGTAAACCAAAGCTCTGATACCAAATGAAACGACCTGAAATCCCCCTTACGGGAAATCACGGATTGAGTTGAGAACACGACACACCGGAACGCAAACAGAAGAACATTTCATTGTTTATTACAACAATTCCATCAGAATACAAGAGTATACAGAGTACGAACGAATATTGCACAGAAAATATCAGAGATTACAATACATTACATAGCAACGGAAAAATAATACAATACATAACTGAAAGTAATACACGGATACAGAGCTTTCCGAATATCATTCCAGCTGTAAACCAGGTTCCTGTGAATATAAATCTGCAAAAACCAAAACTACTAGCTGCCCGTGTCAAAATAAGGGCACCTAGAGTTTAGGTTAAAACAATAAACTCCAGGTCAGTCATGTGACTGGTGTGAGAACTAAAACACTTATTAATCTTTATTTTTAAAGTTAGGTAAATCAAGGGACCACGTCGTATAACACGGAACGGGTTTCCTCCCAAGAATACCAGTGCATAAAACAACAGCGCAATGCTAGATAAAGAAAAAATGAAGCTATTATAAGACCCAGGTCCCATCACACAATGCAACACAAGACGGAGGATAGGGTTTTACCTTATAATAGCCAAAGAATGCTTGATACGCTAAGTTTCATGTTTTACTATTACTATAAGTGTATAGTATCAAAAACAATTTCAATCATAAGTGTCAATCATAGACGGCATAAGTGCCTCATACCACTATGTCGCCATATATAGGTATACAATCAAAACCGCAAAATCACGTATTGGAAGTTGGATTTCCATCTGTGAACTGAGGCTAGGGTTCTTCCTCTACCGATTCGAGACAATCTAGCCTACCATGTCTCAGGCAAGCGCGCAGGCAAGCCTTTGATCGTCAGGGCCGGTCCACTCGATGTGGATTAAACTTAAACCCTGGGCACTGCGTTTCCCCACCCTATGGTGCGTAGATGAGCCAACGAATGACTCCATCGGACCCGGATCGTCCGATCAAACCGAGGCGCCTCGCTTTCCATCATCCACATAAGTAAAATATTAGCCAGTTCAAGCACTGACACCACTCCTAGCTAGAAAGAAACGCATGCCCTCCCTGATGTCCTCTCCCGTTTCTGGTTCACAACCGGGGTGTGAGGCTCGCGAATTCACGTTACACAAAGCTATGCTACACAGGCGGTGCTTTGATCATCAACCACAAGACTTTGCTTTTCAACAAAAGCCTTGATCAATTGCCACTTAGGCATGCCACACAGGCAATTCACTCCATACGTTTGATATCCATCAATATATAACCCCTGAGCTCGTACGTCTCAGAGAAGGGCGTTAAGCAAGAGAATAAATTCTTCGTTGCCAAATAGATGTATATTTAATAGAAATCAATCCCACAGACTAAAATCCAATGTCAGACACCCAGTCCATTTACAAGTTCGTTCTGGGTCTGAACGAAACCGGAGGCACCTAGTACCCCGCATATCCATCAATCTCCAAGTACGTCTGGACGATCACCAACTGATTCCTTCCTCTTGGGTGTACAACCCAATCAAGATCATCAGTAATCACCCAAACGATGTGAAGACCTCCGGTCTTCGACCACCGTCTTTATCCTCGACACCACGTCGAATCAGTTATTCAAAATGGGATAAACCCGGTCTTTCTGAATAACTCACGTATATAATAAACAAGTGTTACACAAACCCAACATACGCCTCATTCCAATTCATCAGTCACTAACCGTAAATTAGTAAGAGAACAATTCCCCAAAAATTAACCCCGAAGGATGAAACCAACATCAGATCAATACCCAGGAAACCATTCATCTTAACTAATCTTCAGTTAGTTGCTAAATTTCACATTCTTAGGGAGAGGTTCCCATTAATTTTATCAAAGATAAATTCTTTAAATTTATTCTTTATCTTCCTTTGAATATCATTTCAAACTAGTCGGGACTAGTAAACCACACCGAAGTAATCATTTATTTTATTTCCCAATCCCAATGTATTCATCCCATGAAGTAAAACTGGTCATACTTCATATCTAACACCACGGTATTATCGGCAAATTCAATTACCATTTCACATTCAAATCTAATTAAAGATTTAACTATCGCCTGGAGAAAAACCGGTGATACTCCATTCTCGATCATTTCAATCTAATTAAAGATTCATTAAAACTCCTCTTGGTTTTAATCTTCCTGTCTTTAACTGGGTTAAAGAATAATTGTCATTTAAAACACGGTTCACGATAAACCTAAAATCACATTCCATTCTATCAGCTTTTAACCGTAAAATAGCAAGTGAGCAATTCCCTAAGTATTAACCTCGAAGGCCGAAACCAACATCAGATCAATACCCAAGAAACCATTCAACTTAACTAATCTCCAGTAAGTTTCTGATTTTCTTACTCCGTTGGGTCTAAGAACAGTATTATTGAAGATACCATTCACGACAACCCAAAATCACATTCCATTAATTATCGGGTTAAAGAACAAGTGTTATTTAAAACACCATTCACGATAAACCCAGAAATCAATTCAAATTCAATTCCAATTAAATGCCATTTAATTGGTACACTTCATTAAATCTAAATAAAAAGATTTAATCTTTTTCTCAACTGGGTTTAAGAACAGTGTTAATGAAGACACCATTCACGACAAACCCAAATCCCATTTGATATTAAATACAAGGCTCTGAATAGAAAATATATCGGCTTATATTCAATATCAAATTCTACGACCAACAAATATCGTATTGGAAATAGCGATATTAATATATCTTTCGAATTTCCATAACAATATCTGTATAATCACGAAATCCAACATCAAAATATTCCAAAGACAATTTCGATTCAAATCCATTCCAATTCAATTATTGGAAATTCTGGTTACTTTTAAAACCCTTTCAAATCCAATTTATTTATTTAAAAATAAATAAATTATTATTCTAGTTCAAAACTAGTTCATTTCGATAAAAATCTATTTTTATCTTTTCAAATTTGGAATTTTTCATCCCAATTCTTCACAAATAATTTCTTATGATTTTACACCAATTATTACTATTTTTAATAATTTTATCAAGGCCCGTACAATCGATTTCCATCGACGGCCATCGAACTGCACTTACAACGACCTTTTCCAAATTTGATTTGGACATAATTCCAAATCCAACCGTTAGATTTCAAATCTCTAATTTTCATTAGAAAGCTCTTTTCGATACGAACCCAACGGTTCCGATTTTAGGAGAATCCGACGGTCGGATCTCCCGCAATGTTCATTCGAAGTCAATGGTCGAAATTCACGAACTACCGCAGCGCGGCCCGTTCTATTCAGGCCATTCTATATATATAATACATATATTATATATATTTCGTCGATTTCCTTTTAAAATGTATTATGTAAATCATTTTAAATTCGTTTTTAAAACGATTTCAACTTCATGTTCAATTTCGAATCAAAATTGAATATTCCATATCATCGATATATAAATGATAAAATTTTCAAAACGTTATATTTTGAAATCGCTTCCTCTTTTTATATTCATTATAAAAATGAATAAAATCGATATAAATATCGTTCACATCAAAATGGCGCATATCTAACCAACACGGCTTTATATATTTCAATAGCTTCGTTATTCTATTCAACAAATGAATTTTCTTCAACACATGAATATATTTTTTTTATTCAACACATGAATTTTCTTTTATAATATTCCTTATTTTCCAAATTTGAATGAGGCCCAATCAATTACCATATAACGTTTATTATATGGATTCCCTATAACACATGTATATAACAGCAACGATAAACCATCAACCATCATCCAGAGTGCACCACACAACTTCATAAGCATTAAATATAAATAATTAACGCTTACACAGTCTGTCAACCCATCGATTGACATACAACTTAACAATCGGGATTAGTGTATGTCAAATATCATCCCAATACCCGTGTGTGGTTTCAAAACAACAAACACAGATTTCATTTGTGCAATTGGGCGATGTGTAAAATTTATCGTCCCAATCAATATCAGTCAAATCAGTGTATATAAACAAATTGTCCGATTTGTTTATTAATATTTATTTTGTTTACACGTTAAAAATCATATTTTTTAACTATAAAATATTTTCCACTATAAAATGTTTTATTTCATTCCACATCACACAATCAAATTTCACAACATAGCAACCAAATAAACAAGTCATCCATGGTCTGTGGACGACGGGTGTCGGGTGCTACTAAACATCATCTGCATACTAGTATATATTTCAACTAGAAATTAAAAAAAAGTGAGGAGTTCTCACAGAGGGTTCCACTCCGCCGTGCTTTACTTTTGAACTGCTGAACCGTCTGGATCTGTTTGAAATTCTAATGCAGTTCCTTTCACGCTGTTCATATATAAAAATTATATTTTTATACTTCATTTCAATAAATAATAATCATGTTTTTATTTCTACTTCATATATAAAGATCCAACTTTATACCATCGCTATAAAAATCACATTTTTATTTCAACATATATATAATAAAAATCAGATCTTTATTACGCTACCTCTATAAAAAAATTATATATTTATACTCTACATCATATAAAAAAAATATTTTTATAACTACGCTACATGGATAAAAATTCTATTTTTATACTGATACTATATAGATAAAAATTCTATTTTTAATACTCCACTTTTAAAAAAAATAATATTTTTATATCTTCTATTATATAAAGATCATATTTTTAATTTGCTACATGTATAAAAATCATATTTTTATACCTTTAAAAAAAAATTCAACTTGCCAACAATATTTTCTTTCAACGATAAAAATCATAGCTCTAAACAAATAAAGATCCCGTCTTTAAACCAACAAAAATCGTATATTTTCAGCTTTAAAAATCATGCCATTCACAATAAATTAAAATAATAAATGATAAATAAAAATAAAAATAAAATAAAATAAAAAGGAACTTACAGTTAAAAAGGGAGAGAGGGGCCAGAAACGGCGGTCAGAAGAGGCCGCAGCAGCAAGGGTGCGGCGGTCAGTCGAGGGTGGGCCAGGCGGCGCTGGAGGAGCCGGCTTCGGGAGGTTAGGTCACTGAGGGCTTAAAGGGGTTCGATTTGGTTAAAGAAGGGGAAGAGGAGGTCGATGTGGCACGATGGGGAGGGTCTGGTGATCTTGGCAGAGGGGCGGCGGGCCTAGGGGGAATGAACGGAGGTGGCGATCGATGAACGGGGTGAGGCGATTTGGAGGTCAGCGGGTTTTTTTTATATTTTAATTTTTCTTTTCTGAAATGAGGAGAGAGAAGAGTGAAAAGGGGGGTAAGGGTTATTATATATTTTTATTTAATTAATTATTTAATTTCAAAAAGCAACTTTTTATTTCGAACTCGAAATCGAACCCACCGTCTGTCGTCCATAGCTAATTACCCCCATTCCGAACATAATGGGATATGTATCGTAGGCTGATTCGACTGTTTCGATCTGTTTTCGTCAAAATCAACATATAAATCTATATATTGAATTTGAAAGCGTATTTCAATTTGCCGGGGCCACATACTAACTCTAAAAATTCCCGAAAAATATTTTCTAGCTTCGTATTGATGATACGGTCCTACCAAAACTAATTTCGTCAAATTCTGAGACCGTTTGAAAATATTCCATTTTTAAGGGCCAGAATTCCATAGCGACTATTCTGAATATTCAACAGGGCATAACTTTTGATTCCCGCTATGAAATTTTGATTTTTCAGATTCGTTGGAAAGATATTCTCAATTGGATTCTAATATTTTTGGTTTCACTAAAATCCAGTTTATTTTGCACCCGGTACATTCATTTGAACTTTGAAATCAAATTTTTGAACTACCGCGCCATTTTCAATTCTTTTTATAAATATAAACAAATATTTATTTTCAAACAACGATCTATATAAATATATACGTTCTAATTCTATTCAAAATACTCGTTGTTATTATTTAAAATAATTCATTTTAAATATTCAAAATTCACTAAAATTGCCAAAATAAAAAATTTAAATTGGCTCAGATTTCTGGGTTATTACAGTTCCAATTTGTCGTGTTCTCAAAACAATCAGGGGGTTTCGAACGGTCTTGGTCGGTTTAGCGATCGATTCGGATCGACCGAAATTACCGATCGTTACAATGGTGCAAGACCAATGATCTTTACATCGAATGGATTACAACTGATGCCCTGAATTGGTTAGCTCCCAAGAGGGGATACAGTGGTAGTGGTCCGGACGTATTTGTTGATTGTTCGGATGTGCGAGGGCCTCTCTCATGTATTGGACATATGGGACGAGGAATAAGGTGCCTCCGGTTTCGTTTAGACCCAGAACGAACTAGTAAATGGATGTGTGTCTGACGTTGTATTTTATTCTGTGCTGATTGATTTCTATTAAATATATATCTATTTGGTGGCAGAGAATTTGTTCTCTTGCTTAACACTCTTCTCTGAGACGTACGAGCTCGGAGGTTATATATCGATAGACATCAGTCGCATGGCTTGGAATGTCAATGTGGCATGCTGAGATGCAAGTGATCAAGGCTTTTGTTGAAAAGCAGAGCCTAGTGGTTAATGATCAAAGCACAGCTTTAATATAGCATAGCTTTGTGTATAGCGTTAATTCACGAGCCTCACACCCGTATAAACCAGAAACGGGAGAGGACTGCAGGGATGACATGCGTTTCTTTCTAGCTTGGAGTGGTGTCATGGTATGGAGCCCAGACATTTTTTACTTATGTGGATGGTGGAAAGCGAGGCGCCTAGGATATATTGGTCACTACGGGGCTGATGGATGATATGATCGATATATAGACCATTATGCCCCACAGCGCGGGGAAATATATTGTTCAGGAATTACTAATCCACAAACGTAAGAGAGACCGACCCTGAAGATCCAAGGGCCCACCTGAGTCTGGGTCCTGAGACATGGTAGGCTAGATTGTCTCGAAGTCGGTAAGGATGATCCCTTGCCTTGGTTCATGATGGAAATCCAACTTCCAATACGACATGTGCGGTTTTGATTGCAAATCTATATACGGCGACATGATATCTGGTACCCATATCGTCTATGATTGACACATTATGATTGAAATTGTTCTTGAAACATATATGCACTACTAATAATATCAAATGATCTTGTTTTATACGTATCAAGCATATTTTGGCCATTATAAGGTAAAACTCTATCCTCCGGTTTGCGTTGCATTGTGTGATGGGACTTGAGTCTTATAATGGCTTTGTAACACCCCATGTCCGTTAATGTCACTCACAAGGGAATGCATTAAGTTTCGTGGAGCACCATAAGTAAGCAGAAAGGAATATTACAAGACAAAAAAAAGTAGTACTTGAAAATTTTGTAATTTTATTGCAGCGGAAACAGAAATAAGTTTAATTACATTTTCAAATACCAAAATCAAGTACATAATATCAGTCTTTACAAAACCTTCAGAGTACATAATTTTAAAGCCATTATCCCCAACAGAAAAATGTCATACGCAAAATCAAATCCAAGCAATACACTTTTCAAATTCAAGCTGGAAGAAAGAAATATCTGAACTAAGCTTGAGTATTTCCTCCATAAGAACCTGGGGGAAACGGAAGAAAAGAGGCGAAACAAACTAGGTCAGACATAAGTCTAGTGAGTCCAGTGACTTTAACAGTATAATCATTAAAGTAACATGATAAGAACATAAACTAGAAAGCAAGAAATGACTGTAGAATAAACAGTCATGACAAAGCAGACAAGATGAAAAGATATAATGTTGATTGCGCTTCTAATCACTGTAGGATAATTACTACATGCACTAATACTAGTAACACTGTATCATTACTAGTTACACCGCACCCTTACTGGTCCCATACTAAAAGTTGATCCCTCTTACTAAACATGATAATGGTAGTTTCGTGTACTCCTAGCTACTATCATAGGTGCCCTTTTTTGCTCCTACCCCCACGAGTTGTACCCACTACCTTCCTCGTTCGATCGGCTCCCTAACTCGCATGTATTTATTACTTGTGTTATTCGACCTCACTGGTATGTATTCATTACTTGTGTCATTCGACCCCGCTTATATGTAGATACCTGTGCTGGCCCCATCATGGGGGGTATCAATTCCCATGATGGCAACCCGACACAATTCAAGATGCACGGTGTATACTACTGATGCCCAGTGCCTGCTTTTTCCACCCCGGAGCATGTGCACGCCCATACTCCGTCGGAACCTACACTGCTGCCCCACTCGCCGCTATTTTGACCGCTTATAATCAGCCTAGTAATCGTGCCCCACCCTGTCTAGTTCAAGGTACCATGATACATCTATGTGGATTACTGCTGAAATGGGTCCCCGTTACTAGGGTTTCCTAATCAACATGTTATAATGGTTAAGTGTTCTCAATTTAACTTAACCCCACCCATTTTCTTAATTAACATGTCGTACTGGTTAAGTGTTGCCTATTTATATGTTACTTAACCTTCTCACTGATTCACACATGTTTATTAAACGGTTAAGTTTGTGGGCATATATATACTAATATTACCCACTTTCCCAATATTTACTTAACCCTTCCCCTTATCAAGTCCATATGTATTATTGGTTAAGCTTGCCTTAACCCTATCCACTTTGTTCATGTAATGTTGGTTAAGTTGTCTTCTTGTCCATGTTAACTTAACATACCCACCTAACATGTCGTATTGGTTAAGTGTCGCCTGTTCATATGTTACTTAACTTTCCATTCTTAGCATGTCTGTTTCTTAGCTTAAATTTATTCACTAAAGCACCAACCTCTCATATTAGAACTGTTTTTTGCGGTTGTTGGATGTGCCGGGCAGACTTCTACCGCAAACTCATTCTAACCTCGGATTTTTGGGCTTGATGCGCGAACCTCTCACATTAGATCTATGTTGTTGCGATCGCTGGATGTGCCGGCGTTTTCGGGTAGTCTTACACCGCAACTCAATCTAACCTCGGGTTAGGTACGTTCATCTTTTAGCCAATTTACATATTACCATTCATGTCCAAGTTTATATGTAAATTATCCATAAGTGTGGTCAATTCAAGTTATGCCACATTTTCTAGTTATGCCCAAAATTAATTATGTGATTACAACCCCTTTTTATGCCAATTACATAATATTCAACTTTTACCCAAACTTTTCCCCAATTTTCCCACGTCGTTCGTGTGTATAGTTCATGTGATACGTTAGGCTCGCAAGTAGCCCAACTCATAAAAGAAAGGAAAAAGGAAAGAAACACATGACATCATAACTGGCATAAACAATATAGATCTAAGACTGCATAAATCTAGTAAACATATAAAAATAGATCCAATCAACATATGGAATGCGAACTAGCATAGATCTAAACATAAACTTGCATGGATTTAAACATATGAACCGGTATGGATCAAATCATATAAACATGTAGATCTAAACATATGAACATATAGTTCTAAACATACAGACTGATATGGATCTAATCATATAAACATGTAGATCAAAACATATGAACATATAGTTCTAAACATATGGACTGATATGGATCTAATCATATAAACATGTAGATTTAAACATATGAACATATAAAATATGATCTTACATATATGAACATGACTTACATATAATCTTTCATAACATGCATAGATCGAGCAAACTTGCATACATAACTTGCATATGTAATTAGGCATATGAATTAACACAGAACATAACTTCCATATAATGAATCAAATCAAGCGTAAATCAAAACATAGTTTGCAAAGATATAAACTTTATATGATTTACAAACATTTTCATATAGTCCAATTCATAACTCATCACAATTACGTTTAAACAATTATCTTGTGAAAGTAACTACACTCACAGAAAACGGATCTTGAATTCTGGGATCTGATTTCTAAAATTGCTAAGCTAATCCATTGATGCAGGCGTTGATTCGTTCGTTGTTGTTCTAGAATTCCTTTTCGCAATTCCTAGGCTTTGAATCTTTATCTCTTATCTTTTTATCTTTAATCTAGAATTTGATTTGTTATGGTGGAGGCTAGGTTAGTTTGTAGATGAACAGCATGACGACATCATGGTTCAGGGTTGTGAGGTTAGGGTTTAGGTTTAACAAGTATATATATAGATGTTTAGGATTAATATGGGCCTTTAGATCAACCTAGGAGTCATCAAACCCATCCAAACCCAAGAGAGCCAACCAGAACATGACACATACGCCCTAACACCTCATAAAATCGTCACTGTCCAGATCAGCTCGTTGGAGTCGACCACTACAGGGGGGTCGACAGCTATGTCGACACCCCTATAAGGGGGTCGACACTTGTGTCGACACCCCTAGTGGGGTCGACACCCTATGGCGGGACTTTTCCTGCCCAGCCTTCTCTGTAGATTTGAATTTCGAACTCGATTTATTTAATTATTAATTTAATTTAATTTTTGCTTAAACTTGAAAACTTCTAACCTCCATAACTTCTTCATACGGAGTCCGCTTCACGCAAACCGAACTCTATCTCAAGCAGAATTCCGAGACGAACGCAATAGCGTAACCCGTTTCACCAATTCTTCTTTCAAAGATTAATTATTCTTTAATTATATCTTATGTCCAGTTTTAAAATTACGGGTGTTACAGGCTTCATTTTCTATAAAAAGCATTGAGTTGTTTAAATGATTTAGTTTATTTATGCACTGGCAATCCAATGGAGTAAACCCGTTCCACGTTAGCGGCGCGGTCCTGTGCTTGACCTTATTGTTAAATAGGTTAAGTAAGATTTCTCATACCAGTCCCATGACTGACTCGTACACTTTGCAAACTCGGGTGCCCCTATTTTCTACATGGGAAGCCTTGTGTTCAGGTTTTAGCAGGCTCGTTTTGGATAGCTATGGAGCTGAAGATGGATACTATCATTTCTATTATCCTGTTCAGACTTCGTTATGTATATTATGTTTGATTCCGCTGCAGAAATTTTATATAAAGTTGAAACTGTATTTTATACTAAGTATGATCCTGTTATACTATGTAACTCTGATGATTATATTTGTTCCAGTGTAATTTGTTGTGCATTATCTGGTGTAATTATATATTTCTATTCTGCTGTTATTGTTTATGCGTTATATTCCAAAGATTATCCTTGCTTCCATGGCACGGGAGTTTGGAGTAATCACAGTTGATTTATGCATGTTAATTGAAATGTTATATTTGTTTCGTTCTCACACTGCAAGTTCCCTATATATGTGTAAAACCTTTATGGGTTGAAATTATATACACCCGAATCACAGTACTGATTTCAGAATCTAAAACTGAATTTATTGGGATGCGAATCAAATGATAAATACCCGTAAATTTTAAATCACAGATTGAAATGGTATACATCTGTATTACTTGGCCTAGGTAGAAATTATATACGAACACCGTTAATCGATTTTGAAAATTACTTGTGAATTTATAATATATTCAGATTTAATATAGTATTTTTCAAAAATAAATTTACAATTTTATTTAGACCTATATTTTTGTAAAACTTAATAAAACATTAAGTTTAGATTTTAAAAAAAATTAAAACTATATATCTATATAAATTTTTGTAGAATATAGGTTATAAAAAAGTTTATAGAGAAGTTAGAAATTTAACGATAACTTGATTTGTTATATGACATGATCGAAATGTAATTTATCGAGTATGGTTGATTGATTTTAAAACGTGTATTTAATTAGTGAAATGATTTATGTGAAATTGGTAATGATTATAAAACTTAATAAATAATTTGGAAATAGTTTATTAAGTAAATGTTTTGAATCTAAATATAATCGAAGTTAAAATTTTATAATCGATTTAATTGAAATTTAGATTTAATTTATATGAACTTTATAAAAACGGTGATTTGAATGTAATGCAAATTCTTAAGAATAAAGTCGAATAACCCAATTTGAATATAAATTTGGAATGATTTGAGTTTAAGAATTTATTGTTTATAGTTTAAAATTGATTTGAAGTAAATTTGTTGAATCTGAATTGATGAAATTGAACTTTGGAAATATGGACGAGTGGTTTGGATTGGACTAGCTTAAGTATTTGAAATTTATATTATTCTATATTAAACCATTTTAAATTATTTTGTTTAAATTTAATTATTATTTTTTAATTTATTTATTTATACTTAACTTAATTACTATATTTTCTATAACTATTTCAATTACATAATTTTATTTTAATTTAACTATTATTTATTTGATAACTATTTTAAATCAAATTGTTTAGTATATTTTTTTTACATATAACTATTTTAAATAGAAGTGTTTCCAGTCTAAGCTATTAAATTTGAAATGTTAATATAAAGATTTTGAAACAATGAAGTTTGAGACATGGAAATGTGAAATCAAAACATAATTTTGTAAATTGTTTTGTAAAAATGAAACCTGAATCATGAATTGAATTTAATCATGAATCAATTTATGATTTATGAACTTAATCAAATAATGAAATGATTTGAATTATGATTTACAACATTAAAATGTAATTATTTGAATATAAACCAATATTTTTATTATTAGATTGTGATATTTTAAATATAATTTTGAATATAAATGACCATGGTGTGAAATATGCGCTTAGTTGTTAAAGAGACCTGAACCGATTATTGTCATACTATCTGACAATACTAGGAACCACCTTAACAACTGTGCATGTTGTGAAGAATCCACAATGAAGTAGGTGGGTTTGGCGAATGCTACTGAAATAAAGTAAGAGAATGATGATTGGTAGCCTTGACCTTCGGGTCATAATTAGAATGACTAAAATAGGTGTTATACAATGATTAAGTGAGGTCGCACCTTCTATCGGACACATTTCTTTAATACAATCACTATTACTTTATGATTGATTTGGGTGGCCTTTTGATTATGGGATAGTATTTCGGGGTGGGCGGTAGTTGTGGTTGTGCGTTACCACCGGTCCAAGCGTGCAATTGGTAGAATCCTACCCCGACTATTGCCTCATATGCCTTGTCATATTTTCTTGATCGAGCCCCCTACAATTTTGATGTGATGTTGTACCTATGGAGTGCTTCTTGGAGCCACTAGTTTACAGCGGGTTTATAGTACTGTATAGACTACAATGCTTATAAATAGTGTAATGGTAAAAATGCAATCCGGCTTATGTTATTTTCAGTAATATATTTAAACATGGATGTTATTATAATAGAGTATTGTATTATATGATATCTAGTTTAACAATCCTTAAAGAATGGAATGCCAAACATTTTTTAAGTTACTGATCCATTTCATTTGAACATTTCACCTGAGTTTATTCACCATTGAGATTATTGCTCATAATCCGGTGTTTGGTTTTGGCTTTATGCTCGGTCAGACTCAGAAGTTCTTCTTTGGCGATTCATCCTTTAAGAGCTGGTGATCTATTAGAGATTCAACTTATTATCTATCTGCTATTGCTGTCTTGGTGATTCACTCATTCTATGTCCAACATTTTTATATGCTAGACATTTATGTATTTGAAATTTCTAACGTATTTAACTTATGTAATATATTTTTAGATTTATGATTAGTAGCTTCATAAGCTACTAAGTTATTTATTCCACTATGAGTTATTCTGCTACTTTGCATTTGTGATCTATCTGTGTTCTCTGATTTGATTTTATTAAACCTCATAGTTAAAAAAGCTACTTTCTTGAATGATTTGAGTTGGTTTTGTTACCGATTTAAATGGTGAGAAACAACCAAATGTTACACATACGCTAGAAGTGTGAGGGTTACTCATCTAATTCAAGCTTGATTTAATGCTATAAACATAGGTTATTAAAGCTAACACCCGCAACATCCTTAGACTTACTTCTCGGAAAATTATGGAAATAGATAGTGACTAAGTAGGATGAAATGTTATATTAATATTATAGTAAATACCATAGAGGCAGGAGAGATTACTTGGATTTAACTGAAATAATTACCAACTAAAAGCTCCATGATTTGTAAATAATTTAGGGATGAAATTAAAATTCTAGAATTTGTAGTGAATGAGGTTTAAATTTTAGATTGTTATTCTTTGTTGAAATGAAATGATGAGGTGAGAAAATGAGAGTTTTTGTGTTCATATAATGCTACTACATAGGCTATGCATGTGCCCACTAATTCAATACTCAAATGCAACTATCTTCTCAATATAAACACTTAAAAATCCTTTAAAATGTACAAGTATAGTTTCACAAACTACTAGTTTGATTTTTCAAATTTAGCTAAACACTAAAATACCGAAAAATATATTATTTTGCCGAGTATGAATTTTTTGCGTAAAACATAATATATGTAACAATATGACGTTTTGAATATTTGAAATTGATGAATTAATTGAAATTCAAGTTTTTAAAAATTTAATATTTAATTTATTATCGAATTATAGGAAATATATGAATCATGTTTCAGTATACAAAAATGAATAGAGACAATTTGACAATGAGAATTAAATGGATGTAAATGCAAATTTTAATTATGAGTTAATTTAATTTATATTATTATTTTAATTTTAGTTCATTCGTAAAATATAAATTTTAAGTAATAAACTTGTAATATTCAATAATGTAGTTACTAAATCTACTGAAATGAAACTTTTTCTGAAAAAGCCAATTTTGGTCAAAATTTAAATTTGATTTGAAATTTCAAAAGTTTGACAATTCGAAAATTTCATTTTCTATTCTCTAAATTCTGAGTTGACTAGCATTTTCCATTTCGTGACAATCCACTTTCGTTTGCTTCAGATATGAGTTTACAATGTGTAAAATGTGCAAATAAACATCGTTTGTGAGTTCATACTTATATGTTCTCTTTTGCTCTTCATTAAGATGTTTATTTGGCTTCTTGGGAAATCTTTTGCATCTCACACCTCATTAATAATTTTATGTTTGAATTTCAAAAGTCTTCTAAAGAAATAAAGATACATATTCTCTTTCTCAACTTCCTATTTTTGTTTCCTCGAAGCTTTGTTTGCCATTCTCTCCCTCATTTCTTCTCAATCTCCAAATATGTTTCTTACTCCTCTCTGAGATTTCTTAGCAAACAAAGTCATTGCATAAATCTAAATCCTAAATCAGGTTTGCAAATAAAAATTCCAATCTTTATTTCCTCTTTTCTAATCAGATAATCAATCACAAAAGTAAAATTTATATTTCTCAATTTCAAATCTAATAAAACAATCTCTTTTTATTATTTTAGGTCCAAACCTTTTTTGGAATATATATATAAAATAAATGTATATATATGTATATATTTTAAATTCATTCACTTTTAATTTTCAAACAACAATTTATGGGTAAAAAACTAGGAATCTAAACCTAGAAATCACGATTTCTCATTTTTTTTTCCCTTGGCTTTAACCACCATCTCTTCCTCTCCTTGACCACCACTACCACCTAAGACCTCCACTACTGACTTGACCACACTTGGCCAACCTTCCTCCACTTCCAACATGCCATCCCTACTTGAAAACCTTATTTATGACCACTTTTCTATTTGAAACCAAAGACTTTCTGTTTTCTGTTTTTCTTCTCCAGATTTTGACCTATTTTACAGAGGCTATAACTTCTTGTTAAAAAACCCAAATTCACTTTTTTTAGATTTTGCAAAATTGAAAAATCTATAACTTTCATGTTGAAGACATTTTTCAAATTTTGAAATCTTCTGTGTTGAAATCATGAATCTGTCAAACACATTTTTGGGTGTAGATTTCTAATTCACTAAAAATTTTGTTGCTATTGTTAACCACACTTTTTGGCAAGGCCGTTAAGACCATACACATATCAAAAATCAAGTCAAATGATCATCAGGAGGCATTCATCCCGGCTTGATGTGGGCCTAATCACTTGGGAAGCTTTAAGAATGGAAGCATAGATGTTCTTGGATAAAACAGTTTTGGATTGACTAAGACGTGTGTCAACCTGAACCACCATTCATCCAAACATGGTAAGAAATGGCATTCCTTGGCTAGAAGAGATGTAGGGTCGACCCGACCCAGGAACACGAGAGGACAAGTACACACGAAGGCACGAATACTTAGTTTTATCTATTCTTGGTTGGATGAACCTTCAGTTCGATGTTTCAACCCGGGCATAGTCAACCATGAATAATGTCTCCTAAAAGATCAGTTCCAATTTCGTTTTGACCGCTTCTAGTATCTCTACATCTCCATGTCTGCTGCCACCTATCTATATCAAGCCGGGTTGGGCCACCTTACACGAGAAGAAGGCTTCTCCCTAATTTTTACAGTCCAGGGATAGGTGTCACGTGTCCTAGTCGGCCTGAGAATTGTAAAATGTATAAATAGCTTTCCAAAGCTTAAAAAGGACTTTTGGACAACCTCTTATCATTTTAATTATTATTACTATAATGTACTCGAGTTTAGCCGATAAACCATTGTTTGTACTCAAAGTTTATAGATAATCAGGGGATTATAAAGTGCATATAGGATTGTTAACGCCGAACCACTATAAATTTGTGTTTGACTGCATTTTCTTCCGTTTTCGTTTATATTTCTTCATTTTTTATTCTCTACATTATCTCAATTTGGGTGTTATGCAATTTTTTGGTGTTAATACTTTGGTTCTTTCATTGAGAAAACTCAATTCTCAGCGTTTAAGGGTTTTAATCAACTTTTGGATCAGTGAGTCCAAGACAAAATCCTAATTTCCGTTATCTACAATAACAATGGTTTCAAAGTCTTTTGCAAGTTCTTCTAAAAATAGCCTCAACAGCTAAATCCTGCCTCACCATCGAATGTAACATCCGCTCCAGTCCTCGGCTCGACATAAGACGATCCGGTGATTCCCGGGTCGACATTGACCTATCCCAAGGCATAGTCAATCATTCAATCTCCTACATGCCCTTTTGCATATGATCAAGCTCCTTCCTCGAAATTCGCTACTCGTGATGATTTAATGGGATTGATGAACCAACTCCACAAAATGATGGAAACTCTGAAAGCTCAAGCACAAGAGAATGCTATGATGAGGTAGAATATGAATAGAATGACGAGACAATGAGAGGAGTTCAGGTGTCAGCAAGATACTTTTGCATTACGAAATTAGGATGCAGAAGGCTTGTCATCATCTAAGAGGATCAGGGACCAGCTACGACAACGGCTCCCACGTGAAAGGCAAGAGAATTTGCAAGATTTGCGCTTTGGAAGGCTACCACCTAAGCTCGAACCAGTCGTCCCGACTCGGCTCGACATTGTCGAGCCAGGACCTATCGCAAAAAATTCCTTGCCTACTTGGAATCCTCCTCCAGCTAAACATGACACTTCCAGTGCCACCCATGCTCAAATGCTTCCTCCGTACATCCTATGATTGACCGGGATAACCATGGCCAAGGAAGTTCCGCTCGCATGACAACCCAGGCAATGTTGCTTGGAATGGGAGAAGAGGAGCCCAACATGTCGAAAGCACAGAGCAGTATATCTTCAGTACTCCCGATTTGACCGGCATGGTGCGGCAAATCATGAATGGCAATAGAGGCCATAGGAAGATAGATTGAACGATCGATCGTGGCCACACGTTGTTTACGTACAACATTTGCCAAGCGGAATTCCCTAGAAGGTTCAATATGCCATAGATAATCCATTATTCGGGTACGATGTATCCCCAGTAGCATTTGTTGAGATATTCATGGCACATGAAGACATCAACTACCCCAGACATGGTTAAGTGCAAGGGTTTCCCAATATATATTGATAGGGTGGCACTCATGTAGTTCACGTGACTTCCTCCAAGATCAGACCCGAAGTTCAAAGAATTGAGTGGGAAGTTCTAAAACCTGTTTCTCTTTCACGCCACTAAGTCAAAACAAGTCATGGCCCTTTCTATAATTAAGCAAGCTCCAGGGGAATCTCTAAGGGTTTATCTTAACCTATTCAACATGACCATTACCAAAGTTAGTGATCCCAATCCCGAAACTGTCTTGATGGCGATGGTTGACAGAGTTGAGAAAAGAATAGAGTTCGGGAGGTATTTGATTGTAAAATCTCCCACGACTATTGAATTGTAATATGCAAAGGCCAATATTCGACTGCGACAAGAAGACACACAAGTGAATTTGGAAGGAGGGCCAAATGATGTGCTGAACAAAAGCATTCAAATCAATATAGCGGTGTAAAGCAGTCCAGAGAAAATTCCAAAATTGTTGAGGTGAACATGGGAAACTATGAAAACGAAATAATAATCAACAAAAAAATGGTAATGGGAATCATAGCTAGAAAGCGGACTTTAGAACAACCCCGGTTTCAGACATTTGATACTATACAACATTGAATGACACGTAAGAAAATATCTATCTTGAAACATGCAATACAATGCAGTACACGAAACCACCCCCATGGGTATCCACGGAAAAGGAGCGTGAGACTTGGAATTTTTATTTGTTTCATGAAAGTTACGGCCATGCGACTAATGAGTGTTGTCATCTTAGAGATATCATTGAAAAATTGATTAGAAAGGAAAAGCTCGATGAATACAAAGTTTTCCCGAGGTACAAGAGACAGGGGACCTTAGCCCTCAAATAAGGTCAGGTGGCTCCTAGACCTGTTGTATATAACATAGTTGTATACACAATTATATGATTTTTTTTAATGATAATAACCAAATATATTTTATTATTGAATGTGCTTGTAACTGTGCTGGTATACTATACAATAAACAGGAATATAATATTTCCATTTAAACAAAATACAACTATATAGAAATTTAAATATTCACACAGTATTTTATTTGAATAAGATTATTTTTTTTCAATATTTAAAGAGTACAGATTTACAACTCCACTATTTGTATATACATCACTGATATACCTTTCAATATATTTAATTTCATACTCAGCTTCTCTCTACAGCACTTACACTCACATATACAGACACTCTCATTAACTCATACACTGACACTGTTATTGTCTTCTGTCTTCATTGCATCTTCATTGTCAGTCCATTCATCATCCGCTTACCTGTCACATGAAACACACATAATACACTGCAATAGAAATGAAATTAAGTACACGCAAATAAAAATTTATTTATAAATTTTATTTGCCTCAAAATTTCGGTGTGTTTCTCATCATTTTTCTAGACTTGGTCTGATATGTAGGGATAGGAAAAATTGTCTGAAGGCTTCATGTACACACATGTATAAATATACATATGTGCACTGCCTCTCCAATCAGCGAGCAACTAAGGAGTAGCCATGTGCACCTTCTCGACTCAGCACAAATCAGTGTGAAAATGGTCGAGCCAAATGTGAAAGTCAAACAAATATTCAAACAGCCCAAGTGTCGAGTCGAATGATAGCATGGCACATGTACAAGTGCAGTCAAAACATGGTTCATTTCAAAGCAGCATGGAAATAAAAAAAATATAGCAAGGCAGAAAAATAGAACAGTTCTTTTTTTAAAGAGAAGTTCAAAACTACTCGACACAGTGCAAGGCAATGTCGAGCTTATCAGTTAAAAGATGTCACAGCAAAACTGAGTTCAAAAATGGACCAGCAAACACAAATCTTACATGAGCATAGCACAATGAAGATGCCGCAGTTTAATACAAGCATGAAAATAGATAAATACCAGTGCTTGTGCAAATGTACAAGAAGTCAAAGCGTGGTTCAAAGCCAAAACAGCAAAAATCAGGGTGATCAAATAGAAACAGCTCAAGTAACAGCTTCAACAAGAACAAATACATTTTCAAGAAAATCATTCACAAGTTTTCGACTTAGTTTTTACAAGTTATTAAGTGCCAGAATTCACTTTCAAATGTACATGGCTCTAAACACAGTGGGGAAGCAAGGAGCATAATGGTGCAACTCAAGGCAGAGTGAATAAATTTCAAAACAGTTCAAGTTTGTGTACAATGGATCAACACATTGAGTTCAAATCCAAGTGTTACATGATCATAGCATATACTACTCAAATTAGTATGGTGCCAGCAAGTGATGATGGTCGGCCAAGTGTACAAGTGTAGCAAGTTTTATATTGGTACATAGCTCAGCATGATCATAGCAGTTTTAAGTTGTTAGAATGGTCGAGACAATCAAGCACATAAATTCAAGAGCATGGAGATGAGATCAACATAGCAATGCATGGTTCAAAAACAAGACTACAACAAAGTTTTAAGCCAAGTCAGTAATGCAACATTCATATAAAGAAAAACAGCAAGCATTGTTCAAGTGCGCAAAAATGTGTAATGAAACATGTGCAACAATAAGGTTTAAATACAAACTGCAAACAATGGTGCAACAAGGACTATTCAAATGGTAGTATACAAATATCATGTCAATATCATATACATGGCTACTACATGGATGGTTCAACATTAAAATACCAACTCACACAAGGCAGGTTATCATGAAATGAGTACACAAGAACAAAGGCAATACAAGTATGAAGCTATAGTGCAAGCAAAAATGAATGCCACTAAAATGATCAAGTGAATGGCCAGAAAGATTTTTTTTCATCAGCATGATTTGGATGAATTAAATATTTTCATCTCAATATACTCAGCACTGAAAAATAAATGGACGTGAAGTATATGGAAAGTATAATTATCTCCAGAATTGACTTATTCAACCAAAACAGAGATTTTTAAATTAAAAGGAGGAACATCTATTTAAAGGCCAAGGTAAAAATCTCGCAATATCAAGGAAAAATTCAAAGCAATAAAAACCAGACGCAAAATTCCATAAGATTGAATAATTCAAACTCCACGTCAAAAAAGCCGATTAAAATCAAGCCCCGAATATTTTCGTATATATCATTACCAAATCAAAAACGAAATCAGAGCAAGTTTTTAGGATTTTTAATTCTATAAATACACCTACATCATCATCGGCCTTGATCCATCCAAGTTCAAACAAATCAAAGAAAAAATCGATTTGAAATAACATACCAGAGATCGACAGTTGCTTGGATCGAACAATCCCAAATCAATAAAAACAACAAGGGAAACGCAAGAAAACAGAGAACCAACAATTCCATAAGCCATTGAATTAATTGGGAGGAGTATTCAGAAACCCTAGTTCAAAGTGGAGCCTCCATTTCTATTTCCAGAGAGACAAAGGAGACCGGGCTTAAAGTGGTGAAGCAAATTATAAAGCGACCGGCCAATATTACCTAAGGACTTAAAGGAATTAGCTCTTTAAAAAAAAATAGGGTTTAGTTTTGTTTAGGGTTTAATTGTTTATTTTGTATTTGTTTTAATTTCAATTTGTAATCAAATCTAGAGTTTTCTAATTTGTCTCTAAAACTAGGGAGACGAATTACGGGATTTGTAATTCGGGGAAATCTGGTTTCGGGGATAGAAATCAGTGTAGGGTTTTGAGCATAGGGTTAAGAACAGTTGGGAGCAAGTGTCGTGAGTTTACAGGGGATTGTAAGCATATAGATTCTTTTAACTCCTAGTAGAAACCTTAAGGAATGCAACAGTAGGCAGGGTTTTGCCGAAGCTAGATATATCTGTGTGTTATTTATTTTTTGCATTTACTCTGATTATTATATGTGTTGTTATTATTTAATTACTCTGTGAAAATCTAGGATAAACCCTATTCACCCCCTCTAGGGTTAATTTAGATCCTTCAAGAGGTATCAGAGCGGGTATTTTTTTATTTTAACCCTAGAGTCATGAATCTGTCTAATAACGCTTTT
This sequence comes from Allium sativum, assembly GCA_030737875.1. Taxonomy (NCBI): domain Eukaryota; kingdom Viridiplantae; phylum Streptophyta; class Magnoliopsida; order Asparagales; family Amaryllidaceae; genus Allium; species Allium sativum. The sequence goes on from CM060915.1 coordinate 751,132,790, forward strand.
TATGAGGGTCAGTCCATAGCTAGGCCACCAATGTTTAATGGAACTGATTATGCTTATTGGAAAGCAACAATGAAAATTTATTTGAGTTCAGTCGATTATGATGTGTGGGATATTATCGAAACGGGTTATAGGACTCCCACTTTTATTTTTAATGATATTGAAGTTCCGAAATCAAAAGACAGGTAGGATGCTAATGATAAAAAATTAATTTCAACTAATGCCAAAGCGATGAATGCCTTAATCCGTGCTCTTGATAGAACAGAATGTTATCAAATTTCTCATTGTGAAACTGCATAGGAAATATAACATACGTTGGAGGTCACACACGAAGGTACATCTCAAGTTAAGGAATCTCGTCTTGCTCTGCTTAGCAACGAATATGAAAATTTCTCTATGTAAAAGGATGAAGATATAAAAGAGATGTATGGACGCTTCTCATCACTAGTCTACAATGCAAAAGCTCTTGGCAAAACTTATACCGAAGTGGAATTGATCAGAAAAATATTGAGGGTATTACCAATGAATTTTGAAGCTAAGGTGACGGCAATTCAAGAATCAAAAGATCTGAATATAGTAAGCATGGAAGAGTTGATCAGAAATTTGATTACGTACGAGATGGAGTTAAAAGCAAGAGAAAAATGAAAGAATTCTGAATCAAAGAAAAAGACGATCGCTCTAAATAATACTATTGAAAGTAATGATGAAGATCCCGCTGAAGAGCTAGCCATGGTTTTGAGAAAGTGGGCCAAAGGAAATTACAAACCATAAAAGAAGAATTCAAAAGCTGACAAGTCCGAAAGCTCAGAAAATTCATATGATGAAGTGTTTTGCTACAATTGCAAGAAACCCAGGCATATCAAACCAAATTTCTCACAGCTTAAAAATGAAAAGAAGAAGAAGTTCAGAAGAAAGAAGAAGGCTTTTGCTGCTACATGGGATGACGAGGAAGGAGAAGAAGTTTCTGAAAGTGATGAAGAGGAAGCTAATCTTTGTCTTATGGCACGATCTGATTCGGAAAGTAGTGAAGAGGATTCAAGCGAGATATCGAATTTTACTTATAAAGATTTAATTTTAATGTGTCATGATCTCACAAAAACCGTTGATTCTCTTAAACTAAAAGTTAAGAAATTGAAATCTGATAGGTCAAAACTAGTTCAAGAAAATAACAGTTTAGAAAGAAAACTTGAAAAAGTTAAGAATTCACTGTTTTCAGAATGCGAAAAATGTCAATTTTTGAGTAACGATTCTTTGAAATTCAAAACTGATTTTGAGTTACTTAAAAGTGAAAAAGTGAATTTGAAGAACGAAAATCGTGATTTTGAAAAGCTTAAAGATTCCCAAAAACTTGTTTTTGAAAAGCGAAAACAAATTGAAATTCAAATTTCTAAGTCTAATGTTAAAATCAAAGCACTTGAAAACGAAAATTTGATTTTGAAACAAACTGATGCTGAAAAGAGGAAAATCGCTATTAATCGTTGTTCAAATTTAATGAAAGAAAATAGCGATTTTAAATTTAAAATTCAACGAATTGAGTCAGCTTTGACTAAATTTTCTAAAGGAGAGAAATCGTTGAATATATTGTTAAAAAATCAATTTTTGTCTAGAGTAAAAAGGGACTTGGTTTTGGATTTGATCCAGTTGAAAAAACAATCCTAATGATTCTAAAAATCCTTTAAATGGCTTTGAAATTGATCAAATTGAAATTTTGAACTCTAATAATTTCAAAGGGTTTAAAATCATGAACGATATGAAAACTCGTTTAGTAACAATTCAATTAAACGAATTTGGATTCCAAAAAATAACAAAATAAATTTGAATAAATCTTAACGAATTTGGGTTCCAAAGGGAACGCTAGTGGATAGTAATGGATTGTTATATTAACGGGTTTGGGTACCAAGACGTGTAAACGAAGATAAGAGTGGTAAAACAATTTTTGTTAGACCACTCGATCCTATAAACATTTAGGTACTGGGGATAGGCTAAGGAACAAATGTGTTTAAAAGATAAAAATTCAAGTTGTTCCGTTTTATTGAATTGTTTGAAGTTCCTTAGCCATAGATTCTGAGTGGGGATTCATTGGTTCACATTGATTATGGTAAGACATGTATGATCTCTAAACTCTTGTTTTTATGTTATTTCCTTTTAATTTTTTATTTTATGTTGATTTATGTTGATTGATTAGTTGTGAAAATTTCATCTTTTTTACTTGGCTTGATTTTGAAATCATTCGTTATTGATTGATGAATTTCCTAGATTGCAAAATTTGATTTTTTTCTCTCAGGTGATTTCAAATAATTATCTTAGATTTGATCATCGACTGTTTCTTGTGCTTGTTTTAAAAATTCTCTGAAAGTTTCACTTATAATTCTTACTTTGGAAATGATCCTATGCTGCTCTAATAAGGAAATTAATTTGATTCATTTGAAAATCTTAGTGACTAGACAATGAGTTGAAAAATTAGTACTTAAATATCTTTAAATTCCATAGAAAATTTGAATTAAATATATATATTGTTTTAAAATTGTCTAGGAACAATCAGCATTAGAAATATTAGATAATTCTACTGATTAATTTTTGAAACTGATTTTCAAACTTGCATTGATATTTTCAAAAAAACTCCCCTTGAAATTGATATTTTCAATTTTAAAATTATTTTTGATTATTTATTCAAAAACTGAAATTATTGATTGATTTGAACCATTTTTGTGATTCATCAAAAATATTAATAGATTTATGAATTTGTGAAGAGTTGTGACTATGGTATAATTCATAACTAGAGGGGATGTTATTTTAAATCTCATGATGATTGGACAGGTTTTATAATATCTTTAAATTGGAGCTTATTTCACGACCATCTTCTATATCTACCATATTTCTATCATTCATCATGGTTTTATTTAATTTTGGGAGTTCTAATTACTCTTGGAATTAAAAATAGAATAAAAATAATTAAATAAATAATTTATCCTTTGTATTCACTCCCATTTAAAAGTCCTCGCGATTATGCGTGGGTGAATTACCTTAATTTCTATGTGCTTCCATTCTCACTTAAAAGCCCTTTGGGTTGTGCTTGGATGGAACTCATTAGAGAGGAAAAAGTTAAGTTACTACTAACCCCATTTAAAAGAACTTTGGGCTATGCGTAGTTAGCAAGTGCTTAACACATTTTTGAGCATATTTAAAATCTTCAAAAGTCGTATTCAAATATTCAGTTTTTATTGAACTCTCCTCATTCTATAAATCCATCGTAAACCCATTCATTCCGAAAGTGAAATTTGCTTCTGATTTAAAGATTATTATGATTTTTGTTTGATTAGATGAGTTTTATGATATATATGCTCTCTCTCTTAATCTGAATTTATACTTTAGTCTATGTTCATCACTGCTTCGATTTCTATTATCCTTTTGATGATAACAAAAGGGGGAGAATTGTGAAGATTTTGATTGATGAGTATTTAATCCAAAAATATTTTTAGATTGGAAATTAAATATCTAGGTGCAGAGAATTTCAATTATTTTCCACATATATAGGGAGTTCAGTTGTGGGGGAGCATACAAATAGAGGGAGTAATATATTTCATGTTCAAACACATTCAAAATCTTTTATTTGTTTGTCATCATCAAAAAGGGGAGATTGTTGTATATAACAGTTTTGTATACACAATTATATGATTTTTGTTTGATGATAACAACCAAATATATTTTATTATTGAATGTGTTTGTAACTGTACTGGTATACTATACAACAGATAGGAATATAATATTTCTATTTAAATAAAATACAACTGTACAGAAATTTAAATATTCACACAGTATTTTATTTGAATATTTTATTTTATTTCAATATTTAAACAATACATATTTACAACTCCACTATTTGTATATACATCACTGATACACATTTCAATATATTCAATTTCATACTCATCTTCTCTCTACAACACTTACACTCACATATACAGACACTCTCATTAACTCATACATTGACACTATTATTGTCTTATGTCTTATGTCTTCTGTCTTCATTGTATCTTCACTGTCAGTCCAGTCATCATCTGCTTATCTGTCACATGAAAACACACACACACAGTACATTGCAATAGAAATGAAATTTAATACAAGCAAATAAAAATTTATTTATAAATTTTATTTGCCTCAGAATTTCGGTGTGTTTCTCATCATTTTTCTAGATTTGGTCTGATATGCAGGGACAGGAAAAATTGTTTGATGGCTGCATGTACACACGTGTATAAATATACACGTGTGCACTGCCTTGCCAATCAGCGAGCAACTGAGGAGTAGCCATGTGCACCTTCTCGACTCAGTGCAAATCAGTGTGCAAATGGTCGAGCCAAAAGTGAAAGTCAAACAAATATTCAAACAGCCCAAGTGTCGAGTCAAATGATAGCATGGCACATGTACAAGTGCAGCCTAAACATGGTTCATTTCAAAGCAGCATGGAAATAAAAAATAATATAGCAAGGCAGAAAAATAGAATAGCACAATGAAGTTAAAAACTACTCGACACAGTGCAAGGCAATGTCAAGCTTATCAGTTAAAAGATGTCACAGCAAAACCGAGTTCAAAAATGGACCAGCAAACACAGGTCTTACATGAGAATAGCACAATGAAGATGCCACAGGTTAATACAAGCATGAAAATAGATAAATAAAAGTGCTTGTGCAAATGTACAAGAAGTCAAAGCATGGTTCAAAGCCAAAACAACAAAAATCAGGGTGATCAAATACAAACAGCTCAAGTAACAGCTTCAATAAGAACAAATACATTTTCAAGAAAATCATTCACAAGTTTCCGGTTTAGGTTTTACAAGTTATTAAGTGCCATAATTCACTTTCAAATGTACATGGCACTAAACACAGTGGGGAAGCAAGGAGCATAATGGTGCAACTCAAAGCAGAGTGAATAAAGTTCAAAACAGTTCAAGTTTGTGTACAATGGATCAACACATTGAGTTCAAGTCCAAATGGTACATGATCATAGCATATACTACTCAAATTAGTACAGTGCCAGCAAGTGATGATGGTCGGCCAAGTGTACAAGTGCAGCAAGTTTTATATTGGTACATAGCTCAGCATGATCATAGCAGTTTTAAGTGATAAGAATGGTCGAGCCAATCAAGCACATAAATTCAAGACCATGGAGATGAGGTCAACACAGCAATGCATGGTTCAAAAACAAGACTACAACAAGGTTTCAAGCCAAGTCAGTAATGCAACATTCATATAAAGCAAAACAGCCAGCATTGTTCAAGTGCGCAGAAATGTGTAATGAAACATGTGCAACAATAAGGTTTGAATACAAACTGCAAACAATGGTGCAGCAAGGACTATTCAAATGGTAGTATACAAATATCATGTCAATATCATATACATGGCTACTACATGGATGGTTCAACATTAAAATACCAACTCACACAAGGCAGGTCATCATGAAATGAGTACACAAGAACAAAGGCAATACAAGTATGAAGCTATGGTGTAAGCAAAAATGAATGCCACTAAAATGATCAAATGAAGGGCCAGAAAGATTTTTTTTTCATCAGCATGATTTGGATGAGTTAAATATTTTCATCTTAATATACTCAACACTGAAAAACAAATGGATGTGAAGTATATGGCAAGCATAGTTATCTCTAGAATTGACTTATTTAACCAAAACAGAGATTTTTAAATTTAAAGGAGGAAAATCTGTTTAAAGGCCAAGTTAAAAATCTTGCAATATCAAGGACAAATTCAAAGCAATAAAAACCACACGCAAGATTCCAGAAGATTGAAGAATTCAAACTCAACATCAACAAAGCCGATTAAAATCAAGCCCCAAATATTTTCGTATATATCATTACCAAATCAAATACGAATCAGAGCAATTTTTTAGGATTTCTAATCCTATAAATACACCCACATCATCATCGGCCTTAATCCATCCAAGTTCAAACAAATCAAAGAAAAATTCGATTTGAAATAACATACCAGAGATCGATAGTTGCCTGGAGCGAACAATCCCAAATCAATAAAACAACAAGGGCAACGCAAGAAAACATAGAACCAGCAAATTTAGAAGCCATCGAATTGATTGGGAGGAGTATTCAGAAACCCTAATTCAAAGCGGAGCCGCCATTTCTATTTCTAGAGAGACAAAGGAGACCGGGCTTAAAGTGGTGAAGCAAACTATAAAGAGGCCGACCAATATTACCTAAGGACTTAAAGGAATTAGCTCTTTAAAAAACTTGGGTTTAGTTTTGTTTAGGGTTTAATTGTTTGTTTTATATTTGTTTAAATTTCAATTTGTAATCAAATCTAGAGTTTTCTAATTTGTCTCTAAAACTAGGGAGACGAATTGCGAGATTTGTAATTCGGGGAAATCTGGTTTCAGGGATAGAAACCAATGTAAGGTTTTAGGCGTAGGGTTAAGAACAGTTGGGAGCGAGTGTCGCGGGTTTACAGGGGATTGTAAGCATAGAGATTGTTTTAACTCCTTGTAGAAACCTTGGGGAATGCAGCAGTAGGCAGGGTTTTTTCGAAGATGGGTATATCTGTGTGTTATTTATTTTCTGCATTTACTCTGATTATTATCTGTGTTGTTATTATTTAATTACTCAGTGAAAATCTGCGATAAACCCTATTCACCCCCCCCTCTAGGGTTAATTTAGATCCTATAAGAGCCACTACCCAGTAGAAAAATAAGGGAATTATTATTAGTACTATTGTCGGAGGACCACATCCGGTAGGTCACAGTGCTCGGACTATGGAGCTACATGTTAATGCTACAAAGCCTTTGGACATTGGGGAATGTAGCACCCCTGAAGCAGCAGGTCATGTGAATTAGAAGAAGAAAATGCCAGACAATATTATCTTCCGTGATAGAGAGTCAGAGGGGTGGAGACCCCAATTATTGATTCTTTGGTGATTAAGGCCAACGTCGGCCTAGCCACAGTACGAAAAGTCCTTGTGGACTGCGGGAGTTCCATAAATATTCTATTGAAACGAGCCTATGACCAGATGTGGTTATAGGCGAGAAACTAAGTCGTGCAAAGGCAGGATATACAACTTCAATGGCTTGACTAATGAACTAGTGAGAATGATTGAGTTTCCTACAGAGTTGGGTGAGGGGAACCATAGGCGAGTGAGGATCGATCCCCCTATTTCTTGTGATGGACATAATCTCTTCATAAAACGTCTTCTTGGGCCGACCAACCCTAGCAGAATTTTGAGCTTGCATAGCTCCATGGTGCTTGCTCTTGAAGTTTCCGACCGAAGCTGGAGTCGGAGTAGTAAAGGGAGATCAACTAGCAGGACGAGCGTGCTACTTAGCAGAGTGAAAGGAATTCCGCGTAAAGGAAAACAAGGAGTCCAAAGACAATCCTCCTCCTGTCAAGGAGGTGGCAGCATAGCAAATAAAGAAAACATCCTAGCCAGGACCATACAGCCGCCATCTCAAGGATATTGATCCAAGGGTGGATGAAGAGCCAGGATGTAGAAAGGCGACTCCTAATGAAACTATGTGGAGATTTTGATCGATAGCAAAGACCCAACTAGGGTCTTGAAGATCGGATCCCACTTAGACCCCCTCCGGACGAGGGAGTTGACTGAATTCCTTCGTACAAACCATGACGTAGTTGCTCGGGCCTATGCTGACATGTATGGTATATCACCATCCATCATGACTCATGTGCTCAACATTGACCTGAAGTACGTCCCTGTCAAGCAAAAAAAGCGTATACTCGCCCCGGAGAGGTTGGCAGCTTTGAAAGAAGAGGTTGAAAGACTTAAGAATAATGGGTTCCTTCAAGATGTAACCTTACCCCGGTGGATATATAACCTAGTTCTTGTGAAGAAGGCAAATGAAAAGTGGCGAACATGCATCGACTTCCATATTTGAATAAGGCATGCCCCAAAGACAATTTCCACTTCTTAGGATTTATCAGCTTGTCAATTCAATAGCAAGACATGAACTCCTCTCTTTCATGGATTCTTACTCGTAATATAACCAAATTGTGATGCATGTCCCAGGCCATAAGCATACTAGTTTCATAATGCATCTCGGGATGTATTGCTATGTGGTTATGCCTTTTGGACTGAAGAATGAGGGAGCAACATATCAGTGTTTGGTCAACCAAATGTTCCATGGTTAAGTTGGAAAAACGATGGAGATATATGTAGATTAAGTTGGTCGGCACTCGAGGAATTGAAATTAACCTCGAATGTATTGAAGCAATCAAGGGAATTTAGGAGCCTCGGAAGATCAAAGATGTGCAAAGCTTGGCAGGAAAGGCTGTAGCTTTAGGATATTCATTTCCAAGGCTATAGACATGTGCATTCCCTTCTTCGAATTAATAAAGTGAGGAAAGCGCAACTTCGCTTGGATGCCTGATTGTGTTGAATCTTTTCAGAACTTGCTTTATCATTTAGAGAGGCCGCCTATATTATCTAAGTTAGTTTACCATGAGGACTTGTTCATGTACCTAGCAGTATCTCTACATGCTATCAATTCGGCTTTAGTTGGTGAAGAAGCTCGCATGCAACGACTAGTCTATTATGTGAGAAAGAAGTTGACGGGGGAAGAACGTAATTACCCCAAGATCGAGAAACTCGCTTACAGTTTGTTGATCACCTCGAGAAAGCTCCGTCACTACTTTCAAGCTCACCCTATCGAAGTGTATATCGACCAACCGCTATGACATGTCCTTCAACGACTTAAGGTGTCTAGGAGGTTGCTCAAATGGAACATCGAGCAAAGTCAGTTCGATCTCACCTTCCTTCTGCAAAAGCCTATCCGAGGACAAGCATTGACAGAATTCATAGCTGAATCAGTTCGATCTTGGTTAAGGAACACTGAAGATTCAAAGATATGAAATAACTCAACTGCAGTTTCTCTTTCGCAAAGTGGTTCCTCAACCTACATTTGGTACCTAACTATTTGGAGGATCAAGTGGTCTAACAAATTTTTTAAGACCGCTCTTAACTTTTTATGTGACTTTTTGTACTCAAACCTATTTATGCAACAATCCATCAGAACTTACCAATATACCTTTAAGAACCCAAATCTGTTTCCTTTTGGATCCAAACTCATTTAATTGGATTGTTTCTAAATAGGTTTTCATCTCGTTTATGTTTTAAAAATCCTTTGAAAACATTAGAGTCAAGTTGACCTTTTTCAAAGCAATTTGAAGGATTTTTAAAAACATTAGAGGTCAACTTTTCAAAATCACCTCAAAGCCAAAACCACATTTGTTTCCAACAGAAAATTGGTTTTGCAACAACATACTCAATGATTTTTCTCTATTAGAAAATCTATCCAAAGTTGATTCAAGAAATTGAATTTTAGATTTAAGATTACTATTTTTTATTCGTAAAATTTGAACAACAATTTGCAGTTATCTTCCTCTTTTTAGCATTAGTTTGTTTTAAAACAAAATCTTTGTTTTCAAGCAATTTAATTTTGGCTCGGGACTCAGAAATTTTAGATTCAAAATGTTTTTGCTTTTCAAACTCAAATTTTTTTAGATTCTTTCAATTTATCAATTTTTTTCAAGTTCATTTAAAACTAACTCGGTCTTTAGCAAAAATAAATCTCAACAGATTCATTTTTGTAATTTTTAGTCATCTTAAAATTTTCCAATTCCTTTTGCAAAAAAGTTGTTTTTACAAATTAGTTCATCCTCCTTTTCTTTTAAATTGATGATTTCATTTTCAAACTTTTGAAGATTTTTATTGTGATGGACTAAATCAGTTTTCAAATTGAAACAATTTTTGCAATCAAAGTTTTCTAATTTTCTGACCAGTTTTAAGTATTATTTTCGCTAATCAACTCAATATTTTTAGATTTCATAATTTTATTTTTAGATTTGAAACTATCAAGAGCATTTGCTAAATCATTACAAAGTTGGATTAAATCTTCTTATGAAAAGTCTTCATCGTCTGAAACATCAACTATTGAGTCTTTATCTATAACTCCAGTTAAGCACACATTTGAAATTGAGTTGGCATTTGAAGGTTTTGAGCTCTTGTTGTCTTTTCATCCATACAGTGCATCGAGAGTTTTCCAAATATCCTGTGTAGTTAAATAGTAGGAGATGTGAGTAAGCTGATCTTTACTAAGATAAGAACAAGTAATATGCATAGCACGAGCATTGATAACTTTATTCCTCTTATCTAGCATATCTACCATATTTTAAATAATATCTAATATTTAGAATTAATACATTTTAAAATAGAATTCAATTTTTAATATCCAATTTAAAAAATCTATTAAATTGAAATTAGTTGGAATATTACTGCATTGAATCTCGCTAGACTGACAACTAGAACATTCACGGTTTGAGAGATCTATTCTCTAAAGTTAAAAATCCAGGCTTTGATACCAGTTTTCAGATCTAGATTAACCCTAGAGGGGGGTGAATAGGATTTATTGTAGTTTTAAGGAATATAAAAATTATCACAGCACGGATAATAGCAGAGTAAACAAATGTGGAAAGTAAATAACATAGATTTTACCTAGCTTCGGGAAACCCTGCGTACTGATGCATTCTGCAAGGTTTCTACAAGTATTAAAACGATCTCTACCCTTACAAATTCCCTGTAAACTCGCGACACTCCCTCCCAACTGTTCTAATCCTATGCTCAAAACTCTACACCGGTCTTTATCCCCCAAATCATATTTTGCTCGAATTACAAACTCGTAACTCGTAAACCCTAGCTTAAAGTAAATTAGAAAACTATAGAACATTTACAAAAAAACTTAAAATAAAAATATAAAAACCAAAAACCCCTTTTCAAATTCCAAGTAAAATGGCCGGTCCCTTTTTATTTTCTTTCACTTCATATATCGACTTTCCTTTGCTCCTCAATGGTGACCAAATTAAACAATTAGGGTTTTGCCCTTTTGTCCAAATCGAGACATAAAATCTCTCTGATTGAAATTGATTCTTCGATGGTTTCATATGCTTGTCCACTGGTCGGCAATTTGACTTTGCTTAATCGAAAACGTTGAAAAATATTCGTGAGTTTCTCTGATTTAATCTCTGTTATTCTTTAATTGACTGCTTTATTTTTTGATGATGATAGCCTATAATGAACGATGTATTATATACGGTGTAGAAACCCTAAAATCTCTCCGATTTCAGGAATTGATTTGGTATTGATTGTTGCTTGGTTCTTCCGTGATTGCTGCATGATGAATTGCCATTGATACGTACTTGATTTCTGGAAACTTGATTGAAATTCTTGCCCATGAAATTTGCATATGGTTTTTTGGAAACATGAAATGTTCTTTCCAAAAACAACATGTCATTTTCTTGGAAGATCTTAAAACCGTGAAAGCTCTCTCAAAAAACAAAAACCTCGCTTTCATTGATAAATTGTTTTGTGAATTTCCAAAAATAGAAGTGTTCTTACCATATATGCTGGATTGCATTATTGAAAAGATCTTATTGCCAATTTTAATCCATGCAAATTTTCTGAGAAACACATTCATGTTGTTTGCCGAGAATAAACATTGTTTTATGTTCCATTTTTAAACCAGTCAATTTTAAAAGAAAATTCTCTTTTCTTTTATATCAATTCGAAGCTGCAAATATTTCTTTGGAGCTATTATATACATCCTCCTTGTAAATTGTCCAGTGGAATGACTTCATCATCCTTGTTTTGTTCGGTATTCATTCTTCAAACTGACATATATATATATATATACACACACATCCGTTTATACGTATACATACACACACACACACACACACATATATATATAGAGCTATATGTTGATTTTGACGAAAACTGATCGAAACGGGCGAATCGGCTTACGATACATATCCCATTGTGTTCGGAGTGGGGGTGAAACGTTATGGACGACAGGCGGTGGGCCTCGTTTAGAGGTCGTATGTAAAAGTCAACCTTTTGAAATAAAATAATTAAATAAATAAAAAAAATACCCTCTCCCCTCTTCTATACCTACGACCAGGCCCCCCCTGATTTCATTTCGAACGGAAGGATAAAAAAAATGGCCGAAGCCTCTCTCGTCGATGCCGCCCCAGGTGGCGTCGCACCACCGCCACCCCCCCTCCGTCCGTGCTCTTCCTCCACCTCCCCTTCTTCCCCTCCGCTTCTTCCTCCTCTTCTATCGAGCCTCGCGCCCCCCTAAGGCCACCGCACCCATCGTGGCCCCCACCTCCGATCGAGAACTGCGCCACCCATCTCAGCCGCGCATCCCCACCACCGACCAGACCCCACGCAGCACCCCTCCGCCCTCCGACGCGCCACGAATACCCCCCCCCCCCCTTCTGATTTCCGACTGTAAGTTTTCTCCTTTGTTATTTATGTTTATTTAAGTCAGTTTATTTCAGAAATTTATAGAAAAGTTTGATTTTTATTTATTTATTTATAGAAAGTTATGATTTTTAAAAATAGAAAAGATTAGATTTTTTTGAAATTGAAAACGCGAAATCTTTATATTTGAAAAGGAGATTTTTATATATTGAATAGCGAAGTAAAAATTCAATTTTTATATATTGAATAGCGAAGTAAAAATTCGATTTTTATATATTGAATAGCAAAGTAAAAAAATCGATTTTTATATATTGAATAACAAAGTAAAAATTCGATTTTTATATATTGAATAGCGAAGTAAAAATTCGATTTTTATATATTGAATAGCGAAGTAAAAATTCGATTTTTATATATTGAATAGCGAAGTAAAAATTCGATTTTTATATATTGAATAGCGAAGTAAAAATTCGATTTTTATATATTGAATAGCGAAGTAAAAATTCGATTTTTATATATTGAATAGCGAAGTAAAAATTCGATTTTTATATATTGAATAGCGAAGTAAAAATTCGATTTTTATATATTGAATAGCAAAGTAAAAATTCGATTTTTATATATTGAATAGCGAAGTAAAAATTCGATTTTTATATATTGAATAGCAAAGTAAAAATTCGATTTTTACATATGTAGTGGCTACGGGCAACGAAAGTGACGAAAGGCGAGAACGGCGAAGATTTCTATAAATGAAGTGTCGTGAAGTTGGGATAGCTATCAGTGAGAACTTCTCACTCTTCAATTTCTTTTTCTAGTTATATATATACTAGGATGCAGACGGTGTTTAGTAGCACCCGACACCCGTCATCCACAGACCATGGATGGCTTGTTTGTTTAATTGTTTGGTTGTGTAGTTGGTTAGATTATTTGGTTTGAATTGAATTGTTTGGTGAAATGAAATTGATTTGATTGATGTGTGAATGGCGTGGGCCTTTACTAGACCGGGGATAAGGCTAGGCCTTGTCCCGTTTCTAGTATCGTGCCGTTATACCGCCGAAATTTTCTAAAAATAAGTTAGAAAAATAAAGATAACATTTTATTTAGTAAATGAACTGAATAAAAATTCATGTGTTAAAATAAAATATTTTATCGTTAAAAAAAATATAATTTTTAACGTGAATGTGAATAAATAAATATTCATTTACAAACCGGACGGTTTGTTTATGTACACCTATTTGAAGGACATTGATGGGGACGATAAATTTTACACATCGCCCAACTGCACAAATAAAATCTGTGTTTGATTGTTTGAAACCCCACACGGGTATTGGGATGATATTTGACGTACACTAATCCCGATTGTTTAGTTGTATGTCGATCGATTGATTGACAGACTGTTATAAGCGTCGAATATTTATATTTGATGCATATACAGTGTAGAATGCACTTTGGATGATGGTTGATTATTCATCGTTGTTATTGTATACATGTGTTGTAGAAAATCCATATAATTAACATTATATGGTAATTGATTGGGCCTCATTCCAGTTTTAAAATAGAAATATTTGAAAAAGAAATATTTGAAATATAATATTTGAAAATAGGAATATATGAAGCCGTATTGATTAGATTGACGCCATTTTGACGTGAACGATATTTATATCGATTTTATTCATTCTTCAATGAATATTGAATAGATTTGAAATTCGAACTATATTGAAATGAATTGAAATTAGAATAATATTTAAAGTGAATGGAAATTCGAATTAAACTGAATTGATTTGAAATTCGAAATACACTGAAATGATTTGAAATTGAATAGAAATGAATTCGAACTGAAATTGAATATAAATGAATTCGAATTGAAATTGAATATAAATGAATTCGAATTGAAATTGAATATAAATGAATTCGAATTGAAATTGAATTGAAATCGAACTGAAATTGAATTAGAAATCAATTTGAATTGAAATCAATTTTAAATGAATTTAAAATGAATTTAAATTGGAATATTCAATTTTGATTTGAAATTGAATATGAAGTTGAAACCGTTTTGAAAATGAACTTAAAAACGATTTATAAAGCACGTTTTGAATTGAAATCGACGAAGTATATATTATATATATAATATAATGGCCTGAATAGAACACGCCGCGCCGCGGCAGTTCGCGAATTTCGACCATTAACTTCGAACGGACATTACGGGAGATCCGACCGTCGGATTCTCCTAAAACCGGAACCGTTGGGTTCGTATCGAAAAGAGCTTTCTAACGAATATTAGAAATTTGAAATCTAACGGTTGGATTTGGAATTATGTCCAAATCAAATTTGAAAAAGGTCGTTGTAAGTGCAGTTCGATGGCCATTGGTGGTAATCGACTGTACGGGCCTTGATAAAATCATTAAAAATATCAATAATTTGTGTAAAACCATAAGAAATGATTTGTGAAGAATTGGGATGGAAAACTCCATATTTGAAAAGATAAAAATAGATTTTTATCGAAATGAACTAGTTTTGAACTAGAATTATAATTCTATTTGTTTTTAAATAAATAAATTGACTTTGAAATGGTTTTGAAAATAACCAGAATTTCCAATGATTGCATTGGAATGGATTTGAATCGAAATTGTCTTCGGAATATTTCGATGTTGGATTTCGTGATTATACAGATGTTGCTATGGAAATTTGAAAGATATAGATATATATATATCGTTATTTCCAATACGATATATGTTGGTCGTAGAATCTGATATTGAATATAAGCCGATATATATTTTCTATTCAGAACCTTGTATTTAATATCAAATGTGATTTGGGTTTGTCGTGAATGGTGTCTTCATTAACACTGTTCTTAAGCCCAGTTGAGAAAAGATTAAATCTTTTTATTTAGATTTAATGAAGTGTACCAATTAAATAATATTTAATTGGAATTGAATTCGAATTGATTTTTGGGTTTATCGTGAACAGTGTTTTTAAATAACACTTGTTCTTTAACCCGATAATTAATGTGATGTGATTTTTGGTTTATCGTGAACCTTGTTTTAAATGACACTGATTCTTTAACCCAGTCACAGATTAAAACTAAGTGGAGTTTTAATGAATCTTTAATTAGATTGAAATAATCGAGAATGGAGTATCACCAGTTTTGCTCCAGGCGTTAGTCAAATCTTTAATTAGATTTGAACGTGAAATGGTAATTGAATTTACCGATAACACCGTGGTGTTAGATACGAAGTAAGACCCGTTTTACTTCATGGGATGAATAGGTTGGGATTGGGAAATTAAAACCAATGATTACTTTGGTAAGGTTCGTTAATCTCGACTAGTTGAATCGAAATTCAAAAGGAGATCAGAGAATAAATTCAAGGAATTTATCTTGGATAAAATTAATGGGAACATTTCCCTATGAATGTGAAATTTAGAAACTAACTGTCGGTTAGCTAAGCAGAATTGTTTTCTTAATATTGATCTGATGTTGGTTTTGGCCTTCGGGGTTAATATTTGGGGAATTATTCTCTTGATTAATTTACGGTTAGTGACTGATGAATTGGAATGAGGCGTATGTTGTGTTTGTGTAACACTTATTTAAAATATACGCGAGTTATTCGGAAAGACCGGGTTTATCCCATTCTGAATAACTGATACGACGATAAGTCGAAGATGAAGACGGTGGTTGAAGACCGGAAGTCTTCACATCGTTTGGGTGATTACTGATGATCTTGATTGGGCTGTACACCCAAGATGAGGGAATCAATCGGTGGTCGTCCAGATGTGCTTGGAGATCGATGGATATGCGAGGAAAGTGCCTCCGGTTTCGTTCAGACCCAGAACGGACTTGTAAATGGACTGTGTGCCTGACATTGGATTTCATTCTGTGTAACTGATATCGTTTGCATAGAGTGGTTTGCCTGTGTGGCATGCTAAGATGCAATTGATCGAGGCTTCTGTTGAAAAGCAAAGTCTTGTGGTTACGATCAAAGCACAACCTGTGTGGCACAGCTTTGTGTAACGTGAATTCGCGAGCCTCGCACCCCGGTTGTGAACCAAAAACGGGAGAGGACATCAGGGAGGGCATGCGTTTCTTTCTAGCTAGGGTGGTGTCAGTGACCTACCAGCCCTGAAATTTATATACTTTTCACCTGTGTGGTTGTTGCTGTTGCGAGGTGCCTCGGTTTGATCGGACGATCCGGGTCCGATGGGGTCATTCGTTGGCTCATTTACGCCCCAAAGGGCAGGGAAATGCATGTTCAGGCATTTTAATCCACATTGGTGGACCGGCCCTGACGATCCAAGGGTCACTCGAGCTCTGATCCTGAGGGGCGGGCTAGAGCGTCTCGAATCGGTTGAGGACTATCTTTTGCCTCGGTTCATAGATGGAAATCCAATTTCCAAATACGTGACACTTGCGGTTTTAATTGTAGAACTAGTATGGCGACATGATATATGGTACCCATGCCGCCTATGATTGATACTTATGATTTGAAGTTGTTTTATACACTATGCACTTATAATAGTATCAAATGATTTGTTTTAAAACGTATCAAGCATTCTTTGGCTGTTATAAGGGAAAACCCTATCCCCCGGCTTGCGTTGCATTGTGTGATAGGACCTGGGTCTTATAACAGCTTCATTTTCTTTATTTAGCATTACGCTGTTTGTTTTATGCACTGGTGTTCTTGGGAGGAAACCCGTTCCGTGTTATACGCCGTGGTCCCTTGATTTTCCTAACTTTAAAATAAAGATTTATAACTGTTTTAGTTCTCACACCAGTCCCATGACTGACCTGGAGTTTATTGTTTTAACCTAAACTTTGGGTGCCCTTATTTTGACACGGGCAGCTAGTAGTTTTGGTTTTGCAGATTTATTTCACAGGATCCTGGTTTACAGCTGGAACGATATCCGGAAAGCTTTGTATCCGTATATCCCTTCTAGTTGTGTATTGTATTATTTTCCGCTGCGATGTATTTAAATGTAATTTAAATCTCTGATATTTCTGTGTAATATTCATTTATACTCTGTATATTCTTGTAATCTGATGCATTGTTGTAATATACTATGAAATGTTCTTCTGTCTGCGTTCTGTTTTGTCGTGTTCTCAAAATAATCAGGCTTTTCGAACGGTCTAGATCGGTTTAGCGACTGGTTCGGACCGAGCGAAATTCTTTTTCGTCACATTCTGCTTGGAAATGAGTCCGAGTTTTCGAGAAACGGAGTCCGTATGAGAGAGATATAGCCCTCCGAAGTTTCAGAAAATTTCAGAATCGAAAACAGCTCGAAAATTCGAATTCAAACCCAGAAGCGGGCTGGGCAGGAAATTTCCCGCCCAGGACCCAGGTCGACTGGGTGGTCAACTGGGTAGTTGACCTCCCTAGGGCCAGGTCGACCATAGTGTTGACCTGGGGGGGACCAGGTCGACCATAGTGTCGACCTGGGGGTCGACCTGCTCCCGAAACCCACTTTCTAAACCTGATGCATTCTGATGTATTTAGACTCGTTTTCTGTCTACATTCGTCCGCCTAATCCTATTTAAACACCCCCAAACCTCACTTTCTCTCCACACCATTTCATTCTACCTATGCTCTGCCTCTGTTCTAATTAAAATAAAAAAATGGCGTCGCTACTCTGCTGAAATATGAACTGGAACTAGGACTAAAGCATCTTCTTCCAAACTGATTGAAATTAAAAGAGAACAACTGCAACTCTTCTTCTTCTTTAATCCAATCAAGGCAAGTACAGTTATTTTCCGCTATAAACGTTAATTATGATTGTGACATGAACTGTAATCTGAATTTGAGGTTATGTCTGTTCTGTTCTGTTCTGATCTATTTTATTCTGCATCTCTTTCTTCTTTCTGTTCTATAGCCAGGCTACCACGAGCCTGCGCCAAATCTCATAAGAGATTAACGCACGAACGTTAAACTTTGGGACAAATAATGAATGATGGCATAAATGGGATATGGCTAATATGTGACTGATTTAAGAAAAAGGACATAGGTTGTAAACTAGATTTAGATCTATGCATATTCTGTGAATTGGAAGAAGAGGAATCATGGTATGTTAACATCTGACTTGAGACATTGACATAACACATATTTTGAATTGAGATCTATTATAATTTAAAGTTCTAGATTGCTGGGCATATTGTTTATATAACAATTCATGATTTGGGGATAAAAAGAGAATATGACTTAGGTGTGAAGGTTTATATTAAGATTTGATAACTATTAAATGTGAATAACACCTAAGTGGGAGATTTTTGAATATATGACGTGCATTGAAATCGATGGCTATATTTGGTATAATTTATACATGAATATTTTGTACTTGGAAAGTTTAACTAAATTTGGGACATGTGTTATATGGTAAATTATGACCATAATCTGTGCCATATAAATTCAATGCAAACGCAAGGTATATGATCATATTAGGAATCATGACAACTATATAGGCATGCAAACTTAGGCCAAATTTACAATTAGGCAAGATATGTTGATGAAACTTTAAGGAATGATTAAATCTGTTATACTGCCTAATCTGCTAGTTCTGTTATATTGCCTAATTTGCTAGTTCTGCTATATTGCCTAATCTGCTAGATCTGTTCATCTGCTAAATCTGTCATCTGCTAAGTCTGCTGAAAATGCCTAATCTATTATATATTAAATCTGCTAAATTGCTTAATCTGCTAAATCCGTTAAGTCGCCTAATCTGCGAAATCTGTTATCTGCTATATCTGTTGAGTAGATATATTTGTTATTGACATAATCTGAATTGGCTATTGTTATGAATAATTGACATGTATATTAGGCATGGGCAAAAATGGTAAATTACTAATTAATTGGCCGCAAAGATAAACATGGCTAACTCGAGGTTAGAATGAGTTTACGGCGTAATTCTGCCCGGAACCTCCCGGCACATCCAGTGGCCGCAAACAATAGGTTCTAATGTGAGAAGTTAGTCATAACGTGCTTGAAACCCGAGGTTAGACTCAGTTTGTGGCAGAAACCTGCCCGGAACCAACCGGCCTAACCAGTAGCCGCAAACGGTCAGTCTAATGTGAGAGGTCTGAACATTAATATTTAATTAATGAAAATCTAGATAAATATGATGGGTGGATAGGGTTAAACCAACTAGACTGATGAAATTAATAAACCCATTTCATGAATCTGTAGGCCTAATAAAAAGTTAGACAATCTGTAAGTCTGTTAATCTGTAACCGGTTAATCTGTAAGTCTGTTAAATCCGTATATCTGATCCGTTGGTCTAAAAACTTGTCTAATATGTGAACTAGTTGATCTGAATTCTGTATGTCTGAACATGTAAACAAGTTAATCTGAAATCTGTTAGTCTGGGGACACAAGGTTAGGAGGGAAATTACTTGTGTCATCTGTTGTTTGGGACCCATATTAGTCAGTAACCCTTTCTGGTATCAAAACTTTGACCCAACAGTAGGTAGGGTCCGGGCACGCTTACTGAACTAATTATAAGTGGTTCATTCTGATAATGGCGAGGGGTGTTGATGGTGCGTTCCAACCGGGTCATGTGCGTGCATGGATCCCAGCCTGCCTCTGTGGATGTACGACGTCGTGACATCTGTAAGTAGGTCTGTGCCAATTGGTTGTCACTTTAGGGAGTGATACACCCTACTGTGGGTCCGACACAGGGTATTTATGTTTAGGGAGCTGATCGCTTGGGGTAGGGTTTTATGGTACACTTAGTTCTGTCTGTTTCTGTTGGTACCGTATGTTTCTGTTGGGTGGCAACACCTGTCTGCGTGGTACCGTCTGTTCGGGTGGTAAAGGCCCATTTACTAGTGTACACCTAATTCTACATTCTGTTTCTGTAGGGATTAATCTGTCTGTTTCTGTTCGGGTGGTAAAGGCCCATTATTAATATTCTGTTTCTGCCTGTTTCTGTTCGGGTGGTAAAGGCCCATTATTAGCGTTCTGTTTCTGTGGAAATTATTATGTTCCTGTTTCTGCTTCAGTTTAGACATTAGGGTGACAGCTAATCTTGTATACCAGTATTAGTGCAGAGAAGTGAAAAGCAAAAGCTTATATCATTCTGTTCTTTTTCTGTTTAACCTAAGTATATATGCTACTCCTGTTACTGTTATCCCGCATCCAGTTTTATTTTCATGTCATTATTATTATTATATGTTCATATGCTGAAAGTCACTGGACTTGCCAGACTTTATGTCTGACCTTGCTTGTTTTCGCCCCTTTTTCTTCCGTTTCTCCCCCCTAGGTTTTCCAAGGAGGGAATACTTTAGCTTGATCCGGATTTCTTCTGCTTGAAGTAATCAGAGTGCTTAAAGTATGGCTTGACTCTTTGTGGCAGCTTCTGTGGAGATTATGACTTTAAAAGTTTTGTACTCTGATGATTTTCTGAACAAGACTGATATTTATGTACTTGAGTTTTTGGTAAAGATGTAACCAAACTGATTTCTGTTTTCCGCTGTAATAAAGTTATAATTTCTCAAGTATTATTTATCTGTCTTGTAAATTTCTGTTCTGTCCACTAAAATGCTCCACCAAAGTTAAGGCATTCCCTTTGTGAGTGACCTTAATGGAGGTGGGGTGTTACACTTGGTATCAGAGCTGAAGGTTACCAGACTGGGTAAAATTTTTGAAAACTATTTTCAAAAAGGTTTTAAAAGGAAGTATTTTCAAAAATAAAGTTTGTTTTGAAAAACATAATCCCCAAAGAGCCATATATCTTTCCTTCGGTCCTTTTTGTATTGAATCTTTCCTTTTTCGTTTCAGCATGTCTAAAGCATCTGAGATACCAGAGGGTGTTCATGTACCCGGTTGGTTTCGTCAATATCTTGAGGCTAGGACCGCTACCGTATGCCCAGCAAATGATCCCCCTCCTCCACCCCTTCCTCTTGCAATTGCTTTCTCAAAGATCTGTAAAGATTTTAGGGGCATGGGTGGAAAGGATTTCAAGGGAACTGAATCATTCGTAGAAGCAAGGAACTAGCTCAAGAAAACTGAGGATCTGTTCGTTATCTTCGAGGTGGACGATAGGCAGAAGGTACAATTGGAAGTATGGTTGCTCAAGGACGAAGCTTCCTACTGGTGGGAAATCACTAACGCTGAGAGGCCGGTTGAAACATGGATGGATTTCAGAACAAGGTTTGAGACGAAATTCCTCTCGCAAGCTGAACGAAGTCTACAACTGGAAAAGTTCTTATCTCTTGAGCAAGGAAGTATGACGGTCAGGGAATACGTCAATCAGTTCAACCAACTGGCTAGATTCGGACTGGATTTAGTCAACACCCAGCATAAAAAGGCTCTCTGCTTTGTTAAAGGATTGAACGAGCCACTGCACAGCCTAGCCATGACTCATGTACCCATGGGAGCGACTTACGAGAGATTGGTGGATATGGCACTACTGCATGAGGAAGACAATGGCAAGAAAGAGGCAAAGAAGGAAGAACCACAGAACAAGAAAGCATGGCCCAAAAAGGAAACACAAAAGAAGGGTGAAAAGTCTGAAGATAAGAAGGAGAAAAAGTGCTTTACTTGTGGAAGCTCGACTCATCTGAACAAGGATTGCAGAAAAAGAAAGGGCACTTGCTTCAACTGTGGTGAGATGGGACACTTCACTAGGGACTATCCGAAGAAACGAGGGCAAGGGCAGAGGGCAGGACCAACTTCTGGAAGGCAGGCAAACACTCTCGAGGCTAGTAGATAGGATAGAAATAGGAAAACTTTCTGTAGGAGGTTTAATTTCTTTATCTGATTGTTGAGTTGAAACTCTTTCTGATTCTGGCATTTTGATTCTGTAACCGATACTCTGCACTTTAATACTAGTATTGTTTTTGATTCCACTGTAGGCTCAAACCCATAAGGGTTATGACTCATCTGCTTGTGATAGATTGGGGTTTGAGAGATATCTGTGTTAGGCGTCAAGAAGTACGCATACATTCTGGGTTTTATCATGCTTAGTTTTCTAAGAATCATTCGATAATCTGATCTGTACTAGTAGTCTGTAAGCATCTGGATATTTCTGAAAAGGTTAAGATTTCCAGTTTTGACATTGTCTAAAGAGGGTAATCCTCTGGGCATCATTCTGATGTTGATCTCGGTCTTCGGGGCGGATACTTAGGGAATTTGTCTCTCAACCAAGGTCTAATGGAAACCAAGTTTCTGTTTTATCTGTACTCGCTTCCATCATTCGATTGTATCCTATCGATCGAGTCTTCGACCTATAGGTAGGAATCCTATGGATGTAAACATGTGTTTGAGACATGTTATGTTTGATGGTTGCAAGTGGATGCAAGTGGTTGCTAGTGGTTGCTCGTGGATGCATATACACACACTAGGCACTAGATCGGCTCGAAAACACTCTCATACTGCATATGGATGTGTGAGCATTTTCAATTTTTGTGGATGAAAAATGGTTGACTCATCACATGGATGTTGCATTTGGATGAATGATTGCACACACATTTAGAAACAATATGTATCAAATAGGGAGAGTGCATACATGTTGGACTCATGACACTGACATAGTTCGCATTAAGGAGGTCAACTGAATCAGTGGACCGCCTGATCTTTGCATTAGATAAGGAATATATACACACACTTTTGCATATGTTCATACAACATTAGAAGTTTTCTAAGGACAATGGATGCTTGTGGATGATGGTTGAGTAGATGGATGACTGGATGGTAGGACACATTCTTCTCAACTTGAAGATTTCGGGGACGAAATCCTTTAAGGAGGGGAGAATGTAACACCCCGTATTTTCTGTAATCGTATAAGTAACAAATCAGAGAATAATTAATTTTTAAAATAAGAATCAAGGGAAACGGGTTGCGCCATTGCATTTGTCTCGAAATTCTGCTTGGAAACGAGTCCGAGTTTTCGAGAAACGGAGTCCGTATGAGGGAGATATGGCCCTCCGAAGTTTCAGAAAATTTCAGAATCGAAAACAGCTCGAAAATTCGAATTCAAATTCGAATTCAAACCCAGAAGCGGGCTGGGCGGAAAATTTCCCGCCCAGGACCCAGGTCGACAGGGTGGTCGACTGGGTAGTCGACCTCCCCAGGGCCAGGTCGACCATAGTGTCGACCTGGGGGGGGACCAGGTCGACCATAGTGTCGACCTAGGGGTCGACCTGCTCCCGAAACCCACTTTCTGAACCTGATGCATTTTGATGTATTTAGACTCGTTTTCTGTCTAGATTCGTCCGCCTAATCCAATTTAAACACCCCCAGACCTCATTTTCTCTCCACACCATTTCATTCTACCTATGCTCTGCCTCTGTTCTAATTAAAATAAAAAAATGGCGTCGCTACTCTGCTGAAATATGAACTGGAACTAGGACTAAAGCATCTTCTTCCAAATTGATTGAAATTAAAAGAGAACAACTGCAACTCTTCTTCTTCTTTAATCCAATCAAGGAAAGTACAGTTATTTTCCGCTATAAACGTTAATTATGATTGTGACATGAACTGTAAATCTGAATTTGAGGTTATGTCTGTTCTGTTCTGTTCTGATCTATTTTATTCTGCATCTCTTTCTTCTTTCTGTTCTATAGCCAGGCTACCACGAGCCTGCGCCAAATCTCATAAGAGATTAACGCACGAACGTTAAACTTTGGGACAAATAATGAATGATGGCATAAATGGGATATGGCTAATCTGTGACTGATTTAAGAAAAAGGACATAGGTTGTAAACTAGATTTAGATCTATGCATATTCTGTGAATTTGAAGAAGAGGAATCATGGTATGTTAACATCTGACTTGAGACATTGACATAACACATACTTTGAATTGAGATATGTTATAATTTAAAGTTCTAGATTGTTGGGCATATTGTTTATATAACAATTCATGATTTGGGGATAAAAAGAGAATATGAGTTAGGTGTGAAGGTTTATATTAAGATTTGATAACTATTAAATGTGAATAACACCTAAGTGGGAGATTTTTGAATATATGACGTGCATTGAAATCGATGGCTATATTTGGTATAATTTATATGTGAATATTTTGTACTAGGCAAGTTTAACTAAATTTGGGACATGTGTTATATGGTAAATTATGACCATAATCTGTGCCATGTAAATTCAATGCAAATGCGAGGTATATGATCATATTAGGAATCATGACAACTATTTAGGCATGCAAACTTAGGCCAAATTTACAATTAGGCAAGATATGTTGATGAAACTTTAAGGAATGATTAAATCTGTTGTACTGCCTAATCTGCTAGTTCTGTTATATTGCCTAATTTGCTAGTTCAGCTATATTGCCTAATCTGCTAGATCTGTTCATCTGCTAAGTCTGCTGAAAATGCCTAATCTGTTATATATTAAATCTGCTAAATTGCTTAATCTGCTAAATCCGTTAAGTCGCCTAATCTGCGAACTCTGTTATCTGCTATATCTGTTGAGTAGATATATTTAGTCTGTTATTGACATAATCTGAATTGGCTATTGTTATGAATAATTGACATGTATATTAGGCATGGGCGAAAATGGTAAATTACTAATTAATTGGCCGCAAAGATAAACATGGCTAACTCGAGGTTAGAATGAGTTTGCGGCGTAATTCTGCCCGGAACCGCCCGGCACATCCAATGGCCGCAAACAATAGGTTCTAATGTGAGAAGTTAGTCATAACGTGCTTGAAACCCGAGGTTAGACTCAGTTTGTGGCAGAAACCTGCCCGGAACCAACCGGCCTAACCAGTAGCCACAAACGGTCAGTCTAATGTGAGAGGTCTGGGTATTAATATTTAATTAATGAAAATCGGGATAAATATGATGGGTGGATAGGGTTAAACCAAATAGACTGATGAAATTAATAAACCCATTTCATGAATCTGTAGGCCCAATACAAAGTTAGACAATCTGTAAGTCTGTTAATCTGTAACTGGTTAATCTGTAAGTCTGTTAAATCCGTATATCTGATCCGTTGGTCTAAAAACTTGTCTAATATGTGAACTGGTTGATCTGAATTCTGTATGTCTGAACTTGTAAACAAGTTAATCTGAAATCTGTTAGTCTGGGGACACAAGGTTAGGAGGGAAATTACTTGTGTCATCTGTTGTTTGGGACCCATATTAGTCAGTAACCCTTTCTGGTATCAAAACTTTGACCCAACAGTAGGTAGGGTCCGGGCACGCTTACTGAACTAATTATAAGTGGTTCATTCTGATAATGGCGAGGGGTGTTGATGGTGCGTTCCAACCGGGTCATGTGCGTGCATGGATCCCAGCCTTCCTCTGTGGATGTAAGACGCCGTGACATCTGTAAGTAGGTCTGTGCCAATTGGTTGTCACTTTAGGGAGTGATACACCCTACTGTTGGGGCCGACACAGGGTATTTATGTTTAGGGAGCTGATCGCTTGGGGTAGGATTTTATGGTACACTTAGTTCTGTCTGTTTCTGTTGGTACCGTCTGTTTCTGTTGGGTGGCAACACCTGTCTGCGTGGTACCGTCTGTTCGGGTGGTAAAGGCCCATTTACTACTGTACACCTAATTCTACATTCTGTTTCCATAGGGATTAATCTGTCTATTTCTGTTCGGGTAGTAAAGGCCCATTATTAATATTCTGTTTCTGTCTGTTTCTGTTCGGGTGGTAAAGGCCCATTATTAGCGTTCTGTTTCTGTGGAAATTATTATGTTCCTGTTTCTGCTTCAGTTTAGACATTAGGGTGACACCTAATCCTGTATACTAGTATTAGTGTAGAGAAGTGAAAAGCAAAAGCTTACATCATTCTGTTCTTTTTCTGTTTAACCTAAGTATATCTGCTACTCCTGTTACTGTTATCCCGCATCCAGTTTTATTTTCATGTCATTATTATTATTATATGTTCATATGCTGAAAGTCACTGGACTTGCCAGACTTTATGTCTGATTTTGCTTGTTTTCGCCCCTTTTTCTTCCATTTCTCCCCCCCAGGTTTTCCAAGGAGGGAATACTTTAGATTGATCCGGATTTCTTCTGCTTGAAGTACTCAGAGTGCTTAAAGTATGACTTGACTCTTTGTGGCAGCTTCTGTGGGGATTATGACTTTAAAAGTTTTGTACTCTGATGATTTTCTGAACAAGACTGATATTTATGTACTTGAGTTTTTGGTAAAGATGTAACCAAACTGATTTCTGTTTTCCGCTGTAATAAAGTTATAATTTCTCAAGTATTGTTTATCTGTCTTGTAAATTTCTGTTCTGTCCACTAAAATGCTCCACCAAAGTTAAGGCACTCCCTTTGTGAGTGACCTTAATGGAGGTGGGGTGTTACAGTTGGGATTGTACTCCTCTGGCTCGGGGGAGACGGAAGAGGAACTTGAGTTGCCCTCAATAAATTTTCCTTTAGCCTGACGCCTAGCAGCGTCCGCATCCTCCTTTTGCATCTTTCGACCCTCGACTAGGAATTAAGGTTCGTTATCCCGAAGAAACCTTTTTATGAGCATCCACATCTCCACCTCCAAAAGTCGCTTTTGTCCTCGACTAATTTGGCCCAGGTGTTAGCTAAAGTGTAAGGATAATCTATCCAGGATATATCTCGGTGGCGAAGGACCTTAACAAATAAATACATAATCATCAGCGCAGTATCATCTACAGCCGACTTGGCTTCTCAAGCTCTTTCTTCAACCCTTGAATTTCAACATCATGTTGGAGCTGAAAGTTGGAAGTGGACTTCGAAGCCATATTGGCGTTGTCTTCAGCTGACTTTTCCCTTTTTCCAGCCTTATCCAATTTAGCCTTCAGATCAACATTCTTCTTTTCAAGGGAAGTCTTCTCAACCTCCTTAAGGATAAAAGAACACTTTGGGTTGGTATTTTCGATTGTATTCAGATTAACATTCTTCTTTTCAAGGGAAGTCTTCTCAACCTCCTTAAGGATAAAAGAACACCTTAGGTTGGTATTTTCAGTTGTAACATGCTTGCACTCCTCCTTGATGGTCATTATTTCCTTACTGGTAACATCAAGCTCTCTGTGAAAACGGTCTTCCGAATCAGCATTCTGCTTCTTGTATTTCTCGGACTTCACATTTGTTGTTTCTAGTTTAGCTTGCTCCTCAGTATTTTCTTTCTCAACAGAGTCCAAGGTTGATTTATCATAGTCCCATAATTGCTTCTGGTTGTCCAAGTTCAGTTTCAGGCCCCTGATGACTTCAGATAACTTGCGGGCATATTTACATGTTTCCTGATACTACCTGTAGATGAAGTCATCTCCTTCTTAACATTATTTTACCAATCTTCGGGCACTAATTGGAGAGTGGGCACAAAGTTTATATGTTCAAGTTAATAGAGAGAGAATGGTTTCTTTAAAATTTGCATCCGTCTAGTATTTGATGGCTCTAACGTGGTTGGATAAAATGCTGAGATATCTTGGGAATTATGCATTACTTGAGTTGGCGAAGATTTTTCTGGGGTCTTATCTTTGGACGACGAAGGTATTTAAGGAAAATAATCCTTTCGATGAGTTTCTTTCGGAGGAACTGAGGCCTTGCCTAGTGACCGATCACCCCCTCGAGGATATTGACGACTCTTCGACTTGTCGGTATCCTACCAGATCGGGATGCGCAATCGGGACTGAGAACATAACTTGTTTGAGTAATGACACTTATTTTCCTTATCTTTCTCCTTCCAATCTAGGTTGCCTCCATATTATTGCTTCAAATGTAATAACCCGGAAATCTGAGCCAATTTAAAATTTTTATTTTGGCAATTTTGATGAATTTTGAATATTTAAAATGAATTATTTTAAATAATAATGACGAGAAATTTATTTTGTATAGAATTAGAATGTATATATATATTTATATAGATCGTCGTTAGAATATAAATATTTATTTTTAATTATAAAAGGAATTGAAAATGGTGCGGTAGTTCGAAATTTCGATTTCAAAGTTTAAATGAAAGTACAGGATTCAAAATAAACCGAATTTTAGCGAAACCAATAATATTAGAATCTAATCGAGAATATCATTCCAACGAATCCGAAAAATCAAAATTTCATAGCGGGAATCAAAGGATATGTCCAGTTGAAAATTCAGAATAGTCGCTATGGAATTTTGGCTCTTAAAAATGGAAATTTTGCAAATGACCTCGGTTTTCGACGAAACCACTTTTGTTGGATCCGGGATGTCAAATTATTGCTAGGTTCCAAAATTCATAATTTTCTGAATCAATATGTGAGCGTGGTGCACTTAAATGTGTTTTGACCATTTCAATTGAATTTAATCAACTGGAAAATAGCCATTTTTCAAACAATCTCAGAATTTAATCGACCGGTAAATTGAAATGCACGTTCAAATTCAATATATAGATTTATATTTTGGATTTTGAAGGAAACTGATCGAAACGGTCGAATCAGCTTACGAAACATATCCCATTGTGTTCGGAATGGGGGTAATTAGCTAGGGGCGACAGTCGTTGTGTCTGATTTGGGATTCGAATTAAAAGTCAACCTTTTTGAAAATTAAATTAAAATAAAAATATATAAAACCATATTATTTTTTCACATAAGCCCCCCTCCTTACTATTCTCCTGTCAGAACCGTCGATCCCCCAAAAAGAAAAAAATAATAAAAAATGGCACCCCCTCTACCCACCGACCTCCGCATCGCCTCCACCCCATCCATCGTCGGCCGACGTTGATCCCCCTCCTCTCTCCAGTCCGTCGAAAACCCCCCTCCCCTTGTATCGCGAGCCACAAATTCCTCAACCCTTAAATCGAAACTTGCCACCACCTGAAGACAAACCGCTGCATCCCCTGGTCCCAGCCCGACCCCCTGACCACCCTCTGACTGCGCCACCAGCAGCCCCCCTTGCGTCGATGGCAGAAATCCCCCCCCCCCCCCTCGCGCAAAAGAAAGGTACATTGATTTTTATTTCAGTTTGTTTGTTTATTTATTTTATATAATACTGAAATAAAAGGTGAATTTTTTTATGAAAAGATAATCTATAAAAATATAATTTTTATAACTAATAAAAAATATAATTTTTATTTTTATAAATAGTGAAAGAAATTTGAATTTACTACATCAAACAGATTTGATTTTTGTATGTATAATAGTGAATTAAAAATACGATTTTTATACATATGGATTTGAAATAAAAATATGATTTTGATTGTTTGAAAGGCGATATAATAATATAATTTTTATTATGTATAAAGCGCTATAAAAATATGATTTTTTATAATGTGGTAGGAAAATAAAAATTCATATATTGAATAAAATATATATTCATGTGTTGAATAAAAGGAAATTCATGTGTTGAATAAAAGAAAATTCATGTGTTGAATAAAATATATATTCATGTGTTGAATAAAAGGAAATTCATGTGTTGAGAAAAAGAAAATTCATGTGTTGAATAAAATATATATTCATGTGTTAAATAAAAGGAAATTCATGTGTTGAATAAAAGAAAATTCATGTGTTGAATAAAATATATATTCATGTGTTGAATAAAAGAAAATTCATGTGTTGAATAAAAGGAAATTCATGTGTTGAATAAAAGAAAATACATGTGATAAAGAAAATATTCATTTGTTGAATAGAATAACGAAGTTATTGAAATATATAAAGCCGTGTTGATTAGATATGCGCCATTTTGACGCGAATGATATTTATATCGATTAAATTCGTTTTTATAATGAATATAGAAAAGGAAGTGATTTCAAAATATAAAGTTTTGAAAATATTCTCATTTATATATCGATGATATGGAATATTCAATTTTGATTTGAAATTGAATATGAAGTTGAAATCGTTTTGAAAACGAATTTAAAACGATTTATAAAATACATTTTAAAAGGAAAACAACGAAATATATATAATATATATTATATATATAATGGCCGGAATAGAACGCGCCGCGCTGCGGTAGTTCGCGAATTTCGACCATTGACTTCGAATGGATATTACGGTAGATCCGACCGTCGGATTCTCCTATAACCGGAACCATTGGGTTCGTATCGAAAAGAGCTTTCTAACGAATTGGATTTGGAATTATGTCCAAATCAAATTTGGAAAAGGTCGCTGTAAGTGCAGTTCGATGGTCATTGATGGAAATCGACTGTACGGGCCTTGATAAAATTGTTACAAATAGTAATAATTTGTGTAAAATCATAAGAAATGATTTGGAAAGAATTGGGATGAAAAATTCCATATTTGAAAAGATAAAAAAATAAATTTTTATCAAAATGAACTAGTTTTGAACTAGAATTATAATCCATTTATTTTTGAAATAAATAAATTGGATTTGAAAAGGGTTTTAAAAAAAGTAATCAGAATTCCAATAATTGAATTGGAATGGATTTGAATCGAAATTGTCTTTAGAATATTTCGATGTTGGATTTCGTGATTATACAGATTTTGTTATGGAAATTTGAAAGATATATTTATATCGTTATTTCCAATACGATATTGGTTGGTCGTAGAATTTGATATTGAATATAAGCCGATATATTTTCTATTCTGAGCCTTGTATTTAATATCAAATGTGATTTTGGGTTGTCGTGAACGGTATCTTTAATAATACTGTTCTTAGAACCAAGTAGAGTTTTAATGAATCTTTAATTAGATTGAAAAGATCGAGAATGGAGTATCACCAGTTTTGCTCCAGGCGATAGTTAAATCTTTAATTAGATTTTGAACGTGAAATGGTAATTGAATTTACCGATAACATCATGGTGTTAGATATGAAGTATTACCAGTTTTACTTCATGGGATGAATAGGTTGGGATTGGGAAATTAAAACAAATGATTACTTCGGTAAGGTTCATTAATCCCGACTAGTTTGGATAAACCATAATTTGGTTTGAATTGATATTCAAAAGAAGATTAAAGAATAAATTTAAAGAATTTATCTTTGATAAAATTAGTGGGAACCTTTCCCAAAGTATAAGAATATTTGAATAAAAGAATATTCTGAATTGGAATGAGGCGTATGTTGTGTTTGTGTAACACTTGTTTATTATATACGCGAGTTATTCAGAAAGACCGGGTTTATCCCATTCTGAATAACTGATTAGAGATGTGTCGAGGATGAAGACGGTGCTCGAAGACCAGAGGTCTTCACAACGTTTGGATAATTACTGATGATCTTGATTGGGCTATACACCCAAGAGGAGGGAATCAGTTGGTGATCGTCTAGACGTACTTGGAGATTGATGGATATGCGAGGTACAAGGTGTCCCCGGTTTCGTTCAGACCCAAAATGAACTTGTAAATGGACTGTGTGTCTGACATTGGATTTTATTATGTGTGATTGATTTCTATTAAATATATATCTGTTTGGCGGCGGAGAATTTATTCTCTTGCTTAAAGCCCTTCTTTGAGACGTACGAGCTCTGAGGTTATATATTGATGGATATCAATCGCATAGAGTGAATTGCCTGTGTGGCATGCCTAAGTGGCAAATGATCAAGGCTTTTGTTGAAAAGCAAAGTCTTGTGGTTGATGATCAAAGCACGGCCTATGTGGCATAGCTTTGTGTAGCGTTAATTCGCGAGCCTCACACCCCGGTTGTGAACCAGAAACGAGAGAGGACATCAGGGAGGGCATGCGTTTTCTTCTAGCTAGGGTGGTGTCAGTGACCTACCAGCCCTGACATTTATGTTATTTTCACCTGTGTAGTTGTTGGATTGCGAGGCGCTCGGATATATCGGTGACTATGTGGAGTCGATGGAGTCATTTGGCTCATTTACGCCACAAAGGGCAGGGAAACGCAGTGTTCAGGCATTTTAATCCACATCGGTGGACCGGCCCTGACGATCCAAAGGCTTGACAGAGTACTTGCCTGAGACTCGGGCTAGACAGTCTCGAATTCAGTAGAGGACTATCTTTTGCCTCGGTTCACAGATGGAAACCCAACTTCCAATATGTGACTTTGCGGTTTTGATTGTAGAGCCTAGTGTTGGCGACATGATATATGGTACCCATGCCATCTATGATTGGTACTTATGATTGAAATTGTTTTGACACTATATACTTATAGTAATAATAAAATATGAAATTTAGCGTATCAAGCATTCTTTGGCTATTATAAGGTAAAACCCTATCCTCCGGCTTGGGTTGCATTGTGTGATGAGACCTGGGTCTTATAATAGCTTCATTGTTCTTTATTTAGCATTGCGTTGTTGTTTTATGCACTGGTTTTCTTGGAAGGAAACCCGTTCCGTGTTATACGGCGTGGTCCCTTGATTTACCTAACTTTAAAATAAAAATTAATAACTGTTTTAGTTCTCACACCAGTCACATGACTGACCTGGAGTTTATTATTTTAACCTAAACTCTGGGTGCCCCTATTTTCCGCACGGGCAGCTAGTAGTTTTGGTTTTACAGATTTATATTCACAGGATCCTGATTTACAGCTGGAATTATATTCGTAAAGCTCTGTATCCGCGTATTCCTTTCAGTTGTGTTTTTGTTTTATTTTTCTGCTGCTATGTATTTAAATGTAATTTGAATCTCTGATATTTATCGAATGTATATTATTTGATTATACTCTGTATATTCTTGTATTTTGATGGAATTGTTGTAATAAGCAATGAAATGTTCTTCTGTTTGTGTTCCGATTTGTCGTGTTCTCAAAACAATCAAGGGTTTCGAACGGTCTTGGTCGGTTTAGCGATCGATTCGGATCGAGCGAAATTCCAAATTGTTACATGTGGTATCAGAGCTTTGGTTTACAGAGCTCGGAGAACAAGACACGTTAGAACCAAACGAAAAAATTCATCAGAGATTGGATTAGTAATATCCAATGGGAATGACTCGATAGAGATGAGATCAGTAGTATCCTAGAACGAGTGTGAAGAGTATATTTTAAAATGAAAACAATTTTTGTTTGAAAATTTAAACCTTATTCAATGTATTTGAATATTTTTTTATATTGATTTGGACAATCAAGTATATAAAGATTTTGCATATACGTCTGATCCGCGTGTATTTGTAGTTTTAATATACTGGATAGATATGGAGTCACACTCTAGTCGCCCAGAGGTGATTCTGATGATTACTCGAGTATCATCAGAATTTATATTCGAGTGCCGAAAGTGGGATTTCTATATGATTCCAATTGACTAGTGTGAGAACCAAAACTAGATAGGGCTTATTGCTGTGATTTGGCATCAAAAATCTGATTTTTGGACTATGTATCAAAGTTATGAATTTGAAAATCTAATCAACTAATTGATTATTGATTGTGTTGTTTGATTATTGTTCGATTAATTAAATGTTGAATCTTTAGCCAAATTGAAGCAAAAGTGAGTTGTATTGAAAATTTGTCGCATTTGCATGTATATACATGTACTTACATTGAACAAGTCATAGCAAGGAGGCTAGAGCGGAGGAATGAAAATGTTTGCCCGACAAATAGGTACATGTTTATTGTATTTCTTTGGGTTTGGATGATTTTATGAGCCGATTGGCTAGTCGCTTGGCTGTTTCTTTTTCTTTTTGGATTGGTAAGGGCCATGGGAGGCTATCTGAAATATCCCGAAGCTCCTAGTGCAGGGGAGGTTATGGCAAAAAATTTCGAAAATTTAGGGTGTTAGCCAAATTTTTGAAAAAATTGAAAAGTTCTTAGAAACTGAAAAGTTCTTAGAAACTGAAAAGTTGAAGAACTTAAGCCGTAAAGAAAATAATGGAAGTTGAGTTGGTTTGTTAAATAACTTTCAGCTTCGTTCCTTTTCGGGGACGAAAAGTTTTAAGTGGGGGAGATTGTAATAACCCGGAAATCTGAGCCAATTTAAAATTTTTATTTTGGCAATTTTGATGAATTCTGAATATTTAAAATGAATTATTTTAAATAATAACGACAAGAAATTTATTTTGAATAGAATTAGAACATATATATTTATATAGATCGTCATTAGAATATAAATATTTATTTTTAATTATAAAAGGAATTGAAAATGGCGCAGTAGTTCGAAATTTCGATTTCAAAGTTTAAAAGAATGTACAGGATTCAAAATAAACCGGATTTTAGCGAAACCAAAAATATTAGAATCTAATCGAGAATATATTTCCAAAGAATACGAAAAATCAAAATTTCGTAGCGGGAATCAAAAGATACATCTAGTTGAAAATTCAGAATAGTTGCTATGGAATTTTGGCTCATAAAAATGGAAATTTTGCAAACGATCTCGGTTTTCGACGAAACCACTTTTGTTGGATCCGAGATGTCAAATTATTGCTAGGTTCCAAAATTCATAGTTTTCTGAATCAATATGTGAGCATGGTGCACTTAAACGTGTTTTGACCATTTCAATTGAATTTAATCGACCGGAAAATAGCCATTTTTCAAACGATCTCAGAATTTGATGAAATTAGTTTTGATAGGACTGTATCGTCATTACGAAGCTAGAAAATATTTTTCGGGAATTTTTAGAGTCTGTATGTGGCCCCGGTAAATTAAAATGCGCGTTCAAATTCAATATATAGATTTATATTTTGGATTTTGAAGGAAACTGATCGAAACGGTCGACTCAGCTTACAAAACATATCCTATTGTGTTCAGAATGGGGGTAATTAGCTAGGGGCAACAGTCGTTGGGTCTAATTTGGGATTCGAATTAAAAGTCAACCTTTTTGAAAATTAAATAAAAATAAAAATATAAAAAACCATATTTTTTTCACTTAAGCCCCTCCTCCTTACTATTCTCCTATCAGAACCGTCAATCCCCCAAAAAGAAAAAAAATGGCGCCTCCTCTACCCACCGCCCTCTGCATGGCCTCCACCCCATCCATCGTCGGCCGACGTTGATCCCCCTCCCCCTCCTCTCTCCAGTCCGTCGAAAACCCCCCTCCCCTTGTATCGTGAGCCACAAACTCCTCAACCCTTAAATCGAAACTCGCCACCACCTGAAGACAAACCGCAGCACCCCCTGGTCCAACGCCCGACCCCCTGACCACCCTCCGACTGCGCCACCAGCAGCCCCCCTTGCGCCGATGGCAAAAATACCCCCCCCCCCTTCGCGCAAAAGAAAGGTACATTGATTTTTGTTTCAGTTTGTTTGTTTATTTATTTTATATAATACTGAAATAAAAGGTGAATTTTTTTATGGAAAGATAATCTATAAAAATATAATTTTTATAACTAATAAAAAATCTGATTTTTTATTTTTATGAATAGTGAAAGAAATTTGAATTTTCTACATCAAAAAGATTTGATTTTTATATGTATAATAGTGAATTAAAAATACGATTTTTATACATATTGATTTGAAATAAAAATATGATTTTGATTGTTTGAAAGGCGATATAATAATATAATTTTTATTATGTATAAAGCGCTATAAAATATGATTTTTTATAATGTGGTAGCGAAAAAAAATTCATGTGTCAAATAAAATATATATTCATGTGTTGAATAAAAGGAAATTCATGTGTTGAATAAAATATATATTCATGTGTTGAATAAAAGGAAATTCATGTGTTGAGTAAAAGAAAATTCATGTGTTGAATAAAATATATATTCATGTGTTGAATAAAAGACAATTCATGTGTTGAATAAAATATATATTCATGTGTTGAATAAAAGGAAATTCATGTGTTGAATAAAAGAAAATTCATGTGTTGAATAAAATATATATTCATGTGTTGAATAAAAGGAAATTCATGTGTTGAATAAAAGAAAATACATGTGTTGAAGAAAATATTCATTTGTTGAATAGAATAACGAAGTTACTAAAATATATAAAGCCGTGTTGATTAGATATGCGTCATTTTGACGCGAACGATATTTATATCGATTATATTCGTTTTTATAATGAATATAGAAAAGCAAGTGATTTCAAAATATAACGTTTTGAAAATATTCTCATTTATGTATCGATGATATGGAATATTCAATTTTGATTTGAAATTGAATATGAAGTTGAAATCGTTTTGAAAACAAATTTAAAACGATTTAGAAAATACGTTTTAAAAGGAAATCGACGAAATATATATAATATATAAATATTATATATAATGGCCTGAATAGAACGCGCCGCGCTGCGGTAGTTCACGAATTTCGACCATTGACTTCGAATGAATATTACGGGAGATCCGACCGTCGGATTCTCCTAAAATCAGAACCGTTGGGTTCGTATCGAAAAGAGCTTTCTAACGAATATTAGAGATTTGAAATCCAATGGTTGGATTTGGAATTATGTCCAAATCAAATTTGGAAAAGGTCGCTGTAAGTGCAGTTCGATGGCCGTTGATGGAAATCGGCTGTACGGGCCTTGATAAAATTATTTAAAATAGTAATAATTTGTGTAAAACCATAAGAAATGATTTGGAAAGAATTAGGATGAAAAATTCCATATTTGAAAAGATAAAAAAATAGATTTCTATCAAAATGAACTAGTTTTGAACTAAAATTATAATCCATTTATTTTTGAAATAAATAAATTGGATTTGAAAAGTGTTTTAAAAAAAGTAATCAGAATTCCAATAATTGAATTGGAATGGATTTGAATCGAAATTGTCTTTGGAATATTTCGATGTTGGATTTCGTGATTATACATATATAGTTATTGAAATTTGAAAGATATATTTATATCGTTATTTCCAATACGATATTGGTTGGTCGTAGAATTTGATATTGAATATAAGTTGATATACTTTCTATTCAGAGCCTTGTATTTAATATCAAATGTGATTTTGGGTTGTCGTGAACGGTATCTTAATAATACTGTTCTTAGAACCAAGTGGAGTTTTAATAAATCTTTAATTAGATTGAAAAGATCGAGAATGGAGTATCATTAGTTTTGCTCCAGGCGATAGTTAAATCTTTAATTAGATTTGAACGTGAAATGGTA
Source organism: Allium sativum (assembly GCA_030737875.1). Taxonomy (NCBI): domain Eukaryota; kingdom Viridiplantae; phylum Streptophyta; class Magnoliopsida; order Asparagales; family Amaryllidaceae; genus Allium; species Allium sativum. The sequence goes on from CM060915.1 coordinate 751,169,845, forward strand.
ATTGAATTTACCGATAACACCGTGGTGTTAGATATGAAGTATTACCAGTTTTACTTCGTGGGATGAATAGGTTGGGATTGGGAAATTAAAACAAATGATTACTTCGGTAAGGTTCGCTAATCCCGACTAGTTTGGATAAACCATAATTTGGTTTGAATTGATATTCAAAAGAAGATTAAAGAATAAATTTAAAAAAATTATCTTTGATAAAATTAATGGGAACCTTTCCCAAAGTATAAGAATATTTGAATAAAAGAATATTCTGAATTGGAATGAGGCATATGGTGTTTTTGTGTAACACTTGTTTATTATATACGTGAGTTATTCAGAAAGACCGGGTTTATCCCATTCTGAATAACTGATTCGACGATGTGTCGAGGATGAAGACGGTGGTCGAAGACCGGAGGTCTTCACATCGTTTGGATAATTACTAATGATCTTGATTGGGCTGTACACCAAGAGGAGGGAATCAGTTAGTGATCGTCCAGACGTACTTGGAGATCGATGGATATGCGAGGTACAAGGTGCCTCCGGTTTCGTTCAGACCCAGAATGAACTTGTAAATGGACTGTGTGTCTGGCATTGGATTTTATTCTATGTGATTGATTTCTATTAAATATATATTTGTTTGGCGGCGGAGAATTTATTCTCTTGCTTAACGCCCTTCTTTGAGACGTACGATCTCTGAGGTTATATATTGATGGATATCAATCGCATAGAGTAAATTGCCTGTGTGGCATGCCTAAGTGGCAAATGATCAAGGCTTTTGTTGAAAAGCAAAGTCTTGTGGTTGATGATCAAACCACGGCCTATGTGGCATAGCTTTGTGTAGCGTTAATTCGCGAGCCTCACACCCCGGTTGTGAACCAGAAACAGGAGAGGACATCAGGGAGGGCATGCGTTTCCTTCTAGCTAGGGTGGTGTCAGTGACCTACCAGCCCTGACATTTATATTATTTTCACCTGTGTGGTTGTTGGATTGCGAGGCGCTCGGATATATCGGCGACTATGTGGAGTTGATGGAGTCATTTGGCTCATTTACGCCCCAAAGGGCTGGGAAACGCAGTGTTCAGGCATTTTAATCCACATCGGTGGATCGGCCCTGACGATCCAAAGGCTTGACAGAGTACTTGCTTGAGACTCGCGCTAGACAGTCTCGAATTCAGTAGAGGACTATCTTTTGCCTCGGTTCACAGATGGAAACCCAACTTCCAATACGTGACTTTGCGGTTTTGATTGTAGAGCCTAGTATTGGCGACATGATATATGGTACCCATGCCGTCTATGATTGGTACTAATGATTGAAATTGTTTTGACACTATATACTTATAGTAATAATAAAAGATGAAATTTAGCGTATCAAGCATTCTTTGGCTATTATAAGGTAAAACCCTATCCTCCGGCTTGTGTTGCATTATGTGATGAGACCTGGGTCTTATAATAGCTTCATTGTTCTTTATTTAGCATTGCGTTGTTGTTTTATGCACTGGTATTCTTGGGAGGGAACCCGTTTTGTGTTATACGGCGTGGTCCCTTGATTTACCTAACTTTAAAATAAAGATTAATAACTGTTTTATTTCTCACACCAGTCATATGACTGACCTGGATTTTATTGTTTTAACCTAAACTCTGGGTGCACCTATTTTCTGCACGGGCAGCTAGTAGTTTGGTTTTGCAGATTTATATTAAGAGGATCCTGATTTACAGCTGGAATTATACTCGGAAAGCTCTGTATCCGCGTATTCCTTTCAGTTGTGTTTTTGTATTATTTTTACGCTGCTATGTATTTAAATGTAATTTGAATCTCTGAAATTTATCGAATGTATATTATTTGTTTATACTCTATATATTCTTGTATTCTGATGGAATTTTTGTAATAAGCAATGAAATATTCTTCTGTTTGTGTTCCGATTTGTCGTGTTCTCAAAACAATCAGGGGTTTCGAACGGTCTTGGTCGGTTTAGCGATTGATTCGGATCGAGCGAAATTCCCAATTGTTACATCAAATTTGTGGGATACTTACGCGATCTTCCTCCCTTGAGTAAGCTACTCTTGATCTTATGGAATTCGTTAGCTCGGCGAGGCATTGTACCTGCAATTCAAGATAAATAGATGTCATATATAGGAAGTCATGCGAAGGACAGGTGTTGTGATATGCAGTGAAAGTGTCATGTGTGTCCTTGTGTACCCCATGACAGACCCAATGTCGTCGTTTGACTTGTAGGTGTTATCTCTCCTACTGAATTTGAGATGCTTTCTCCCTCAGACAAAGGCAAAAAGACTTGCGGAGCTAAGCTCGGGAAGTAATATTGCTCAAGAGGTATATCCAACTTTTCCTAGCCTTTATAAAGATTTGTTGGAGAGATTGATTCATTTTCTCTAATGGGATACCGAAGTGACTGACCCTGGGATGACGAGATTTTCTCAGGAGTAGTCTTCTCCACATCGCCCTCATTTGCGGTAGAGGATTCCCTAGAAGTTATATTCTCCATAGGAGGTGATCTCTAGGTTTCTTACCCAATTGCCTTTTTGGGGGATCCTTCCATCTCTTTTTCCTCAAGCCTTTGACTAGGCCCACCAAGACTTAGTCCTTCCTTGCAGACTTCTTAATTTTCTTATGGGTGTTGCGACCGTGATCAAAGGCTCCGCGACTGGGGGCACGCTGGCGAGCATAACCGAAGGCTCCCCGACTTAGGGCACGATCACTAGTGGTACGACAACTGGTGGGACTTGACCTCCGCCAGATCCCAAAGTACGATTTGCATCAAGAAGGTGATAGAGATGTAGGAGTGCATTTGTAAAACATTTATTAACACTTCGATCCTTCTTTGTAATGCTCAATATGGCAGCCAAACGCTCGTGGTACACCTGGCCGATGGGCTTGGCTGGATTGCTACCTGTAAGGAGTAATATATATAAGAGACTTTTTCGTACGGTCAATATAACAGTAAGTTGAGATTCGGCGCTTACTGCATTTAATCCATCTTCTGGCATTCTCCAGGTGTTGAGGAGTATTGAACCATTTAGGTCTTATGTCTCCTAACTTGCTTAGCAAGTCCTCAATAATTTTTCTTCCGCGAGCAGCTTTAAAAAAGATAAATGAGGGGGTTGGGTCCCCTTGTGTTTGAAGTTTGCAAAGAAGACCATGTCATCGAAAGTTGGGGCTTGATGAAGATGCTCCATGTACAGGACATGCAGTGAAATTAAGTTGGCATACGCGATGTTATGAACCAGCATCAGCGCCAATTTCATACATCTAAGAAATTCGACAATGAAAGGGTGAAAATGAAGAATACTCTTGACCGTATACATCTGTCTACTTACCCCTATGAAGCCCTAAGGAAGGTTTTGAGGAAGCTCCTTTTTTGGGAATCCGAATCTCTCCCTAGAGAATTTTGTGCTTGGCACTTAACCTCTTCAGTTTTCCCATATCCATGGTACAGAGCCAGGAGTCTTTGAGAGTCTCTAAGACTACATCTTCAGTGGGAGCATCAAAAGCTACTCCTTGCTCCACTTCCTGTACCTCTCTCCTTCATAATTCTCGGCCTCTCTATCATGCTAGCTAATGACATACCCCATGTCATCATTATCAGATTTAATTTCAGAATTAGAATGCTCCTTTGGGTCTTCCTCAACCGCTTTGTTCTTTCTTCCTCAGAGTAGTGAGTTGAATATTTGATATTCATCTTTGTTGTGCTATCCAAGAAGGATCATTGGTTAGAAAATTAAAACCTCACCCCCAGTGTGTGTACTAGTCTAAGTGCATGCAGTGGGAGTGTATATAGATAATTGCATAAACGGAAACATTAGTGACAGTAATATGCATAAGTATGGATTAGTTAATGTTCGTATGCAACGTAAAAGTTCATATGTTCAAACAATAGGCGTTATCCTAATTGCCAAGTTATGCAAGTGAATTTGTTTCATTAACGTTTGGTGTGTATGGAGGTATGGAGTTAAATAAAGTTGGATGGAACTCATTATTAAGTCACGGCTCGAATAATACCGGGTTGATATCCCTCGAGTCGAAGGTCCTTGGTTTGAACAGCTTCGGCATGTGAAATTTTGGTGTATGCAAGCAACTTAAGGTCCGGCTCGGCTAGCCCTTGTTCGAGTCTCTGAATTCATGCTTCCCCAACGTGTGCTACCCCCTGTGGTCGATGCATTACGAGTCGGTATGCCTTCTATTCGAATCGAAACTTCCTTATAATTGCCATCTCCTACCTACTCCACTTTACTTCACGGCTCCTCCACTCCTCAGCTTGATACGATGACTGTTCGATCCAAATTTTAACTCTTAACCCCTACTCCATCTTCCTCCTTCCACGCTTAGCATCATGGATCAATTTCCCTTCTCAATGGACTTCGTGGGACCACCTAGAAGCCTCACCCTTCCATCATCTTCCCCAAATCAACGAACTCAACCTCGAGTTCCATGATGTAGATCCACTATCACGTGCCCATCAAACTCACTTCTCCTCGAGTATCACCCACAAACTCCTCGTGGTTGCCGTACACCTCCCTGGCACCGACAACACCATCATTGATAGACCTAACCATGAATTCATTTGAGTTTGGGTTAAACCAAGAAAAGAAAAAATGGATGGATTTGTGGCTTAAATCGTATGGAGTTGTGGTCGAAAATGTGGGTTAGATGAATAGAAACCTACCTAGTTTCAAATCTAGAAAGGAATTAACGAGTTTCGTTCGATTCGAAAGAAAACTGACTTGTGGGTCTTGGAAGGAGGATGACTCAAATAATAATAGTAAAAATCGAAGAAAAGTAAAAATGTGGTATGGGCCAGCCATATATAGTAAAATGAAGTGACCCTTCGTATTCTGACTTCGGTTCGATCATCGACCCGGGACGAGTCGTACTGACTATACGCGATCGCTTGGTCTGAACCGACCATGCATTGGAACAACGCAGAATGACGACATCACTTGGCAACGACCAATGTGTGTTATCGCATATGGGAGCCAATGATTTGACAAGACAAATAACGGACTATTTCTACAAACAGAATAATCTGAATACAATGGCATCTCAAATGGACACAACTGTTCGTTATCTCCTTTCGCAAACTAAATAACTTCAATGGGATTGTAGTCCAACAGATTAGCTAGCACATTCCGTCTACAACGCGATGTACTTTAGGAGGTGAAGTGTTGACCAGCCTTTTAGTAAGTGGTCATAACCGTACACATATCGAAAAATCAAGTCAAACTATCATCAAAAGGGCTTCATCCCTGCTTAGTGTGGGCCCTACCACTTGAGAAGCTTCGAGCATGGAAGCATAGCATGACTCAGATAGAACAGTTTTGGGTCGACTAAGACATGTGTCGACCCGAACCACCATTCATCCAAACATGGTAGTGAATGGCCTTCCCTGGCTTGAAAAGATGCAGGGTGGACCCAAGAACACGAGAAGACAAGTACACATGAAGGCCTGGTTCACTTTGTTCTCTGTTCAATGTATCGACCCGGGCACAGTCAACCATGAATAATATCTCCTACAAGACTGCTTTCAACTCCGTTTTGATAGTTTCCAGTATCTTTACATCTCCGGATCTGCTACCACCTATTCATATCTTGTCGGGCTGGGCCACCTCACATGAGAAGAAGGCTTCTCCCCACATTTCTACAGTCTCGGGATGGGTGTCACATGCTCTAGTCGACCCGAGAACTGCAGCATCCATAAATAGCCCTCGAAAGCTTTAGAAAAAGGACTTTTGGCCAATCTCTTGTCATTTTATTTATTGTTACTGCATTGTACTCGGGTTTAGCATTAAACCATCATTTGTACTCAAAAGTTTATAGATAATCAAGAGATCAAATAGTGGACATAGGTTCTTTAACGTCGAACCACTATAAATTTGCGTGTGATTGCATTTTCTCTCGTTTTCATTTATATTTCTGCATTTTTTAATTCTCTACATTATCTCAATTTGGGTGTTGTGCCACTTTTTGTGTCAATGACTGTTTTTGGTTGTATCTTCATCAAATTTTATCGAAAACCAATTTTTTTAATTGAAATTGGAAGAGTTTGCAATAACTTTTTCGATTTTTTACTTTTTTAAATTATGAGGTTAACTGATCAAAAAAATAAATTTAAAATGATTAAAATTTTGTCTAGTTTTTATATTTTTTTTGTAAAAATCTAAATCCAGCTTCCTTAGCCAAAACTCTTTTACTCTCTTCATTTAAATTTCTTCGGGTACTGATTTGGAAAATAATTCATACCATGGTGTTATAAAGAGCGCATAATTATGCATGTAGTTGGAGTTGTGCATCTTACTTTTCGTGTCCATGTTCGCATCAAACTGAATCATCTTCTTTTTATTTTCCCCGTAAGGTAAGAACCCTCACTCATGATTAACATTTTTATTTAGTAATTTGACACATCTTTAAAAGACATATGAAATTTTTAGATTTCTCTGGAAAACACGATTTATTTGATATGCAATTTGTGCACAAGTGACACACACTTGTGGCATATATGAAACGAATTTGATTGTTATGATATGTGCTAATTTATATGTGTTATTTGAAATGTTATACTTTTTTTGTTCTCACACTGTAATCTCCCTATACATTTGTAAAATCATTATGAGTAGAAATGAAATATACACAAATCATTGTATAAATTTTGGAATTGAAACTGAATTTATTGGGTTGCAGGTTGAAATGATAAATACCCGTAAACTGAATATTAAACGGATGGAAATGATATATATATCTGGATTACATGGTCTAAGTAGAAAATTTGATATGGACACCATTGGTCTATTTTGGAAAGTATTTTCTGAATATACAAATACATTTTGATTTAATAAAACTAATTTAGAAACCAAAATTTAGAATTTTAGTTAAAATTATATTTCGATAATTTAATAAACTTTATTTTGGACTTTTCAAATAAAATTATATGTTACAAAATTTCAATGTATAAGTTAAATATATGTTATAAAATATAAATATAAGATTTTAAATTATAATATTATTAAGTTTTAAAATTAAATAATGTAAATTATTTTTAAGTAAATAAATGAATGTTTTAATAACGTATAAGTATTACTTAAATTTTAAAATTATATATAGGTTTTTACAAAATTAAATATATAATTTTTTTAAGAGAAGTTAGAAATTAATGAAAAATTGATTTGTTTAAATGACTTAATAAAAATGAAATTTATTAGGTTAAGAAAAACTAATTTTAAGATGTGACTTTAAATAATGAGTGGGTTTTAATGATTTTGTTATGATTATGAAACTTAGTGACCTAATTTAAAGAAAAAATATAAAGTAAATGTTAGAATCCATATAATTAAAGTTAAAAATGAATTTTAGATTTAATTAATATGAACAATTAAAATGAAAAATAAAAAGTGGGAAATCTGAAGAATTTGATTTGAAAAATGAAACCAAATCTAACTCGAATATTGTTTTGAAATAGTTGAAATCAAGAATATAATGTTAAAAGTTTAAACTTGATTTGAATTGAAAATTTTGAATCCGAATTTAAGGATAAGCCCAATTTGCGGAAAAGTGGTTTGGATTGAACTATCTTAAATTATTTGAAATTTGTATTATTCTATATTAAACTTTTTTAAATTATATTATTTAAATTTAATTATTACTTATAACTATATTACATATATTTAACTTAATTTTTAAATTTTCTACAACTATTTCAATTATATTATTTTAATTTAATTTAATTATTATTACTTTATAATTATTTTAAATAAAACTATTTTATATAAATATAATTATTTTAAATAAAACTATTTTATATAAATATAATTATCTTAAATAAAACTATTTTATATTATATTAACTATTTTAAATAAAACTTGTTCCGGTCCAAGCTATTGAGTCCGAACTTGTTATTTTTTTTTTTGAAATAATGACATTTGAGATAAAGGAATCTGAAACCAAAACAAAAATTTGTTAAGAAACAGTTTTGTAAACATGAAATCTAAATCTTCAACCTAATCAAACAATGAATTGATTTCTGATTTATGAACCTAATCAAATAATGAATTGATTTATGAACTTAATCAAATAATGAATTAATTTTAATTATGATTTATGACAATGAAATATTTGAACGTGACTATTTGGATATAAATCAATATTGTTATTATTTGATTTATTATATTTTAAATATGATTTCAAATATAAATGAACATACTATGAAATAAGCATTTGGTTGTTAAAGAGACCAGAGTTGGTTTTAATATACCCTGTCAATGCTGATACCACTTTAACAACGGTGCTCGTGGTGGAGAATCCAGAATGAAGTAGGTTGGTTTGACGAATGCTACTTGAATGAAGTAAGAGAACGATGATGGATAACTTGACCTTCGGGTGATAATTAAAATGACTAAAACAGGAGCTATATTGTGATTAATAAAGGTAGCACGACACACTTCTTCGATACTATATTTATTACTTTAGGATTTGGTTAGGGCCCTTTGATTTTGGAAGCGTTGTTCGAGGTTGGCGTAGTTGCGGCTACGCGTTACCACTGGTCCGAACATGCAATTGGTAAAATGCTACCATGGGTATTGCCTCATGTGTCTTATCATATTATCCTGATCGAGCCCCAGATGATTTTGATTTGTGTTGTACTTATGGAGTATCCTATGATAGCCACTAGTTTACGGTAGACTTTATGGTATCTATATAGGCTACAACATTATAAAAGGTGTAACAGTATGTAATCCCACTACGCTATTTTGAATATTATATTTAACCATAGACATTATTATAATAGCATATTGTATGTTATCTAGTTTAACGGATTCTTAAAATATGGAATCTCAAACTTTCTTTAATTCGCTTCTGCATTTCATTCGAGCATTTCACTTGAGTTGATTTACTACTGAGAATGTTAATCCTGACTCGAGGGTTATGTTCACTACAACAAAAATACCATATTACAACTTTAATTTTACAACGGTGGAAAATGCACAGTTGTAATAAATGTTTTTTACAACAGTCAGTTCACTAAAGTTGTAATAAACATATTTCTAACAACTTTTTCATTGTGACTGTTGTAATAAATGTCTATTACAACTTTTCACTCTTACCTGTTGTAATAAGTGACAATTTTAACAATTAACATTTTATAATTAATGATTAGTATAATAATAATAATAATAATTAATAATATTAATAATTTCTATTAAATAATCAATAATTAGTAAATAATTTTAATAATTAATATTAATAACTAGTATATTTAATAATAAGTTATCGGTATTATTAAATAATTAATAATTAATTTTTAGTAATAAATAATTAAGAAATAATCATTAATATTAATAATTAAGAAGTAATAAATAAGAAGTAATGTTTAATATTAGTAATTAATAATTAAAATGATTTTATTAGAAAATTTTACAGAATTATTTTTGGCATTTCTTTTTTCTACCAATTGTAATAGAGGCCTATCAAGTATTAGCAATATCTAATATTTAATATTTAATAATATTAATATTTTAATAATAACAATAACAGATTATAATTTTACAAATAAATAATAAATAGTAATTAATATTAAATAATAAATACTTAATATTTAATGAATAAGACTTATTTTTTATAATGATTGTTAAATATTTGATAATGATTAACTAGTAAAATATACAAAATAAACTTTTAATAAATTATATTCAATTATAATTAAGAAGAAATAAGCAATAATTAATAATAACTATTATTAATACGTAATATATAATATTTTAACAAAATAATTCCCAAGATATATATATTATATTTAATACAAATTTATAGTTGGCTCTAGCTTATAATGTTTAATTCGGTAGGTTTAGGCGAAATTCTAATTATGCACAGCGAAAAAAGTGACGGTCCTGAATATATTAGTGAAATTTTGGTGGGAACAGCAAAATTTTGGCTCTAAAACAAATCACATTTCTTAATTTACTCTCTCACGCTGGCGTCTCTTCTTATACCCTAAATCAAAATCGATCCCCAATTTCTCCTTCCTCAAGCAAACTCTGTGCTTCCCCAGATCTGTCTCGTGTGTGAAGCAAAGAAAAAAAACGCTTGCATTTTGACGAGCTGAGGAAGAAGGTGGAACCGAGGAGCGGAGGAAGCCCTAATTTGAGGAGTTGAGGAAGAAGGAAGAAACGAGAAGTGGAAGGGGGAAAAAGTACACGGAGTACACAACTTAAGGAATAAAAGAAGAAGAACGAACAAACGCGCTGCGAATTTGAGATCTCAGATCTGATATCTTTAGGTAACCCTAATTTTTATTTTTTGTGAAATTAACATATGTTTTGATTTTTGGATTCAAATTAGGGATCTGAATATTTGGCTTTATTCGCAATTTATGTTCTCTAATTTTGATGGAAGTCAGTACCTACTTGCAATTTTTGTTCCATGAATTTTAGTATACATGGCAGAATTGAAGCTCTTTGCGGATGGCATGCTATTGTTTTTAATTTGTAGTTTGTACCGTGACATTATGAAGCTTGCACCCAATTAAAACTCTCTGAAATTTAATTACGGTGGGGATGCATGTAGTGAAGAGGCCGTAGAAATGATTGTTAGAAGATAGTTTAATTTTTGGGTTGATAGGATTTCAGTATGATTCAGTAAGGTTGACTGTTGCTGGAGAGTGGCCTGTGCCTTTGAATAAACTGTATTTACGTGACATTGGTAGTGTATATATGCTGAATATACGTGCTTGAGTTACAGTGAAGATACATGATGGTTTATAGTGAAATAAGTTGAACACGCAGTGAATTAAGGTGAAGCTGCTGTGGACCTGTGGTTCTACATGACCTTTTTTTTGAGAAACAGGAATTTGTTTCATTAATTAGGGAAAAACGTTTATGTTCATCTCTGTCAACTGTTTGGCCGGTAATTTCCAAATCCAAATGGCCTTGAGTCTGGTAAATCATTACTATCTGTTTCTTCAGTTTCATTTACTTAGATGTCCTGAGAATCTTGTGCTTCTATTTGTTTGTGGTTATCTTGGGTGTCGCTCTTGCTGAAGAAGTCTACACAGTACTTTTCCTTTTCTTTCTCATCTGAAGAAGTCCACACAGTACATGATTTGGATATATGGCTTTATTATGAATTTACAGTTCAAATTCTTACTGTTTTGGATATGGTGCTAATGCTATTGGATTAAATCTGAAGACCGTGTAAAGCTTTTTCTATGTTTTGTTATACTGGTTAGCTTACTTTGCAAATCTGTATTAGTCGTGATTCTTAGATGGTTTAATGAGGGTAGTAGTGAGTATTTAGGATAATACGGAGTTGTTGTTTATAGTATTGTTGTTGTAATTTAGTACTCTCTTGTCATAGTTTTGTCATAATCAGTTCCTTTTATATATATTTTTTAAACTTACAATGCTACCATCTTCTGTCATATTTATTATTTACTTGAGATAATTATTTCTTTATGGTTATTTTTTGTCAGTTTTGCAGATTTATGAAGGCATTGTATGGCTTGCTTGATTGTTCTTTCGACAACACAAGTATGAAAATGATTGTCGTTCAACTATTGGTACGCAGTCTTATGTGCTTTTCACTTTGGACAAATTAATCTATAAACTTGTTAAGCAGGTAAGTTTTACTGATTATTATTTGTTAAGAAGGTAAGTTTTTACTGATTATTAATTGGTTTCATTTTTTGGATATGTTTGTCTCTTGAATATTGATAATGTGAGTTCTATCTTCTATGCCACTCATGGTAAATGCAGACATATTTTTTGTAATTATACATCTTTATGCAACTATATATGTACTATTGATGTTAAATCTTACATTGCATAGAAAATGTCAGTAATCAAGCTTTATTTTTCTTAACATACCATGTTTATATATGCACAATGTGAACTGTGATCTTTTCTTTGTCAACTAAGGTATGTCTTCTAGAACAGTTTATACTTCATATTATCATATCAATTCATATTTATAGAAATATTAACATTGAATGTTGCATGGCTTTTGTTACGTTTTACAGCTTAGGTTACTTCATACTTTAATATACTTCATTCTTATTGCTTAATATGTTATATACTTTATATAGTTTAATTCAAGAAAACCTACAGCATTGCAAGAGATTCTCAAATTCATTGGAAGTCAACTCAAGAATGAAGACTATTGCAAAAGATCTGCAGCATTGCGAGCAAATGTCAATTTCATTATGTTTGCATTACTCCTAGTGATGTATATTTATGAAAGATGACTTCAAGTCATTTGGATTTTCGAGTCTTGGATAATGGACTTTGTAATTGCTTTATGTACTTAAGATACTTGTATGATATATAGAAAAATGATGAGAGTTTGAAAATTCTAATATACTGTTTCAGTTCATGTTTTAAGTTTGTTTGATATCTTCAGTTTTGTAGACAATATGTTTTGAAATGAATTCTTTTATCAATAATATGTATATAATTTGTTCATATATTACAACTTTAAATAATACTTTTAACAAAATATATTACAACAATTACAAAAAGTTGTAATAAAGTATATTACAACGGTGTTGCAACGGTGCAAAAATGTTGTAAAAGATTTTAGTCTATTACAACTTCTTAATAGACGACGGTGGCTCCACCGTTGTAAAAAGTCTTTTACAACTGTTTTCCACCATTGTAATATGGTGCTTTTGTTGTAGTGATTTATTTTGACTTGATGCTCGAGTCAAACTGAGGAGTTCATCTTTGGCGATTCATCCTTTGGGAGTTGGAGATCTATTGGAGATTCGTCTTATTATCTGTCGGCTATTGCACTACGCCATAGATGGCCTACCGCAACGAAAATCCAAGGTGTAGTTAGCTACAATATAATGATAGGTATGATGATTTTTGTCTATTGCAACACACGCTTCAAGGTATTACCATAGAAAATCCAAGGTGTTGTAGTAGGCACGGGAATAAATTTATCAATCCGGATGATTACGATCCAATGGTTCACATTAGCAATCCGTGTGAAATAATATTTAACGCGGGAAGAAAAATCAAAAAACAAAGCAGTAAAAGACTTAGCAAAATTTTCAAGGATTTCAATCGAAAACTTAACAAAATACGCCGCCGCTCACCCTGTCAAAGACTCTCACTCGCAATTTCAATTAGGGCTAAAAGTTCAATTTTACATGCTTAATTGGGGTTCGATTATGACAAGTTCAAGTTCAATTAGGGCTTTGGTGTTTCAATTAGGTCTTCAATTGAGGTTCGTTTGGGTCTCAAATTTCAGTTAAGGTTTCGATTTAATCTGCTGCTTAAGGTATCACTCAATGTATATTTCAAGTATTCCTAATTTGATTGTTGTGTTGCCTAATTTACAGATTTACTTGTGCATTCAGGTGTAATCATGTTCCTGATTTTATTATTATGTTTATCTTTGTAATGAACTTATGTTGGGCAATGCTTATATGATACTATTGTGTTTTTTGCCTTACAGTCATGGCTAAATAATATTTGTGTATGTTATTTGTGTGTAAATTAGTGATGAATGAGGAAAAAATATGGGCAGAACTTCCTAAGTTCAGATGACTGCATGTCATTTGTGTGTAAATTTAGGTCTAGATTACCAAAGAATACATGCATGTCCAAATGACTGCATGCTATATTGGGTAGAAAATGTAAAGGACAAAACTGCAAAACTTGTGGTGTTTCAAGGAAAATAACTGCATGCTATTTAAGTAAGAAAATGTTGTTTCTTCCTTGATCAAATGTTATAACTGATGTATCATATTTGTGGCTTCTTTTTATATCGTTTTTACTGTTTCTGCCTATATTACATGTTAGTGAACTGGCTGTTTTATTTTATAATGCACTTGGATTATTTTATTTTGTAATTATTTCAATCTAATGTTAATTTCTCCATTTTTTGTAGGATGGAGGCAAATCTTAGATTCCACCACAAGGGAAAATTTGGGAAGAATGATTTGTTGGTGGAGAAGAGGCTATTGTCAAGGGAGTTGATCTGGATAGGTTTTCGTACACAGTACTGATGGAGTTTATCAAGGAAGAGCTACAGTACACCGAAATTGGAGGAGTATATGCATGGAAAGGTTCAACGAGTAGGTGGAAATTGGTGGCCGATGATGTAGAGTTGTTATTTATGATGCAAATAAAAAATAATGGTGATTACATTGATTTCTATGTCGACACTGTCATCGATGATAATACCAAGCCAATGAAACAAATGCAGCCATATGTCATCGTACGCCCAAGGAAGAATATGTTTCCAAGTATAAACATGTCTTCTCATTTGTACTATTTTGATGAATTTGGTCATTCTGCTGATTATGCTTTTCATTTAGGACTTGTTTGATTTTTAGTGCACTTAGTAGAATAATAAAAAAAACTTGTGTGTTGCAGCTGCAAAATCATAGAAACGACAGTTTGTCACCATCTGCAATAGGTAGCAAAAAAGAAGCAGCAAACTGATCATGTCTTTACTCCTAGAAAGTCGACACGGCTAAACAATACACAAGTGATCAGCAAAGCTGCTATGAGTCCACCTATTGACAACAAGCAGACTGAAGCCTTTACTCCAAAAAAGTCGGCACGGCTAAATAATCCAGTTACAAACAATCCAGAAGTGATCAAAAAACTGATGTGAGTCCAGGTATGAACAAGAATAAGGTGGTCAGCAAGAAGTCAACTAGAGTCAGTAGTTCGACGAAGTTACCCGAAAAGGAAAATCCAACTGAAATCAGCGATGCAACTTTGAATATCAACTCAGAAGGTGTCAGGAGTAAATTGGATTTCAATAATTCTCCACCTGAAGAAGAAAATACAGATGAAAATGAGTTTCTGGTAAGAAGACTACAATATAATCTTCTAATATATGATCTACATATTTTGCTAATATTTACAATAATGTCTTGTCTAATTACGTTCAGAATGATGATCTATCACCTCTGCCACCTCCACCGTTTACAGAATACGAAAGGAGAGAGACAAAAATGTCTCACAAAAGAATAATATTTTTGAAAAACTTGGTATGCCTAAATCAGTTTCTGAACTGAGAAATGAATGTGAAAAAAATAAAGCAAACTCAAGGATGCTTGATGAGGAAAGCAAAGATTATGTTCCAGAATTTGAAGATGATACTTCAAAAAATCAGGCACATGTGCGTTATTGGTGAAGATTTAATTTTATGTTGATAATTATAGACTAGCTTCATTATTTTTTTATTTTATTGTTTTTGTGTGCGTATTTTAGAGAACCAAAAAAGTTAGGTTTACAAAGCCTCAGTCTGGACCAACAACTCATTCACGAGCCAATGTTGAATCTGCAACTGATAAGAATGCAACTCTGAAGGCATGGGAAGATCCAGTTCGTACGCAATCTGATGGTCCACTATGTAGCATTGAGTTACCACATAATGAAGAAATAGGAACAATGGAAGCTTATTTGGCTATGCGAGAATTCTATAAGATTAACAGTAATGGAAGTGGAAGTGCAAGGAATTAAGCTGTTGCAGGAAATGTCTCGACAAATATTGAAAATGAAGAAGATGAAGGTAGTATCTAATTGAGTTCTGATTTTAATAGTTTAAGTTCTCGTTTATGTTATGCCTAGCCTTCTCATTAATATTGTATGTACTTTGTAATGGTAGTCAGAGCTCCCAGAAGGCTCAGGGAAAAAACAAAGATGGATAAAGTTCATTCAAGGCCATGTGACAAAAGAGTTGTAAGCCAAATGAATAATCGGGGCCAACCTATTTCAGACGATGACCAAGTAATGACTAAACTGAGTTATTTTTTAGGAACACCGAAGAGGAGTGTTCCACTTACTTACAAGTGTTGGTTTGATGTTCCTGCAAGTTAGAAAGACACGATGTGGAATTATGTAAAGGTAATTTGCAAACTTAGCTGAATTTTACTCAAATATATTAAACTTGTCACAAAAGTAGCATGACTGCTCTTTTTAATGTTTGACTTGTATTTAAGCAACGGTATATTATTCCGAATGAATGTGAATATTGGGCTTTGAAGTCAATTTGTGATGCTTGGAGCGGGTACAAGAGTCGTATTAAAAAAGCACATTATACAACTTATGAAAAATAGGCCGAACGAAATTCCATTTCAGGAATTCAAATTACTTTTGTAGTTTTGGGAAGATGAAAAAGTTCAGGTATAATTTTAAGTTTTATCATAGAATTTTCCCTTTTTATTCATTCAAATCAGTCAGATAAACATCTTAATTTCATGTTGTTTTGTAGTATAAGGCCCTTACAAATTCTGCAAATCGGAAATCGTATACTGACACACACACTACTGGTCCAAAACTTTTTTCCCAAATTTGGCATAAGATTGTATGTATTTTGCTTATTTTTATGGTTGGCTAGTTTAACAGTATAGGTCATATGGAGGTATGCTTGTTTAACTCAAATGTAGTATCCTTGTTTAACTTGTGAATAAACTACATATCCTTTTTTAACTTGTTTAGCAATATTAGTGATATATGTTCTGGAATAATCGGTTTGACCTATTATTGTCTAATGTTTTTTGTATCAGTCCAAGAAATCGGATGGAGAACTTTATGTTAAAACTTGCAAGCGGAAAGAAGGAAACGTGTACAAGACTGATGCTTCAATAATGAACTATAGAAGTGTAAGAATTTTATTTTCTCTTCAATAAGGTGTCAAAAAAAGGCTTCATTTTGCACATGATCATCATTATTGTAGAATTAGATCCTGTTTTGTTGAAACCGATAGCAGGATCATAGCAATGGTTGATCTTTTACTTTGGGTTTCAGTGTGTTATATGCCGCAATTCTTGTTTAAGAAACTTGTTTAAAAATTGTTAATTTTATTTAATATCACATTTCGAAACTGCTTTATTTTGCAGGAGAAGATTGAAAAAGCAATTGGTGAAGGAGGCAGTGATGGTGTTGTTCAAGAACTTGTTTCTAATGGAAAGTCGCACGGTCCATTATGGCTTATAGGACGACACACAAAGTCTCCAAAAGTTTCAAAAGCTGCTCTAACAGTAGGCACATACATACAGGAGCTAGCAACATAGATAAGGGAGGATATAGCCAACGAAGTCGAAGAAAAGGCGAAAAGGTGGCCCAAAATGAATTTGATGCAAAAGTGAACAAAAAATTTCAGGAGAACTTGACAAGGATGCTTAAGAATTTAGGTGAAGCAAACCCTGACATGCACATTGATATTGGGGATCTTTGTGCGACAGCTCGCAGTAAAGGCACTAAAACTGAAAGCAGTGAACGGAGTGGAGGCTCGCGCTCTTAGTCATTGATATTGGGGATCTTTCTGCAACAATTTACAGTGAACATAAATTGATATTTAGTACGTACTAGCTGTGTTTGTAAGTACGGTCTGTAAACATGAATTTTCTGGCTATGGTTGAAAGTACTATTTGTGTTGTTTGTGAATCTGAGATAAGAAGTTGTTTAATTCAGTGTGATGTTAAATTTTGTGATGTTGCAGTATGTGATTTAATGTTGCCATAGCTCTTATATAATGTTGCAGTATGTGATGTTAAATGTTGTCATTGCTATGATATGGTGTTGCCACTGGATGGTAAAAGTGTTACCATAGATTAATGCATATGAGCCCCACAAAAAGATTCCATGAACCTGGGCTACAGCCACAACAGGATTCCATGAACTCGGGTTACAGATTTTAGTGGGCCCCACATTTTTGTAAATTTAGTACCTGTGGCAACACCTGTGCTGATGTTGCCATAGGGTTGCGAAGATGTTGCCTTTGACTCCAAGGCAACACATCAAAAGGCAACCCCAAAAAAGTGTTGCCACAGATCATCTTTGGCTTATTCCAACATTTTTTGGCACCTCCTGTATCACTTCTCTTGTGTTGCAGTATGCAATCTGTGTGTAGTGTTTCTATCTTGGTGATTCGATTATTCCATTTCTATCATTTGTTTTTATACCAACATTTATGCATCTAATTTTTTCTAATGTATTAAATTATGACTCTGATATTATGTATTTTTAATTTTGAGATTTTGCTATTAGTGGCTTCATGAACTACTAAGTTATGTATTCCGCTGTGAGTTATTGTGTTATTTTCTGTCTATGATCTATCTGTGTTCTCTGATTTGATTTTATAAAACCCCATAGTTAAAACAAACTACTGTTTCGAAAGATTTGAGTTGGTTTCATTACCGACTTAAACGGTATGAAAAGCCAGGTCATTACAATATAACTTTTATTTTAAAAAATTAATCATTTTTTATTGATAAAATAAATTAATATTTACCAAAATTCTCATTTTTTTTGTCAAAATTACGAATATTAATATTTTTACCAAATTTCAACATTCTATTGCAAAAGTTATATGGAAAATATTTATTTAAAATATTCAATTAAGAAAATAAGTGAATAAAATTATTCCCATTTTCAATTACCAAAAATTATTTTTCATATTTTTCTTAAAATCTCATTTTCCTACAACAATTTTTATATTATCCAGTATAAAATCTAAATTACACAAACGAGTATTTATTTAATTTCTATTTTATCTAATCTAAAAATTCATTTAATTTGGGAATTAATGTTTTAAATTCCCCAAATTCATCTTAAAATTAATCACACTAATTAATCTTATAATTTTAGGCTAGTTTCCATGTAATCTCATTTGGGTTTTTTATATATTTCAAACATTGCATTTAAACATGTTAGTCATGATTATTCTTGTGGTCATGTAATACCACATAACTTTCAAACATTACATCTAAATGTTTTAGTCGTGATTATTACTGTGATCAAGTAATATCACACAACTTCTAAGTATTGCATCAAAATGTTTTAGTTGTGATACAACCTCAACCAGGCTGTGTCACGGTAAATAACATGCATCAGCCTCAAATTAAATTTTTCTTCTCAATATTTGATTCAATTCAGTCACTCTTCAATTTTCAATAATTTTAACCTTATAGTCTCATATTAGATTTCACCTATCGGCTCTAAAATGATTTCACTTGATTCCAGCTCTGATCCCAGTTTCCAATATTTTTGACCTTATGATCTCGAATTAACTTTCATCTTTGGTGCTCAAATGATTTCATCCACTCCCTACTTTTAGAAAGATTTCAACCTTACAGCCTCAAGTTGGATTTCACTCATAATTTACACAATTTCTAATGGTTTCAAAATCATGGCCTCAAGCTAGGTTTCACCTTTAGCTTTCAGGTAATTCCACGAACTCAATTTCTAAGAGTTTTTACATTACAACCTCAAGATAATTTCGCCTTTAGGCTAAATAAATAGTTTTGCTTTCCAACCACCTGCTACTTAAATCCAAGAGAAAGTGTAGGTTCTCAATTATGATTATATTATTACGTAGATTCAAAAAAAAGGTGGGTTCCCAATTATGTAGATTAAAAAAAGGATAAGTTCCCTATCAAAATTATAAGAACCGACAAAAAAATACTCAAAGGAAAAAAAGTAGATTTCTTATTGAAATTATCATATTAGGTAGATTCATAAAGAGAAAGGGTAGATTCTTTGATGACATTATGAGATTGTGCATATTCCCAAAGAGAAAGGATGATAGATTCGCTATTAGAATTACGAGACTGGGTAGATTCCAAAAGAGCTGGTAAATTCTTAATAATAATAAATCGTGGACATGCAATGGGTAGATCTCCAATGAAAGTGAGTTATGGGTAATAGAAACATGCAAAGGGTGAGTCATGGTCAACAAGTACCAAGTATAGTGAGACATGACTGATAGTGTCATGTGAAGAATAGGTTACGGAAAGTCGACCATGCAGAATGAATGATTGAGTCATAATAAGGCAATGCGAAAAGAGTGAGTCATAACCAAAGAGCGTCACACAAAAAGTGAATTATGTCAAGAAATAGCTAGAATGGTGTTGAATAGTGAGTCATATTCTTATAATAACATGCTAATTATAATCTTAATTTTTCCACTAGTAACTTTTATGAAAATCAATACCAGTTTGGGAAACCAAAATATGGTATTGAGATGCTTTTCCCCTTAGGCATAAAATTTTAAATGTTTTCCAAGACCTTTAGAAGAGATCAAATTACAAAATATTATCTAAAACCCTCTTGAAGAGATCACTTACAAGTTATAGAATGACTTCTATGAGATATTTTAATGGAGCAACACTCCACAAATCCTCAAGGTATACAATTTTTTTTGAAATCCAAGATCAATTTTGTATCGGAGGGGGGCAGAACCATTAAGCCAAGTCCCGAACATAATCGAACCTAATCATTGCCAAAGTCAACTTCATATTGATCATATAAGGTCAATTTTGGAGAAGGGGGAGGGGTGCATGTGTTACACTAAAAGTTAGCTTATTGTTTGGCAGTCTAACATATAATCACCAAATACCAAGTGAGGTGATTAAATCCTTAATGTCCGAGAGCTTGTCTCAAAGCATTAGAAAAGTCTACATTGCTAATCGAGCTTAAATGCTTCAGTTAAAGAATCAGAACTTAAAGAAAAATAATTGTGCTAAAGGAGTGAGAATACTAAGCACAATAATGCGCTCGTGAATATTAATAACAATGGTTCAGTTAGCTAGAACTAAAACCAATGATCGGTATATACAAGAAGGATCAAGAAAGTGGTGGAAGTGATAAGTCAACTATCCACGTCTGGATACTTTCAGTCAGATAAAGACAAGCGTTCAAATCATATCCACTTACAGAAGCCCAAGTCATCAATCTTTCAGAAAAGCTTTATTAGCAATAGAAGGACCATATACCTACTATAAATAGATGGTCGTTTACTTTCGCAAAGGAGAAAAATATCAATACAAAAAAATAATTGTGCGTTCTTACGTCAGAGCTCTAGTATTAATAGAAGACACACTTTACTCTATCAAACATAAGAACATCTCCAACAAAGAAGGATTACAATTCTGAATCATGAATTGAGACCAAAATTTATTCCCAACAACACTTCATCTCCTTAATATTAAGGGTAATATTAAGGGGTCAATCCTGAATTGGCCTCGAGCGTCGAATTTATCGGCACTCTACGTAGAGTGCTGATAAATTCGAGGCTCTACTTCCATCCCCCCCCCCCCCCAAACGGGAACAATCTGCTTGTTTTAATGCCATTAATGGCTATAAACGATCATATTTTCCTCCAACGACTATAAAATGGTTATATTTTCTTCCAACAATTATAAAAAGGTCAGATTTTCTTCCAATGGCTATATTTTTAGTTATAAATTACCAACTTTCTTACATTCTACATCACAACACAATTTCACTTCCTTTCTATCCACCAAATCTCAAAGAAACTTAAACCTAATAATGTCTTCACCTTTTAGAGATTTTTCACATCCGACGATGGCCGCCGGTTTTCTAAAGATGACACCGAATATGGGCTAGTTACTCCTCCAAGCAAACAATCGACTCTTCAGTGGACAAGCAAGGAGGACGTCAATATATGCAACTTCTACTACCATTTCTCACAGGATTTGATTACAGGGAACGACCAATCAGCCATTAAGTTCTGGAAAAAATTAAGACTGCTTTCACTGAGAAGCATCCTAAAGGCTTACAACGGTGCCGACGATTCAAGGTCAATTCGGCAAAATAAGTCATCAAACATCTTTTTATGAATCAAAAGCTTATAAAATAAAGAAAACCAATCTAATAGCATAGGCGACAAGGAAAATGTGGTAAGTTTTCTTAGTTATTGGTTGAACAATTGTTATTTATGAAATTTATTCCTTTTTTCTTATTAGAAACGAATGGAAAACAAGGATTTCAAGAAGCTTTTCGCTAGAGAAAATGGGGTGAAAAGACCACATTATTACAAGTTTTTGCATTGTTATGATATGCTTACCAGCTAACCAAAATGGAACTCTGAACTTGCTAAGAGCCTGCGCGGTGTTCAAACTTCTTCAAAGGGAAAGAACAAATCTTCAAAAGCTACCTATTCTTCTAGTCCAGGAGAGTCATCGGCGAAAAGTTCTCCATGTCAAGATGAAAACCTTCTTAATGAGTTCAATAACACAGTTGATGAAGATTTTAGACCTTAGAGAGTCAAAGCTGCGAAAAGAAATGGCAAAGTTGATGTTATCGTTGAAGGAAAAGTCAACGTCCACTATGAAGTACATGAGCGTAGACATGAAGATAGAAATAAAAATGCTATGAAAAAATAGATCAGGTAATGAGCAGTTTTGCTGATCTTGAGGAGAAGAGGTTGCAAATTCTAGCGAATGAGTTAGCATATAAACAACAAAAAAAGAGATTGAAATTATGGTCAAAGATTTGACTGGAATAGATGACTACGAGAAGGAATATTGGATGGGACTGAAAATGTGTATTCTTACGTCAAAGTTTCCTCAGTTGTAGATCAATTATTCCTCAGTATCCTTATAGCTAGTTGCTTGTATTTTTTGATGTAGTAACTTTATATTTTCCATTGTAGTAACTATTTACTTATCAATGCAACACGTGTTTTATTTAGTTTCCTACTTTTCTCATTATCTGATAGCTTTAGACGTTTTAATACTAGTTGCTTCACATTTAAAAACACAATAGATTGGTTATGTATAAATAAATTACAAAAACTTAATTTCTCCATAATATAGTTATAAAATAAAATACAAGTTCAAAAAACTAAATAAAAACACAAGTTTATATGCTTTGTGACCAATAAAGCATATAATTACTCCATAATTACTCCATATTTTCATACAATCTTAAAATAAAAACACGTTCAAACAACCAAATAGAAACACAAGTTCAAACAACTCTAATACATAAGCCTATTCAGCTCCATATCGGGTTAGCCAACTATAGTGACGTTTATATGCTTTGTGACCACAAATTCCTTACCGTATTCTAATAGGTAATGAGAATCAAATGTTGATTTAATTGCTTCAAATGCATCTTCGTCTTCAACTATCTCGATAATCTAACGGTATGGATCACAAGCTTCTGCAAAATGACGATAAGCTATATGGATTTCAACAGATGATCGTCTAGCAGGGCAGGTACGATGGTTGTTATGTAATTTTGTAACCATCTCCCAATACTCTTCATGTGTCATACCCCCTCCTCTTTGCAACAGTAACTCATCTCTTCAATCAACTTCAATATAGGCTTTCACGAGAATAAGTAAATCCCGAAAACAAAATTCAGTGGTCAAAGTATTGGAGCTTGAAATACTGA